>JAGFBZ010002435.1:0-621750 GCA_018398805.1 Hirundichthys speculiger | reverse complement strand
TGAGGTGGTTTTTATCTTTCACAACCACTATCTACTATGAAATCATGTAAAAAAATATCTTAAATATATTGGTTACACTGAGCATATTTTAGGAATATTTCTCAATTTTATTTTGTAATAGCTCCCTGGAATTGCAACATAGGAAGACCAGTCAACTTTTATTCGTTAGTAAGATTAGTATTGATCTTTCACAATCTTTATTTCCCATGAAATAATATGAAAAAAATTACAAACTATTCACTGAGCATTTTTTTAAGCATTTCTGGATTTTATTTTGAAATAACTATTAAATTTCAACATACCAACACCATTCTACTTCTAATGTGTTTGTAAGGTCTGTATTGATCTTTCACAACCATTATCTAATAGAAAATATTCTGAAAAAATACCTTAAGTACTATTAGATTCATTTAGCATTTGTAAGAGTATTTCTGGATTTTATTTCTAAATAGCTCCCTGGAATTTTAACCTGCCAACATCATTCCACTTCTCATGTGTTTGGCAGGTCTGTATTGATCTTTCACAACCATTATCTGATAGAAAATAATATAAAATACCTCTAAAGGCTATAAGTATTCATTGAGCATGTCAAGTAGTATTTCTCTATATTTTGAAATAGCTCCATGGAAATTTCAACCTACCAACATCATTTTACCTCTCGTGTTTGTAAGATCTGTATTTATCTTAACAACCATTATCTTAAGTAAATTTGTGTAAAGAAAATACCTTACAGTTTTTGTGTACTATACAGTATATCCAGTACTTCACTGCCTTATCATTCAACTGTCTTTATTGCACTGCTTTTTGTATATATAAACACATATTTGATCATATTCTGTATTTTTGCTCTTCATCGCCATTATTTTTCAAGTCACTCATCTGTGTGACATTCACAGTAGGCCAAATACTTTCTTCTGTCCATAATTTCTTCACAAAATTTTCACATGTCCTCTACGTTATAAAATCTGAACTTGAAGGGCTCCAGGATGGATTCTTCTTCAAAGTCATCCACTTCATCCTGGGACAACCCCTTAATTGTAGAGCAGCGTCAACCTGGTTCTCCTCCCCATGCTCAGGATATCAGGCAGGTCCACTTTGGCAGAAACAAGTTTCCGTTGGCCTCAACCCACTCTGCTGCCTTTTTGCAATCGCAAATAATGCGATCTTCAACGGCGTCCTATGGAAAAGACAGAAAGATGTCTGTCCATGCTTCAGCACCAACCGTATCTGAACAAAAGATACTGTGAAAAAAGCTTACTTCTTCCACTGGTGTGTCCACATGAGCAGGTCTGGACTGAAAACCTCAGCCTGCTGATCTTCTTCCTGAAAAATATAAATGAAATAATCAGTTGTAAAATTCAAAATACAAGGTTCAATTGTTGAATTCACAAGATTCAATTACTTGAATTTTTGTTTTGGGGGATGAATAAAGTATTTTAACCATTTCATTTTTTTCCTTTTCATTTCAAAAAGAAAAAAAAGATCCCATCATTGCCCTCCTCTAATACTGTAGGTTCACCTAGACATACTAGTGAGCTCAAAAAATGTTATTTTCCAATCCAAACGTGGCATCATCTAAAGACTATTTTTAAACTGCAGACAGCAGGTCTGAGCTTAATGTGTGAAAACATATTCTTTAAAGCAAACCCCCACAATTCCAGTACAATTGGAAAAAAGATTGGTTAACAAAGTAAGGGGAATAGAAATGCTGGTTTCTGACCTGAAACAAAAAGACGAAATCAAATCAAAACTTTACTTATAGAGCACTTTTCATGCATTAAAAAACACACAGTGCTCACATAATAAAACAAAAATTGATCAAGTAAATAAAAGTGTGCACACACATGCCAACACACACGCACACACACACACACACACACATCAATCCATCCATCTTCCTCTCACACCCACCCATAACCCCACAACCACCCCCACCCATGCCCCATTAGTCCCTTTAAAACCATAAAAGTTAAAAGAAAAATGGCCAGGTACCTGGTGAGGTACCTGTTTTGCACATGTATCGGAACTGAAAAGCCATGCCCTCCTTTTTGGACTGCAGAAATCCCTTTTTTGGCATCCACACAGACACTCTTGAAATGATCAGTTTCTGTTACATCCTTTGATTTCTTGGGGTGCTTCCTCTGGATGTGTTTGGCCATGTTTTTCTTCAAAAAAGTAAGTGAACAGAGGGGAGAGTCAACCTTTTTCTGTTTGGATTTTTTGACTTGAGTCTCTTGGGCAGTATGTACACTAGAGGATGAAGCTAAAGAAGAAGATATTTTCATATGTGTGTCTGCCGATGAGTCGGTTGCAGATGTTTGAATCGATTGGTCAGAGGGATTACTGCATGTAGTTGTATCTTGTTGCACAACAAGGTCTGGAGATGGGGATAATACGGTCGGTCGGTGGTAGCAGAGTAATGGATGCAAACAGATGAACTTGGTTGCAGGGAGGGCAAAGATAAATCCTGACTTTGTTTGGACTGGGCAGCAGCAGCAGAGTTGGACATTTTTTGTATGGGACAAGACTTTAAGTGTGCTTCCATGTCTGTCCTTCTAATAATGGTATTGTCACAAATAGGACAATGATAATGTCCCCCATTCCTGCAGTTCAAATTGCAGCGGCAGATCTTCTTATCTAAGAGTAAATCCAGTAAATATTTAGATTAGACAATGACAAACAAGTACACATACATACATACACTAACTAAATATATATTATGTATATATACACACACACACACATTTTAAATCTGAAATACAGTGGCATCACCTTCAAATGCAATCCCGTTTTTCATGTGGGACTCCAAATGCCGCTTAAGTCTGGCTGGTTCGCTTGGTTTGAACAGGTTTTTGGGACAAAGGGGGCAGTGGAACTTCTTGCAGCATGTTGTGCAGCGTTCCACTGGAGGCTTTCCATCACAGGTTATTAATGAATGATGCATCTAAAACAGAAATAAAATGCATCATGTTTTAATTCATAGCACGTAAACTTAAATTCAAATCAATGTATACAAACCTACATACTCAGGATGTCTTTGCTTACAGATAAAATGGCCACTTGCACCAGATAGTGTGAATGAGGCCTAACTTATGTAGAAGAATGACTACAAAAATAGTGCACAATAGGCTTAAGTCTGGCATTAAAACCATACCAAGTGAAAGTGGCTAAAACAAGAAAAGTAGTTTTCCTAGAAAAAATAAACTATCGAAATGAATTCAGCATGGCTTTTAAGAATTTCAATATTAATTGTTTATGTAGCTGTGCAAAACATGGTGGAATAAAATCAAAGTGTTGACAACTTTTGTTCTGTAAAGTTTGGAAAGAAGACTCCAATGCACTTCGTTACTCTTATATTCTTTTAGTTCACTTCTTTAGAATACAAAATACAGCGCAACTGCTATGCAAAATCCATGTTACATCTCGCGCTCTCTGAACTCCCTTTTTTCCTCGCTTCCATCTTAACCAGCTCAATAATAACTGAGGAGCGCCTCCTACTGAACAAACTACAACACTGCATGCACAACAACATTACAACCCTCCTTTCTTCACTTTTTCTTTTTTTTTTTTTTTTTTTTTTTGTTTTTATTCAAAGTCAGTGAGGTATGATGGTGGTCCTCTGTTCATTCTGACTGGATATCTGCGAACAGGTGACCGTGATCCAGACAGGTCAGGGGTCACAGGTCCTGGAGTTTGTTCAGGAAGGATTTCAGTCCAGTCCATGACATCTTGCCCACCCACTCCTTGTGATTGTCGCTCCGCCAGACTCACAGGGATGATTTTTGTCAGCCAGTAGAGTCTTAAAGTGAGATGCGTTTCTCGTGATGACATTGTCGTCCTGTTTAGCTGTCACCATGGTACCTTTGACAGCAATGACCTTGTAAGGGCGGGGATTGTAAGCAGGGCATAGCTTTCCTTCCTTCCTTTGACGACACAGGACCATGTCACCCACTTTCAGAGTCAGTTTAGCAGCATGGCGCCTCCTGTCGGCATCACGTTTCATCTTGTCTTTTGCCACAGCATCTGCCTGTTGTACTGCTGAATCAAACTGAGACAGGAAAGGAAGAGGAGCTCCAGGTAACTTGATTCTGAGTGGCCTCCCAAAAAGTACATCAGCCGGAGCCATCCCAGTCGAGCAGTGAGGCGTGGCCCGGTAATTGCGGAGGAATGCATACAGAGTCTGTTTCCAAGGGCGGCCTTCAACATGTGCAGCACGTATTGCCTTTTCCAGGGTGCGCATAAAACGTTCGGCCTCCGCATTAGCCTGAGGCCAGAGGGGAGTGATCTTTCTATGCTTGAAACCCATGTATGTTGCAAAATCAGCAAATTCAGCGCTCTGGAAGGGTGGGCCGTTGTCTGTTTTGACCTCAAATGGAATTCCCAGTGTAGAGAATATTTTGTCAAGTTTAGGAATCGTGGCTCTGGCTGATGTGGATTGTAAAATTTCCACTTCTGGATATCTGGAGTATTCGTCAATGACCACCAAAAGATAGTCACCAGAGGGGAATGGGCCACAAAAATCTACACCAACCTTTTCCCAGGGTGACGACGGCAGCTCAGACATGTGAAGAGGATCTACTTTGTGATGGGGTACAACGGCCTGACATGGGATGCAGCCAGCAATCATGGTTTCCACCTGCTTGTCAATACCAGGGAACCACACTTTTTCTCTGATCAGCTTCTTTGTTTTGACCAGCCCCTGGTGGCCTTCATGTGCAAGTGATATTGCCCGGACCTGCAAAGAAAAGGGAATAACAATCTTTGTACCCCGTAACACAACATCATTTGTAGCAGACACTGTCAGTTCATCTTTGATTTTGCTGAATGATCTGAGTGCAGCAATGTCAACTCCACCAGCAAAATCCTGTTTGTCAGAAAGTGACCCCCATGAGTTTTCTTTAATGAGGTGAATGACCTTGCAGAGAGTGGGATCATCTCTGGTTGCAACCTGGATTTCAGTCAGAGTCATTGCCTTGGGGACAGCATTTGCAGTAACAAAATTTACATATTCTTCTGCTTCATGTTCAATGTGTGAAACACTCTGAGACACATGTGACACTTGTGCAGGGTGGCGTGACATATAGTCTGCTGGGTTGTCCTTACCGGACTTGTAACGGACAGTGTAGTTGTAGGGCTGCAAGCGTAGACTCCATCGTTCAATGCGAGCAGGGGGTTTGGATTTGGGGTTGTTGAAAATCCACTCCAAAGGTTTGTGATCAGTGACAAGGGTAAATGGGGCTCCATAAAGATACACGTGAAAATGTTCACAGCCCCAAACAATAGCGAGAGCTTCACGCTCTGTCTGAGAATATTTTTGTTCGATGGGGGATAGAGCTCTGCTCGCATAACTTATCACTCTGGCTGGTTCGTGTGAATTGCTTCTCTGTGCTAATACAGCCCCAAGACCCACTGGACTTGCATCAACCACCAGTTCAGTCAGTTTGCACGGGTCGAAGTAAGTCATGACGGCATCACTTGTTAGACTTTGTTTCATTTTGTCAAGGGACTTTTGGTGTTCCTCTGTCCATGTCCAGCGAGCATTTTTTTTTGTAAGTTCCCTTAAAGGTTGAGTCATTGTGGCAAAGCCTTTGATGAAGCGGGCACTGTAGTTTGCCATGCCGAGGAGACTGCGGACCTCGCTGGCATTGGTAGGGGCAGTAGCGTCATGCAGTGCCTGAACCTTACTGGGATCTGGAGAAAAACCTCCATCGGAGAATGTGTATCCGAAAAAATCCAGAGTAGATTGTGCGTATGAGCATTTGGCCTTATTGAGGGTCAGGTTTTTTTCTCTGAGTCGCTGAAATGTGGCCCTCAAAGCTTGATCATGTGCAGCCCTTTGTTTTGCCAAACACTAGAATGTCATCACTTAAGTTGATAACTCCTGGGATGCCATCCAGGGCTTGCTGAATGGCATTTTGGAATACCTCTGCAGCTGAGGAAACTCCGAAACTCAGTCTTTTGTAACGCCGCAGGCCTACGTGAGTGGAGAATGTTGTGATGTATCGTGAGGATGGCTCTAGTTCCAGCTGATGATATCCACAATTTAAGTCCAGCTTCGAAAAGAACTTGGCTCCATTGAGTGCTTGTATTACATCATCTACTGTAGGAGTGAGATGTCTTTCTCGTTCAATGGCCTGATTTGGTACTCTCATGTCTACACAAATGCGCACTGCTTCTGGGTCTTTTGGCTTTGGAACAGGAACAATTGGAGGAGAAACCCATGGAGTGGGTCCATCCACTTTCTCGATGATGTCAAGGTCCTCTAAACGTTGTAATTCAGCCTCAAGTCGCTTCCTGACATGAAATGGTACTCTCCTGTGTGGTTGCGTGACTGGAGGAATGTCTCTTTTTATGTGTAATTTGACCTGAAAATCCTTTAATTTGCCCACCCCATGGAACAGGTCAGCATACTCACTGATAATATCACTTGCAGCATTCACCCCTGTCTGATCAGAGGATGTTGCAGGCTGCATGTGCTGATGTGGGGATGCGTGGAGTGTGTTAGCAACTTTAATTAGTCCCAGTTGACTTGCAGTGTTAAAGCCAAGTAAGTTGCCGTTACTGCCTCGAAGCACATAGAAAGTTGCATTGGTGAGCCGTGACTTGGATTCTATCAGTGAGGTGAATTTACCTATGGTAGGCAGTGGGGTGTGTGAACCATAGGGAAAAATGGGAACTGTGGATTTGGTAAGCAAAGGCTTATATTTCAGTCCTTGATAGGTTTTTTCATCAATGATGTTCACAGTTGCTCCAGAATCAAGCATCACTTTGATGTTGCAATCACTAACCTTTATCTTTGCATGTGGTAGGTGCGTTCTTGGTTGAGTGACAGTGTACAGATATTCTTCAGAAGAGTCTCTGTCTGCAGTGCTTGCTGCTTGAGATGATGTGCCACTATTTTCCACTGGTATGCACATAATGCACTTTGTGTTCATCTCTGATGCTGCTTTGTGGTCTTCTAGAGCGACAGCATTTTGCAAAATGCCCTCGTTTTCCACAAGCATTGCATATTTTTTTTTGTGCCGGGCATGGCATACTTTCACGGTGGGGAAAGGTACCAGAGCAGTTGTAGCATCTTTTCTTTACAGCTCCTCTCTCCATTTCAACTGCCATAACATCCTCCCTTGAATGTCCTTGTGTTGTGCATTGCGTTGATTCCATACCTGATGCCTGAATTTCTGCAAGTGCCATGGTCCTGCCGAGTGAGAGGAGCTCTGCTAATGTCATTTCCGGTTTCTGTAGAGCTTGGCGCCGTAGTTTATTGCATGTGCATGTTTGAATGATCATGGTCTTGATCTCCCTCTCAACATCCGGAAAATCACAAGTCGCCGCTAATTGCCGTAGCCGTACGTGATATGAGTCCAGCGTTTCCCCTGCTAGTTGCGTAGCTTGTCTGAATTTATAGGTCTCATAGGCTATGTTGATTTTAGGAGAAAAGTACTCACTCAGCTTGTCTTTTGCGCGTTTATAGTCTTTTGCATCCCCAGTGTCAGTAAGTGTGTCAAAGATGTCTTGTACACCATCTCCAGCGTAGTGTAAAAGCATTGCACGTTTCCTTGTATCATCTTTTATATCCAGAGCGACAATGAAGTTTTCAAAGCGTTGCAACCACTTCTTCCAGCGTACGGATGAGGTTTGATCTTCATCGACATCAAAAGCAGGGAATGACGGCAGTGCAGCAGCCATGTTCGTGGAGAAAAAGAAAAAAAAATTAAATCCTCGTCGCCAGTGTAAAGTTTTGGAAAGAAGACTCCAATGCACTTCGTTACTCTTATATTCTTTTAGTTCACTTCTTTAGAATACAAAATACAGCGCAACTGTTATGCAAAACCCATGTTACATCTCGCGCTCTCTGAACTCCCTTTTTTCCTCGCTTCCGGCTTAACCAGCTCAATAATAACTGAGGAGCGCCTCCTACTGAACAAACTACAACACTGCATGCACAACAACATTACAGGTTCCACTTCTGCACTTAAGCAGGTGAGATCGCTAATTAGCAATAGTCGACAAAACATCATGACGTGTTGCAAAGTGTTGCCATCATCGTGTGATGGCTTGGCTGTCTCACACATTTACGTTTGAGTTCACAAAAACTTTCAATTGCGCAACCGAGCCGTGCTGACAAACAAAATTGACAGTTACTTTACGTCATGCACTAAAAAGTTAATAATCCCTGAGAATCTAAGTGTTGCTAACCGCCATTGGTGAAAGTTAACTTTGACGTTAGCCAACTCTGCTACAAAACGAAAAAATAATTAGACTTTAAGCCTAACATTCGGTAATTTGCATCACCGTATTAATTACTTTTTTAACGCTATTTTAACGGCACCTATATTGACAAACAAACACGTAAAAACATGCATTTACTCTCTGTGGATAAGCGGATCAGCAACTTACCGCAACTCGGAAAAGACGTTGTCAATTGGGTCTCCATCTAATTAAAAAGCAGGTGGGAAAAAAACGCTGCACTTCCCGTCCTGACAGTGGAGCCGGCCTCTCAGTGGAGCCTGCACCGGAAGCAACCTCACAGTGGAGGTCTGCAGCCAGGTGCCTCTCAGAGATCTCGCGGGCGTTGATTGTAAACAGAGTTGATTTAGTTGATTTACCGGTTGGTTTGTTTGGATGGTTAATGGAACGTGAACCTACCTACCGTATTTACAAATGTTGGCGTGGCTCCAAAAGGGCCAGAAGAGAACCCAGACCGATGACGCACCCGGTGAAGGTGGATTTAGAATTGAGTTTAAAATTCTGCTTCTCGCATATAAGGCCCTTAATGGCCTAGCTCCGCGCTATTTACAAGACTTGATAGCATGTTATGCTCCTAATAGAGCTCTCCGCTCTCAGAGTGCAGGATTACTCGTCGTTCCTAGAATATCTAAAAGTAGGTTTGGAGGACGGGCCTTCTGCTACCAGGCACCTTTTTTATGGAACCAGCTACCAGTTTGGGTTAAGGAGGCTGATACTATCTCCATTTTTAAAACTAAATTGAAAACATTTCTGTTCAGTAAAGCCTACAGTTACTCTTATCTATAGTGTGTAGGGGCTAATAGTTATAACTATAGTTGTAGTAGTAAGACTAGAGTAGCTCGTCTTAATCACAGCTTCGTCATAGTTATGCTGCTATAGGCCTACGCTGCAGGGGGACGCCAAGCATGATCTGCTGAGTGGTATCTCCACTGCTCTTCTCCTTTTTCTTCCCTTTCTTCCTCCCTTCCTCCTCCTCCAGCTCATTTATAATTATTTGGGAGCACCCTGCTACTGAAACTGTGCTCCATTTTCTTTGCTTTCCTGTGTTTGTTGTGCTGTTTCTGCCCCCTTTTCTCTTTGTGTATTGAGCCAGAGTTTCCTGGGTTTCATGCTGACTTGCAGTTCCATCCTCTGTCCATCCCGGGGTTCTCCTCCACTTGTGTTTGGGTACCGACTGGCGTGGTGATTGGCGACCTGGGCCTCTGGCCATCTCATCCCAGTGCTGCTGCCTCCATCTGTTTATGTTTATATATTGTATCCTTTTGCTTGAAATCCTACCCTTCTCTTTTCTTAAACCCAAACCCCCTCCTCCTCCCCCCTTTTCTCGCACACACCTCACCTACACCCCACCCGCACATTACTGATACTCAAGAGCCTATCATGGCTCATTACGCTGACCACACGCCCAAGGGCCCTCCATAGCTCGCTTGCATTCACCCTACAACAATTCCACTACTTCTTTATTATTATTTTTTACTTTTTCTGTGCTCTCCTCTCTCTGTCCTACATCCTCTTTCTGTCCCCCATCTTCTCTCTGTCCTACATCCTCTCTCTGTCCTGTCTCCCCTCTTTTTCTTTCTCTACCCGGCTGGCCTTCATCAGGAAGGTCCCCCCATATGAGCCAGGTCCTGCTCAAGGTTTCTTCCTCTTAAAGTGGAGTTTTTCCTTGCCACTGTTTGGTATAAAGGTTTTTTTTTCTCCCTACGTGGGAGTTTTTTACCTGCCATTATCATTGATTGGATTTAATTATATAATCTTAGTTGATGATATTTGCTCGGGGGTCATGCTCTGGGTCTCTGTAAAGCGCCTAGAGACAATTGTCATTGTAACAGACGCTATATAAATAAAATTGAATTGAATTGAAGATGATGACACAGGAGGACAAACAGACATTGATTTTGAAAGTGGAGAGCAGCCAGTTAGCAGTAGCGCTTTTGCTAACACAGAAGTGGCTTCTGATTCACCTGTTGCCTGCGATATCAACAATAACTCCACAGGAGAAGAATGACCAGACTGCTGGTCAAATGACCAAATAAGGTACTTTTGCTCACAGAATGAGTGGCTTATAAGTAAGGACAAAAGGCTTCGGTGCAACGTATGCAGTAAAGTTAACTCCCTTGCTACCCAAACACATCAGGGACTGAGGTTGTCACATGAGTGGGGCAGATGTTTAATCTCTGCATTTGGAGCAGACAAGGCAACACAAATGTTGTCTTTCTGAAAGCAGATCAGCTAAAAGCTGTCCATACCATTGCTGTGTCTACCAGTGAATGTGAGCGTGCCTACAGTTGTATGAACAACATTCTTACAGACAGAAGGAGCTCCATTGCTGTTACCAGACTTTCAAACCTCCATTTCAAACCTGAAATGTAATGGGCCACCATTAGAACAGTTCAGTCCACAAAGCTATGTGATGTCATGGCTGGCGAAGGGGAGATGAAGTGCAGAAGACAGGGAATGTGAAGCTCCAAGCCGTTCGAGCAAAGATGAGCCCAAGACCTGCTGGAGCCTTTTCTAAGTAGGTTGAAATATAATCACAATTGTCTTATATATTCACAGTCCACTTCTTTTGACACATTTGTACAATATAATGCAAACCAGAACAGCAACACTGCTATGAATTCTACTTAAAAGAGCTTAATAGTTTTTAATATTTGTTGTCTGAAAAATTATGATTCTTTCTGTTTATTATGGGTCTGTGTGTTATTTTCTCCATGCCTTGTCTCCATATTTTATCTATGTGTGTCTCTCATGTGTCTGTCTACAGGGTATGTTCAGTACCAGTGCCTTGTTTGTCAACCTCCTGTTCAAGATGTGGTTGCATTTTTGTAAGTATATGAAGATCTTATTCATCAATAAAATCATGTTGTTGGTCCTCCTAAATATGTGAATTTGCCCTTTTAAGTTTCACTGCAATCAAATATTTAAGTCTAAAATAATAGACAGTCATTGTCAACCTTTTTTTAAATGACAGAAACAAACACAGGAGTATGTTATTGAATTGATTTACTTGGTAACTGCTTAGCTCACTTCTCCAGTTTTCTCCATGCCTTGTCTCCATATTTTATCTATGTATGTCTCTCATGTTTCTGTCCACAGGGAACTCTAGGTGCCAGTTAGTCCGGTTGTGCATCAGCCTCTATGCTACCTGAGGTCGTCCCCCATGAAGACCTCCCTTGTGTACGCATAATTTGTTTGGAAATTTCAATAAAACAATTTTCTTTTTAAAAATCAGTATCATGTCCTAGTATTTAAATATATCACTTAATCATCTGCTGTTACCCACTGCCTATTTTACCTGACATCAGTTGAATAAGGGGAGTACCGGCCCTTTTTTTTTTCCACCTAAAGCACTGGCTAGACATAAGCATTTTCCATAGGGTATTACTATTTTCCCAGTATTTTCCCCACCTGAAAAAGCTATTTTAAGTGGGCTAATCAGTACATGTGAGTTCTATGTGTTGATTCATTCAGCAGTCTGACACAAATGATTTTTGTGTATTTTTTTATGTATTTTTTCTCAATTCCTTCTTGAACTACAAATCATTACTTAAATGACTTATAACCATATGATGTACACTTTCCTCTATTGGGAGTCATTTGGAGAGGTATGTAAATATAGTTTCATATGGTGCAAATTTTCTAGCGTTGTATCTGACTTTCGTTAAAAAAAAAAAAAAAAAAAAAAGGACCCCTGACAATATGGCAAATTTATGTCCCCACCACTTTCCAAACCAAACCTACACCCTTGGGGACACTTGTTGCTTTTGTTTTTCATTTCATTTGGTAAAAAATTTGACAAGATAGACTGTAATATAGCTGTCACTAAAAAAAATCTGAAATAATAACGATTTCGATTACTGGTAAAATGGCTATGTATTTATACTAGGCATTAAATGTAGGGGTTGTTCACTGATGCAAGGGCAGATTGGATCCATACAGATTCTCTAAAATGATGTCAGTATCTATCTATTTCATCTCTATCTCTCTGCATTGAGATCGCCTCCAGTGACGACAAGGTCACCCCACAGCATCACACCACATCCACCAGTAGATGTTCCTCTCTTGCAGAAGTCACCAAATAATTTTCTGCATCCTCTTCACACTTTGACCCAACAGTCCAACTGATGTAGGCAGAATCTGGACTCATCACTGAACAAAACGTTCCTCCACATGTTTTAGCACCTGATTGTCAGCACCTGGGGGTACCAGGAGCTCAGAACAAGAGGGAATAGCAACAGTTAAAAAGAAGGAGCTGTTTGGCATTGGCCCGTCTGCTGTAGTCTCACATGCAACCATGTAGTCGCTGAGATGTTTTAAATTAGGTGTCTCATTTTTGAGGAGGAATCTCAAAAATAATGGATTTATGAATGGATTTAATGTTACAGCATTTTCAGCTTCTGAAAGAAATCATCCATCCATCCATCCATGCATCCATCCATCCATCCATCCGTCCATCCATGCATTCATGCATCTATCAATCCATCCATCCATCCATCCATCCATCAGTCCATCCATGCATTCATCTATCAATCCATCCATCCATCCATCCATCCATCCATGCATTCATGTATCAATCCATCCATCCATCCATCCATCCATCAGTCCATCCATGCATTCATCTATCAATCCATCCATCCATCCATCCACCCATCCACCCATCCATCCATCCATCCATCCATTCATCCATCCATCCATCCATCCATCCATCCATCCATCCATCCATCCATCCATCCATCCATCCATCCATCCATCCATCCATCCATCCATCCATCCATCCATCCATCCATCCATCCATCCATCCATCCATGCATCCATCCATCCGTCCATCCATGCATTCATGTATCAATCCATCCATCCATCCATCCATTCATCCATCCATCCATCCGTCCATCCATGCATTCATCTATCAATCCATCCATCCATCCATCAATGCATCCAACCATCCATCCATCCATGCATCCATCCAACCATCTATGTATCCATCCATCCATCCATCCACCTTCTATACCTGCTTTATCGGGGTCACTGGCTGGAACAGCTACAGCCTATCCTAGCTCTCCTTGGCACCCTGGATACGTCACCAGTCCATCACAAACTGTAAAATCATGAGGAAAACAAGTATTCTATTTTTTAACCATCTGTGCTTTTTTAAAAAAAAAAAAAAAATATATAAATCCATTATCTGTAAAGAATAATCTGGAGGATTGTTGAACAGATCACCTGCAGGATTCCATAACAGCTGCTGACAAGTCAGCACGGCCTGCATTTTCACTGATGCATCTTGGTAAATAAAAACAGAGTCGAGCTCTAGATTTTCAGAGGAACACTTCAGGGGGTGAGAGGAGGTGGAACTAATCTTGTGGTCAGAGGGGTTTTAGTCAGAGGGGGACATCACTCACCGGCCGACAGAAGTGAGACGCGTGGAGAGCGGTGGCTCTCAGACAGGTTTGCCGATATCAGTCTCGAGGGCAGATGCCGTGACATTTGTTGTTGGTGTGCCACTCTTTAAGCCAAGGGCTGAAGCTGAAGCTGAAGGGTCGTGCTTTCTTGGCGGTTGCATCACATAGCATCCTAGCGATGGAGGCGAGTGATCAAACACAGCAACATCAGTTGCACACACACCCAAAAGCGAGGGCAGCCTTCATATGTTGACTTTAGAAGATGCAACAACTTATACGAGCAGCAATTTTTCTTTTTTTTTTCTTCCCATCCTCTCATTACTGTCAAAGAATCACAATTCGGTCTGTTCAATTATGCATAAGAGACTGAAAATGCCTCAGAGTGATTGATGGAACCACACTGAAACAGATACAATTAAGCAAAATTAAATCCGGTGCAGCTCATGCTGTTTGTCATTGGAGGATGATTCTACTTGCATAGGGTGCTTTGGTAATATTACATAAACTCCCAATCAAACAGCACAAAGGAATAATCCCTCTCCTCTCATCTTGTGGGCTATTCTTCTGAATTCCATCTGTAGCTCAAGCAGATTTCATTTACAGCAAAACTAAGCAGCAGGAACAAATTGACAGCTGAACAAAAGTGATAAAAAATTCAGGAAGTTCTTGATAGCCACTTTTCTTTCTTTTTTTTTTTTTTCGAAAAAACTCCCTGTGTGAGCTTTAGCCTTATTAGCATTGTTTAGTTTCTAAAGTTTAATATCCACACCCCTCGTGAGACAACACCTTGACCTTGCCTAATGTGCAAGAAAACAGAGCTGACACCCAGCGTTATTAGAGCGGGCTGTTTTGACATTCATATATTCATCTCAAGAGGAGTGCAGAAACTGAAATGATGGGGGATTTTGTGAAGATGGCCTCATGTCCGATCAGACCGGGGCCAGCTGGTGATCACAATGATTCTAAGTAACTGAGAAGAGGAAGTGGAGCTGAGACAACACCAGTCCAGACACAACATGGAGCAAAGATGGTCTCCTTTGGTCGGGCTCTTCTCCAGAGCCGTGATGCTGCCTCTGCAGATCAAATGCTGCAGTGCAGATGTGCTGCAAAAGTGTTGTTATAATCCAGCATTCTGCTGGAAGAACCTGCATCCTTCCATCCATCTGTGGCACCAACCATCTACCTAATCATTTTTGCAGACCAGTCTCCACCCCCAGCAGGGCAACAACATTCCCCTACAGCAGCTGTCTCCTCCAGCAGGTCAGCAGTGTGCTCCTCAACATTTTTTTTTTAAGGAAATGTTGAAAGAACTCATTCTGAAGTGTTCACTTGGCCTCCAAACTCTCCAGTTAGCAACTTGATGGGACCTGATGGCATTTGTGGGAAGCAACTCATAGCCCCTAAAAGGATCTATTGATACCATCTGGCAGCAGAGGCCTCGGGACGACCTCAGATGTTCTTTGTCCAGACCTGGTCAGAGCTGTCTATGGGAGCACAAGGTGGATGTTCTCAACGTTTAGAAGCTGGTCACAGAATTATGGTTATATGCTCTCTGAATAAAAATACTGTTGTTTTTCAATGAAACTCTGAATGAAATGTTGGGAAAATAGCTCCTGTAAAATGAGCAAAAACCCTTCCAGGAGCAACACAATGCGGCTTGAGATGGCTGACAGCTAGGCATTACAAGAGTACGTGGAGGAAACCCATCAGTGTTCGACGCGCCAGGTAAATACCTTATAAAAGTACTGAAAGGTTGTATTTTACTCCAACCATCAAGCCTTTATAAATAAACCAAAATAAATCAACCAAACAGCAGCTGAAATTGAAAGCAAAAACAGTGTGAAAAGCAAAAATAAGGAAGTAAAGGAAATGTGAATGGGACTCTTAAATTGGCGGTGATGGACTGTCCTTGATGTACCACCAGCCCAGGATGGATGGATGGATGGATGGATGGATGGATGGATGGGAAAGCTGAGGCTCTCATTGTGGTCCTTTTTTTTTTTTTTGTTGAGAGGAAATCATATTTAAAGCCAACAGAAATTTGGAAAATTAAATGAGATAGTAACCTCTCAAAACATTGGCTAAATTATCAAACACGTAATACTAACCCCAAAATGCTTTAAACCAGGGGTGTCAGAGTCATTTTCACTGAGGGCCACATCAGCATCATGGTAGCCCTCGAATGGCTAGATTGACAACATGAATGTAACAAATGCAATGTAAATAAATTAAATTACACCTTATTATATTGTTAAATAACTGTTTCAGCATTTATTATATATTTGAGTCTCAAATATTCAACTCCTGCTCTCGCACAGGACACAGCACATTCAGAAGCGGAAGTGGTTCTTTGTTTTTCTTGGAGGCTAATTTTAGCATACTAAGCTCCGTGTTTGCTGTCAAAATCTTAACATAGATTATACTCTTTTACGACTGATAACACAAACTCATAACACAAAAGACAGACTGTTTTTTCACCTTGAGGTACAAACTTGCATTTGTTTTCCCGTCGTTCATGAAGCTGCCTTCCTTGTGCATCAATTTTCTTTTCTTGGACATGTTGTGGTTAGTTTGTAGAGGTTTTTCTTAAGTCCATCAGTTCTGAAAATTGTCTTGATGTCTTGCTCATAGTGAGATACCGTTATCGCTGTGGGTAATGACGAAATGCATCGTGGGAGATGTAGTTTATTGTCAATATGCGCTTTAGAGCGGCGTCTAAAGTCTTAAAATATTGGTTTAAAATTTAAGCCAATAATGCACAAGCTCTCGAGGGCCACATAAAATGACATGGATGGCCATGAGTTTGACATATGTGCTTTAAAGGTCCAGCTCCTCTAAATCAAGCGGGTCACGTACCGTCTTTTGATTTTCATGTCGAAAAAGGGGGCTGAACAGAATGACCCAAGGTAATTCTCATGGACACATGGCATTGTCACACGATGAAAGGCTTTTAAAGTATCTCTCGCCTCCCACCTCCTTGAAGCTCCCAATAGTCGTGCTCTAAATCTCTTCTGTCAGCGATGATCACAATCACTCTCGGAGTATCTGAATGGGTTTTTAACCTCTAGTCCTGGAGTGGACCATTTATTCCAAACAAACCCTCCAAGCTGTCTTCCCTGGCACTCCCAGAAACTGCCACCACTAATCAGGACATAAGCACTGTGCGTACGGGCACGCTTCCTGCTGAGCCTGTTGATGCAGGCCCAACGTGAGAATGTGACACAGAGACATGAGCACGCTTTCTATGCCAGTGTGTCCCTGAGCGTGAGTACAGGCTGTCCCTGGGAGCACATGCATGCTTCTCCGTGGCCATGGGAAGAGATACTGTTTTGTTGGCAACTGTGAGGAGTGAAAAAGAGACAGTGACTGCAGAATCTCCATATTTAAGGCAAGCCTGCTAATTTGCAGCTATCCCCCAGGTCATATTCAATCAAACCGCCTCATTGAATTGCAAGTGAAGTCGAGACTTATTTCCCTCATTCTGCAAGAATGCAATACTTACATAGCGTGAATATAGTAGGATTATCTTTTAGCCATATAAAGCTTTAAAATTCACTGTAAGCTCATTTCAAAGCTCATCTAACGTCGCGTTCAGAATGCAAACTATTGGTGATGCCAATTTGGCGAGAGAAAATTAAAGCAAGGCCTCGCTCAAATTAAAGTTAGGTGCGATTCTTGATTGTTTTTTTTTTTTTTTCTCTGCTTAACAAGGTCCAGGTTTTCAGATGCTCAGGAGTTTTCATTAAGTCAGTTTTTGAACAGAATGTAAATGAAGGAGGATGTCTTTAACACTTCGCCCTCATAATTGACTGAAAAACAGCCCGGCGCTCAAAAACCGTCCCACGGTGCCCCGCGCCAAGCAGCGCCTGGTAATTAAGGAACACTGATTTGCCATTTTAATGAATTCCTTCCAGTCCCCGGTATACCGGCAGTGACAGAGAGCGGCGGTGTGTCTCTGAGTGTGCGAGCAGATCTGAGTGCAGGCGACCATTGTGAAAGCCTCTGTGGGGAATTGAGGTGTCATTCTCAACCCATTATCAGGCCGGATCCTTCTCATTCTCGACATGCACACCTGCGATTGCTCTCACTCGCAGCTCGCTCCCTCACGCAGACGTTCCAGGAGGAATATGGGCGGTTAATTTCAACAAGGGTTACAAATGTTAAGAATAAACCAGCATCTTTACACGGTTTCCTCTCTGGTACTCTGTGACAGACAGAGTCTCTGTCTGCTTTTACATGACGTCTCCCGTGTACAGTCTCATAACTGAAAAGTCTCGATCCTTCAGCTTGGACACGTCTGGACGCTGAGACGGTGCAACTTCAGATGCAACACCTCCATGTCCGATGATTGCTGTCAGAGCGGGAGAATCACTTTTGTAAGGTAGAGGGAAATCATTGGTGTCACATCTGGAAACTATAGGGTGATGTAAATCCAGTACCTTTAGCATGAGCTTTCTTGAGCTCGTGTGAACCTTTTGACAGCTGAAGGAAGTCTCATTAGTTTAGGAAAAAAAAAATACTGATGAGATTTTACATCTGAAATTGAATGTCTTTTAATGGCGGCATCGGTGAAGGGATCTCATTACATGATCTCATTACAGAACAAAAAAAACACTAAAAGAAAGACTGATTGGTTTATGAGCATGGTTTTGCTAATTTTACTAAAAGACAGCTATCTAAAATCCACATTTTACAGTTCAGTTGTAAAAAGGGGGTCTTTTATTTTGATAAGACAAATAATGCATCACATTACATGACCAGGAAATCCTGTTTGCACCTCCATTTTGCATGGACACAGACATTGGAGTGAGTCAGCATCTGAGGGCCCCCAAGTTGTCTAAAGGCTACGTATTTAAGCTAAAGTCCCTCATGAAAAAAACTGAAATACTATACTCTTTTAATTTTCATCCTTAAAACCAGTTTAGATATTATATGTTTTTTGTTAAATGCTAAAATTAAAAACTACATGTGAATATGGAAGTGATCTGTGTGTATTCAACCTACTGGACTGTAGTTGACTTACATAGCACTAAGCTACTCTGAGACTATGTTCACAGTTTTTTTTTATTAGATTTAAAAAGGGAAAAAACATTATTTGTATTTATATTTTGTAATTTCAGACATTCCAGTACAGTACTTGGAATTATATGCAGCATTTTCAGCTTTTTTGACTGCATAGCAAGTTTACATGTGTAGCTTTAATCCATAGAACATGAAAGCCAGTTTCTTTTACAGGAGAGGGAAAGAGAACAGGGCAGAGTTAGCGATGGGTTGTCAATGGTTTGACAACCGTCCTGTGACCCTCCTGAGCACATTTGTAGGAGCAAACCCAACCAAAAAAAATGCAAAGGTGGGACAAAAAAAAAGAAAGACATGATCCGCTTTCCACGCCCCAACATTGTGTCAGTGTACAATAAGAGCATGGGAGGAGTGGATCTTCTGGATTCTTTGATAGCCCTCTACCGCACCAAGATCAGGTCCAAGAAATGTTACCATCACCTTGTCTTCCACATGCTGGACCTGACCCTAGTAGAGGCTCCTCTATCGAAGAGACCGTCTGTCCCAGATCTCAGAAAGTGCCCAACTAAATATTGGGTTATACATTTCACTAAGTATAAGTAGGATTTGTTTAGTCTTGTTTTCAATAAAATGATGTTTTGAGAGAAAAATTTGATTTTATGGTACTTTCCATATATGCGCAGTGTTGCCATATGGCAACAATATACCAACTACCCCCCTTTAAAAAAACAAAAAAAAAAAAATATTTTTAAAATATTTCCATTATTTAAGCAATTTTAAGTAATAAAAACACATTAAAACATTTTTAGCATGTTTAAATATTAATTCATGCAATAGAGGGTTAAAGGGAATTATTGCCTTTTTAATGTAAAAGTTTGTTGTAACTTGTTCAACACAGTAAAGAGAATCTTGAGCAAAGGCTCAGTTTTATTTTTCTTATTTATGCATTGAGATCAACATAATCACATTTGATCATTTTTTCTGTGTATGTAAATATAGTCCTCTATCTGAGCTGAGTTACACCAGAAAACAAGTAACGGTCTGTGCCAACCTCATGTTTTAATCTGGATTCTCGTATTTCTGTTTATAATTGATTTTATTTTTGTCTGTTCTTTTCACCTTAATGCCTTTGCAAAGCATTCTGGGACCGGCCTTTGTGTCTGAAATGTTCTTTTCGAACAGACTTGCCCTGGCAGCGTACCACGAGCTCCCCCTCTCTGCAGCAGTCTAAGGCTCTGATTTTTACTTTCACTCGTCTCCAGTCTGAGTGGAGACTTAATGGAGCTTTGAACAGCTGCTTCTTTGGCCTTGAACATCTGGTCTGCACACAAGTGGTACACTTTGCCTCTCTCGTTGGATCTGTGCGGTAAACAGAGCAGCAGAGTTCAGGCCTCGCCAGTTTCAGAAATATTCAGCCTCTCTGCAAAAAGCAAACAAAACAAAACAAACAAACAAAAAAACAGTGCCAGCAGTTATCAGATGGTTTTTGTTTCTTTCTCACTGGGACGTCTTGATGAGTGAGATGGTGAGGAAGTTAATCAGTTTTTAAAGCCACCGTTTTTACTTTCATTATCACACCGTCAGGTTCTGGTGTTTGCTGCTGAGTGTTACATGCCGCTGGAGGCTGCGGGTTTATTCAAATAAATACGCTGCTTAGGCAGATGAGGCTAAAGCTCGGCTGAAAATGAACTGCCTCTTGTGGTCTGTGGTCTAACCTGATCAGAGAGCATAATGCTCTGTGACGCATTGACTGCCATCTCTTCTGTAGATGGGGGGTGGGGGGGTTCTTCAGGAACATCGCACTTTAGGTCTCTGCAGCAGGATTTAGACTTTTGATTTTAAAAATTCAGACACCTGCTCACGTCTCGACAACTCCATATAAGTAGTAATACATTTTCACTTCTTATTCTGATAAAACAGACCCAGCTGTACATCCAGCTGTACATGTTTGAGGCCCAGTTCCAGTCTTCCTGTCCGCTCCACGACCGGGTTTTCCATCTACCCTCTGTGTGCTCTCATCTCTCTGCAAACAGCCAGAACCACTCTCACCTGTTTTCCCAAGTATATAGTTGCTCTGCTGTCCTCAGCTCTCTGCCAGATTGTCTTGTTACCTACATTACAGTCTTGCCTGTAAAGCTTCGGATGTATTTTGGGAGTTTGAACCTGTATTTGACTCTTAGACCTTGAGCCTTGCCCATTCCTTGTTCTGCCTGTTTTTTAGTGGATTTTGGACCTATTGATATTCTAATCACCTC
This sequence comes from Hirundichthys speculiger, assembly GCA_018398805.1. Classification (NCBI taxonomy): domain Eukaryota; kingdom Metazoa; phylum Chordata; class Actinopteri; order Beloniformes; family Exocoetidae; genus Hirundichthys; species Hirundichthys speculiger. The sequence continues at coordinate 600,827 of JAGFBZ010002435.1, read as the reverse complement.
TGGAGAGTGACTGTTTATCAGCCTTGTCTGCTATGTTTAGGATTTCAACCCTGTTTGTGTTTGGACTTGTTGTTGCCTGAACCTGGAGTTTTCTGTGATCCACCGTCACCTGTAAGAAAACTCACCTGGATCTGTTTACCTTGTCAAGATACTTGTCTGAAAACATCACTTGCTCTAAGAACAACAGATTGCCGCCATATCAGTCACCTGGAAGTAGTCTGACTACTGGTGCTTTATATGCACCACCAGCTTCAGATGCACATTCACCGAACCCTTCTTAAAATATGAAATATGATTTTTTTTTTCAAATTCAATCCATAGATATGTTTTATTGGTGCACAAAATGAATCGTGCATTCACATTACTGTGTTCAAAGAACAAAACCAATAGAATGCATGAACTGCATTAATTACATAACTTACATATTATTTATTGTGTTTATCATTCATTTTCTGAACCTGCTTTATCCTCACTAGGATCAAGAAAAATAAAATGTTTTTTTTTTTTTTTCAATTTTAGACTAGAATTGCTGGCATTGCAAATCATATAGAATAGGAGGCTGATTCCCATCACGTTCCGTTATACATGTGAATCCATATTCTACATAGTCGTCCGACCACTTTCTTCTTTTGCTCAACATTGTAAGTGTGGATTAAAATATTAAAGAAATCACATGATGTAGCATCATGACAGTCATAAGTCGACTACTGAGCACACCAAATCACCTGCAGCACAGATTGGCCAAGCGATGTAACGTGAGTGATGGCCAAGCGGGGCATGTCATCGTGAATCACATGAGTCAGGTGTCTTGACCTCTGCTGAACCCCTGAGACTGACTCACCGACCCCCTAGGGTTTGATCGAACCCAGGTTAAGAACCACTGCTCTATGGTCCGGACCATAAGTGCTCAGAGTTTGCAGCTCTCAGTTTGCAGCCTTGAATCTTTACTTACCTCTGTTTAGATTCCCACTCCATTCACAACACTTTCAGAAGTTCTCTCATTGTGATTAATGGTGACATTTTCCAATTGCCTCTGTCGAGTCTTTTGAACTCAGAGCCTAAACTTCACTTTTCAGAATTGGATCTGGACTGTGAAAGTCATGAACTGCGGTAACTGCAACAAGGATTGCTTTGCTAAAGCTCTCGTCATAACCAAATACAGATTTCATCCAAGACATTATTATAAAAAACAAAACAAAAACAGATTTTTACAGAGCAGAAACTGATCAGTCCTTGGCGTGATGTCAATCCTTCAATTTTAAAATGAATGTAGAGTCTGGATGGATGGTGACAGAGAGAGACTGACTCATTAGCTGGGCAGGTGACATCATGACGTATCACCAGAACCAGTCCTTGTGAATGTGCACCGCCCCTTTAGCTCACGGTAGAATCTGACCAATAGAGGTGGGCGGATCAATCCAAATATCAATAATATCGATACCAACGATGGTATTGATATCGAATGATACTCGTGTAAAAAGATCGATACTCAAGCTTTGTAGCACTGACTGCTGCGAAGTGTGAATTCATTGAAGTCTGTCTCTGACACGCTATCGCCGTGTTTGAAGCTGCACCGTCACATGGCTCAGCGGCGCCAAACAAGCATGCAGGTAGACTCAGCCTGGCCCCTCCCCCTGGCCCCGCCCACACAGTGCTCTCTCTCCTCCCTCGTCAACGCACATCACAGAGAGATAACGGAGCAGAAGAATCAAGAATCGCCGAAAGGAAAAGGAGCACGGTTTGGCTGTATTTTAATCTGGAAAACGAAACAATGGCAAGTTGTGCAGTTTGTAAAAGGCTGGAAAATATGACAAATGTATTTAAGCACATGAAAAACCATGCGTAAGAAAATAAAGAGCTGCAGAAACGGAGAGAGGAGGAGAGCCATCCCCATCCCCGGGTCCTGACAGACTCTCAACCCTGAGACAGAAGTCATTGGCAGACGCCTTTCAGTCCAACAGAGTATCCAGGTAGATCAGAGTGGTCATCTCCAGCATCAATTCATATTAACTTTTAAAGTACATGTTACTTAACTCATATCTTACTGGAGCCAACTCAAAAAATATAATTAAGACCTTGAAATAACCCAGTACATGTCATGTATCCTATTGAAAGGCGTTATCTAAGATAAAATAACATTAGATAATTCTTTATTTATTTAATATCATAAGAGGCAGACTAGAAAAAATCATTATGATCATAACAGTTCAACTCCAAGGAATACTTACACAAAAATGTTCATTGTGATAATAAAGTATTTTTCTGTCACCTATAAGTTTGCCAAAATTCGATCCTAGATTTTAGCCAAATAGTCCAAAGACAAAACTCACAAAAACACCTAAAGGTCAGCAGTGTCATGGTAGATCAAGCTTAATAGGATGAAGTATCGGTATTGGTGTTGGCATCTGTGATACTTCTCCTGTATTTTGCTTGGTACTGGATCATTACCAACATTCCCAGTATCGCCCAGCTCTACTGACCAACCACTGAACCCCTCAGCCTACAATGTAGTTGGCTGATATCCTGAAATCAAGTCTCACACCAGACTCTACAAGAGTTGGGTAGACCTCGTTCATGTTGAAATATTGCAACACCTTGTACATTTCTTTCTTTTTTTTAATTCATGACGTTAAGGTGAGAACTCCTCATTGCAGCACTTCACATAACTACAAAAACACCAAAAAACATGCCACGTCCACTTTAAGTCTCTCAAGAAGCCACCAAAGAAAAACACAAAGCATCTAAGGGCTTGATTCTCCCGTCAGTGCTTAAGTCGATATTTACGCACCTCTGCTGAACCGCTTTCCATTTAACAGCATTGTACCATCTCCACTTCAGATACCTGAAGTTCAGAATGGAGGCGGTGCTATCGAAGAGGGATGATTCATTGAAAAAAAGAGGCAGATGCAACCGTGATGTCATCTTTAGTGATTTCTCCAGAACAGAGTTGGCCCAACATTTGTGAATGCCATTGAAATCTGTAAAAAACATAAAACACACTTTAAATTTGAAAAGGCTTCTTTAAGAGTGAACATGATTTAATCCTGTAGCCTATAAAAAGATGAAAAAATGCCCGAGTTATGACTTGATGTTTGCCAGTCCATCCGAAAATCACAAAGCAGGGTGTGCCTACTATACGACTTGAAATCATTTAGTAGCTTGACTCGTCACCAATAATGACACGAAGCCTAAATATTCACTGAAGGGATTGGAATATTGGAAATGTTATACCATTGGGCAATGTATAATTCAGATTCAAGTATAAAGCGGAATGTGGAAGGGAAGATGGCGAAGATGTTGAAGGTGAAGGCAAAGAGAGCCCAACTTTTTGCCAACGGTGTTAGAATGTGGTGCTATATGGTGCTATATTCAAAAGTGGATGCAGGTGGGAAAAACACCATATGGAACAACATTGATGAGGATGTCTCTGCTGTGGGGAGTTAGAGTTGATTCAAAATTACTTTAAGCAAGATGCATTGAGTGTAAAGTACAAGGGGAGCACAATAATATATAGACCATCATCAGTGCTGGTCACTGAATGATTTAAAATTCAAAACCTGTAAACTGTTCTTTTTTTGTTTGTTAGAGTTGAATAAAATCAAAACTAAAAGACTCTCAAATCACATAAGCCAACATGGTATTCACAACAGAGCATAGATAACAAATGCTTAAACTGAGAAGTTTTACAATTTTTTGCACAAAATGTGCTCATTTCAAATTTCATGCCTGCTCCAGGTCTCTAAATACTTGGACAGGAGCATCTTCATCATGGTGCAGCATCCCCTCTTCGTTTCAAAACAGTTTGAAGACATCTGGGCAACGAGGTAATGAGTTTCTGGAGTTTTGGTGTTGGAATTTGGTCCCATTCTTACCTGATATAGGTTTCCAGCTGCTGAAGAGTTCATATCTTTGAATGTCTCTATGGGTGAAAGATCTGGACTGTCGGCAGACCCGGACTCTTCTCCAGCAAAGCCATGCTGTCGTAATAGCTGCAGTATATGGCTTAGCACTTATAGCCAGCACTCATCAGAGTTGTTGGCTTGAGAACTGAACGCTGATAACACGCTGGAAGGTCTCCCTGCTCTTCAGCCTGGGGGACACGGCGTCCCTGATTACCGACAAGAATGTCGAATTTGGACTCTTCTGACCATTGAACTCTTTCCCACTTTGAAACGGTCCATTTTAAATGAGTCCTGGCCCACAGGACGCGACGGCGCTGCTGGACCGTGTTCAAACATGGCTTCCTTTTTTGATGAGAGAGCTTTAGTTGGCATCTGCAGATGGCACAGCGGATTGTATTTACTGACAGTGGTTTCTGGAAGTATTCCTGGACCCATTTAGTGATGTCATTGACACAATCATGCCGATGAGTGATGCGATGTCTTCTGAGGGCCCAAAAACCATCCAATAGCATCCAATAAAGGTCTTTGGCCTTGTCCCTGACCTATTTGATAGAAAAGGGTACTGTTTTAAAAAAGAAAAAATGCAGAGGAACATTTCTGCAACAAATGGAAATGTTTACCATTATTTAAAGCCACTCTATGTAGCTGTATCAAAATCGCCCACAGGGGGCATCATATGTCAGGCCCTGGCGTATGACACAATGAAGTAAGTAGGACAAAGTGTTGTTACAAGTGTTGGACTGTTCTCATTGATTAGCTCAGTGTTGTCAGTGGCTCTTAGAACAGCAACTGTACTTGCTTCCATGTGGTCAGAAGTGGTATTGCTACATAGAGAGGCTTTCAGCTTCAGATTTCTCAAATCTTTTAGAATATGCATTTGCTGTTGTTGATTCACAAGCTGAGCTGATGCACTTTTATTTAAATTGTCATGCTCTGGTGATATACAACTTTATTTTTTGCTTCAATTTGTCAGAGACATGCAGATGTGTCACAGTCAGGGATTCAATTACTGGTTTAGAAATTGAGTAAGAGTTATCAAGATCAAACATGGGTTTGGGTTCACAGATGAGGGGACGGAGGCTTGCACCGCCTCTTATCTGTATCCGCATTGTTTCAGTAATATTGTCATTAGCGTCAGAGGTTATTTGGAGCCACGTCTGACAAAAGAACACTCTTCCCAAAAGAGCTCTGTCTTCAGATCACGTAACGGCAAGCTGAGATGACAGAGCCACATACCCGGCTGCTGGAGTGTGACTTCCCTTAAGCAAAGTTTGCACAAAACTCCATTCATTTCATTTGCACGCTTGAAGACGCTCCTTGCAACGAGATCTATTAGGACAGGTTAGCATCACAGTCAAAACATTTTTTTTTTTTGCAGCAGCCCCCTGAAGTGCGAGTCATTATGCTGTCTTGCCGCTGAATCATATCTCCTCAACGAGCGCTGGGATGGGCGTTTCTTATTTTGAAGCGGCACATTCCTCGAGGCACGCCGAAAGAGTAATTTCCCAGGATCTTTGCAGGATTCTCCAGCGATCCGAAGTCTCAGGGGAGCCAGAAGTCTTGAGAGGCTGATCTATCACTTCATAATGTCTGCATTTTTTCCCCGAGTGGTCGTGACTCAGTGGAATTAAATGAGAGCAACCGCTGCAACACTTGTCGTTCATCTATCTGGGTCACACTGATAAGCTCAGTCTGCTCCTTATAAATCTCACGCAGGGGAAAGTTGCATATACTTTAGGATCCGATTGCAGCCGACAACAGGACACAATGAATTTTACGAATTACCCGCTTGAAATAAACACAGAGCGATAAACAAATAAAGCCTAATTTATCTCTCCTTTTTTTTTTTTTTTAAAGCAGCACCCTTAAAGATTCCATTGATCCCTGAGACATTCAACATGGGAAAAAGATTGCCTTTCGACTGGAAACCTCTACAGATAACCATCTTTCATACCACTAATGCACTCACTTATCCAATACTAGCAAATTAGATGACTAATGATTCATATCAGAAGTAATTGGAAATCTCCACTTTTTCTTGCTTCTTTCTCAGAAATCTATTTAGCAATGCATTCATATGAGTAACCAAGTCTTTTTTTCCCTTTTCTTTAAAACCTGAAATAAAAGTCTTCTCTGTCAGGGCAGGTTTTCTTCTTTGACAAGGAAACATGACACCGGGAAGAACGAGACAGGAGAGCAACACAGGAGTCTTCACAATGTATGATTCAGGAGGAGATACGGTTCAGTGTTAAATATTCCGGCACCATTCCAGCACTATAGGCTACGGGATGGAAATGGGATCGGATGGAAATACAGAGGAGTGAGAGCAAGACAAGCAGCAGGAGGAAAATTAGAAAATAACTGTAAAGGAAGGCAGAGAAAGAGCCACAGAAGAGGAGGAAGAGAAGAGAGCAAGAACAAACACAGACTGCAGCAAAGCCTCTCCTGAGGGAGCCTCGGAGATGGGTTGGAAGACAAATCAGGGCCACAGAGGTGATTTTTGCAGCTGCACTCCCCTCTCCGCCCTCCTCCACGGACAGCTAACATGCCACATATATTCGAGCCATCCCGGTTGTGACTGGAATCAAAAGAACTTGCTTGTTTATTTACAGAATCCATGTCATGCACAGAGCCCTGGGTGTGCTGCGACTTTATTCTTGCATATCTTGATGAAGGGCAGAGTCAGTCAGCCTTGGCCCGTTCCTCATAGAGCTGATCGAACAGCGACGTCCAGCTGCGCTGGATAAATTGGAATCCTACTGGTTCCGTGCTGGAGACCAGCGCACACAATGTACTGAAAATAAAAAAAAAACTAAATAAAACACAGCCTCGCAACTAGGCTGGTGCCTCATTAGGGTACGTCCATCACGGACCTATTCTGGGAACAATAGGCTGGGCCGCTGCTAAAAATACTCATGATAACCTCAGGGAACCATTTATGTGGCACTTTTCCTTCGCAGAATTAAAAAAAAAAAAACAGTATAAATGTGTCTGAGAATTGAAGCTGACAAAAGGGACGGTCCTGCCAGTTAATCTCTCCTGATGTCAAGAGGAATTAGATGGTTGGCTTCTAGGTGTGCAGCGGGTGATAAACTGCAGTTTTCAGTAATCAGAACAGAGGCCGGAGGCGCAGGAGGAAACAAACAGGAAGATGGAAAACACTGTTTGCAAAAGGTGAGGGACCTTGAGTCATAAGATCATGTTGGTTTTGAAAGTCAGGGATGGCAGACACAGAAACCGAGCTGCATCTAAGCGGCAGGAACAGCATTCACGAAAACAAACCTCGCTTTGGAAGCCTTTGAGAACGCGCCCCGATGTCGCTCCGCTGCTAAAAACTTAATCGCAGCTCGTGCCCTCCTTTTTCTCGGGGCGTGGAATGACGCTAACAAGAAACGGAGCTGTGGTGTCTGCATCAGCAACAAAGCCGACGTCGAGTGGAAGAACTAAGTTACATCATCTTGAAGCCTTTGTTTAAAAACCGGTCTGATCATGTATGCTATGTTTTTTTATTTCTTCTTTTGCTCGGGGAAAGAAAAGCGTTCGAGGGCCTCGGCTCCCAGCAGAAGTTGAAAGGGTGAGGAAGGCGAGGAGGAGAGGAGAGAGCAGACGTGGCGAAGATGAGGCTCTTACTGGTGCAGCAGAGGGAAGACTGCTGGTCCTGAGGGAGAGACGGCGCCGCTGCAATGACGTTTTTAGGGCAGCTGTGAGAGATATAGATGAGTATCAGATTTTACCCATTTGTCTCTGGGAAGCATTGATTTAAAAAAAAAAATAAAAAAGTGCATGAAATAAATAATACATAGATGGAACAAAAGGACAGCTTTAATCAACAGTGACTACTGAGCAGACGAGTTCCTGCAGCGCTCCTCACGTTACTCAATGACGTAATGACGCTGATCTGCAATTAAGCTTGTGTTTCTAATCAAACTGAGACGTACAAATATTCACCAATGTACGTCCAGGAGCACCGAGATGTTTCTCCTCCGAATTTGTCATTTTTACGACCCTTTCGATATTCTCCAGGCTCACTCACCTGCATAAATAAACAGGAGGTAAATGAGCAGTTCCGTTGCATCATGCTGTTAAAAGTGGAAAATAAATGCACAGCCAGGCAGGTTGCCTTGTTTACGTGCTACGTGCCCTCACCCCCTCAACGCTCTTCATCGCAGAGCGCGCTTTGCTGCTTTTGCCTCCACGTAACACGTGAACTGATTTTGTGCTTTCGCCCGTTTCATCGTTTTATTGCTGAGGAATATGAGAGCTGTGGTGACCGTCAAATGTGTGCCCTGCTAACTGTTGTCTTAATCGCTGGATGGTTGATGCACTTTTCATTAAATGTTGTGATAAATACAGGCTATATATTTTAATAGTTATTTTCCTCCCTTAAAGGTATGGTGAGAGATCTTTTTTTGCAGGATTTTTTACAATATTGCCTGAAAACCTTTTCACATTCCCATTGCACCACTGAAATAGAATGTTTGCAAAAAAACGAAATGTTTTGGTCCGGTCTAGAGGGTGTAATCAGAGGAAAACTCTGACCAATCAATGTACTGATCATCTTTTTATTGTTATTATCTTTTCTTTATTATTGGCTGCCTAATACGTTCATCAGATATCAATGCACCCCCCTCCCCCCATCTTGCACATTCACAGTTTCGTTACTCGAGGACCTCCCACAGCTCTGGCAATCAGGTGAGCAGACAGATGAAATCAAGTTAGCTCGCACAGATCATTTCGTTGCAACAATGGCAGAAAAGAAGACGTCAACAGCAAAATCAAAGGGAAAACTGTTGTTGAAAAAGCAACAGCCATGCGGAAGCTAACCGAAGAACGAAACAGAACCAGAGTGGTTATCGGTACGGCTTTCCAGCGCTGGCACCAGCTAAAAAATGAAAAGGGGCTCCAGACCGACGCCAAGGTGGCCCAGTTTCTACTGGATAGGTGAGATGATGCCGTTCTGATTATATAATATTTCAACATGCTGATCGGTTATGGGTATTGTTATAGACTGAGCAGTATTTAAGACAGAAACTGTGATTTCTTATTTTGTTGTATGGCACTTGAATGCCCCTCGTTATTTTCTCTCCCGCTGTTGCACAGTACCGCTGTTCTGCCGATGTGAATGTTCCGGTCGCAGCCTGTAATTGTTGAACTGAGTCTTGTGCAGATAAAGCGTGCAAAACTGACCGTGAGTCTTCGTGTGGTTTCTGCAAAAGGAGTTGAAGTTACCACATATTTTTGGCGACGAGGTGAACCATTTTTTTTTTAGCTGCCTGCCGTCCCTCTTTTTGGATTTTTTTTTTGCCGACGTTGGCTGCTGTGCTAGCTAGCTCGTTGGCTACGTGGAGAGCGAGGTTCTACACAGTGCAGGTGTGACGGTGAGGAGCGGGGGTTTCCAGATGGCTACTTTTGGGACTATCGGCGAATACGTGGCGGGAGAAGAGGACTGGACTGAGTACGAGGAGAGGTTGGGACACTTTTTCTCTGCTAATGGGATTACAGAGGAGGCTAAAAAGCGCTCCATCCTCCTGAGTGCATGTGGGCCGAGGACCTATAAGTTGATAAGGAACTTGGCTACACCGCGGAAACCAGGGGAAATTCCATATGATGAGCTTGTCCAGCTCGTGGGAAACCACCACAATCCCAAGCCATCCGTAATAGTCCAACGTTTCAAGTTTCACAGCCAATTCAGAAAACAAGGTCAGTCTGTGGCAAATTTTGTAGCTGAGCTGCGGCAGCTGTCGGAGCATTGTGAATTTGGAGCTGTGCTGGATGATATGCTTCGTGACAGACTGGTTTGTGGCATAAATAATGACGCCATTCAACGCCGCCTGCTTGGTGAAACCCCACCATTGACTTTTAAGAAAGCCCTCGAGATTTCCCAGGGTATGGAAATGGCTGCGAATAATGCTAAGGATATCCAGAAAGGGAACGTGGGATCACAGTCCACAGCAGTTCATCACATTAGAAAAGACACAGGTAAACATACCAAGAGAGTGGAGTGTTTCCGCTGTGGTGGTGCACATTATGCTAATGACTGTAAATTTAAAGAGGCTGTCTGTCATGCATGTAATAAAAAAGGACATTTAGCTAAAAAGTGCAGAGGCTCAAAAGGAAAAACAAGACCAGCTCAAGGTAAATCTCAGCAACTCATGCAGACACACACCACCTGGAGGAAGAGGCAGCAGAGGATGTGTGCTCTTACAACATGTTTGGAGTTGAAACAGATGAGGAACCACCTGCACCTTATTACGCTACTGTTAAAGTGGAAGGGAAGGATATAAAATTTGAGATTGATTCTGGAGCTACAGCATCAGTTATCAGTGAGGAAACCTACAGACAGACTTGGGGATCCAACTTACCTTCTATCAGTCAGTCAAAGCTCAAGCTCAGGACCTACACAGGTCAGCCGATTCCACATGTTGGGGTGCTATGTGTGGAAGTGGCAGCTGAAGGTAAAAAGGCCCAAGCCAGGTTGGTGGTAGCTAAGGGCAGAGGGCCCAGTCTTTTGGGCCGTGATATTCTTAGGAAACTCAGACTGAACTGGCATGACATTAAGTATGCAAACACTACGGAGGACATTCTGCAAAGGTACTGTGATGTGTTCAGAGATGAGCTGGGCACATTAAGAGGGGTAACAGTGAAACTCTATGTTGATCCAGAAGCCACACCCCGATTTTTCAAAGCCAGGTCAGTGCCCTATGCAATGAAAGAAAAAGTTGAGCAGGAGCTAGACCGTCTACAGAAACAAGGCACCATTGAGCCTGTCCAGTTTTCTAGATGGGCAGCCCCTATTGTTCCAGTATTAAAGGAGGACAAGACAGTTCGCATATGTGGAGATTACAAGCTGACTGTGAATCAGGTCGCAAAGCTGGAGGAATATCCACTGCCAAGAGTAGAAGACTTGTTTGCAACCTTGTCGGGAGGTAAGCTGTTCACCAAGCTAGATATGAGCCATGCTTACCAGCAGTTGCTACTAGATGAGAGTTCAAAAGAGTACGTCACTATTAATACACACAGGGGGTTGTTCAAATACAATCGCTTGGTTTTTGGAGTGGCATCTAGCCCCGCTATTTTCCAGAGGACAATGGACAGTTTGCTGCAAGGGATTCCTCACGTAGCGGTGTATCTTGATGATATTTTGATCACAGGTGTCACAGAGCAGGAGCATCTGGCTAATTTAGAGCAGGTGTTAAAAAGACTCTCAGAGGCAGGACTGCGGTTGAAACGCAGTAAGTGTGTGTTTCTGATGCCTAGTGTGTCCTACTTGGGGCACAAGATCACGGCTGAAGGCCTCCACCCCTTAGAGGATAAAGTCAAAGCTATCAAGGAAGCCCCAAGCCCAAAGAGTGTCACAGAGTTAAGGTCCTTTTTGGGCATGGTCAATTATTATGGCAAGTTTCTCCCTGATCTCTCCAAAGTTTTAGCCCCACTGTACAAGCTGCTGCACTCGGAGGTTAAGTGGAAGTGGAATGTAGAGCAGGAGAGTGCGTTCGAGGAAGTTAAAAACCTCCTCCACTCTGCAACGGTGCTGGTCCACTATGACCCAACGAAAGAGATCACCCTGTCCTGCGACGCATCACCTTATGGTGTCGGTGCGGTCCTCTCGCACATCATGGAGGATGGTTCAGAGAGACCAATTGGTTTTGCTTCCCGTACCTTGTCAGCTGCTGAGAAAGGATATTCACAGTTGGATAAGGAAGGTTTGGCTATCGTGTTTGCAGTTAAGCGATTTCACCAGTACCTCTATGGACGTTCATTCACGATTACTACAGACCACAAACCACTGATGGGTTTATTCAGTGAGATTAAGTGCATTCCATCACTGGCCTCCGCTAGGATCCAACGTTGGGCTCTCACATTGTCTGCCTACCAGTATAAAATTGTCTACAAGGCAGGAAAGGAGAATGCCAATGCGGACGCCCTGAGCAGGCTTCCATTGCCTGAGAGACCAGGTTCCACCTCTATTCCTCCAGAGACGGTGTTTTCACTAGAGATGTTGTCAGACATGCCTGTAAAGGCAACACAGATAAAGCAGTGGACAGAGAGGGACCCAGTTCTGTCCCAAGTCAAGACATTTCTTCTGCAGGGGTGGCCGGGTGTAGTTACAAGTGAGGACTTCAGGCCTTATGCCTCACGCAAATTAGAACTGAGTCTGCAGGATGGCTGCATTTTATGGGGATCAAGGATTATAGTGCCCCCTCCTGGTCGTTCCCGGATCATCGAGGAACTACATGAGAGTCATCCAGGAATATCTAGGATGAAGAGCCTTGCCAGGTCATATATCTGGTGGCCAAAAATGGATCAGGATTTAGAGAAAAGAGTTCAGTCATGTGCCAAATGCCAGACCAATCAGAACATGCCAGCACGAGCCCCTTTGCATCCATGGGAGTGGCCTGACCGACCCTGGTCAAGGCTGCATGTGGACTTTGCAGGTCCTTTTATGGGACAGATGTTTCTCGTCATGGTGGATGCACATTCCAAATGGATAGAAGCCCACATTATGAGTAACATTACAGCCCTGATGACAATAGACAAGCTCCGAGAAGTTTTTGCCATTCATGGTTTGCCTGACACTTTGGTCTCTGATAATGGCCCAACATTTACGAGTGAACTGTTTAGCGAGTTTATGCAGCAAAATGGTATTCAGCACATCCGGACAGCTCCATTTCATCCTGTCTCAAATGGGTTAGCGGAAAGGGCTGTTCAGACAGTCAAAGAAGGGCTGAAGCGGATGACAGGGAACTCCATAAGTACACAACTTTCACGTTTCCTGTTTAAATACCGCCTCACGCCACACACTACAACCGCTTGCTCTCCAGCCGAAATGTTAATGGGTCGCAGACCAAAGTCACGATTAGATCTCCTGCGCCCTGACATCAAAGCCAAGGTCTCGAAGAAACAAGCAAAGCAGAAAGAGGAACATGATCAACATGCAAGACAGAGACACCTCTTTCCAGATGACAGAGTCTATGTGAGAAATTTCAGCAGTAAAAACACCCACCAATGGTTGCCTGGAGTTATCATCAAGAAGAGTGGGCCTGTCTCTTTTGTTGTCCAGCTGACCGATGGACGGATTTTCCGCAGACATCAGGATCATGTCCGCCTGCGTCTTGATGAAGAGTCAGGAACTGCTGTAGGTTTCCCAGATAAGCCACACGCCGTGTTGGGGGCATGCCCTCCAGTAGCTGTCCCAGAGATGGTGACCCAAGGGGAGCTGCAGGTGCCGTCTGAAGCTGCAGAACCATCGCGCACAGACTTGTAGACCCCTCTCCAGGCCGAGATACCAGAATCACCCAAGTCATCCTTGCCGGTGGGCTCCCAGCCGGGGTCTCCATTGGTAGTGCGTAGATCTCAGCGCACACGTAAACCTCCTGATAGACTGGACGTTTGATTTTAGAAGGCCCTTGTTGTGTTTTTTTTTTGTTTTTTTACGTGGGGAGGGCAATAAATGTTTTTTTGATGTCATTTTCTTTCAAAGAAAGATAAGATAGAGCAGAAAGATAGAGAAGTTTTTTTTTGGGGGGGGAATGTTTGAACTTGGGGGGGGAGAAGTGTTATAGACTGAGCAGTATTTAAGACAGAAACTGTGATTTCTTATTTTGTTGTATGGCACTTGAATGCCCCTCGTTATTTTCTCTCCCGCTGTTGCACAGTACCGCTGTTCTGCCGATGTGAATGTTCCGGTCGCAGCCTGTAATTGTTGAACTGAGTCTTGTGCAGATAAAGCGTGCAAAACTGACCGTGAGTCTTCGTGTGGTTTCTGCAAAAGGAGTTGAAGTTACCACAGGTATTGTAGGACTATTCACCCAGTCAATGAGAAAATGAAAGATGATGACAAAATTATTGTCCATCGAGTGACATGACGAACATATTCCAGCATGTTTCGCTAAGCTAGCAACTCTGTCAACTAGGCTACAGTACTATGTGTGACACCGTTAGCTAGGCTGTTGTTATCCTTGACGGAGAAGACGCCATGGCTTGAAGTTAGCCAGCAACTCTGATGCTACTTGTTGTTGGCAAATTGACGTGAGTGCTCGTGAATGCTCGTGAACTTCCGTGACCGCTCGAGACAGCGTGTGCTTTCATGTTAGTCGTGAATCATGTGAAGGCGTGGTTTTGAGGGGTGGGCTGAAGAGGAGGAGGCGGAGCCTTTGGGAGGAGGGAGGGAGTGTATATTTTCAAAATCTCACTTGAGTTGGATTGCTGGAACCGTTTTTTTCAAAGATCTCCCACCATACCTTTAAGCAGTTTCACTTTCATGCTCTCAGCTTTTTTGTTTTTTTTTTTTTGCAGAGAATCGACTGCTACCAGTACAGAGACTGTATAGCAGTATCCTTGTAATATTCATGCTTAAACATGAACTTCAATAAAGTACAAAACCCAGCGGGAGAGGGTGGGGGAAAAAAAGGCCAATTACATCTTGTATCTTCTTCTGACATACTTTGACTTCAATCCCTCGTCTCCTCATTGCCATTTCACCGAGTTTCAGGAACTTTATCTGGCAGACGATGGACTCAAACAACCTCTTTTTTTTTTCCGTGCAGCTGAGGAGAATTTGAGCTCGGACACAGCAGGCTCTCCTCCAGGAGCCCTTATCTCCCTCAGCTCTCAGGCCCCTGGTAGGTCGCTTGAAAAGACAGGAGACATGACCGGCCAAGACGATGGACAGTTTTAATACAGCAGCGCATGCCCTCCTGGGAGTCGAGTGGTTACCCCTGCAGACGTTATGGGCGGCAAAATGAAGCACATCCATTTCCTGCAGCCTGAAGGATGACATGTAGCGACTGGGGCCTCTGCACAAACTCCCTCTGATTAACAGATCAAAATGAGCGCTTGAATCCCAATCCCCCTGCATGCTAGCTAGCGACGAGCATCGCTTCCCTCCATACAGCCATCGTGACTTTGATTATTTTTGCTTACAGCACAGCGGGCAATACCAAATCTATCTACCTGGGGAAAGAGTGCTGCGGTTAAACTGAAATAACGGTTTCTATGAGAGCGTTCTCATGACTGTTTGTCATCACAGGTTGCTGCTGCACAGTGGGGATGCAGATTCAGATAGCTAGCTTATACAAATTAGCTGCTAGAAGACTGCAGAGATCAGTGGGAGAGCAGAAGTTGCATTTCACAAGTGGCAATCATAAGTCTATCCCAAAACTGCTTTTCTGTCTCCGGGACGATCCCTCAAGGTTAAAGGAAGAGTGGGAATTCGCACGCTTGGAGGCTACAAACTCAGCCTCGCACAATCACATTAAAAAAGGGCTGGGAGCACGCTTGGAGCTTTCAGTTAAATACCGCCTCTTCCTCCTGCAGCTGCTGCGCTCCCATAGGATCAGACGGTGGATAATCAACGTCCCGCTGTGGTTCAGAGCCATCAGATCATCGCTGCTACTGCTCTCGTGGCGGTGGCTCCCTTTCTTCAACACTAAAGAGGGTGGGAGGAAAAAAAAAAAAAAAGCAGCACACTGATGAATCCAATTAACACTTGCTTTAAAAGGTTCACCGCAGATATCGCTGTCATGCCTTCGCTTCTCTGGCGAGCTCGTTCCACCTCCAAGCCTCATCTGCAGCTCACCAGCACCTCTTCCCTTTTCTGCTGACCCCCAGCTGACCTGTTTGGGGGTCTCTGAAGATGTGTGGTAAGCATGGCTGGAAGGTTTACATTGAAGGGTCATGTTTTCATATTGGCTGATGAATGTATGAACTTCTGTGCTTTCAGATGTTGAAGTCATTGGGATTCAGTTATACTAAAGCTTTTCCTTCCCACTGGCACCACAGGCTCACTCAAAGGGAATGTTTCATTTTCAGCTTTCTTCATTATTTAAGTGCCCTCAAATTATGTTATGTAGTGATTTGGCCTTGTGAAGAAAACTAAATTGAATTTAAATTCAACAATGCTATTCTAGTGTTTCACTTTTATAAGTTATGTACAGTTTGACCCAATTGCCCCACTGTAGTGGCAGGTTTTAGGGTGAGTCTGCTTGGTTCATCTACAGTAAATTCTTAAAGCAACTAAAATGAACCAAGCAGCTACAAAAT
The DNA here is from genome assembly GCA_018398805.1 of Hirundichthys speculiger. Classification (NCBI taxonomy): domain Eukaryota; kingdom Metazoa; phylum Chordata; class Actinopteri; order Beloniformes; family Exocoetidae; genus Hirundichthys; species Hirundichthys speculiger. Next base: position 584,883 of record JAGFBZ010002435.1, on the reverse strand, counting down.
GCAAAGGAACTTTTTGGCAATTTGTAGCCGTCTATAAGGTGTGGAGGTTAAGTCAACTCTCAGTCGCAGTCTCGCAGTCTCGCAGTCTTGTTTTCTTTTCCATCACTTCAGGACTAGAAGCTACATTACAATATTAATGTAGAATAACACTTAACTGGTTTGTTTTATTACTTCTCAAATTTTTAAAATCATGTCATGAATATTTTACAGTAATTAAAAACATAAAAAAAGATGAAGGATTTAAAACATTTGTTTAATTTTAATAACCGCCCACCTGCATTACCACGACAGCCCACTAGGGGGCCTTTTGTTTGAGAATCAATGTGATGTAGTGTCGTTAAAGGTGGGGTAGGTGTTCTTTTTTTGCAGCACTTTTTACAATATTGCCTGAAAACCTTTTCACATTCCCATAGCACCCACTGAAATAAAACTAAATGTTTTGGTCCGGTCTAGAGGGTATAATCAGAGAAAAACTCAGACCAATCAAAATAGTGATCATCATTACTTTCATTGGCTGCCTAATACGTCCATCAAATATCAATGCACTCCCACCCACCCCTCCCTCCCTCCCTGTGGTTCATGCAGTCGTGAATCATGTGAAGGCGTGGTTTCAGAGGGGTGAGCTGAAGAGGAGGAGGCGGAGCCTTTGGGAGGAGGGAGGGAGTGTATATTTTCAAAATCTCACTTGAGTTGGATTGCTGGAACCGTTTTTTCAAAGAACACCTACCCCACCTTTAAGTGGTACAGTTAGTTACTACGAAAGACAAAGATGGGAGTCCTAAGTTACTTTAGGCTTCTTCCAAATTGTTTCTATGGAGGACTTTCAGGATTGTCCTGTGAAACAAGCAGTGCAGCCTTTGAAGTTATTACAGATGCTTAACAAAGATGTTTGAATGGTGGATTGACTTGAATGGATATTTCAATACCTCCTGTGACACCAGCTTTTTTCTTTTGTTAGCAACATAAAGTAATTGCAGCTCACGGTATCACCATATTGATTGTACAGCTCTGTCTCTGATGCTGAACCGAGACCCCTGTAGGATCAATTTACATTTTCTCAAAGATTAAACATCTCTCAAAGCTTTCTTCTGCTCTTCACACATATGCCTCCTTTAATAAGGGAAATCGATATGATTCAGCTCATTAAAAAACAAATATATCTATATATATAGGTATATTCACTGTGGATCACTTTACCATCATATTTATTCTTTGACAAAACAGAAATCTCACATTAAACTGAAATACAGCATTTTAATCCTTGAATGAGACTCGGATGAAGAGACCCTGTTCTGGAAGAGATGCGTGCTGTGCACCTGCATCAGTCATCGTCTGCATCACGTTACCTCTCATGTGCTCTGCTGCAACACAGTCATATTGGCACTTGCAGTTTCTTTTCTTTTCTTCTTCTTCTTTTTTTTTTTTTACAGTAGATCAGGCTTTTGCAACTGCAACAAAAAACTATGTGTGGCCTCAGTTGTTATCTTGAATCAGTGAGAATGTCGAGGTAGATCTTCTTAATGAAGTAATGGAAAATGATGCTCTGTTAGCCTCTTGTTTTCACTCTGAAACATGCACTTTTATTTTATTTGAAGTGGATAAGACAGCATGATATAATTTAGCCAGTTTCATGTTTAAATTGATTTAGGAACTAATGATTGAGTACATAAATGAATAATGCATCCCATCTGCAAGTTAAAAGTAAAGTCCTCAGTAACTGGTTTTGTCAAATAAACCTTACATTTCCTTTTGTATTTTGGAGATTTGACAGCAATAAAACCCATGCAAAGTGTCCATGGTGTGACTGCAGGGCTGATCTCACCAGGAACTGGACTGGCCACGATCCTCCACACTGCTGAAGGAGCTCGCTGTGTTCCCTCCAGGAAGATACAGACTCCACTACGGACTTCAGCGACGTACTGTTGCAGTACGACATGCCAGTAAAGAAAATGAAAAGCAAAAGAGCACTGGTGGGACATGAGGAGAATCTACCACTTTCTTATAGAAGCTGTCATCTCATTCAGTAAACATCTTATTCTTATTTTTGCATGAGTCAGAATGGGACGAATAAATAAACTTCAGGGAGCCCATCAGCATCAAAGACCACCAGGGAGGCTGCTCTGGACCACTTTTCACAGTTATTTTTCCTGTTGTGATCAGCCCTGAAGACATGGAACAGTGACCCACAGATAAGACTAGAAATCCCACCGACCAGCGTCTCTGGACGTGTGCTGAAAGGTGGGATTGATGATTTCTGGACGGCAGCATGTCTGTTGATAGTTTGGGCAAAACGTCAGCAAAATAAAGAGAGCTGGCTCCTTCCTCTTCTCCCTCCAATGCATTCTGGGCAAACATGCCCCATCATGTAGCCTCCCCCTGTTTTTGATGTTACTGGAATACAGGGTAAAAAAAAACTAAAGAAAACATTAAATAGTTACCAAAAGAAAAGAATGAGACAAAAAGGAAAGAAAACGGCTTCAATATTGTATTTAATTCAATTAATTCAGTCCTTTGCTTCTCACATTACTGTTTAAAAACATGTAAAAAACCCTCCTGAAATTGAGATTAGTCAATTTCACAGATCTTGTTCCCAAAATTCCAACACAACTATGTACAAATACCCTTTTATTTTAATTTATTTATTTTTTTGACTGGGCACTTGACCTCAGAAAAACAACTAAGAGAAATGTGCAAATTAAATAAACATTATCATAGCATTAATTGGAACTTGTAAAGGTTAAGAGGTTGTGCATATTTCATGCACTGTATTTCCGGGAGACCAGGCTGGCTACATTTTACTACGCAGCCAGCTCTCAAAATAAAACTGAGTTTACATTTTCATCTAGGAGCTAATGTGCAGGGGAGCCAACAAAATTATAAGCAGGACAATAAGGGAGGATGAGGACAAAGGCACCAAAAAATTGTAATCACAGCTCTCTGTGGGACAGATTGCATCTTTCTAAGGATGTGTGTGAATAAGGATTCAGTGAAACGCATTTAATACAGGATTACAGGCTTCTTTTACCCATCAGTCAATGTCACAGTAAAACGTGATCGAGAGTGGTGTAAAAGTAACACAGATTTCCATGAGACTGAGACTTCAGAGAGAAAAAAGTGGGGTCGGATGATAATAATCTGATATTTGACTTAGGAACCAATTTTGAAGAAGTCCCAAATCAGAATTGAAATAAGACTTCATGAGATTTGTGCCGTTATGAAAAAAACAGATCGGAGTCACATATGAGAGCAACAATCTGATTTGGGCAACTGTTGCCCAGTTTGAGCACAGCCTGAGTGGAAACGGGGAGTTGAATTGGGATGAAATACCAGCACAACCATGATAAAGGAAATCTAATTCTCAAGGATAATCAGGTCCACTTAGTCCACTAATTCTTTCTCCTACTAACAGCAGCTATTAAATGGTAGTAAAAAGGAGAAAAAAATGTATCCATTTTAGAGTCAATGCCTGATGTCTGTGTAACAATATTGAAATTTCATTCTTGAGGCCGTGCATCCTCTCTCCTCCACTGTCACTTTGACTTTCAGTTGCATCACTTCAGATTCATGTCTTGAATAAGTAAGGTAAAAAAAAAAAAAAAAAAACACACTCAGCAGGAGCACAGGACTGTGAATTCATACTCCTGTCTTTTTCTCTCATGCTGGTTTTCAATTAAGGCTCTTCAATGACTCATATCAGCGGTAATCTTTTTAAAAAGCAGTTGACCGAGCATGCTCCGTCGATACCCGTGTCCTGAGGCGACGCGCCTGCTCTGAAGGACAGCGAGCGTCTGCTGTGTTTACCTCTGGTGGAAAATTGGCCTCTGATCTTGAAATCCCTTGTTTAGCTAAAGAGGCCCCGCTTCGGGACTTTAACAAGCAGGGGATGAAAATGCAGAAGGTGATGCGACGACGGGGAGATTCGGAGAGGACGGACAAATGTGGGGTCGCGAAGATGAAGCATGATTGATAAATGACAGATGGGGAAGGGGGCATTGAGGAACGAGGGATACATGGAGAAGGAGCAATAGGTAGCTGAGACTCGACCTCCCCCCTCTCCTCCTCTGCACACAGGCCTGATTGAGAAGAAAAAGAGATTGTTGAACTCATCACGTATTCACAAAGCTCCTTCTCCAACGCCCACCATTGAAGTGCTCTCTGTAATGGATTCAATGAGAAGCCAAGGTCCTTTGCGGATCTCTATCCCTGTTATATTCTTTTATTGACAGCTCCTTACATTTCATCTGGGGGTGGGAAACTGGAGAAAGGAGGACAGGATTTGAATCCACGTGGCATGGGCAAGTGAGCTGGAAACACAGCTGAATGTTACTTCTTCTAATAGTGGAGTGACGAGGATTTGAAGACGTGGTTCGAGTAAACAGGCATAAATAGAGGGAAAGGTGCAACGAGACTTGTTTTTCTTCTGAAGGATGAATATTGTTTGTGTCCCCATATCACCTCCTTGTTTTTGGCTAAAGCTCTCCCCAAGAAACATTTCTTCACACATACACACGTGGACAAAATTGTTGGTACCCCTCAGTTAAAGAAGGAAAAACCCACAATTCTCACTGAAATCACTTGAAACTTACAAAAGTAACAATAAATAAAAATTTATTGAAAATTAAATAATCAAAATCAGCCATCACTTTTGAATTCTTGATTAACATAATTATTTAAAAAAACAAACTAATGAAACAGGCCTGGACAAAAATGATGGTACCTCTATAAAAGATTGAAAACTATTTGACCAGAGTGACATGATTAACTCAGGTGTGTCCTTTAATTGACATCACAGGTGTTTCCAAACTCATAATCAGTCAGTCTGCCTATTTAAAGGCAGACAAGTAGTCACTTTGCTGTTTGGTGAAAAGGTGTGTACCACACTGAACATGGACAACAGAAAGCGAAGGAGAGAATTGTCCCAGGACATCTGAAAAAAAATTATAGACAAACATCTTAAAGGTAAAGGCTATAAGACCATCTCTAAACAGCTTGAAGTTCCTGTGACAACAGTGGCTCATATTATTCAGAAGTTCAAGACCCACGGGACAGTAGCCAACCTCCCTGGACGTGGCTGCAAGAGGAAAATTGATGACAAATTGAAGAGACGGATCGTTCGAATTGTATCCAAAGAGCCCAGAACAACCTTCAAAGAAATTAAAGGTGAACTCCAAGGCCAAGGTACATCAGTGTCAGATGCACCATTCGTCGTTGTTTGAGCCAAAGTGGACTTCATGGGAGACGACACCACTGCTGAAAAAAATCATAAAAAAGCAAGACTGGAATTTGCAAAAATGCATGTTGACAAGCCACAAAGCTTCTGGGAGAATGTCCTTTGGATAGATGAGACCAAACTGGAGCTTTTTGGTAAGGCACATCAACTCTATGTTCATAGACTCAAAAACCAAGCATACGAAGAAAAGAAACACTGTCCCTACTGTGAAACATGGAGGAGGCTCAGTAATGTTTTGGGGCTGCTTTGCTGCATCGGGCACAGGGTGTCTTGAATGTGTGCAAGGTAAAATGAAATCTGAAGACTATCAAGGCATTCTGGAGAGAAATGTGCTGCCTAGTGTCAGAAAGCTTGGTCTCAGTTGCAGGTCATGGGTCTTCCAACAGGACAACGATCCAAAAACACCCAAGAATGGCTGAGAGAAAAGCGTTGGACTATTCTAAAGTGGCCTTCCATGAGCCCAGATCTGAATCCCATTGAACATCTGTGGAAGGAGCTGAAACATGCCATTTGGAGAAGACACCCATCAAACCTGAGACAACTGGAGCAGTTTGCTCATGAGGAGTGGGCCAAAATACCTGTTGACAGCTGCAGAACGCTCATTGACAAATACAGAAATCGTTTAATTGCAGTGATTGCCTCAAAAGGTTGTGCAACAAAATATTAAGTTATGGGTACCATCATTTTTGTCCAGCCCTATTTCATTAGTTTGTTTTTTAAAATAATTATGTTAATCAACAATTCAAAAGTGATGGCTGATTTTGATTATTTGATTTTCAATAAATTTTTATTTATTGTTACTTTTGTAGGTTTCAAGTGATTTCAGTGAGAATTGTGGGTTTTTCCTTCTTTAACTGAGGGGTACCAACAATTTTGTCCACGTGTGTATACACACACACACACACGTTCCGGCCTATCTTCATTTTCTATATAGAAAATAAAAAAGGAATAATGCAGCAGCACCTGCACATCATTTCTGTCTCTGCATGAGAAGCAGGAGGACCGACGAGCACCAGCGTATACAAACACCTCTGTGGCAGCGAAGGCAGGGTGGGCAAGAGACAGGCAAAAGGGGCGATCGATAAGCTAGTAATGAAGGCCCAGAACAATAAAGTTTGAGAGGAGAACAAACATGTTGTGTAAGAGAGAGGGGGAAAAAAAGAGGATGGGGTAAAGAAGTGGTGGTGGTGGTGGGGGGGGGGTACTCAACAGGTAAAATTGTGATTTTATTCTCAGATGAAAGATAACACAACATGCTACTCGTTATCATTACTGATTTTATTTAAAAGAAAAAAAAACAAATGCATAAAAATAAAGCGCTGCAGGAGTGCAGTGCATGAAAAACAAAGTACACCCCTTGCTGCTTCCATGGGAACCAAGTGGGTGAGTAGCAGCCAGGTGCTGCAGATCAATGCACTTAAATAATTGATCATCAGTAAGTGTGATCATCTCCTGCAAAAGCAGACATTTTGTCTGCCTGCTGGTCTGGAGCATTCAGGTGTGTGTGTGTTAAACCATGCTGAGGTGGAAAGACATGAGTCTTGTTGCTGGACATGGAGCCATTTTCAAACTATTTGGAGTTCATTGTCCTACAGTGACAAACATTATTTACAAATGGAAAACATTTAAGAGCGTGTTGGGTGTTAAGTTGCAGGACAATTCGACCACTGAACCTCTGAAACAATGTTCTTTGAGCGGATGAGAAAAAGTGGAGAGGCGATGATTTGTTTTGCAGCCACAGGACCTTGTTGTCATGCAGTCACTGTGTCACCCATGAACTTCTATACCAACCCATGCAAGAGGAACACCTGAAGCCATCGGTTTGACAGACAGGAACAAATCAAAACATTGCAATGACCAAGGGCCAGATCTTCCGCCAGATCTGCTATAGTTGCTATTTAGGGATAATGTGTGGCGGGAGGGTTGTTCCCCCGTAAAGAACACAATCTTCCACCTTGCTAAACCTGCTATCCCACCTGCGCTAACTGCTAGATTATGCATAGGAGTGGTTAGGGCGTTCCACCTGTTAAACCAATCAGTGCGTCAGTAGCCATTGCCTTTAAGAGCAGGATGCGCTTTCCTAAATCCACTCTCCTAAACCCTTCATGGAGGGAGGACGGGCACGGCGCTTCTCTGAAGATCAGATAAAGAAGCTCGTGCATGAGGTGAAGAGTAGGCAGACGAGAATATTTGGCTTCTATATATAAAGTCCCAGATAGTCCGGTGCGCTATCGGTAAACACGCTCTGGCAGTCTGTGGTTTAACTGGCGAGCAAGCCGGTTCAAGACGAGAAGATTTTCTCAGGGGTTTCAACTGAGGCCAAATCACACTTTTTATACAAGAGTTAATTCAAGAGGTAGATCAGTTTGTGCACGTCCACATGTGACCGAGGTGGATGCGCATTGAAGGCATTTGGGCATCCTCTTGTACGAGCCGACATGGGTTGTTGGGGGTCGGACCACCCATAATGCTTTTTCCTAAACCTGCGATGGTACAATATCAACTTTGAGGAAAGGGCAAAAGACACACCCATTACCACACCTACAATTTGAGTAAAAGAGTCGGCAAAATGTATGTAGCAGCTATAGCGGGTGGAAGATTGCATTAGAGGTTAGCGGAGGTTCCTATAAACGCAATTTGAGGGTAGCGGCTAGTGGTAACGGGTAAGGTGAAGTGTACGACCTGAACTTTACTGAAAAGCTATGACGGGACTTTAAAGCCACTCTATGTAGCAATACCAGTTCTGGCCACATGGGCGCATCAAGATCTCACTAACAATGCTGTGCTCGTGAGTGGGGGTGGTCTGGCATGTTTTGTAATACCACTTTGTCCCACTAGAAGTGCGTTTCATTGTATCCTACACCTGGGCCACATGAGCTTTCTTGTGATATCCTGCCCCCTGTGGGCGGAAGTGGTATTGCTACATAGTGGTTTTAAAAGTGCCCCAAAACTCTAATGAGCAGGAACAACACTGTAAAGAAGAACTGTGTTGCAATTCCTCCACAATGATGTAAGAGACTGATAAAATCAGAATAATTTTTCATTCAGGTTAATGCTAGCAAAGATGGTTGTACAAGCTATTGAGTACAGTACGTTTTCTTTTTTTAAGATCCCAATATGTAAGAATAAAATTGAATAATATGAAGTTCTACTTTCTACAAGTGACTGTACCACACCATGCATGGCAGGCAGCAGAACAAACACTGTATGTCTGTTCCGTGTGTGCAGCTCTCCACTGACACATGACAGTTGGATTATTGATTGTTGTTTTTCACTGTCACCCTTGAGAAGCTGGACTGCCACCTCAGATGTTCTGAGCAGCACAGTTGCTTGAACTACTCCATGCCTCGAGGTACGGCAACACAACCACACAAGACCAGATGCAGTAAAAACCCTCCTGAGTTTTGCAGGGCAGTCCTTTCTGTCAAGCTGCCGCTTCTCAGCCCGAACAAAGAAATCAACTGTGTTTTTATTGATGCTGAACAGTCTTCTCTCTGATTTTACTTTGAGTTTCATTACCTGTAAGTCCTTGGCACAAAACTGCCTGTCTTGTACAAGCATGAACCGTTTTATGGCTGGTTAATCCAAATACACAAATATATAGCTGAAAGTGACAGGAATCGGGGAATAAAAAGATTGTAATTCTATTGTCGGCAAACATTTGATTTCAATAAGTATTTGTAAACATACTGCATGTGTTGATTTATTCTTTTTTGTTTTAAAAGGTTCCTAGCTGAGTGATTTGGCCCTGAAGTACCTGAGTGATACTAGTGATACTAGATAGTGGATCAGTATGTGGACAAAACTTTGATTTAGTTACCTGTTTCAACATAGGAATCCCTGACCCTAGAACGGACGGCTGTCCCACAATTCCCTGAAACCACAAAGTTCAAAGCAGTTTAGATACAGTCCTGCTAGTTTAGTTGTATTTGTACAAATATGAGGATCTTAACGTGAGAGTGAGCAATTAGTGACAACGTGCCAACAACACAAGTAGCATAAGTACAAAATTACGTTGCAGGTGGCGATTATACTTGTTTGTGTTGCTCTGTAATTACACCCCCAAACACGAGGTGGCAGTGTGGTTTGTTTTCTGCAGCACCCTAGCTTGCGGTGCTGAGCTTCCTTCATTTTACTTTGTTTATGTAGCGCAGACATGGAAACGGAGCAAATGAAGCATGTCTTTTATATGAGTTGCAGCTGATAAATAGAGTATTAAGCAATAGTAACTTTTATGTTTAACGTTCAATCTGCAATGAGGAAGTAGTAGCAGGAAAACATAATGCTACCAAGAGGACTGATCACAGTCACTGGCGTCAGGCCAATGCATAGCTAGATATCTGGTGAGGTGCGTGAGATATAAGCTGTCTATGTAGAAGGATGCATCACCCAAAAGTCTTAGAGACAGAGATAATAACATTTACTATTCAAGGTGAACAAAATGACTTTTGTTCACATTAAAATATTGGTTTTACTGTAATTTGAAGGCATATTTTCTTACTTTTGTATTTTTATATCCGTGCCTTCTATTAACAAAAAGCAGACAAAGTAAGTTAGACAGTGGGCTAACGTAGCTACTTAGACCATAAGCGATTACTGTGTTGCTTATGGTCCTGCGTCACACATCAACAACAATGAAACTCGCTCAGAGCTACAGCAGACGTCCAAGATGTCACTCTGAGAGAGCTATGAGAGAATAGAAAATAAGCTACATTGCTTATGCGCTGTGCATGCATATATCTGCATACATTTTGGAATGAAAGCCATTTATTCTGGCACATAATAAACTCATGTGGATGTTTTCCTCCTGAATGTTTCTTGACAATGACTTGGGTTATTTAAAAAAAAAAAAAACTGTGCGTAAATGTGAGTTAACAGGCTGACACTCAAGGCATTCTGCTGACGTGAAAACCAAGTGTATGTCTGAAAGTAAGCTGGTCATAATCCAACCAATAGATATGTTGATTTAACCCTTTCAACAGCAGAGCGAACTGTAAGAGGGGCGCATGGCATTGTCCAGCAGGAAACTGAAAATGTACTGTTGCTTACGAGGCGACGCCACTAATTAGGTTGCAGTTTCATTGAGTAGTGGAGCACTGATGAGCCAATCACCTGCAACAAAATTCAGGGCTCTGATCTCATAGAGTAGAGCTCGTCACATTAAGGCTAAAGAGTAAAGAGTGGTGAAATAATTTATAAAACATGTTTACAGAAACACCCACAGTCTGACCTCAAGGGAAGCATTCAACCTTTTCATAGAAGCGTCCGTATGGAAAATTCAGCTCCATCTAATAAAAATATTGAATAAGTTTGCTTTACACAAGCTAATGAGCAAACTTTGACAGTTACATTTCTTCAGACAAATCCAGACCACTTAGGGCTTGACTCATCAGATTGCTCACAGAAAAAAAAAAAAAAAAGCTTCAGAAAATCATCTTAATACCTTTTGAAGGATTCTGAACCTTTTGTCAGCCAAAGAGTCAAATGGAAGTCATTCAATTAGTTTTTTGTCTTTGAGCATTGGATGTGTCGTGACAGTTCCAATACTTCACAAATGTATTAATGAGGGTCATAGTGACCAGAATACTTATACATGCCACGTGCAAATCTCTGGGGAAGGTATCGAAAATAAACTATTGGACCTGCCCTTGAAACGTATTTCTAATGGCTGTCTGAGTAAACCTACTCAATTCCGTTAACTTTTCACTTTAAAGCACATAATATGTTTAATCTATGTTAAACCATGATTACAAATGCATTTGGATTATTAGAAATATTTCCACCTTACTTAATCCAACATTGTGGGAAAAAAATGGGACTGCACTTTCTTATTCAGATATTTTATGTTATTTATGTGTGTGCTTTTTTTTTCTTAGCCATGTTAGCATTTGGCCTACAGTCTACATGTGCAGATGTCATTACCCCTATACCCCTAACATTTTTTACATCAATAACTTGAAGTACTTGTTTCTTGTATGACATCATCAGTCTGTCGTGTTAATCCAGAGGAATTTGGCCTATTCTTTTTTACAACATTGCTTCAGGTTTTGGGAACTTTTATACCTAGCTTTCTTAAGGCCCCACCACAATTTCAGTTGGGTAAAGGTCTGGACTTTGTTTAGACCAATTCAAAATGAGATCCTGGTGTAGAATTGCTGGTGTGCTGTGGGTCACTGTCCTGTTGCATGACCTGTTTTGATCAAATTTTATCTGTCAAACAGATGGCCTCATATTTGCCTCTAGAATTTTTTGTACACAGAGGAGTTTTTGGTGGACTCAATGACTGGCTGCAAAATGATTGCAAATGACATGGTAGTCTCATCTTTCCATAGGACATTGCCCCGAAAGGTCTTGAGGTTTTTTCAGATCTTCTTTTGCAAACTTCAGTCTTTCTTCCATGTTAATTTTAGATAGAAGAAGATATTTTATCCTGGCAACCCTTTCAAACAAATTGTACTTGTGAGTCTTCTTCTAATTACATTGTCGTGTACTTCAACATTTGATATGATCATTGAGGCCTGTAGGGGCTTAGATATAGGTTTCAATATCTAAAAGCTTGGATAGCTTTTTTTCTCCCAGATCTGAGCACTGCATGGTCTGATTTTGTGGTATATTTGCTGCAAACTATTGTAATCAACTGATAACAAAATCATAAGATTAATGTACAGCAACTGTTTCTTCTCGATAGCCATTGCTTATGTCTTTCCCCCTTGGCATTGTGTTAATACACCTTATTATTCCAGATCAACAACTTGCTGAAACAACTGTTTTTTTAATGATCTGCAGACCTGCTGATGATTATGATTAGTTCCATAACCACCACCCTCACCTTTAAAACTAAACTGAAAAGTTAAGTTTAGTTAGTCTCAACAAGAGTGTGTTAGGGCCAATAGTCAATAGTTGCTACAGTTATAGCAATGGGTGAAGACTAGACTAGAGCAGGCTGGTCTGAAACATAACCTTGTCATAGCTATGCTGCTGTAGGTCTACGCTGCAGGGAGACACCACTATGATCCACTGAATGGTGTCTTCACCTCTCTTCTCTCTCTTCCTTTCCTTTTCTTTTTTCAGCTTTATCCATAGTTAATTAGGAGCACCTCATGAATGTAACTGCACTTCATTGTTCCTGTTGTTTTTTTTTTTTTGTGCTGTCCTGTGCCCCCCTTTTTACCCTCCTCCAAGGAGGTTATGTTTTCAGTGGCGTTTATCTGTCTGTCCATCTGTCTGTCTGTCTGTCTGTGTACAAGATAACTTAAAAAGTTATGGATGGATTTTGATGAAATTTTCAGGGCTTGTCAGAAATGTGAAAAGGAAGAACTGATTTCATTTTGGGTGTGATCTGGGAGAAATCCTGGATTCTGGATCACTTTCAAATTTTTGATAACATTGCAGTCAATGGGGCCTAAAATTTTTTCTCTCAATATCTCCGTTAATTATTGCCCAAAACTCATTGAAATTTTCACTCAGGAATTGACAATGGGAACCTCTATCAAATTTCAAAGGCTGATCTGGATGTGATCCACAATGCGGATTTTATAGCAATCTGTAAATCGCTATATGGGGGAATTGTTGCGCTTGGCAGAGGTCTGCGCTCTCCGAGTACTTTTCTAGTTCTTTCTATGTTTTCAGGCCAGAGTTTCCAGAGATACACTCTGACCTGCAGTTCCACCCTCTGATCATCCCAGCGTTTACCTCCACCTGTCTATACAGATGTCTCTGGGATATCAACTAACATGCTGACCTGAAGTCTGACCCTCTGACTGCCATGGCCTGGTCGGCCATGGCAGCCCATGTGTGTGTGTTTTTGTGTGTCAAGTTGGCGTCTCTCCCTGTTGTTAGTGTTTCCTGTTTTACTTTGAAAGGTCTGTCCTGTCCTTATTAGTTTCTGCTTTGCTTCCTTCCTCCCTCTTGTTACCTTGATTCCCTGCACCTGCCTCTCGTTTGTTTCCATGTGTATTTAAGTCTTGTCATTCCCCTCGTCTGCGTGGGTGCATCCATCTTTGTAGTAGCATTACATGTTTATAGTCATGCCTTGTTTTCCCTCCCGTTGTCTCCACGGATTTAAGTTAAGTTCATGTTTTTGTATTTTGGACTTTTGAATTTAGCATTTTGGAATTTGTGTTTTTGGTTAATAAACCCTTTTGCTTTTTGACATCTCCTGCTCTTGGGTCCTTCCTCCTAACACCTGCAAAACATGACACTGACCACCTCAGTGTTACTGCCCACACCTGTTTATATAGTCATCTCTGTAGTTCATATGCAGTTCTTTCTGTCATTTTCATTTTCTCTTCCAATGTTACTTTCTTGAGCATTTTAGTTGTTTTTGCCATGATGTCCACTGTATATATAATGTGTAACAGAAGCTGTCTCAGTCATTCAGATCAGCTTAAAGTCATGGTACATACCTGTCAAGTTTTGGATTTGAAAATAAGCAGTATCCCTTACATTTTTGCTGTACAGAAAAGCTGAAATCAAAGCTACACTACTTCTTAAACTTCAACCAGCTCTTTGCTCTCTTGGACAGACTGATCAATCCAGGTGTGTCTGACCATTGCTGTGAGATCAGACACACCTGGTTTAATCAGTTTGTCAATTAATGTCAATGCAGCTGGCTGAATTTCAGGAAGTAGTGCAGCTGTGCATAAAGCCACATTGACATAATGTCAACATTCATTATAGCCTAAATGAAAACACTAAAGGGGTATATATGATAGAGTATTTATTTGAAGGGATTTGCATATTTTTTGGTTATTTAACATTGTTTGTATTTATATTTACGTTTGATTTTCATTCCACACCTTGTTTTCATTTCATATTGCTCTTCTTTTACAGTTTTTCATCTCATTTCACGTGACTTTTCTTTACTCTTTTAATGACTTGTTGTATTCATTTGTTGCAGACTTTGCATTCTTTATGACTGTTTTGGAAGGAAGTGTATTTGTGGACTGGTCCAGAGTAGTTTATTTTACATGAGAGAAGGAGCGCAAACAGTTCTGTTGTCTAACAACATCCTATTCTCTGTAACAATGTTTTTTTTTCTTGGCGCACTGTCATCTACCACCTACTAGTGGGCTACTGCTGTGGCGTTATCGCGAGGCAAGTGACAGATCTCAGGATTGGGAATGTTTTTTTTTTTTTTTTTTTTTTTTTTAACTCGATGCAGTATTATTATTTTTTAATAACGCAGGTTAAAATACGGGAGATTTACGGGAAAATACTAATATGGGAGGACGGCGGGAGAGAAGAGTAAAATACGGGACTTTCCAGCCAGGTATGTCAACTGACAAAACCTCGTGGATGGAAGGTGAGAGTATCATATTTTCTGAAAACATGGCTGCAGGACTGTGTTCCAGACTCCAGCACCTTTTATATGGATTTCAGAAAAAAACGGGCAGACGAAAGACTGTAAGCTGATCAGCAGCAGTGGCGCAGGAGTGCTACAGAGGTTGTTCACAATAAACGATGTAACCCTGGACAAGGCTACAGAGAAAGAGCTCCTCTGCATCCTAGATGGTGAATTGTTGGCCGTACACTTCAATCCATGCTGTCTACTGAGAGTGTTATCTCCCAGTGCTGCAAATAGCATCCTCAGCGCAGCTGTTGCCGGGCAACAAACACAGCACCCCAATGACTTCAAGGTGATTTCTGGAGGTTTCAACCAAGCTTGTCTCTCTAAGTTACTCCCTACTTTCTAACAGTTTTTCAACTATTTAAATATATTTTACTTTTTTATTATTATAAGTAATGTACACTGCAACAAGGTTATTTTCTCTTTGGGGATTAATTAGGCATTATTCAATTCAATTTGATTAGCAGCACCTGGCTACCACTTATCCTTTCAAATCCTGCGGAAGCGGTAAGAGGGTACTTAGCATTGCCCACTTGAGTTTTCTTTGATTTTTTTTTTGGCTTCATTTTTGTTAGATAATGGTGCCAGTGACAGTCTCCAGCAGATTTCCGTGAATAGAAGGAAGCAGGTGTGGATGATAATTGGAAGCCACTGTATTTTCCTTCCTTTCCTTTCCTTATGGCTTTTGACTCCTGTGATGTCACATGAGAGCTGCCTGACAGAAAAAAACAATGCCGTCGCCTTGAACAGGCTTGTTGCTGGTGTGTGTGTGTCTGTGTGTGTGTGTGTGTGTGGGGGGTGGGGTGGGGGTGGGGGGGGGGGTTCCTGCTGGGCCTGGAGGGAAAACCAGTCCACTGGTGGAGGTCTGCTGCATGACACTGGCCCAACAGCGGGCCAGTTTCTTCTTCCTGGGGGGAAAAGAAAAAAAGAAAACACAACCATGGATTGCGCCAGTTTTCTAGTGAGACTGACCTGATACACACATCTTAAATCTGTATTTCTAGTCCCATCAAGTTTTCTATGAGCTGATTGGTGGATAAGGTAGGTCATGTGATAGTTCACTTCAGTATCTGACCGACAAATTATTCAGCCAATCAAATAACCATCCAGTCATTTCTTAATTTCCCTCTAAAAACACATTCATTTTGCTACTGCTACATCTTTTCATTAAGTAAATAATATAAAACTTTAATGCCTTTGGTAAACATCCGGCACCTTGGATGCTTGTAATTAATTTGCAATATATTGTGAACACAGGACGACCACAGAGCATCTAGTAAGGATGTACTCTGACTAATGAGCCATTAGTGATATTGTCCACACAACTTTGCAAAAAAAAAAAAAAGCCATCTATCTGACAAAAAGGACTACAGCACATTAGCAGCTTATTAGACAAATAAATAAATAATCAAACAACACTGGCCTTTGTAATTTATTTATTTAAATGTCCTTTTTGTCAACTGAGCATC
This sequence comes from Hirundichthys speculiger, assembly GCA_018398805.1. Taxonomy (NCBI): domain Eukaryota; kingdom Metazoa; phylum Chordata; class Actinopteri; order Beloniformes; family Exocoetidae; genus Hirundichthys; species Hirundichthys speculiger. The sequence continues at coordinate 568,835 of JAGFBZ010002435.1, read as the reverse complement.
ATCTCTACAAATACTGATTATGTTGGACATGTGCACTAGTTACTTGTCAGTTTGGCCAATGGTGGTTTTAGATGAAACATAAAAGATTTATTTAAACTTATACTGGAGATGCAACAACTCCACCAGCGAGAGAAGCAAACCACCTTCAAAACCCTCCAGTCTGCAGAGAATTCAGTTGAAGAAGAGAACCTGGAGACTCTATAAGAGATCATATTCTTCATGACACCATGGAAAGAATAAATATTTACAGGTTTACACACTCCTATAAATTAATCAGCAAACACATGCTCTGTAGAAGTCCCTGGAAGTAGTGGACATCGCCATTATATTTGCTGATCACACACCCCTGTAACATTTATTAAAACTACAAAATAACCTTTACTCTTCCATTCAGGAAGTTTTAACGTTTGTTTCAATGTTATCTTCTCTACATAGGTAGGATGACACACAATTTACTGCGAACAATAAAATATTATTTCGATGTGTCTGTAGCAACAAACTAATACATGTGGCTGCTAATAGATGTTAATATCCCAGGACTATACAGTATAAGGTGATGACACCCCAGATCTTCATTACATGCTATATTTATTGCTCGTATTCATTCTTTTGTACACTTATACACTTACATTATCTATACTTATACTATCATTATTATTATTATATTACACACTGTGACCTACTGTACACTTACCGCTTATATGCTTGAAATTTTTCCATATGCTTGAAATTTTTCCATTGCATATTATGTTGGAATTCTCTACTGTGTAGACTGTATTTTTATCTTATTTTTTTCTTTTACCAGTATTCCCTTGGCGAGTCATAAGCGGTTCTTTCTCCCAGCAAGCATTTCATTGCATCCTTGACCCTGTGTTAACTATGCATATGACAAATTAAAGGCTTGAATCTTGAATCAATTTTAAAGTCTCTGCCTTTTCCTGACTGGTATAAAACACCAGCAGCTCTTTCATACTGGAGACAAACCCACTGAAGGAAAGAAGTTTGGGTGTCAGATCAAATGTTAAAGGCTGACTTTTTGAAAGCAATTTAACATCGTTTTTTTTCCCTTTAAAGTATGATATAATAAAGCACAAGCATTTAACATGTGGCCAGACTTAATTTAACTAAACAAGCTCAGCATGAATCGTCTAATATAGCAGAAGTAAATTAGACTTTAGAGCCCGTTTCCAGTTTCCTTCTGATCTTCAGGGATATTTTTCAATAAATCAGACATATAGTTGAAATAAACACTCCAGTTAAAAGATGGCACCTTTAAGAGCCATGTATTGAACCGTCTGTCACCTAAGCTCAACCCTGCGTTCATCTATCCAGCATATCACAGCCAGCAGTTTTCAAAAGAAACAGAACTTAACTTATATAATCACCATTAAACCTCCTTTTAAAGAACTTCAGACTAGACATACAAGTATACAGCTCACAAACTAACCATCTAGCTTAAAAAAAAAAATAAAGAAACAAAAAGAAAAGCAACTGAAAGAGAGAGTCTGAGACAGCAATCAGAGCTGTGACTCGACTATTGGATTTGAAACATTTAAAGGGACACTCGGGGCGAGATGAAGCGGCTTCATCATCATTACTCAGCCTCACAATATAAAAGTGCTTTCAGGACCTACAGTAATTGCAGTTTATTTGTTTTAAAGGTGAACCTCGGTTTGGACGAGCTGTTGGATTCTGATGTCTTAAAACTGAAACAGTATAAAAATGAACAAAAATACACCACTTATCTGTCTGTGACACACGGAGACAGCAGCTGTGTTTGTCTAAAAAAACAAAGTTATTGCATATCCTTCATCTGCCTTTAAAAACCGTGACATGTTTTAGTTATGTGTCACGCACGCTCAAAGATGCTAAAATTACTACATTTCATGAGGTTCCAAAATTGTCTTTATCTGAAGGTGACGTGTATATTTGACCTGATACATTCATTTGATTAATATTTGGCCTCATTTTAGGCAATGTGGTCAATGTGGTCTTCAAGATATGATGTGATCATCTCTAGTTCAAGACCGTACCGAGTTCTGGTAATGATACAGTACACGTGTTTTATAATTTACTGAAAAAGCATCCAGTCCAGATATCGAATATTGTATGTGCTGATTTCTTAGGAAGTAACAAGACTGTTTTGTAGAGGAAAATGTTAGCGGGACATTACCCATATATCAAGATGTTGAAATAACTTGCAGGTTGGGTCAGAGATTGATAAGAATATTGTGCTTGCAAAATGTAATTGTGATGTGTTTTGGCCAGAAAACCTTCAACTAGGCAGTCACTCTGTCTCAGACGGACTCATGCGTCGTACAGCAGAGCTGAGAGTCACACATCCAAGATAAACGTTAAGGTTAAAAAAAAGGACTATAGTTAGAATTTTTATAGTCTTACAATCCAATTTAAATTTAGCAAAAAGAATATGGAGATGTCCTTGTTTAAAAATTTGGTAGAAAGTTTTTAAAGAACAAAGGCAGCTTCATTCTCTAAATGACTGCAAAGTGCTGTTTTCAGTTTAGTATGGTATAATTATTTTAAATACAGCAGAATTGATCGAGCAGTCGGGGAAGTCTCACGACCACCATTATCCATCACTTTCTGTTCTTTAACCTTCCAGTTTTTATCTGCTGCATTGATTGTTCCTTTAAGCTCTGCTTGTGCTGCACTCATAATAAAAGCCATTTGTTACTTTTGAGTCGGTCAATCGGGCGGCTGATTAAAACACACGTAAACACAGAGTGCCGCAAAATTTTTAATCATTTGAAAAGCTGAATTTTCTGCCTTCTCGGATATAATTTCTGCCCCTGCTATGTGTCCTTTTTCCATTTCCAGATGGGTCCACATGCTCTGATATGAAAATAGCAGGTGCAAGTCAGAAAGAAAAAGAGAAACATTGTTACATTTCACGCCATCCAAGACCTGAAAGTCTAGAGTGAAGCAAGTCAAATTATTATTTATGAAAATATGAATTATCTTCTCACAGAGACACAATCAGAGCCAATCTCTTACTGAATGCCGTATCTGGTCTTAGCAGCACTTATTGACTTTTCATTCCAACCCGTTGAACCCAAGAAGCAGCAGGATGAGTCACAACAAATCAAAGGCCATCAAACTTCAAGCCCGTAAATGCCTTGAGTCAGATTCTTTATTATCCAGAAAAATAATGTTTTCGCACCTTTCACACAGTTACACGAGATGTCTCCTGCAATTGACTCGCTAACTGGCTTTCAGCAGTTTTATTTCAGATCAACTAAGAGGCCAGCAGGAGTCATTCCAGGTCAAAGCAAGTCTTCGACTCAAAGGTTTTACAGGGAAGCTCAATCTAAAGGGGGAGGAGCGTTTGTCCCAGGCTATGAATCAAGTATAAATGAGTGCTTACAGTCTGAATGTCCAGTACATTCATCCCTCGGCAGAAAAATGATGACCTTTGACACTTAAACTAAAGTAATATATTTTAAAGGAGGCACAACATGGACGACAGTCAGTGATGTCACTCTTCAATCACAGCCATAGTTCGAAATGGATAAAACCAAGATCTGAAACTTTGAACGTCAGTATTTTGAATAGAGATGTTCCGATACCATTTCTTTCCCTCCCGATACCGATACCGATTCTTGAGCTGTGGGTATCAGCTGATACCGAGTACCGATCCGAGATTGATAATAAAAAAAATTAGCAAAAAATTTCCTGACTGTAATATAATTATCATTGTGGTAAAACATGAGTAAATACAGCAAATCCAAGCCATTTATGTCTATATTTATTTTCCAAATAGAACAGTTTTAAACAGTATTGCAAAATTAAAAAGTATTTATTTTTGCTGGTAGTGTAACGGAAGTAACTAGCGAATAAATCATTAAATATATATAATTTAGTATCGGTTGGTGCCTGGACTCCCATACTTGCCGATACCGATACCAGCGGCATTTTCGGAGCAATTTCCGATACTGGTATCGGAATCGGAACAACACTACTTTCGAATGTTTAAAATATGAAGTTTTAAAAGACTAAGAATCATTTTTGAATGCAAGTCGCTTTGATGTACCGATCTTACGTGTCGTCCTTGGATGTTGACCCGATGGTGTTATGAATGTTCGTCTGATGTGAAGAAAAGCCAAACATGAGTTTACAGTGAAGAATTGTACGTATTGTCATGTAGCGACAAAAAAACAAAAAAAACAATGAGAGACGACAGAGGCGTAAAGGAAAGTTGAACAGATGAAACCAAATGTTAGAGAGCATGGACTGATGTCTTATCAGATGATCAGTAGACATAAACAGTGAGGGTTTGAACATATTTTTGGCACAAATGAAACCTCATATTCTGTATGTAAATTATTTGGCAAAACAAAAAAAGAAAAAAAATTGAATAAAAGTTAAAGACTGACTTAACGGATAATATATTCGTTTAAAAAAAAAAACTGTCCCAACATTGATATTACAATTTAATTAGATAGTCCTATGTCCTATTTGGAACTGGTAACCTGCAAAACATGATATTAGAGATGTTTTGAATCAAGAAAGCTGATTTTTATACTTAAACGACTTGCTTTCATAAAGTTTGAACTGTGGGATATTTAGAAAGGATATCCAGGCACCGAGATTTCCCTCTCAAACTGACCTCTGCGAGAGATGTTAAATCGCAGCACATTCATTTCCTCTTTGAGCATGACACTATTTAATATGTGGAGAAAAAAGAAGAAGAAGAGAGAAATGGAGTTCCTGACATCAACAGCCAACGAGAAAATGTGACAAACCCTCTCTTCACAGGTAAGTTAATGCTATGTGAAATGAAATGGAAAGCACAGGAAGTATTTCAGAAAGCTTTCACGTTAACCCGGATCCCTAATTCTGACTATTCCCAGTAAATCAAAGGGAAGCAATTCACGGAATACAATGAGGATATAAAAGAGGTTTCTCTCTGTGGCTCCGGGGCAAAACATAACAACTCAATGAGCAACGAAACACATGCTGGCACAAGAACGCTGCAATTTACTTGATCAAACCTTTCTTCACTCGACATTCAGCAAAGAAAGCAAGACGCTGAAGCTTTTCCACAGAGCTCCAAAAAAATGAGATTTGCAAGAGAAGGGTAACGTAAAATCACCTAAGCCCCCACAGGAGCCTCCAAGGTGACACCTCTTAATTCAAACTTACATTACTTATCTTATTTTTTGTTTTTCCCTCCTGTTTGGAAAAAAAAAATACAAACTAGAAAAGCAAGAGCGCAGACCTCTGCCAAGCACAACAATTCCCCCATACAGCGATTTACAGATTGCGAGAAAATCCGCCTTCTGGATCAGATCCAGATCAGCCTTTGAAATTTGATAGAGGTTCCCATTGTCAATCCCTGAGTGAAATTTCATGAGTTTTGGGCAATAATTAATGGAGATTTTTGGCCCCATTGACCGCAATGTTGTTCTTCCGGATCACACCCAAAATGAAATCAGTTCTTCCTTTTCACATTTCTGACAACTCCTGAAAATTTCATCAAAACCCATCCATAACTTTTTGAGTTATCTTGTACACAGACAGACAGACAGATAAAAGCTGGCAAAAACATAACCTCCTTAGCGGGGGTAACAAAAAAAAAAAACAAAAAACAGTGGCTGCACCTTGAATGAATGCACGTTGTGTTCGTGACTGACATTTAGCTAATCTCTTTTCTTCCATCAAGAACAAATTTAATGTCTGGAGAAACCAAATAACACTGAGAGTTGTGCTGCTGTAAACCACATGGAGCCAAAGTGCAGTGGCTGACTCTAAATGCTTTTGATCTCACAGGCTTAAACATCTTGCTGGATTCTTTAAATGCTGATTTCCAGACTTTGCTTGGACTCCTGCTTCACAGTAGCACCGGCTTTTACAACGGATGAGTCAGAACATGAAGCAGTGGCCTCCAAGAGGAAAGCGTGCTATCTGGGGGGTATCTGGGGGGTATATGGGGGGTATCTGGGGGGTATCTGGGGAGTATCTGGAGGGTATCTGGGGGGTATCTGGGGGTCGACGAGGCTGCAGGAGTTCATGGAAGGACAATATTTGACAACCTGTGCATCCAGTGCTGAGATTAAAATAAAACATCTAACTGTTGTGAAGTACAGTTACACTGGTGAGAGATGGATCAGCTTGTAGACCTGAGATAAAAGATGAAAAAAACAAACCCTCACACGAGCCTTTGATCTGTTGCAATATAGAGATATTTCACTTTTCTTTTTTATGTTGTTGTCGAGCATTGCAGCAGTTTCTGAAATGTGAGCGTTGCTTGCGGCTTTATTTTGAAATAACACTTTCTTTTTTTAAATTTTCAACACAACTATTTGTGAATGTGGGATATAAACACAACTTCAGCCTCGCTGATCTGTGCCGTCCCGAAATTTTCTCTCACGGTGTTACTGTCCCAATTTACATGTAAATGAAGGATTGTTTACCCCTGGTATTAACATTTGTTCTGAACGATGCATTCACAACACAACCGCCTTAAGTACAGATGTAAATCTCTCAAACCACATTGGGATTTGGTCTGGGCCACATTCCTGCAGCACTTAAACTCAATTCACACTGAAGCGCCGTCTACATAACTGAAGCCTGCTGTCTGGGTTTGAGGATGTACTCATTCACACAAGAACAACTTCATATTTAATGTGTAAACAACAAACGGGAACCACAAGGCTGTGGCCTTATATGAGCTGTTTTCATTTGCTTACCTCAGTTCTGCTCTCATTTCTGTTTCAGTCCTCTTCAGTCTTTTATCCTCCATGTTTTGTATGTTTTTATAGGGAATCATTTCCCCTCAGTGATTAATAAAGTAATATTGAATTTAGCTGATTTTAACTGAACTGAATTGAACTTCTCATTGCAATTATAGTTGAAAGCTTTTTTTTCCCCAGCAACATTGCTTCTTCCTGCAGGTAAAAAAACAACACATTTGGTTCACGCAGGCTGAAATTATGTACTCATCTATTTGCATATAGGACACTGGGGTGAGATCTGATTACAAGTAGCCACTCAGGACAAATGTGGAGACAGATGTTAATGCCAGGTGTGAACATGCACTCTCAGAGCTGGCACCTCAGGATGAATCAGGACAGGGTATAAAAAGGATCCAAATGGTCTCATGCCCATGCAGCACTCATGTCAGAGTGTGATAATAAGGTAATTTATAGAGTCGCCACTATTATTACCAGCCCTAATAGGATTTTCAGCGTCAGGATCTAATCTGTCTGACTGATCTGTGTGCCCTTGCTGACAATCTCTGATCTACGTGGTTCCTGTGGTGACCTACACCGAATGGACACAAACTAACCGATATCAAAGGTGGTGAACTGTCGCAAAGATTTTCCACGGGTTCCAGAGACGGAGGACGTTCTCTACGTAATACTTTCCTTCAGGTGGCTTTTTACCACCAGCAACTGACAGTGAAGGCTCACTAACAGAGGAATTGATTCTGTCACTGATTCTTGTTTGTGTCCTGTTGGGAATGACCCAAACGATTATTTGAATTTCTTTTTGAGAAATCCAGGCCGTTCAGATTAAGATCCGATTGGAATCATATGTGAAAGCAGCTCTTTATGTGGTCATTTGTACCTGCTCAGTTATCTCTATACTACCTGGATGTGCTAAAATCAGGTTTGGGCTGGCAGTGTGAACCAAAGGGTTTAAATCTGATATGGTTAATAATCTGTAATAGAATGAGTATTTATTGGTTTTATTGTTGAAGTGATACAGCACAAATATGATGACGCTAACAATAATTTCTTTACATGTCAGAATGTAAAAGAGTTGTTCCTCACTCTGTTTATTCTTCATATTTTGTAGTGACTCATTCTCTGTAGTATGCAAAGGATGCAATACATTTCTCTCTGGTTTGTGATAAAGAAAGTTAGGTGCATGAGGGGTACTTGGTTTTTTCCGGTCTGTTGCCTGACTGAAATGCTGTTCTGTGAACTAAACTGGTGGAAATGGCATGCATTTTTTTTTTTTTTGCTGTTCTCTCTGACTGAAACCACCATTATACATCTGTAAAAAGGCTTTGTGCCAAGGTTGGAGCTCTCAGAAGCAGCTGTTATCATATTCCACTTGATCTGAGGGGGTAAATTTGCAGTTAACATTGGCAAATGATCCAACTGATGAGTTTTTTGTGAAAGATGAGGCATTTAAAAGCCCCATTCAGTCAGACATTTAGAACATGAAACTTGAGCTGATGGGCAGTTGTTACAGAATAGCAAATTAACAGAGCTTATGCAGCTTTGTCATATTTCTGAAATCCAGACTCGGGGAAAACAAGTTTACCACGTGCGGCAATATCTAGCGATAAAGTTACATTCACATGTAAACGAATACCCCCCAACACACTCCCTCATTTTCCACTTGTAAAGGAAAAACCATGGTAGAGGCTAGAGATGAAAAACAAAAGAGTGCAACAAAATTCTTTACTGAAAATCCATAGTTGTGATCCCCTGGAAATGTGAACATTAAAGGTACTCTATGTAGTAATACCACTTCCAACCACATGGGGGCATGTACATCTTTTGTCTTGTAATAATTTGTCCCACTAAAGGTCCCACTTTATTGTGTTTTCTGCCAGGGCCTGATGCACGAACTGTCTTGTGATATGCTGCCCCCACGTGGTCGGAAGTGATACTACACAGAGTAGCTTTAACACTATTTTCAATCCAACATCGATGTTTATAGTGGAGTTTGGACATGACGCGATGTTTATTATCCATGTACGACTTTCCAGGTTGATTTTGTAATAATAATGAGACATTTAGAAGAAAAAAAAGCAACATCATTCTTTGAAATATTCAAAGTGAGGCAAAAAATAGATTTGTATGTTCACTTAGTCAGTGGTAGCATTATGTTCTGCCCATTTCCATGTAGGTGATAACACACTAAAGGATTTTACTTCTAAACAATGTAAAACACCTGCTGCTAATCTTTGCAGTCGCATCAATGTGTTTATTTTACCCATGTACACAATATTTTCATTTAAGATCAAAATGAGCCCCCTTTTATGAATTCATACCAAACAATTCCCTTGAACTGACCAGAACATAAAGTAATGGTCGTTTTGGATCTCAAAACGAACGAAAAAGAAATCTCTATTTAGCTAAATTATCAGTCGTGTATCCTTTGTGACCTACAACTAACAACAATGTCTTTGGTAGTTCCTAACTAAGTTGGCACATGTCTCTTGAGAGATTTTAACCCATTTTTTTTCTTTGTGACAATGCAAGGTTATTAACCTTGAGTTCCCTCCACAGATTCTTTAAAGGCTTGACATCTGGGCTCTGAGAAGGTCACTCCAGGACCTTGTTTCTAGGGCCCTTAAAAAGGTTGTGGACAGTTTTTGATGAATGTTTGGGTCATTGTGGTCTTGGAAGACCCAGTGGTGACCTAAACCTAGATTTTCCAGCACTTCTTTACATTATTTCTCAGAACATCAACACAAGCCATTTTATGATCCCATCCACTGGAACAAGGTTCCCTGAGCTTGAAGCATCACACCAGTCCCACAGCATTATTCTCCCACTACCCTGCTCTACTGGGTTTTTTTTTTTGGGTTGAAGGCTTACCGTTCCTTCCATGTGCCCAAACAGTTCATGTTTAGTCTCATCAGGCCGAAGGACATACTCAGAAAAGTCATCCCAACATTTCACAAGTTTACGGGTAAACTTCAGTCTGGCTTTGATGTTCCACTGGTGAGAAGTGGAGCTAATCTTGGACAATGACCTCAGAGGCCACCATGACAAAAACCTGTAACTCCAGCATCACACCCCACATCAGAGAAACATTAAGTTCACAAGAAGCCAGTTCAGAAACAATTATTTTTACAGACGTCCAAGGATTCTTGATGACTTCTCATTGTTTTTTTCTCATTATACCCTGGAGTTTTAGAAATTTTGCACGTTAAACAATGCGCAGGTATGTTTCTAACAACAGCAAATTATCCTCCAGTATTTACACACACACGCACACATATATGTGTATATTATATATATGCAGTCATTGAAAAAATTATTAGACCACCCTTGTTTTCTTCAGTTTCTTGTTCATTTTAATGCCTGGTACAACTAAAGGTACATTTGTTTGGACAAACATAACGATAACCACAAAGATTGCTCATAAGAGTTTTATTTAAGAGCTGATATCTTACCATTTTCCATGGTTTTCTTGATTATAACCTAAATCACTTAAGTTTTTACATCAATAGCTATGGCGTTGTACTGCCAAAAACACTGCTTTTATGCATTCAGTGTTTTCTTTTCTGTCTGTTTTAGTCACATGATGACGTTTAGTGGTACCAGGTATTAAAATGAACAAGAAAGTGAAGAAAAAATGGTGGTCTAATAATTTTTTCCATGACTGTATATGTATATATATATATACTGTATACACGCACACGTACTGTATCTATCTGTCTTCAAAGCTCAGCTCAGGTGCAGCTTGTATCTTCCAACGGCTTCCAGGTGCATTTATTTTCACTTCTCTGAACCTATTGCTGCTGTCAGCAGGGGGACATATGCAAAAAAGGGGTGACAACATAAAGTAACTGCTATCTCTTTTATAACTTTCTTAACTTCTGTGAACTCTTGTAAACAGTCGTCTAAACATGCCGGGTGACAACACTGGCAGTGAAACGCCCAGAGTTGACCCCTTATTTGTCTCTATGTGACCACAGTCTAATGATAATTCTCTCTTGTCATCTAAACAAAACTTTTTGTGGTTGATTTTACTGCATGATGGCGCACAGTGACAATCTCTACTCTGATTTACTTTGATGGGGTTGATGATCAGTGACCAGGAGTTAATATTCATTTTATTTACTCCACAACGCTCCCAGTGCAAAATACTGTCTGACCCCAGATTCTCCTCAGAAACTAATTTCCAAGAACCTAATGAAGAGCCTCATAACAAGTTTAGGCTTGAAAAGTAAAGAAAAAAAAATCATTATTTGAGATGCGTTATTTGTCCCTTCAATGAGCTATTTTCCACGTATTTCCACACTAATTGGCACCACTTTTTTTGGTTTCCTTTATTCTGCATTTCTTTAAAAACGTAGTCATTTGTGTTGCTGGACAGCGACTTGAACGTTTGCATCACTGTGTCTCAGGCAGTGATCTGTTCTGTCACTGCTGCCGTGAGTCACCAACATTTTACCAATTAAGCCGACAAACTACTTAATGCTCGTTAGCTTATTGGTAGCAATCCGGACACATTTTGCTACAAATATATCTTCTTCTCAGAAAGTGTTGACGTTGTGAATTTCAGCTCGTGGATCAGTGGATCTGCTGCAGAGTCCTTAAGTGTGTCACCAAGGACGCTTGAATAGCCCCAAATTGTACTTGAGTGTTGTTGAGAGCTGTGTTTTTTTTCCGTCTACCTCCAGGGAATGAACAATTCAGTAAAGAGCTGTCTTCCCTCATCTGCACAGCTGTCATTGAGCTGCATCATAACTTGGTAAAGAGAACAAAAGTCAGAGGTTAGCAAACAAAAAGTCTGAGTTTGTTCCTGTGTGTGGTGGCATCATGCCCTGCAGAGTTTACTTAGATTCAATTAAGATCTGCCATAAGACATCTTGATGTAACATGCTATCCTGACATCTTTAGATCAGAGATGGGCTGAACAATCATAATGATGCAGTTGTTTTACTGGACGCTCTGTTATTTTAATGAGTCTCTGAGACATTAGTCTCCAACTGCCGTCCCACTGTGGGACCTGTGTCAGATTTGTTAAAAGGAGACATTTTTTTTTAAGACACTAAAAAAGCCACAGGCTGGTTTAAAAATTGAAACAACTTTCTAGACAGAGGGCAAAGGAAAAGAAAACCCATGCACAATGTTTTCATTTATCTCCAGCCAGACAGGATAATACTTGTGTCTATAGCTATTCATTCTTTTCAAACTGAAAGGTCTATTTCATATAAAAAAAAGATGCAGGCAACATTCTTAAACTCAGGGGGATCAGGAATACAGACAGACAGTCATATTTGAAAATATTTCCAATTTCATCCGGGAATGTACTGTTAAAACTAGAATAACAGTGTTATTTCATATTTGAAATACTAAACCTAACAAGGTAAAAGGCCACCAGAGCAGCCAAGATAAATCATTCTTCTCCTTATACCCCCTTATCAACTTCATCAATATGCATCAAACATATATCTGAAAACACACGTCCAACAATATGGGGTCATTGTCTCATTTTTTCATTTTCAAAACTCTCCACGCATTGTCTACTGGGGACAGGCCAGTCCAGCAGCCGGTTCTCCCCCAGCCAGTCCTTTGTAATGTGTAAATGTATATAAATGTATAGATATCTCTGAAAAGGATGTGGTCTTTGAAGGCAGCATTTGTTGGTCTAAAATTTCGAATATACTTTTCTGTGTTAAAGCTACCCCTATAGGCTTCGGAGGTTACGTTGCTTTTACGTTGCTGCGTAAAATGTACTTTTGCTTGTTCTCTTCCTTGGTCACTCTCTCAGTTTCTCTTCCATCATCACCTTTTTGAGCATCTTAGTTGCCTCTGCTGTTATGTCTGCTGTCGCTCTGCCAGCTTGTTTTATCATTGTTGATGTGTGACATACCGTAGTGCCATAAGCGACGTGCGTTTGTCCGTCCAGGACGAGGCAGGAAGTTACCTTTTCTGTTGTTTGCCAGCAGCCGGTGTGGACGGCTACTGCAGCGAGACAGCGCTTAGCAAAAATAAGAAATTTATTCTTTCACATAAAACTGAAACTGATATTTTCACTTGAAAAAAGGTCCTGTGTTCGGCTTTACTGCTACCATCAAAGATGTGTAAATTACCTTCGCCATCCCATCGTTTTCAGACATCCAACAGCCATCTTTTCTTTGGCTAAAAATAGGTTGATCCATCGGTGGCCTTTTTTTTTTAAGCCCAAAAGAAGCCATTTTATCCCCCAACAAAGACATTTTCTGTGTCTTCAAAACAAGTACTTTTCACTCTTGACTTTACAATTAAATAAAAACAGCAATTTAGACATTTATTGTATTTTGGACCTGGATCTTGGTCATGATCTGGGTCTCTGTAAAGCGCCTAGAGACAATTGTCATTGTAACAGACGCTATATAAATAAAATTGAATTGAATTGAATTGAATTTTGAACAACGCCCCCCTGTGGTTTAGTGGCAGTGCTGCTGCCTGCCATGTTGGAGGTCCGGCTCCGTGTCCCAGGTTGCATCAGGAGGGGCATCCGGCGTTAAACTTGTGTTAAATCAAGCATGGGGATCCCGTCTGCTCTGGGGACCCTGACCAGGGAGCAGCTGAAATGGAAACAAGCATTGTATTTTCAACATCATTTCAACTGGATATCTCTGGGAGGGAAAGGCATTGATACACTCCCCGACCGTCGGAGACCTTGGCTTTTGGGCGTCTGTCCCATTTCTTCCAAAAAAAAAACCAAAAAAACTCTGAAATACTGATTCTTTTGAGCACGATGCACATGCTCTCAGACTGATGGTTCATCGCAGATGCCTCCGAGTCCAGAGATGTCAGCTGCCTCTGGTCAAGGATAAAAGAAGGCTTTCTTTTTTTTTTATATATTAAAGTTTCAAGTGATAGCTATATTTGTCGTATGGCTGTATCAGTTATTGATTGAAGGATGTCTGAGGGAGCAGAGATTGTGTCCATCTTCACCTTGTGTCCTTTCCTTTCATGCACGGAAGTCCTTCTTTATTGTATGAATCTTCTGTTATGTCCTCTTGAAGGAGAAATTCCTGTTGTTTTTAAGAATGTTTTTTTATTACTCACACACTATTGATAAAGTGGAGATCTGTTTACTTTTGCTCCTCAAAGATTCAGCCAGACATGGATGCTCCTTTTGAGCCAAGTCATCATGACATCATCACTACATCACAGCAAAAATGAATGCATAATTAATAAATTAAATGAAAAAATAAATCATAATATATCTCATTTATATGCCTCCATGTTCCCATTTTCCCTTCATTTCTAACATTTGTTTGGTCTCCTATTTGGTCTCCACCCGTCTCCTCCTCTGCTTCAGTCAGATGAACCCAGCCCCGGTTCATCTGCTCCTCTGCTGCTGTATCTCTGCCCTGGCTCGCCCGTTATTCTCTCGCTGATCGTCCTGCCTGTCTTTTTGCCAGTGCTGAGTTCTTTAATAGTTAGTCCTTGCGTAACCGCTTTCCTCCCCGTCACCTGTCAGCCTCAGACATTCATTTAAAGTCTCGAGGCCTTTTTTTCTTGCCCGTCTCTCTCCCCTTTAATCAGCCACTCTCCATTCTGGCCTCAGCCTCCTTCCACACCACTACCCTTTCACACTCCAATAACCAGCGGATTACTGTCTTTAATTTTTGTTATCCAGGATCAAACAGTACATGCATTCAGGAGTTACACAGTTTTATTTGGAGCTGGAGGGTCTTTCAACATACATCTGAGGAAGGAACTAGTTGTGGCCAGTGTGCAGCCCCCCAGATCACTGACCTGCTGCTGGATGGCCATTAACTGTAATTAAAGGGACTGCCTGATTGTTAAAACCCACTGTCTTGCTTTCTGTCTTTACTTTGGTCAACTATTGTGCTTGTTTCAGTTTGAATGTTGTTGCCTCACACAACTATTAGGAGTTCACAGTGATGCAATTTGCTTCTCATTGGTCATTAATAAAGTTATATCATTATTTTTCCACAGAGTGCTATGTGATTGATAACAGTGTTTAGGTGACTCACCCAACAGAGCCAAACCAGCCACCCGCTAACGTTGCTACTGCTGTTCTCAACCTTCTTTGCACTGCTTTGAGAAGTTGGCATTAGAGCTGGGCAGATCGATCAAAATATTGATAATATCGATACCAACGCCGGTATTGATGTCGAATGGTACGCGTGTAAAAAGATCGATACTCAAGCTTTTTTTCTCTCCCGCAAGCACTGACTGCTGCAAAGTGCAAATTCATTGAAGTCGCTGTGTCCTCCTTCAGTCCAACAGAGAGCGTCCAGGTAGATAAGAGTGGTCAATTTCAGCATCAGTTCATATTAACTTTCAAAGTACATGTTACTGAAAGTTTCTCTCTCCGTGTTCTTTTTATCTGGTGCCTAAATGACAAGTCTAGAGGCAAAGATCAATCAAGAATTTAATACAATCATGTATACAAAGAGTTATTATGCCATGCAGAATATTTTAATCGGCCGATCGTACACTTGCTCACAACATCACCGAGATGCTGCCATGAACAAAATGCACGCTTCAAGTTAGTTGTGTTCATCTTTTAAGGATCCAGAGAAGGCGTGTCCTTAGTTCCTCTGAGTTTAATGGCCCTTTGTCTAGGAGGTCCAGATGGTCCAGTCACACAGTCCTGGTAAATCAACAACTGTTGTTCCTGCAGTTTCAAACTGGTGATGGGGGTCAAGCGGATGTTGCAGTAATTATGTCGTAAACCTGAGCTGAGAAACTCACAGCATTCCTTCATGCTAAGTTTCAGTTAACAAGTTAAAATCTACATGGTTAATTCTAAATCCTAACATTACTTAAGTCGTATGTTACTGGAGCCAACTCAACAAAACATAATTAAGACCTTGAAATAACAGTACATATCATGTATCCCATTGAAAGGTGTTATCTAAGATAAAATAACATTAGATAATCCTTTATTTATCCCACAACGGGGAAATGTATAGTTAAAGCAACAGGAAAGTTCACTAGAAAACTTTCCTAGGTGGACTAGGAAAAACATTATGAACAGAATAATTCAACTCCAATAAATATTTACAGAAAAATGTTCATTGTGATGATAAAGTATTTTGCTGTCACCTATAAAGTTTGCCGAAATTGTATTCTAGGTTTTAACAAAATAATCCAAAGGCAAAAGTCACAAAAACACTAAAACCCCAGCAGTTTCATGATAGATCAAGCTTAATATGAAAAAGTATCGGTATCGGTGATACTGACCCTGTATTTACTTGGTATCGGATCGATACCAAAATTCCCAGTATCGCCCACCTCTAGTAGGCATCATGAGATTGGATCTACCTGGGGCAGCTGTCCAAACATTCCAGGCTGCGGTACAAAAAAAAGCAAAAACAAAAAAAACCCCTCGTTATTCTGCCTATTTTCCACTGAGACCAGGGAAAGAAATCCTGCCTTTTGAGAAAATGAATGAGCTGCTTCCCAGGTTACAGGCGCGCTGATGAGTTCATTAAGTTCACAACGACAAAATGGAACTTTTTTTTTTTTTTTCTGGGAGAGGCAAATGACATGATAGAGGGGGCTGTGGGCTTCATGGCACCACTCATCTTTTGAAACAAGGCTTATGAATTAAGCCAAACCTAGAGCATGCATAGGAATAAGCGATAACCACTTTGGGAGGGCCGTGTACACAGATAGCTCAAGGTAGTGTCTTCATCACGCAGGCTGTCAGAGAAACACAGCTGATTGGCCGTGTGCCCTCGCATAGTGGCTGTCTCATTAATTATGGCTACACTTGCTGGTGATACCACACCTCGTCTCAGTGACCAACACTGCAATTATGACAACTAAGGTCACAATATTGAACTCAACCTGTCCACATTTATATTCCGGTCCACTCACAGAGCCCGCGGGCATCATCCTGAGCTAATTAATGTATGGAACGGTGTAATGTCTGTGCAGCAGCAGATGTGTGTAGCTGTGTGTGCCCTGTGTGTCCGTCCTTGTTTGTATTTGAGAGGGTGTAAACATTTCTGATGCTCGAGGATGCTTGAGCCTGATGAACAAATGAAAGGAGGCTTCCAGCAGTCAGTTCGTGGCATCCGCCGAGCAGGGCTGCAGCTAATGATTATTTAGGTATTCAACTCATCTGTCAATTTTATTCGTTCAATTAGTTAACAGTAATTCCTGTCGTGCCCAGCACATACCTCAGCAATGCTGTGTGTTTACTCCCCCCACCTCATTTGCTGTTCTTTCATGAACTCCATGCAGGCTGTAATGCTCCCTGCACTTCTTGTAGCAAGAATAAATGAAAAGAAAAATCATTCCACTCTGAGTGGTAAAGTAAAGACACCCCCCCCCCCCCCCCCCCCCCCAAACACTAGCTGTCCATAGAAATGTAAGAAAAAGAGTAATGACAATGCTCCATGAATGTATGATATATGGAACAATCATCGCTCACTGTTATGTCAGCGTCTACAGTACAGAGTTGAGAGAAGAGTTTTTTATGCTCTTTAAAAGATGTCTTTTCTGATGAAAAGAAGGCTGCTCTTCGGTCCAGATCAATGCACCGAACTTATTACTGGATTTGTTTGTGCCTGTTTCAGCATCCAAGTATCAGTTTGAGACTATTTCCAGAAGTGTATGAATTTTCTTTTCATTTCAGTTTTTTTTTTCTGCTCTCTTTTGAACAGTATAAGGCACCCAAAGGCCCATGGACCCATAAGTTATGTTTTTTTTCCCTAAAAAAAAGCCATGACTCTGACTAACAGATGAATTATTAGATACATGACATCAGTTTGCCTGTACGGATTATTTCTAAATGGATTATTGAAATAAAATGGATAAAAATGAGGGGGATAGGGCTAATCAGTTAATTAATCAACAAACTCAAAGGATTCAATTAACATCATACAGATCAGATATGTTGCTCTAATATACACCACTCACAAAAAGATAGGGACACTCTTTCAGAATGGACCTTGAATACACTACAACCTTTACAGGTGGATTTATTTTTGACCTTCTCTAAACTCCTGAGCACACATGTCCAACTAGTTGATGTTTCAGCACTTATTGCATAAATGATTGACTGCAGAAATGATGACAAGTGTCCGATCCATGAACCGACCCCTAAATGTTCTGGTTCAATGTCAGTTTGTATTTAAGCAGTCCTCTTCATCATGCTGTTCACATTTTGACATCATGAGACCAAGTCCACAACTAACAATCGATCAACAGTGCCTGGCCACAGCGAGACTTCAAATGAGATGGTCTCGGGGGAGGTGCCACCATCAGCAGGTCACAGCAGAGACTGGAAGAGTCACAGGAAGTGGACGTCCTTTGGCTGCATCCTATGAAGCAGCTGATGGCTGCATCATTGTGAGCAGTGCCCGGCGGGTATTTTTCTTTTTTCTTTTTTATTGTGGTATACCCACTGCTATTCTTAACTTTTTTTCAAATATATTGTTTGAAGATGAAGAAATTACAGCTGAATGCTTTGACTTAAATGCTCTACCTTCATGATACACTGCCCGGCCAAAAAAAAAAAAGTCGCCACCTGGATTTAACTAAGCAAATAATGGTACGAGCCTCCTATTGGATAATTACTGCATGGGTGAACAGGGTTTTCTTTCAGCTGGCAACAACTTATTTAACTCCAACTGGTGCAATGAGTTGCTTCTCATTTCCAAAACAACCATGTCAAAGACACATCTGGTGGTCGTGGAAAAGATGTTAGTCTGTTTGAGAAGGGTCAAATCATTGGCATCAAGCAGAGAAAACATCTGAGGAGATTGCAGAAACTACCAAAATTGGGTAAAGAGCCATCCAAGGCATTATTAAAAACTGGAAGGATAGTGGGGACCCATTGTCTTCGAGGAGGAAATGTGGCTAGAAAAAAATTCTCAATGATCGTGATCAGTGATCACTTAAACATTTGGTGAGATCAAATGAAAGAAAAACAACAGTAGAACTCAGGGCTGTTTAATAGTGAAAGTAAGAGCATTTCCACACAAACAATGCAAAGGGAACTCAAGGGATTGGGACTGAACAGCTGTGTAGCTTTAAGAAAACCACTAATCAGTGAGTCTAACTGGAAAAAAAGGCTTTAATTTGCTAGGGAGCATAAAGATTGGACTCTGGATCAATGGTAGAAGGTCATGTGGTCTGATGAGTCCAGATTGATCCTGTTCCAGAGTGATGGGAGCATCAGGGTCAGAAGAGAGGCAGATGAAGTGATGCTCCCATCATGCCTAGTGCCTACTGTACCAGCCTGTGGGGGCAGTGCTCTGATCTGGGGTTGCTGCAGTTGGTCAGGTCCAGGTTCAGCAACAGTATGAGCTCAAAGAATGAGGTCAGCTGACTACCTGAATATACTGAATGACCAGGTTATTCCATCAATGGATTTTTCTTCTCTGATGGCACGGGCATATTCCAAGATGACAATGACAGGATTCATCGGGCTCAAATTGTGAAAGACTGGTTCAGGGAGCATGAGACATCATTTTCACACATGGATCGGCCACCACAGAGTCCAGACCTGAACCCCATTGAGAATCTTTGGGATATGCTGGAGAAGTTTTTGCACGGCGGTCAGATTCTACCATCGTCAATGCAAGATCTTGGTGAAAAATTAATGCAACACTGGATGGAAATAAATCTGGTGACATTGCAGAAGCTTATTGAAACAATGACACAGCGAATGTGTGCTGTAATCAAAGCTAAAGGTGGTCCAACGAATATTAGTGTGTATGACTTTTTGTTTTTTTGGCCAGGCAGTGTATAATATCATTGTAGCATGAACCTTTTTACATTTTCCATAAAGTTAACCCGGAAGTTGCACATCCCTAATGTTTTGTGAGTAGTGTATGTCTTACAGTTTACAAACCTAGTAGTCTCTAATCTGCCACATCACAGATGATAAACAACTGGGCCTCAAACCGCAGCGCTGAGGCAACACTCAGTGTCGGCTGCTTCTGATCAAATTTGTTCCCAGTCACGACACAAGTAAGCTGCATGTCGAATGCCCTGATGTGCGACTTCACTGGCTCACATGCAAAGGGAGTAGACAGCGGTTGGTGCGGTGAGGTTGGTGCCAACAACGCGAGCGATGGGTATCGATGAGCTAAAAACTCCTGCTGTGCTGACGGTATTGGTAAAACTGATTATGCCCATAAAAATACAAGTTTTAGTGAGTGAATTAGTTTGATCTAAATAATTGAAAACTTCCTTTTTTCAGCTCCATGGTGAATACCTGTTTGTTCATGACATTTATGTGGTTTTATACATTATGTCAGCTCTAAAATGTTAATAAATTTTCATAAAGGCTAAATTTACTTCTGTCAAGCAGTTTTAGCAGAGAGGGAGCATGAGGCAGACCTTTATCTCTGTTACCTCAAATCTTTGGAGTCCATCACCACCTATCATTCGCTAAGACTGTTAGAAGTCTAACAAGCCGAGCAGTTTTGCCCAGGATTACAACTCTGAGACAGGTGCAGCTCAAAACACCAACCTGAGACATTAAATAATAGGCAAGGATACTCAATATCCTCAGTCTCACATACTGAGATTAAAAAGAGTTTCATTAATGTAACTGTGCCGAATGTTTATGAACCTACCTGACCAAGGAGCAGCTCTGGTAAGCTGCAGTTGTGACTGATACAAAAGGCCTGATCTTCGGCCAGATCTGCTAAAGCTGCTATTTAGGGATAGCGTGTAGCGGGAGGGGCGTTCCCCCGAAAAGAACGCAATCTTCCACCCTTGCCATATCCGCTATCCCAACTGCGCTACCCATTATATTATGCATAGGAGTGGTTAGGGCGTTCCACCTGTTAAACCAATCAGTGCGTCAGTTGCCATTGCCTTTAAGAGCAGGTTGCGCTACGCGCAAACCGCTTTCCCAAACCCATTTTCCCAAACACGCTCTGGTGGTCTGTGGTTTATCTGGCGAGCAAGCCGTTTAAGGCGATCTCTGCCATTTTCTCAGGGGCTCAACTGAGGCCAAATCACGCTTTTTATACAAGAGTCGGCACAATGTGTTGCGGCTTTAGTGGGCGGAAGATTGCATTAGCGGTTAGCGGAGGTTCCTATGCACGCAATTTTAGGGTAGAGGCTAGAGGTAACGGGTAAAGGGAAGGGTACGATTGGGGCCAAAGTGAATGATGACACAGTCTAGATGCGTTACCTGAATGGAAACACTAGTGGTGCATTTAGAAAATCAGAGCAATTTTAAATCTTTTCTAACTAGATCCCAAACAACTGTCACCAAGACAAGCCTCTATTAAGGTGACTAATTCTGCAGTGAAGGAATCAAGTGGTTTCAGAAGTTTATCTGCAGTCCCGGAGAATTTTATAATCTCAGATTCTCGATGATTTATAATCTCTTTTTTTTTTTTACAGTGTTTTCTTCTTCAAGTTAATTTAAATAATTTCTTTGACTTTGTTTCAAAAACAAATCTTTCTTCAACTGTGCTATATCCAGTCCAGAAATCAGATGTGTATAGCATCTTTCACAGGGCTGGATCGTGCTGTGTCTGGCAGTAAAATCTCTTAAAACCAAAGGAAAAAACAAAAAACAGAACAACCTTCTTCCCAGTGCCACAAAGATTACATCCCAGAATATTGCTGAGTAGGAATTATGAGGATTTCCGTGTCTATTCAGCTTGTTCAGTGAGTTGTGACCCAAAAATTCTACCTACAAAAGTTCAATCCACAGCAGGCTGCCTGGTAATGTCACTGGAGATGGTGGAGGATTGATGTTCCCTCGCTTCTCTGGGACAGCGGAGTAAAGTTCCTCCAAAGGTCGTCCCTCCATCCCTCTCCTCAGGGACAACAGAACAGACACAAGTGGGAGCCCGCCACAAAAAACCAGAAATGATGAGATTATTATGGCTTTGATGAATAAGGCAGTCTCCAAAAGAGAAATATTTCCTTCCCACCATTTCGCGATCGTCTTGCTGCCTGATGCAACCTAATCTCACGGAAAAAACGATAATGGGTAAGACCTATTTAATGGTGGTAACAGGTGATGTGCTCAAATTACCTGCAGGCATCATGAATACAAATCTTTTAGAAAGTTGATGTTTTTGTTGTTGTGGACACAAAACTATGTACTTGATGGACACAGTAGTAAAGTGATGGGGGGGTGGGGGGTCATGAGAGGTCCGGGGTCATACTTCGGACACTGGAACTGTAGCAGGGCCAGCTTCCTCCACAGTCCTTTCAGCTGTTGTTTCTATGACAGTGCTGGACCGGAACCTGGTGGGATCTATACTGACTTAGTAAACTGACACTCCACACCACTAGGAGGCAGTAAGGCACCACTTTCACCATCATTGAAAAAAAAATGATTTGCTCTGCAAAGATAAGTTTGCAGAGAGCTTCCACAAATCCCAAGTATCTCGCCGTCTCCTCCCCTTGAAAAAGCTGAAATGGGTTTAATTTAATCAAAGAATCAATCTTATCACACACATTTTGGAGACGCGTCAACATGACATGATTGATTGGAGGAGGCTGTGCCTGGTTTACATTTGCATGAGGAAAGTATATTGAGGAGCCAAATACAGTTATAATATAAAGTAAAATTTTGTTAGACTGTTAGGCCTAATGTTGTTCTGCTTATCCTGGAGAGCAATTCCCTGGGTTATTTTATTTTATATGCTAATTATTTGCAAATCTCAGTTTTCTTTATAATGATGGGGATGCCCAGATTAGAAAGGGAACAGGATGCAGATCTGAGAGAAAAATAGCCTGGCTTCTACCTTTTTATTAAAATAGTTAAATCCTGCTCACAAACATAAGAGTTATCAGGTAGCAAATTCACAGGATTTTGGATAGCCATCACTAGAACTTGATATCATTCATGAGTTGAAAAGCTTTTTAATAGCATTATACATCTAGCTCTGTAAGTACAGAAATGTTTCTTTTAGTCGGGCAAAAGGTTTATAACCAAGCCTGTTTTTTTTTAGAAAGATTTCACTTGTTTAAAAAGCCAATATGAGGTATTATACACCTCCTACTTTTATCTCATGCCATAATATAACCACAATTAAATATGTAAATTAAATATTCACTCGCTGCTTCTCCCACGTCAACTGTCTTTAGATCATTGCTGCAGAAAGATGCTTTCAAATTTACCACATGATTGCAATTAAAGTCATATTTCGCCAAAGAAAAGTAGGAGGATCTTTCCATTTACCTGGCATTGCCATGGTAAACCACAGCTTTTTTCATACTCCTAGTTTACAGGACCAACCCTAAACCCCCAATTTGAAACCGAAAACTCCATGTTTCCTAACTCTTTTCTGTTTGCTGTGTTTGCATCCATGGTGATGGTGGCAATGAATGAGAATGCCAAAACTCCAACGGGACACTGAAAGGGCTGAATGCCATCCTCTGCTTACAGCATATCCATTAAACACCGATTCAACACCATCCCCCCCACCCAGCAGTTTTTCTGGGCTGCGCTGATGAGCCAAACCCAAGGAAGGGACTGCTCTGTAGAAGTATGGAGACATCGGTCAAGGATCCGTTGAACCACCCTGCACTCCTTGTAATGGAAAAACACTTAAATGTATGTAATCTGAAATGCTCAACCTCAAAAGTAAGAGTTCATCTTGATATCTGTCCTGTAAATGAATCTCCAATCTCGTCATAGGAACTATGGTTTCTCTCTTTGTATCTGTTGTGGCGGGGGTTGGGGAAGGGTTGTTTCGGTGTTTTTTCCCCGTTTCTGAGTTTTGTTGGTGTCTGGTCTCGTTCCCCTGTCTCTAGTCTATCTTGTCCCTGTTTTACTTTAAAGCAGAGGTGTCCAAACTCGGTCCTCGGGGGCCGCTGTCCTGCATATCTTAGATGTTTCCCTGAAATAACACACCTGATTCTAATGATTTGATTACCATCAGCTTGTCATCCAGGTCTGCACAAGTCTGTTAACGACACATTCATTTGAATCAGGTGTGCTGAAGCAGAGAAACATCTAAGACTTGCAGGACAGCGGCCCTCGAGGACTGGAGTTGGACACCCCTGTCTTAAAGGTTTCCCTGACACAACACACCTGATTCTAATGAATGAATCATAATCAGCTTGTCATCCAGGTCTGCACAAGTCAGTTAATGACCCATTAATTAGAATCAGGTGTGCTGAAGCAGGGAAACATCAAAGACATGCAGGACAGCGGCCCTTGAGGACTGGAGCTGGGCACCCCTGCTTTAAAGGTTTGTCTTGTCCTCGTGGTTTTCTGCTTTACTTCCCTCCGTGATTATTACCCTGAGTGTTTGCATCTGCCTCTCGTTTGTTCCTTTGTGTATTTAAGTCTTGTCTGCCCCTGTTATTTTGCCAGATTGTACTAGTTTCCCCTATCTGCTGCCACTCCATGTGTTTTTTTGTGTTTTCCCCATCCGATCCTGGCTTCGTTTTTTTATCTGTTCCTCCTGTGTCGTCATCCCCTCTTTTGGACTTACCTTGTTTTAGTGATTTTGGAGTTTTGAGTTATTTTTTTGTGTATGTTAATAAAAGGACGCTTTTGTTGGCAACCTCCCTCCTCTCCTGCCGTTTTTGGGTCCACCTCTACCTACACACAGCATCATCACAGCATCATCACAGCATCATCACAGCATCACGTCCACAAGAAAGTCTTGGTCATTTCATCCACGTCCTTCAGGCCAGACTGGACTCATACAGGTTTCTCTATAAAGCACCCTCTCATGTGAGTTTCAGAGCAGTATGTTATGATCACTAACATCATTTTTTTTTCTTGGTCCTACTAACATGAAGGACCAAGAAAACAAACTGACAAACATATTGCCATTAAAATTATTGATGACTAGATTTTTCAGAGATGCAACCTGACCTTGTTCTCTCTCTTCCTGGGACGGTTGGTTTGGACGAGGAAAAAACACATCAGTAAGAAAATATCAGCGGCGACATAAATAGCCACCGAGATCAGCCTTAAGTAACTCATCAACGTCAAGAGTAAAGCAGGAGATTCATGTGTCCAGGTGAGTCTCCAGGTCTGTGGGTGACTCTGAACAGCAGCTTGGAGTATTTTTATGAAACATTATTCTGAGACCAACCTTGTGTAAAGCAGCTGGTTCTACACCACCTTGTGTCTGTCAGGTAGGATGGAAGAAAGAAAATAGTCAATTAGGCTTGTGTTAGGAGTGTGATATTACTGACTTGTGGCTTAAAGGATGAAGCCTTGCATATTGGAGCTGCAATCTATCAATTCCAGTCGGACCCATTCACCTTCTTCTCTTGTGTTCTTATAGAATCTGAATAATGTATGAAGAATAAAGAAAACCAATTTACTGTTTTTTTTTGCCATGTTGTTGCATCTTCTATGTAATGCTTATTGCATTACAATAATAACTAAAGCCTTTATGATCTACAAATTCTCTCTTCTGATATATCTGCTGTTGGAAAACTTTGAAGACTGACTGAAGAATTTGTAAGCGTTTTATTTACTGAAGTGATTGTTCATTGTCAAATATTAGTTATTTGTTATGTTATATTGTGGCACCAACACACATTCAGCATGTCCTGGTACTTGGAGTGTCTTCCTTCCAGATTGTTCTGGTTGAAGTGCTTTTTTCACTTAGTGTTAAGATTAAAATAAGGAAATTAGTTTGTTATTCTTGATTTAAGAATTGTATTAATACATTTGAGGTAGTTACTAATTTGTGCAACTGCTAATTTAAGGATTGGTGTATGAATGTAAGCTTTCGAGCATGATCTTAGTTGTTATATATAGTTTCCATGAGTGAAATCAGACCACAACCGCCTGCAACTATGTTCCAGTAAAATATTATTATTATTATTATTAGGGCTGGGCAACGATTACATTTTTTTTATTGTGATTAATCGCATGATTTCCCTGATTAATCACAATTAATTGCATTGTTTATGCAAAATCAAATAATGAATTCAAAAGTAATGTAAAACGCACTTTTATTTAAATGTTTTGCTACTATATGAACTAAAGTGCCATAATATTTGTTGTTCAAACACTTTTAACATCAGCACTTGTCAGTAACACATATTTAGTGTAAATCTCATCTTAAAAAAGTAAAATAAAGCTTATTGCCACTGCCAGGGCATTAATGTTATCCTGTTTTTTTTGAATGAAAAATAAAAAAGTCTACCAACAAAATCCTGATCCACAATCAGAACATTAAAACAGGCAATTTCTGAGGTAACAGCAGAAACTTTTAACGGGGAGTTCAACTTGGCAGTTGTTACAAATAACCTTGTTTCTGTCAAATCCTCCGTCTGGGAATACTTTAAAATTAAAAAACGTCCATGTGACATTCTGTAACTTTACTGTCTCCATGTCTGTTTTAGCTTTTCCGCATGTTTACCTGCCAGTTCTCTTCCGGTTCTGCAGCAGCCAGTAACAGACTTTTCAAAACGAAAGCATGTGAGCAACATGCGTTAACGCGTGATAAAATAAATGTCGGCATTAATAAATTAATGAGTTAACGCAATAATAATGCATTACCTCGCCTCGTTTCCACCAGCTTATCCTTTTGTCTCTGATGTGGTTGTGAAACTCCTAACAGTGTTTGCCTTATGTGCGCTGAAAAATTCAAACTTGTGCAGTGGATTACGCTGTGCTAGCATCTGTTCATGTCGACAAACACACTTCCAACAACCCCAAACATGCAACATTAAGGGCTTTTTTTCTTACTGGAGCTACAGTTGTAGTAGTTTCAGCAAAAACTAAAATATTCTTTGATCTCTGATTGCATCTTGACCAATAGCAGTATGTATTCTCATCACTGTATCGTCAAAGTTACTGCCTTTGCTGCTGTTGTGGTTTGGGCAGCCATGATAGGCACTTTTGGTTTCTTGTTTTCTTATGTGTCAAGTTGGCGTCACTCCCTGTCCCACGTCTACTCTGTTTCCTGTTTTACTTTGAAAGGTCTGTCTTGTCTTTGTTGTTTTCTGCTTCCCTATGTGATCCTGATTGTCTGCACCTGCCTCTAGTTTGTCCCTCTGCCTATTTAAGTCTTGTCATGTCCCCTGTCTATGCTGGTTCGTCTTGTTGTGTCCCGTGAGTGTTTCTCTATTTTGGTTACCTGCCTGGATTTCCTTTGTGGACTACCTTTATGGATTTAAGTTGAAGTTTGGATTTTTTTTGTTAATAAATACCCTGTTTTTGAACTCCTGCGTTTGGGCTCCCCCATCATTCAATCTCAAAAAACCCGACAGTTGTTTTGTTGCACCACACAGGGATCCACAATTCAGTTTGGCATTAATGATGTCACCTTGCTCAAAGGTCACAGCACCAGCTGTGGACACTTTCCATCACATACGAGTGAGCAGGGGGTATTAGTGTCACTCCATCAGCAAACGCACTATACAGAAGAATGGATGAAGCCGTTAGTGTCTCCAGTCCCGTGTGCTGACCAGAACTCTGCCGTGACCAACTTACGATTAGATCAGTGGTCCTTTACCTCCCAACAAGTCACAGGACACTGGATTATCTTGAGTTCATTTTTGTAATGATCACTTATTTCCCAGACACCTCATATTCCGTTAAGGTGCAATAATAAACTGCATCTCCAGTCAGCGAAGGTTTATTTAAAAAGGAAAAAAATATGTGAGAGTCTTCACAGGTTGTGGAAGACGCTGTTATATCCTATAAGCATGTAGCAGCTCAGCAGTGTCTGCCCCTAAAATATTTAGAATAAGAAAGGCTGAGGGAGAGGTGGGTGGACTGACAGACAGACGGGCTAATCCGCCTCAGTGACTCTGGGACAGGTTTGCTGCTCCTTCAGGGCTGCTGAACATGGCTGAGATCTGCCAGCCTGCATGCACAAAGACAGACTGATCCCACATGAGCAGAGCAGACAAAACGAGAGGAAAGGCAGAACAGCGATCGTGACGCTGTAGTACAGCAGCATGTCAGAGCTGAAAGGTCACGGAAGTGTTGTGGGTCTAGATGCGTCGTGATTACGAAACAGAGGTGGCTTAACACGGAAAGCAATTTGAGATTTATTTAACGCGCATTCAAAAGCTCAGTCTCATTGTTTTTCCTGCAGCTTAAACGCATCAAAGATTAAAACAGTGCTCGTTGCATTGGTGAACTCTGCCTTTTCAGCAACTCAACTTTCCTCATCTTCACCACGGTGGCAAACAGCCTGAGCACATTTTCCAGCAGAGTCCTCACATCCCGTCTTTGGAAAAGACTTAACGATTCGAGCACGGGGAGGAAACTTTGAGAAATTTTTCTAAGCTGCTGTCATGATCACGGGAGGAAATTTCATTTTCAGTGTTTGTGGGGAATATAAACTGAGAAATTTCTCAAGGGCAAACGTTGAGAGGGACACTGCTGCTGGCAGCGGGCTGTCATCGTTCAGTGTGCTCCAGTCCCTCGTGCTGCCATTTGAAGTCTCAGGCTTTTTCCCCAACTTTGATCCTTCCCCATCTCTCAGCGAAATCCGAACAGTGTCTCTCACAATACATATAAGGTGTTTTCCATACCTAATGCAATATTCAGCAGAGCAGCAAGATTACCGTCTTTATATTTATGATTCCGAATCTGAAAAGGTTCCCATTTTTCATAACACTGATAAAAGATAAACAAACTCCGAGTGTCCCTGTCTCTCTCTGAGCCCAGCTACTCTGGGAAACGTTCGTCAAGCTACAGTCACACCTGCCGAGTAAGACTTTACTGAAAAGAAGCCTTACTTTCAACCATCAGATGCAGCATCAGCGTCTCTGGACTCGGAGGCGTCTGAGGATGAGCCTTCACAGAGGAAACGTGTGTTGTGGTCAGAAAGATCAGCAATCAACATATTTTTAATTTGGATTTTTTTTTTCAAGAAATGTACAGCATAATTTCAGGAGCGAAGATGATACAGACTGTTATCAGCAACGCATCCAAAAGCCATGGTCTGTGATGGTTTAGGCAGCCAATTTTAGGCCCAATTTTAATATTTTTCACAGTCAGTCACAGTTTCTTCATCAGGGACAACATTTTCAAATTTTGAGGGGTAAGTCATGCATATTTTATTTGAGATGAATAAAGTATATCTATCTATCTATCTATCTACTATAATGCAGAACAGCACAAAGAGATTTTAGAGCATCATTCAAGACCACATCTTTTCCAGGGTCGCTCATGTATTTTCAGCAGGACAACGCGCAAATAACAGTGGCGTGGCTGGAAACGCTGAGGAGTGCACGGTGCCGGCTTGATTGCAGCCCATTTTGCATCCCCTTTCAAATGTTGTGCGAAGGAAGTGTTTTTGAAATATGAAGCAGGCTTGAAATGCAAGAATGCATTAATAAAATTAAATGAAAATAATTAATGTCCTTAGCTGACATAATGGTTAAATCCAGGTGGAGGAGAAAAGAAGAGAAGCCATGCAGCCAATCCATTAAATTAAAAAAAGAAGAAAAAAAGCTATTCTGTTAACTGATTAGCAGCCATCCATGTAGCTGCTCATGATTTTGTACAAGCAGGAAATAATTCAGCGATTAGCCCAGCGTAAATTTCCATTTAGTACTCGGCGCTGCCTTGTGCTCAATTTGCTTGTCATCGTATTCGTTTTAGTGTAATCTCGTCGTGGCCTGTTCACCATCACAACAGTCCAGGGACCCGTTAGATTACATTTATTCCAGATGTCTTACTTAGCGCACATTTGGTTTTCCTTCACTTTCTTATCACAGCTGAGAGAGTGGCTGCTTCAGGAAAATGAAGTGTAATTGATTTCAGCTCAGTCAGTGAGTGTTGTTTCTATTGTTCTGTATAACGTGTGTGTTTTTGACAGGTGAGCTTGGGTTGCAGAGGAAAAAAACAACACAATAACAACAACAAACAAAACATACACCTGACTTTGTGGCTTTTGTGGCCTTTATTATTGAAAACTGACAGGAAAGTGAGACAGAGTACCGACGCAGCAGAGGTCGAACCCGTGACTGCTGCAGGACGGTGGCCTCTGCGTACGGGCCGTCACTCACTCAGACCAGATGTCTGGTCATAAAACCCCACGTACATAGGATGTAACAGTGTAGTATCAAAGGCACACTGATTATAAAATAAAAAGAACATTTTCTATTTTCACACACACAGAAAAATGTTTGAGTTCTGCTGTGAGATCGATTTTGGATTCTACATCATGACCACAACGCTATCTCCTGCACTTTTTGTTGTGTGTGTGTGAGTACTTTGGGCTGTTTCACTTTCGTGTGTGCTCATTCATGCAGGTGTGCACATGCCATCTGTTTGGACTTGATATGGCACCTTTTTTTTTTTCTATTTTTTGAGCATGTGAGTGTGAACAGCCCTCAGTGCTGTATCCGGTCTCAGCTGAGCGGTGACTCGCGTGGACAAACCGGGGCTATTTCACCAAACAGAATCCAAATTGCCGGTCTTATCATAAAATCCAAGCAGAGGATAAATCATAGTTTACTATTGCACGGATTTATGAACTGGGAGCTATTAACATTCAAGTTTTTACTGTAGCTAAAAACAAAAAAAAAGGGTTTTTCGTTGGCTGAGTTATTGAGCTGCTTTATTTTCGTATAAACAAGTTCCTTTTTTTTGCCTTAAGAAATATGCTACATTCAAGATGCATATGTTGATATATTTTTACCCGTCTGCTTCCTCACTGTGCTGTCATTTATGTGGCATCGTTTAAACTTTACACAAAAGATGAGTTTGTGCCTCAGCCTGAGGCACCGTCTGAGCGTGCACGCTCGACGGTGCATCGCCTGGTTGTCCAAATGATGGGAGAGCTGTCACCCGTCTGTCTAGAAAGGTCTGATTCTGTGCGTGGTTCTTATGGAGCCCCGTTTGGGTAATAATTCAATGAATAAAAGAGTATTATTATGAAATTCAGGCGTTTATTATTATGATATACTTCTCATTATTATGAAATGCACGTTTATTATTATGAAATATTTCCCATTATCATAATGGATTCGTTAAGAATGAGCTTTCACATAATAACGGCTTTGTTTTTCATAAGAATGATTTGTGTGCCAATCACAGCAGAGAGGGCGGAGCCATTTATGTGATTGGCTGCTCTTTCATTCAGGCATAAGCAACAGAACAGTGAATCGTCAAAATAGTATCGCCTGATAAATTATCATTTTCGATATTGTCTGCTAACCTGGTCAAGGTTTCCCATAGCTCAGTCCGAGCTGCCATAGCTACAATCGGACTAGGAGCGCACCTTGATGACGCCACGGCCCGCTGCTAACGGGACCTCAGGGCCAAAACTAGTCGATGTCAGAGCGTAGAATGGAGAAGGATCAGCCAATGAGCGTGCAAGTCAACCACTGGTCCCGCCCAGTGGCAAAATGTCATTACAGTGATCCCTTGCTACTTCACGGTTTAAGTTCCGTGGTTTTAGTGCTTCACGGATTTTTTTCAGAAATATATAATATATTTAAAAAAAAATTTAAAAATCGCTGAAACATCACAGGATTTTGTACGCGTTCTCTCACAGTGAAGAAATGCTGTGAGCCAGCCTGGCCCCTTTAAGAAGGTAGCCTTATGGGTAATGATGTGGCCTTATGGGTAATGTAGTGTTTGTGTCGTGGGACGGCAGAATGAAAACGGGGTTAGATGAAAAGTGTAGTGAGCATGAACAGCAGCCCAGCGTGTATAGATTTACATTCTCTGTTAACCGACAGGAGCCCAACAATACAACCTGTGTGATGTTACAAGTTCCTGCAGTACCAGAATAAAGTGCTCGTTCCATGCAGAGAAAACCGGACTTTTTGTTTTGTTGTTGTTAGCGTGTTAGCCGCTAATTACGAGCCAAAAATAGCACAATACCAGCGGTTTGTTTACTACGGTAGAGACCAGAGGCTGTGAAGGAAACAGAAAGACCACAGTTGAGCCTTTGTCTTGTTTCGCTGCAGTGCCTCGCTACTTTTTTGCGGTTTTTAAACATATTTTAAACACATTATTTAGGCTCGGGGGGGGGGGGGGCTCTGGCTCGCAGATTTTGATTGTCGTGGGAGGGGGGCGCCGGTCCCCATTAACCACGAACAATTATTGTATACTGTATTATGTAAAAGCTCATTCTTTTGAAAAATGAAGCAATTATGTAAAAACTCATTCTTAGATAAAAAAAAAAAGCTATTCTGAAGTAAACTATTATGCATTAAACTAAGATTAAATAATAATAAAAAAAATTTCATAATAATTAAATTTTTTTATAATAACGGGAAATATTTCATGAATAATACACATATATTTCATAATAACGGGAAATATTTCATGATAATAAACATGGATTTCATAATAATAAACGCCTTTATTTCATAATAATAGACTCATTTATTCATTGAATTATGACCCAAACGGGGCTCCATAGGCTCCATATTTGTATTGGAGACAAAGTGTACAACGTATAGCTCATATGTGTACGGGTGCGTCCTTATACCCTGAATAAATTTAAACCGGTACAAACAGTCTCCTTTCCTCAGACACAGAACTGAGGACTCCTTTACCATCCCTCCCTCCCTCCTCCTCTTCCTCCCCTTTTCTTCAGCTGCCAGTGTCAACATTCTGGATCAGTGAACCGGGCAGATGGCAGCAGAACACAGTCCCCTCTCTACTTTCGTTCCTCTCCGACTCTCTCCACTTCTCACAGTCCTTTTTTTAAGCCACCCATCTCTCTTTTTCGCTCCCCTATCTGCACCATTGTGTAGTCGAGGATTCGCCTCTATTAATTGCCCGTGGCTCTGCTGCAAAGCATCTCCCGAGCTCAGCTCCCCAAGCCCGACGACTGCATCTCTTATACGTCGCCGCCTCCTCGAGAAATGAAAGGAGCCTATACTAGTGCGTCGCTCCTCATCTGCCCCCTCATTCCTCTGAATCTTCCATACATTCAAACTCTGATGCGACGACACCTTTTTGAAAGGAAATTAAGAGGGGGATCGACAGTAAGGCATCGCCAGGAAACCTCTTCTTTTATCCTTTTTGTGTGATCACTTGCAAACTTTTCATAAGCAAGCAGTTTAGAGGAGTTCATGCAGGTTGAACACGATTCATTAGAGCAGATGAAAACAGACTTATTTTAGCCCGCCAGTGCTTCAAATTTGTGTTGCAGTGAAAAGTCTGCTGCAGTTCTTTGTGCTCTGTTAAAAAGAAACCTGAGAAAAAAATGATTTTTTTATGACACTTTTTTTATTGTTTGAGCATCATAATGTAGTCATTGTTTTGAGTCGAGGTCAACTGACAGTGTCTTTTGCCATAAGCAGAAGCAGAGTTTGAAATCTGTTTAACATGCAAATCTTCAAGGGGAAGGGTGGTGGGGGGGGTGTTTTAGACCCGCCTTGACAGCTATTTTCAACCTCTTTTTCAACCTTTATTTAGACTTTAAATCCAGATCCACAACTGAACTGATCTGTTTAAGCTTGGAAAACATTGTTGGATTACATTTTTCACATCGCAATGGCGTCGTTTCTCATGAGTGTAATTATCAGCTTAGGAAACATCAAAAGATACTTATGGGATACCCTTTGCTTTAAAAAAAAACAATGCAGCAGGCCCCTGCCCAAGCAGCTGTACGTGTTTATTACACCTTAATCTCTGCAAATACATTAACCTATTGTATTTTTGTTCACATTACTGGAGCGTCAGAATAAAAGCAGTGAACCTAAAATGTGAGGTTATTGTCCCTTTTTATATGCTGTAGCTTCACCATGGCCTGAGGCACAACCCTCCTGAAATATAACCACATGCTGCGGCAATCCAGATCACAACTGACTCACAGAGCGCTCGCAAAGGCATTACTTTGAACAAATTTAATGCGTCTACAAAAGTAAACAAAAAGATGTAACCGGCTGCAACTGTATTTGGTTTTCTACGCTGATACAACAACCAACATTTGCTGGTAGGCATCTGGCTTTTTTTGTACCTTCAACCTGCACAAATATAAACTCCAGCTTCCCAAGAATACCAGTCCCCATGCTGCTCTTTGGTGGAGACCGCAGGATGGTCATGGATATGGAAACAGGGATGTTGCCCAACAAACAGGCCACCAAGCTGAAGTCTCAAGTTTTCCATTATGGCTGCCAGGGATAGATCTGACGATAGAAACGAGAACAGAACCAGACAAGACACAGTTTTAAACTTTAGTAGAACCTGAACAGATGGAAAAAGTCATGAACAAACCAATAAATCAGATATGGAGATACCGGTTATAAGGTTTTCTTTCTCTTTTTTAAAGGTCTCGTTCCATCGTATTTTCATTAATGTTGCGGTGGTCTCCAGTCTGAAATAATGTCCTGAGAGTTGGTTTCAATGAAAAATATGCTACGGTTGTCTTGTTTCAAGCTGTTTTAGTTCAGTGAAAATGAGGGCGGGGATAGTAGGAGAGGATTCTTGGGGATATTAATTATATGCAAACGTCTCTCCTCTGATTGGCTAACAGCACTGTGACGCTCCCTCTAGTGGGATCTCCTTCAGTTGGTTTCCGTCAACTTAAATAAAGATGGCCAGCAACAAATAGCAAAACACATGAAAAAAACTCTTCAGAGATACAGCCATATTTTTTTATAAACACCAAGTTATCAAATTTTAGGTTGGAACATTATCGATTGATCAAGCTAACGTTACTCTCTGGGTAGAAGGTACCGAGAAGTTTTGGACAACGTTACCATACCTGTAGCTTGTCCCAATGTCATACATGCTATAGCCTATTAATAGAAGAATAACAGGCTTTTGAAACAACAACCGAAGTTGGAAAAAATCGGTTTTTACTTACAGCCTGTGAGCTGGTGGTCGATCGTTGTGATGGCACAGATCCAGGTTTTTAGCACTATTTATTCGCTACTGTCGACACCGTCATTTGAATAGTCACTTTGATGATCAGAACACACAAGTAAAGTTGCGTTATACTTTGCTGGTGGTGTTCAGAAAATAAACTCCAACCATTTCTTTCGTAGATCCTCTTTCTTAGGCAAGACATGCAATGTAGATTTGTTATTGTTGCAGATAGCACAGCCACAAACTTTCTCTGCCGTATTTTTGAATTGTTAGCTTTTCTTTGTTTGCTTGTTAACGACCTACAGCCTACAGCCCGCAATGTTTTTCCGGGGGCGGGGTTACTGTTCAATTTGACGTAGGCTGGTATGGCTTTTCCGATCACCAGCTGATACAGACTACAGGGGTAGAAAAGCATTTTGAAGTTGGGCATGCAAGTGCAATTTGAACTGACCTATGGTAATTAAAAAAATAAACAAAATACAAATCAAGAATTAAATGGTTTGTTGTGGAAGGAGACCTTTTAAAAAAAAAAACGCTGTAAATCTGTTTGGAAAATAGGGTTCAATCTTTGTCCGAGAGGTGACTGCGATCAATGATAAAATAAAAGGTATCAATGTGATTCCAAAAACAAGTTGGATTTCAGACCTGATTGCATTTTATTTTGAGCTTTTAGTCACAACTAGTTTCTAGTCTTATTTAGTTCAGGATCATAGTCACTTCTAATATTCAGACCCTTTTTTAGTAAAATAGACTCTAAAGCATCGTAGACTGGTTACACCTTGTAGCTGAAAGGTCACAAAACACGATTTTCACAATTCTGAAGTCACAGATCACATCAGCCACCAAGCCTCAGTGGCTACGACCTTTTATTGATATGCAGTGTATGTTTGGGATGTCAGTCTCAAGTGGACTTTAAGGAACTGCAGTTCCTGACTCATCTCTAATGGCTTTGTGTTTTAAATCCAGAGGTTGCTGCCTGGCTGGCACAGAGCAGTCATTGGTGGGCTTCCAGTGGCAACAGCCCTCTACTGGTGTCATGTCTCTCCATTACCAGGGTTGGCTCAGCCAGAAGAATGTTTGTGTATTTCTGTGGGGCTGAAACAAGATCCTGTCATGTGTTAGATAAAAAAAAAAAAAAAAAACTTTGGTGCAGCGCTGGTTGCGTATTCTGCAGGCAAATGATGACATTCAACGCTCCACATGTCCCCTTCAACTTCAAGTCTTCTCTTTATTAATTCCCACCATCACTGTGTATCCAGGAGTGCAGCGAGCATCTCTGCTCCTTCCATGTCATTCTAGTTGTCCTTCTTCTTTTTTTCTTTGTCTTGGTCTTTTTCTTTCATTTTCAGGCTATTTGTTATAAACTAGGGAAAGCATTTTTTTCCAGAGGCAGCGACGGACTGTGGAAGTGAAAACGAGGTGTTACACATGTGCCACATCAGATAACATCATCATGGTGCTCTTCTAGATGAACGGAGCATTAGTGAAAGTCAAAATGGTTTCTGCTTTTGACTTTTTTTTTGTATATTATGTCAGTTCATATAAAACAAATTCTTCTCAAGTTCTTCTGTCAGCAATAACTCCTTCACTCTGAGCTCTGACAAAATGTTGGTTGTATTTTAATCTGGCAGCTCTATTCTCAAACATCTCTCATGTACAGTTTGGATGTTTTATTAGCTCTGGCCTATGTAAAGCAATAAAAAGCAATTGCATTACACATTACAAGGGGGGCCATCAATAAATCACAACTGATCATGTGCTGCATGCTGCAGCATAATAAATTCTCACAAAGCTTCCACACCCAATCAGAGTAACGCACGCCTTGTTTGTTTTTGGCATGAATTTAGCTGTGATTATATCAGTTATTGCCCCTGTGCATTCAGACCCATACTCCCATAAGCCCCGAGGGAAATGTATTATTATGGATCGAGAACAGGTAGTGCCACATAAACCATCGGATCAATGCTCATCATTTAGTGGAGCCATATAGCTGCTCCTGTTTAACAGAACTGCGTGTGGCCAAGAAACAAGTGCTTGGAGTCATCAGGCCTCATAACAGGTCATGTCCCTTTAAGTCGAGGGTAAATTTAAAGCTTTGTTTACTTCTTATATCTATCTGCTTTCTCCAGTAAAAAAAAAAAAAAGACAGAAAGAACAATGGAGAAGTGTGGATCCAGACATTCTCATGTTTCGGAAAGTTGTGGATGTGCATATCGGAGCCATTTATAGTCTTGCAGCTCTTCTTCACCGTGACACCAGAATAAAACAGTCTTTATTCTAAACCTTTCTATGCAGATCGATACCTTCTGAGGTGTAATAGCATACACCCAGTGTAAAAGGGGGGAAATGTGCAAAAATGTGTGCAAGTAACAATCCAGAGAAGTGTATCCCCGAGGCCCATCTCTCTGGAGCTAATTACAACATAACCATTAGGAGCAAGGCCCGCTGGTCTCAGCTGGAATTGGGTTTTAATTGGACCACCTTAATTGGTTTACTGCTCTTGGAGGTAGAATTGAATATGGCAGCAAAAATCCTGCTGTGAGGCGGAAAACTGGGATAAGAAATTCAACAGCCAGTGAACGGTTCTGGAGGTTTTCCTTCTACCTCAGTCTGACAGATAATATGGATTATTAATGACTTCAGGCTGGTTACATTCTGTCTCGTGATTCCTGGTGGTGTGCTGCCTTCACAAACAAAACACCGCCTCTGTTCTGCTCCCAAATTAATACACTGGTGCAAAGAGCCAGACTTTAATTTGTTAAATAGAGGCTAATGATGGGGGTGTGTTGCCTCCTGACTGGGTTCGCACTCAAGTTAAGTGGGTAATTTAAACAATTTTCCCGATAGCAATGGTTAACACTGCATCATAAACTCAGCCTCTCTTTCACCAGTGACCTCTGACCTTTTCATGATCTATTAAAATGATGTTTGTGACAAAATAACCTCTGTTGCCTTCTAGTATTTGCCCCTTTACTTATTTTACTTGTGTTAGAATCTTACTGTGCAGCACTTTGGTGCAACTGTTGTCTTAGACGTTTTTTAATATGTCTTAAAAGTCTTTCAAATAAAATCGACCTTGACATAAATATTATAAGCCAAAGAAGCATTAGCAGTAGTTATGTAAATAAATGACTCATACCAGCAAGATGATTATGATTGGTTACCTTAAAGAAAAAAAAACGATGATGACAATATTGCAGTAATCTAAATGACAATAAAATTAAACCAGGAATATTCAGCTCCAGTTCAGCCCTGGTCACTAGTCTTCTTAACTTTGAAATGTTTCTCAAGTGGAAAAAAGTTACTTCACAAATAACTGAACGATTGACTGCCAAAGGAAACTGATTGGTCAGAAACAACACCTATCTTTAATGTGCTTGACTCGACAGATGAGCTTAAAAGGCCAATCTGATATGAGATGTTAGCAAAATGACTAATAGT
Organism: Hirundichthys speculiger; assembly: GCA_018398805.1. NCBI lineage: Eukaryota > Metazoa > Chordata > Actinopteri > Beloniformes > Exocoetidae > Hirundichthys > Hirundichthys speculiger. The sequence continues at coordinate 530,996 of JAGFBZ010002435.1, read as the reverse complement.
CAGTTGTAGAGGGAAAATATCAGGCAAAAACAGAACAGGGCCAAAGACAGATCCCAGAGGAACCCCTCGTGACAGACCAGAGGCCTCTGACATGAACTGATCCATGCAAACTCTATAACTCCTGCCAGGGAGGTGAATTAAAACCATTTCTAAAGGAGTTTCTGAAATTCCCAGGAAATCCCATCCAGCAAAACCAGGACCAGGAGCAGAGCAGTTTCATACTTTTCTGTGGAAAGAAGTCAAATATGATTGAGGGTATTTAAATTGCTCCCCGTATTTTCCCTCATGTCCAAACCTCCTACTGTCACTGCTGCTCTATCACACAGAATCTAGTTAAGGATTTGTTGCATATTGGTGATTGATATGATTATTTTTTCAGTCTGATGCAAAATAAGAATAAGCACTAATATTCTCTTCAAGAAAGCAATGGTGAGATATCAGTCTGTTGCAGATGCCTTATATAAAACTATGAACACTAAGTGACAGGACCAATCTCAGTTTTTGTGATATAATCAAAGTTTATCTAATTAAATCTTCACCTCTGGTGATCTTTGATAGTGACTGTTGTCATAGTGACACAGAGATGAGTCTGCTGCTTGAACTTCAGCATTGACATGGTCTTTAATCTGCTCTGCTGTTAATTGGTAATCTCTCCAGCTGTCATTTTTAATTAATCTCATCTCTCCATCTGAGGTGCTTCTTGTTCCTCCTTTCCTCTTCTCTTGAAATTCAGTTTTGTCTCGTTATTTGGTAGGTTTTCTGACATTTCAGTCTGTTTTTCTAAGATGGTAGTCCACTGAAACTGCTCTGCTCCTGGTCCTGGGTTTGCTGGATGGGACCCATGATTTCTTGGGAATTTCAGAAATGGTTTTAAATTTACCTCCCTGGCAGGAGTTGTAGAGTTTGCATAGATCAGTTCATGTCAGAGGCCTCTGGTCTGTCACGAGGGGTTCCTCTGGGATCTGTCTTTGGCCCTGTTCTGTTTTTGCCTGATATTTTCCCTCTACGACTGGCTAATAGTCATTTTGCAACATCTCATATCAAATTGGTCTTTTACGCTCATCTGTCGAGTCAAGCACATTAAAGTTAGGTGTTGTTTCTGACCAGTTTCCTTTGACAGTCAATCATTCAGACAGTTATTTGAAGTAACTTTTTCCACTTGAGAAAAATGTAAAAGTTAAGAAGACTGGTGACCGAGGCTGAACTGGAGCTGAATATTTCTGCTTTAATTCTATTGTCATTTAGATTACTGCAATATTGTCATCATTGCCTTTTTTCTTTGAGGTAACCAATCATATTCATATATCATGACCTCGATAACCAGTGAAATGCAGGAGAAATGTGTTGCTACAATGCCCGTCTCCATTCAGCTCAAAATGATGACAACAAAGGAAGCAGCAAAGAACGTCATCATGTTCTGTTCAGTAGATGACAGCAGACCAGACAGGGACACACTGCAGGGCTCGTTGTTGCCCTGGACATGGAGATGGCGCTGCAAACCACACTCTGACTGGCAATCGGGAGTAGCGAGAAGCTTCCCGGTGGCCTTTACTTATTTATTTATTTTTGATCAAGCTTTCCCGACAGGTCTGCAAAAAGACATTTCAAAAGGTGGTGACAAGCGTTTGTCTCACACACACTGACCTTTGTAAAAAGAGATAATGGAGAAGATGGACGGTGGACTTTAGGGCAAGAAGAGAGAGACTGAAGCAAAAAGGGAAAAAGAAAGCAAAGAAAGAAGCTGTTTGCCGGAGACGCTGCCAAAGGTGCAAAAAATAATTACATTTTGTCACATGCAGAATTATTGGACGGGTCAATAAAGAAACACGTTAGCTATATTTAGATTAGCAGTCAGTACAAGCTGCTTTCCTTCACATTCATCCGGATACGCGCATGGCTGAATGTAAATGTGAATAATATTGGAATATTCATCTCCTTTATCCATGTAAATAGATTTTAATGAATGCTTTCTTTGTTTGGGATAAAGGCAGAAATATGAATATGAACATGCATGTAAATGTAGCAGCTACATGCTCGCAGCGTGGAGCAGTTTTCCATTTCCTAAGAACAACCTAGTTTTGGTACATAAGCTGATTTATACCATATATAATACAATTTTGTGCTGTGAAAGCCTAAACACGGTGGATTTATGCTACACTGTATACCTGGACATTGTATCCTCCTGCATGAATTAGTCCATATTTGTTTCAGTGCAGTTGCATCAATAATGCAACAAACTGCACTGGTGTTGCTATAAACATCAACTTAACCAGCATTACAGTCCCAGTATGTGTCGACATTAACTTCTGCTTTATGTATTTTCTGCTGTGGTTAATCTGTGTGTTTTACTGGACTGCATCAGGTGTTTCCAGAACCTCTTTGCTGTTTTTTTTTCTTTTTTTTTTCTTCCGTCTGCTGGAGATGGAGTCTTGTTCCCAGTCTCCCAGCACCAGCCCATTTCAGCAGCTGTGCATCCCTTCTGATGTAGATTAGTGCTTATTTGTTATTTGTTTTATTAGACATTAGTCCTTGTGCTGCCTCCCTACAATGAAAAACACCTGTTTTCTATGAGATTCATAACGGTACATAGTAATGAGCAGTTGTTGGCCTCATTAGTTTGTAATTTACACTTGCATTGATATTCACTGGGAGGCAGTGATGATGCCATTCTTACAAAAGTAGCCAAAGGCCCCAGCTTTTAAAGGTGTCTTGGGTTGGGGTTTTATTTTGTGCTGTATTTTTCAGCCTGAATTATCATCCCAGTTCATTCTAGGTCAACCATCTGACATGAATCCTACCTAAAATTAATCTTTTTTTTTAACCTTAATTTGGCCCGGACCCAGATTCTTCTAACAGCGACTCTTGCTTGAGATGATCATACTTATCAGACTAATATATATCCAAACTCTATAGCAACATTAAGAGACCAAGCATCATCTGTTTGGTGCTCATTGTGGAAGGAAAAAACATTGGTTAAACTAACAAATAGACACTACAAAGAAAAAGGAATGTTTCCTGGTTTGAATGATAAGTGTGTAAGTTAGTGCCACTGCTCTGATCAGGGGTGTTTTTAGTCAGCTTGGGGGCCCTGGGCAAGAGTGAGCACGGGGGCCCTTCCCAGCCCAAAAACACCAAGAAGATCATTCAATCCAGAAATCTTTTATTTTAGATAACAGAAGTGCACAATAATGTAAGAAAATTTAAAATACAATATAACATAAAAAATAAACAACTTAAATGTGCAAAGTTTGACAAAAACACAATCAAGCAAAAATATTAAGCAAAAAAATAAAAGTAAAAAAATAAAAATAATAATGGTCTTTGGATCTCCACGTCCTTGTGGAAATTGTTTTTAATACTTTTGCTTGTGGGCCTTGGCTTGTGCAAATGAAGTGATGATGTCTTCCATGTCCAAAGAACATCTCACATCACGTTCTATAGAGATCAATGCCACTCCTGTGAGCCTCTCTTGACACATGGTTGACCTCAAATAGTTTATCAATTTTAATGCTGAAAAGCTCCTTTAACCTGAGGCAACAGAGACGGGAAGAGTCCAGAGGAGATGTAATGCAATACTAAGATTGTTGTACAGATCCAGAAGGTTTTCACTGTATATGCAGTTTAACATGTCATTTGGGCAGGTGGAGACGTTGTCAGGAAAAGTGTAGACAGCAGAATTGATCTCCAATTGTAAATCATCTACCTCAATGTCAGGCATTGTTTGCTCCAGGGTTTTGCAACTTGAATGAAGCTTGCCACTCTTTATTCCCTGTTGTATGTTTATCTTTGAAAACAGAAAACTATAGAGGGCATAGACAGTTTCCATTTTTGAGAATCGGTCACTCAGGCTTCCCAGGGCTGTGTCTACTAGGGGGAGAAAGAACTCCCTTCTGAAAGCCTCTTCTGGACTGTACTGCCTTTCCTCAGCACCCTCATGCTGAAATCGTTTTGCTGCTTTTCTCTGGACGCTTTTTCAATTTCCAATTCTTCAGCAATTTCCACTGGGTCAGATTGACAAGAAGCAAGCCCGCTGTCCCAGACGTTTTGAAGGAACTGTCTCACTCCCTCTGTTTCTGCTTTCAGTGTTTCTAGAGAAACATCTGGACTTTGCAGCAGCTTACTCACATGGTTAACCTGGTACAAAACATTGTACCAGATCATCGTACACAACAAGAGGCACCAGGACTTAAGCTCATCATGCAAATCCATTGGGAGCGGACAATGTTTCAGAATCCTTCTCCTCCAATGCAAATGTCTGAAGAGTCGACAATGCTTGCAGAATCTGTGGCAGCTTGCACCGCACCACCTTCACACTTTCAATCCGAGCCTCCCACCTTGTTGTTGACAAAAGTTTGAGAGAAAGTTGCTTAACATGCTCCTTCAAAATTGCTCAGCGTTGCACAAATAAACTGAAAAGATTGTAGAGTCTTTGCAGCACTCCAAAAAAAGAGATGGACAGGACTGAGGACTTTGCCACAACTTAATTCAGGGTGGGGCTGCTGCAGGGGGTACACAATGCTTTGTTGTTTTGCTGCAGTATTCTTGCCTGAACTCCTTGCTTCTACGCACTCAACATTAAGATCTGTTTGGAATAAATTAATGAGCAGCCTTCCACTGTTCCTGATAATATTTTTGATTTATGTGACGTGCAGAAAATACAAGAAGAAATATGATATCGCTCTCTTCCAAATACAAATTAGTTACTGGTTAGCTTACTGTTAATTACTGTTTAAATAAGCTAGGCTAAGGTGCAGTAAACATGTCATGTGCAGTTGTGCTTCGTGAGACTACAGACTGGAACAAAGTGGCATCACAACCTTTTTGTTTTAATAATGTCAGACTATACATATATAATATATATGCGTCTCTGGCTCTGAATCCTTGTAGTCATCTTTAGCAGCAATAACTTAAATTAGTCCTTTCCTGTATGACTTTATCAAGTCTCTCTCTGTCTCGTTATGGAGGAGTTTTGACCCATTCTTTCACTTCATTCACTTATGCAACAAGTCAGTTTAAACCAAGCATTCATTGTCGGACAGATCATCTCAGATTTGCCTCAAGAATGAGGAGCTCATGGTTGTCTCAGTGGTTGATGTGGCCATGTCCTGTGACTGCAAAACAAATCCAAATCACTACCACTCCACCTCCATGCTTAATAGTGGATATGAGCATCTTCTGCATTTCAACTTTCCTTTGGTCTCTTCTGTCCATTAAACATTGTTCCACAATTCTCATTATTGTTTCAGAAGTAGCTTGTGCAGCCACGAGCTTTAACATTTAACATGCTCGGTGAGGCCTGTCGGGTTTGTCACGTAGCTCTTAGCTTTTCTTTTTTGTATTTCTCTGACCTTGGGGTAAGTTTGCTGAGACATCCACTGCTGTAAAGACACGCAATTGTCTTCAGGGTCCACGTGATTTTTTTCCCACTATCTTTCCCACTGATGAACGTTGAACTCCAAATTGTTTCGAAATAGTTTTATAACCCTTTTCAGATTGATGTGCAGCAAGAAGTCCTTTTCTAAAACCATTACTTATCTCATTCCCTGTTAGCATCGTGTTAATACACACCTGGATGCTCTCAACTAGCAAACTACTGCCAAAACATCTGCTTTAATAGAGGTCTGCACGCCTGCTGATAATCAAACCAATAAGGTCTCATGAGTCGCAGTTCCGGGCTTCAACTTGCAAATCCTATGAAAGCAGTGAGGACATACTTATTATTGCCCACACTTTTTTTTCTTTTAGTTGTTGGCTTCTGTTTTTATTAAGCAAAGGATTAAAAGAGAGGGTACTAATTTTTTGCACATGACTGTAGGTGTGAAGGAAAAACAAACTAATTCAAAAATGAATGAGGACTCATAATTGAACTGAGGTGAATGAATGGAAACAAAACAGATTTTCTTATTACTTCATCTGACTCACCAAATGTATGATGTGAAATTGTGTTAAATTAGCGCAGTTCTAGCTGAAACCTGTTTATAAATCATGAGCTTGAATCATACAATTGGGAGAAAGCTCCGACAGAAGAATCATGAATCATGAACCATCACATGTAACATTAATAGCGTAATCATTCAAGCGACGGCGTGTTGTCTTTCAAACATTAGTCTTTCAGGGCATTAAGGAACAAATGTACCCAGTCCATCAGAAAAACAAAAGCCAATTATTACAGACAGCAACTCCTCAGAAGTAGCTCTGATCCTAAACAATTCTGGAAAACTGTTAAAAGCATGGAAAATAAAAACACATCCTCTTGTCTACCTACTGCTATCAAATCTGATGGCATTGTGGTTACTGGTAAAGGCAGACTGGTAGATAACTTTAACAGACATTTTGTTAAGGCTAGTCATACCCATGTAGCTGCAACGTCTACTGATACCCCGACAACCTCATCGTCTAGCACTCACCTTACCCCTGATAGTACTTTTCACTTCTCCTTCCAGCCAGTACAGGAGACTGAAGTACGCAGGGAGCTGCTTAACCTGGACCCTCATAAATCCGCTGGACTGGATGCCATAGACCCTCTCTTTCTCAAGATAGCAGCTCATATCATCTCAGCCCCCGTCACTTGTTTGTTTAACCTCTCCCTACAGACATGTGAATTTCCTCTGGACTGGAAATCTGCTGCTGTCACCCCTCTTTTCAAAGGGGGAGACAACTTAGACCTAAACTGTTACAGACCAATCTCCATCTTACCTTGCCTATCAAAAGTTTTTGAGAAGTTAATCAACAAACAGCTCACCCATCACCTGGAGTCCAACAATATTCTCACCCCCATGCAGTCTGGCTTTAGATCCGGCCATGGCTGTGTCACGGCAACACTTAAGGTGTTAAATGACATCATATGTGCCATCGACAAGAAGGAATACTGCGTGGCTGTGTTTGTTGACCTGGCAAAAGCGTTCGACTCTGTGGATCACAGCATCCTGCTCGACAGGCTTAAAGATATTGGTCTCTCTGAAAACTGCTTGGCATGGTTCAACAGCTACTGCTCTGGTCGTGTACAGTCTGTAAGAGCTGAGGGATTTCTGTCCGACCCACTGCCCCTGTCTAAAGGTGTTCCTCAGGGATCCATTCTAGGTCCAACACTGTTTAAAATCTATATAAACAACGTTGCTTCTGCTGCAGGCAGTTCGCACATTCATTTATATGCCGATGATACCATCTTGTACACATCCAGTCCCTCCTTGGACACTGCCTTGACTTCCTTGCAAACTAGCTTCAACAATATCCAACACGCTTTCTCCAACCTTCGTCTTCACTTAAACACCAACAAAACAAAGTGCATGATATTCAACCGGAATCTACCACGTATCATCTGCCCTTTCAATATCTCCTCCCTGGACGGATCAGTACTCCAATTAGTCAAATCCTATAAATATCTGGGTATCTGGCTTGACAGTTCACTCTCTTTTGACGTCCACATTAATACACTACTCCCCAAAGTCAGATCTAGAATTGGTTTTTTGTTCCGCAATAAAGCATCTTTCACTCACTCTGCAAAGCACGCTCTGGTTAAAATGACAATCCTCCCAATTCTAGATTACGGTGATATAATATACAGGTCTGCCTCCAAAACTCTTCTCAATAAACTTGACGTCATCTACCACACCGCCATCCGCTTTGTTACAGGTGCTCCTTTTAATACCCATCACTGTAACCTCTATTCACTTGTCAACTGGCCGTCACTTCACTCCCGTAGACTGATCCACTGGTATCATTTCATCTACAAGACCATCACTGGAAGCACCCCTTCATATCTTGGCTCACTACTTAATATCAACATCAGTAATCGGAACCTACGTTCAAGCAGTTACATTAACCTGGTCATTCCAAAAGCCCGCACCTCCTTTGGCTATCATTCATTTCAGTTCGCTGCTGCTAGTGATTGGAATCATCTGCAGCAAACACTTAAACTTCACACATTCATCCCATTCTCCTCCTTCAAAAATACACTCCCAACATTCATTTGTGATCATTGCACATGTTTTTAACTCTTCCGGACCAGCGCTACCACTTTTACTCATATTTTTGTTATGTGTTGTGTGTTTTTTATATATCGTGTTTGATTGTTTGTTCACTATGATTGTATGTGCTTGACTCTTTGTGCTGCCTCTTCCCCAGGTCGTCATTGTAAATGAGAAACTGTTCTCAACTGACTTACCTGGTTAAATAAAGGTTAAATAAAAAAAAAAAAAAAAAAAAAAACATACACTTTTATGGTTTCACGGCTTCCGTCAGACATGGCTGCAGCAGCGACAGAGAGAACCACCAAACATTTGCAGAACTCTATTTCACAGTTTATATTGGCATGACAAGCATCCAGTCCTTGTTTAAAAAAAAATATGGATTAAAGCAGCTGAAAATATCATGTTAACACTTATTCAGGAGCCCATGTTGTTCTAATCAAACTGATGTAATTTGCCTTTTGCTTCACCGAAGGTCACCGTCTTCACCATCACTGCTCCATGTAACATGAGAAGCTACAGCACCACTCAAGAATCTGTAGATCCTCAAAGAGTGACAGTTCCCTCATTACAACATGCCCTTTTTTTCATGAAATTCATATCGGTCTGGCAAGCAGGGCGCGTTGTGTTAAACCGAGGCAGTGGATGGGAACAGCTGAAACTATTGTTATATAATGAGAGAACAGAAGTATCAGCGGCAGCTCAAACGCTGAACGCAGTCTTTTATTCATTTGGCTCAGAAGTTATAAAAAATTACCAGATACATAGATGCTGCAGGTAATTATTATGAGGAAAACCTACTCATTTCTGGCTTAAAATAATCTACTTAAAAAGACTGTCTTCCACATAGCTTAGCACAAAAAGTTAGAACTCTGAAGGTCATGAAAAGGTCATGATGGGGAACTGGTGGAAATGAGGAGGCAAGAGTGATGTGGAAATGTATACTTTTCTTAAATCCTGATTCTGTCAGACAGAACTAAAATCACCAGCAGTGACACATGAGAGGACAGGACAGACAACGAGCCAAGGCAGCGATGGTGCGGTCGCTTCTACAGCGTGAATGTAGATGAAAGTGTGGTCGACCATGTTACAATAAAAGTAAGACGAACAGATTTATCCCAACATAACTGAACAGCAGAAAAGGAGTTATGCCATTAGTGTTGGTGCACGTATGCGTGTGTGTGTGTGTGTGTGTGCACGTGAGGTGTGTGCTAGTCTGTGTCTAGATACACATTTTTACAGACATATTCACATTATACATATATTTACACATGCATCCATAAACACATCTTTACTCACACACACCCATGTACACACATTATTATTATTACTATCATCACAACAACAACAACAACAACAACAACAACAACAACAATAATAATAATAATAATAATAATAATAATAATAATAATAATAATAATAATAGTCATAATGTTAATAATAAAAATGCCACCAACTATAAAACTGTTAAAAATAACTATGGTTAATTATTTTTTACCATTATTACCCTCACCACCACTCTCAATTGACCAAGGGGATTTGTAGAGCCAAAAGCCTTGGTCCTCGTGCCGAAGAGAGCCGAGCTGAAGTCCAGGCGCCAGGGTCTGCCCATCATATTGTGAAATCTAACGCAATTTTACTGTTATTTAGAACATTATATTTTTTTTTTTTTGTCCAAATGTCTCGAGTCATTCTGTCACCCAGTAGTTTGGTCTTTATAGCCATCCATTGCATTCATTGTGCCAGTTGCTCTCTGAAAAATGCTGTCTCTCCAGTTGTTCTCCAAACTATTGCTGGTTGTCAACCAGCCTGTTCCTGGTAGTCACTGGTTTCTCCAGCTTGACAGTTGTAGTGAAACATCTTCTGATGCATGGCTGGGGCACATCATCAGTGATGGACTCATCTGAATGAGCCGTCTTTGTTTCATTCGAACAAAGAATAAATCCCAGTTTATCAGGAATCTTTTTGGTTCTTCAGTTAATTGTACTCTTATTAAAATATACTCTCTTTTCTAAAGGGCAGACAAATGTTTTATTCATGAACGATGACTACGGACTTAATGTTATGCGGTGCCCTTTGCGACGCGTGAACTGCCACAGACTCTGTTTTCCATCAATGACCCTTTGCACTTGCTTGTTCATTTTTCGGTGCTAAATTGTGCAAGTGATACACTGTCCATGGAGTCATTTTACAAAACAGGCAGCCGGCGGTGTATGAGGCCGGTACGGGTCCCTGCCCATCACGACATTAAACATACTGTTAACTGCTTCTTTTCTTTCCAGCAGACATTGAACGTGTCACGCAGCTCAAAGCACCTTAGTCAGCAGTGGCTGAACGACATGCGACTTCACACCATCACAAAGCGACTTCAGAAACGCCAGCAACAGCAAAACACTCGTTAGATACTTAAAAGAAATGACTGTTAGCAGACCGACATACCGCTGTAGTGTGAAAACGCTAGATTTGAAAAAGAAAAGAAAAGAGGTGGCAGTGCATCACGCAGGTGAAAACATAGTTAGTGAAAGTGCAGCTGTGCCAAGGACAAATATAAAAGGACTTTCATTTACATCATGGGTGGACTCGCTCAGCTTTCTGCTGTGCAAAATCATGTATTCAGTGGTTGAGATTCAGCAGGTAAAACCTTTCTTTGCCCTCTCCCTGGCTACGGTTGTTCACTTCTCAACTTATTTTTGTTCGCCACTGTTTTTCAGTTTCTGTTCTGCCGTCTGCTGTGGTAAGGTTGCTACGCAGTTAAACATCTCTATCTTATCATAATCTGGAATTATCTCTGCCCTCATTTTTAAACTTAAAAATCAACCATGAATCGTCTATGAAACTTCATTTCATTTGCAACACATAAAAGGATAATGTTTGTGAATTTGAAAGGGCTATATTATTACTTACGAGATATTTTCATCTGGCAAGTCTTTTAGACATCCAGACAGACCTATGATTTGAAAAGTAGTCCCTTTGTCACAGGTATGAATACGCCACCTGTCGACTCTGAAAACTGTCAATGCCTTTATGAAGGGGTGAATTCTTGTATTATATTTTAGAGGCAGCAGTGTTGATGTAATGACTCATTCATTTCACATCACTTCAATGCCAGAATGCTAACAGGATTTTACCACCAATAAGTTTTTTTTTTTTTGAACATATCAGATATGGTAACTCCCTGCTCCTTGGGTCTGCTGCTGCTGCTGCTGCTGCTTCTTATAGAACATCTGCAGCTGCTTCCCCAGGTATTTCAGCACATTATAATGAGCTGCAGCACAGTCTGACATTTCTGCATATAGGCATATTACTGCAGCGAATAGGTGCATACAAAGCCACAAAACAGAAGAGCTGTGTGTGTGTGTGTGTGTGTTTGTGTGCGTGGGGATATAGAAAGTGATCACTGAGAAAGCAGGGTTTATAATGCTACAATAAAAGAGAGACACAATCTTCATTCTCATCTGCAGGTCCTGTGAAAAAGACAGGTGGGCCTGACATTTCACATATTTTTTTTATTTAAATTTCCATCTCAATGCTACTTGCGTGTGAACAAACCGTAACCTTAAGATCTGGAAGATCCCTCGGGACTTTTTCAAAAACCAATCCACAAATCAAGTTTGATATTAAAACCCAGTTCCAGTGTGGAATATCGTGCCTCACGCATGTGGGGAGTGCTCATGAAAGCATTTTTCTTTTTTTTTTTTTAGTCCGTGTGTAACATTCATGAACAACACTGTGGCCTTGCACGAGGCGCTAACAACAGAGAGGAAAAACATAGATGTCAAACCAGTGACACTCCGCTTTTAATGGAAAAAGCAATCCCTTTCGCTCTGAAGGGTGATCATGGTTATATTTTGAATTTCTGACGACAATGAAAACAAGGTCATGCCTCAGCCTTTAACGGACCTTGAAGTTGTTTCAGGGTTGCAGCAGACTGTAAATCTGCAGCTCCCAGTGTTTCGAACTGATGTCAAGGAAGACTCTTGTCAAAGAAGCGTGAGAAATTGAAAAGGAACATTTAGTTGTAAACAGGTATCCACCACAAATACAGTTTTCGGAATGAAATTTTTTTAATGTGATGTAGCAGTATTCAGGTTGACGATGAACTGGATATTAAATCTCACTCTTTGGCTTTTGCATTTCCTCTTTCATTAGTGTTAAAGTGGCAACTGCTGTTTTGTTTAGATTCAAAGATGCAAAATATCTGAAATTCAAGGAAAAAAGTCTCTAAAAGTTAAATGCTGCAAACACAGTTTTGGAGGTCGAGCCAGTGGTTGATGTGACTTGAATTGAAACAGCAACATAAAGAGATGGAATTACGACGACTTATCGCCAATACTGCCATTAAAAGCCATTTTACATCAACGGAACTATTCTCACATAGGTGAGCAGTCTGTCCTCATCCTGATAAAGGTCAAATCTCTGATTCTGAGATAATCACCAGCTACACACGTGGACAAAATTGTTGGTACCCCTCAGTTAAAGAAGGAAAAACCCACAATTCTCACTGAAATCACTTGAAACTTACAAAAGTAACAATAAATAAAAATTTATTGAAAATCAAATAATCAAAATCAGCCATCACTTTTGAATGTTGATTAAACATATTATTTTAAAAAACAAACTAATGAAATAGGGCTGGACAAAAATGATGGTACCTCTATAAAAGATTGAAAACTATTTGACCAGAGTGACATGATTAACTCAGGTGTGTCCTTTAATTGACATCACAGGTGTTTCCAAACTCATAATCAGTCAGTCTGCCTATTTAAAGGCAGACAAGTAGTCACTCTGCTGTTTGGTGAAAAGATGTGTACCACACTGAAGATGGACAACAGAAAGCGAAGGAGAGAATTGTCCCAGGACATCTGAAAAAAATTATAGACAAACATCTTAAAGGTAAAGGCTATAAGACCATCTCTAAACAGCTTGAAGTTCCTGTGACAACAGTGGCTCATATTATTCAGAAGTTCAAGACCCACGGGACAGTAGCCAACCTCCCTGGACGTGGCCGCAAGAGGAAAATTGATGACAAATTGAAGAGACGGATCGTTCGATTTGTATCCAAAGAGCCCAGAACAACCTCCAAAGAAATTAAAGGTGAACTCCAAGGCCAAGGTACATCAGTGTCAGATCGCACCATTCGTCGTTGTTTGAGCCAAAGTGGACTTCATGGGAGACGACACCACTGCTGAAAAAAATCATAAAAAGCAAGACTGGAATTTGCAAAAATGCATGTTGACAAGCCACAAAGCTTCTGGGAGAATGTCCTTTGGATAGATGAGACCAAACTGGAGCTTTTTGGTAAGGCACATCAACTCTATGTTCATAGACTCAAAAACCAAGCATACGAAGAAAAAGAACACTGTCCCTACAGTGAAACATGGAGGAGGCTCAGTAATGTTTTGTGGCTGCTTTGCTGCATCTGGCACACAGGGTGTCTTGAATGTGTGGAAGGTAAAATGAAATCTGAAGACTATCAAGGCATTCTGGAGAGAAATGTGCTGCCTAGTGTCAGAAAGCTTGGTCTCAGTCGCAGGTCATGGGTCTTCCAACAGGACAACGATCCAAAACACACAGCCAAAAACACCCAAGAATGGCTGAGAGAAAAGCGTTGGACTATTCTAAAGTGGCCTTCCATGAGCCCAGATCTGAATCCCATTGAACATCTGTGGAAGGAGCTGAAACATGCCATTTGGAGAAGACACCCATCAAACCTGAGACAACTGGAGCAGTTTGCTCATGAGGAGTGGGCCAAAATACCTGTTGACAGCTGCAGAACGCTCATTGACAAATACAGAAATCGTTTAATTGCAGTGATTGCCTCAAAAGGTTGTGCAACAAAATATTAAGTTATGGGTACCATCATTTTTGTCCAGCCCTATTTCATTAGTTTGTTTTTTTAAATAATTATGTTAATCAACAATTCAAAAGTGATGGCTGATTTTGATTATTTGATTTTCAATAAATTTTTATTTATTGTTACTTTTGTAAGTTTCAAGTGATTTCAGTGAGAATTGTGGGTTTTTCCTTCTTTAACTGAGGGGTACCAACAATTTTGTCCACGTGTGTATAACTCGACAATATTGAAAGACAACTTTGGAATACAATATGGTCACAAAACATCCAAATATCCTGCAATTTAGGAAGTTATCAGGCTTTTAGTGAATCATCTGCATTTTAAGGTAATCCTGCAATTTTGAAATTACATGTAAGACTAATTTATATATGTATTTTTGTTTAAATTTCAAATGTCATTACTAGAAATAAAGATGTTCAGTTGAAATAATAAGACACTGCTGCTAATTTTACTTATCCACCTCACTTAATTGTGACACCACCAACCACATACTGTAAGTACTGCAGTCTCAAGAAAGTTTTTTTTTTTGGGAGGAAGGGGTAAATTGCAGAAGTTGATGACTGACTGCACAGTGGAGGAGGAACACTCATGAATGACTGTTGTCAGTTTTGTAATAAAAATGTATCGATCCAAGTTGTTTCTGCAGCCATCTTTGCTGTTTCAAATAGTGGTTTTTGGATAAAATCTGCCCCGCCTCCTTGCGATTGGTTCAGTACTTCCTGTACCGGTGGAATTGAACGGGTACCGGCAATGAACGGGAGAGGTAAGAGGTGGTTTTTTTTTTTTTTTTTTTGGCAAAATAAGTGGCTATGGTTGGCCAGGCTAAGCTTCAATCATGGACTGAATAAAATTTGCCATAAGGTTGGATACAAATTTTTCAACCCTGCAAAATTTCTGCATCATCAGAATCGGCTTATACATGACAAAGAATGTGCTTTGGTCTAAGGGTGCATTAACTTATTATATTGAATATAAACAATTTGTGGGCAAAAACACTCTTGATCATTTATAAGTGATCATTTACAGATCATTTACATCTGGAAATGAGGAGCAAGGAACAAAGGTTGAAGCCTACAGAGCAGTGGTGCGCAAACTGTGGTACGTGTACCACCAGTGGTACGCGTAAGCGCTCTCTGGTGGTACGTGGGGGAAACGTCGTGACTTTCCACATTTTTTCCACATTTTCACTTAAAAAAAAAAAAAAAAAAAAATTGGAAACATACAAAGCATTATAATTACAACTTTTCAAAGGAAATGTGTGGCTTGAGATAATTAAAATGGTCTATTTAAAAAAATATTTGCTGCATATTGAGTTGCAGTGCAGGTGTAACAACTTTTGAGTGTGTTTATTTTGCTCTGTATGAAAGTATGAGTATGTGAGAATTTGTTGGACAGAGTTGTAAATGTCTGATTCAGTAAAGTAACAATTCAGGTAATAAATAACCACAATAAGGAATAAACATCTCTGTGTGTTTAAAGCTTATTATGAAGGCATATATGGCTATATTTTAAAACTGGTCATCATGGTGGTACTCAGAGAGCTGAACAGATTCTCAGGTGGTACGCAGCATTAAAAGTTTGAGAACCACTGCTACAGAGCATTGATTTATTAAAATGGTTGCAAGACAGAACTGAACACTGACCTAATGAGAATGTCATTGTTAATCCCGAGATGCTAGAGCAGAAAAAACGAGGGCAAATATACTTTTCCCAAGCGCCCAACTCGAGGTCAAAAGGTAACTATGGCATCTGTTCGTGAATTTATTGATAAAGACTTGTGTGGTGTGGTTGAGAGTGACGGCTTTGGTGACATGATGCTGCGCATCAGGTACAAACATGTGCTGAAAACACAAAAAAACAAAACAAAAAAACTCATTGAATAAATCACAATTTTTGTGCCAGTGCAGAATATTAAAGTTAAAGAATAGAACTATGATCAGTCAAATGAATATGTCATGTTATTAAACATATATTTATTGAAATAGATCAATATCATTTACAATGGAAAATTATTTTAGATGTATATTATAATATATTTGATATCTAAAATACAACTGAACGAAGATGCTTTTTTGAAAAAAAATCTAAAAATGTGTGACTAGTGTTGTATACCGCGTAGGGAGTTGTGTGTCCCATCTCCTCCCAGTCCTGTTCTTCAGAGCTGCATGTCACTGCTAATGAGCTGGACTTGCAAGCTTGTCCTCGTGCTCCTAAGTGCCCACTTACTGTCACTGCTGAAAATGCATATTGTTTACCCTTGCTATATTTAGGTTCAACCCACAACTGCAGGAAAAGTCTCCGCTGTCCCGCATCTTCAAAGCACGGAAAATAAGGAACAAGTGAGTAGTCTCTGCAATTTCATAATGAGAAGTGTAACTGCCGGCTCCACTGAGAGATCATTAGAGACTCGCTGCTCGGTGAAGGACATGCTCCCTGCTGAATAAGAGAAATTCCCGTTCAAACTTCAGACGTACCCCGAAGGAATAACACCATCTCTCCGTGTGAACAGCTGTTTCACCGCAAAATGTGGTAGCAGACTTAACTTATCGTTTTCATGTCAGGTGAGCAATAATTAGGTGTTGAATAGAAGTCATAAGTGGTTGTGACTGCAGTCGTGCATGAACTATATTTCCCCATCACTTTATCAGAATCTGAAAGATAAAAAAAACTCCTTGACCACTTCTCTTTTTGAGTTATTCCATCATTTTGTCCTCAGAAAACAGCAGAAGCAATATAAGCAATTAAGATATTTTCATTCCACTCAGGGTTGAAATATTACCTCCTAAACCTTGAGGAGGTCAGATTGTAGAAGTGTGGAGGAGCCAGGCCATTCCCTATGGTGTCATTAAATAAATTACTGCTCCTTACTTCTTCTTCTTTTTTTTTTTAAACTCTAATTTTAGCTACTTTCTCACAATCTTATAATCAGAACGTACTGCATCTTAAGCATGCACATCCTGCTGTCTTGCTTGCTTGTAAAGCTGAGATACTGCATTAAAAAACACTTTATTCAGATCAGTTACATCCAACATATCAGGCTGAAAGACGATGACCTTTCCTTGTTTATCAGTTTCATAATGTTTTAGAGAATTTATTGCAGTTGAAGAGCTCTTATCAAAAAGGAAAAACACGCTTCTGGACCAAACCAGTACAGTGCATTATCTCCATCAAGATACGAATCAGCCGGTTTTGATGAAAAGATGTTCGGTTTCATTGGACCGTGGAAAATGTTACACCGGAGTCCCACTGGATGTGGAAGCGCCGTGTTTCTGCTGCGCTGCAGTTTTGCTCCGGACTCAGCACGACCTCAGGTCCCACCGGGGGCATTACAGAAGCAGAACGCTTCACAGGGCTGCCTGCTCGGTTGGATTAGTGAGTTCATGAGCTTCCTCTAAGTTTCCAGATCACACAAAAATCCCATCACACTTTGACATTAATGTGTTCACACTGGAATTTAATTGAATAATGCCTTATTCATCTCCAAAGGTTGGAATTGTGTTGTTGCAATGTAAATTACATTGAACAATACAGTGGCTACCTCTACTTACGAAATTAATTAGTTCTGGAAGTAGTTTCGTAACCTGAAACTTTCGTAAGTAGAGATGCATTTTTCATGTAAATACCCTAATCGAATATAATTTTTTTTTGTAAATTATAAATAATACATGAA
Organism: Hirundichthys speculiger; assembly: GCA_018398805.1. Classification (NCBI taxonomy): domain Eukaryota; kingdom Metazoa; phylum Chordata; class Actinopteri; order Beloniformes; family Exocoetidae; genus Hirundichthys; species Hirundichthys speculiger. The sequence continues at coordinate 513,505 of JAGFBZ010002435.1, read as the reverse complement.
ATGACATAAAAACCTGGAAGAAATAAATGTTAGAACTATAAAAGCATTCAGAGAGCGCAATGACCTCCATCAATCGCAACAATTATCGAAAATTTGAAAGTGATCCAGAATCCAGGATTTCTTCCAGATCACACCAAAAATGAAATCAGTTCTTCCTTTTCACATTTCTGACAACTCCTGAAAATTTAATCAAAATCCATCCATAACTTTTTGAGTTATCTTGAACACAGACAGATAAACCCAGACAAAAACAAAACCTCCTTGGCAGAGGTAAAAATTGTTCGTTTACCTGGGTTGCTGGGTTACGCTCATACAGACAAGGGGCCCTCCTAGCCAATGGGATGCCAGGAAGATGCTAAGCGATAGCCAATGGCAGAGCAGCTCTGACGCACCACTTTCAAACTGAGATACAGGAGCCAACAAGTATGTTTATGTTCAGTAAACTCTGGAAGCTGCGAGTAGCAGCGTGTACTGTATTTTTGCCTTTTGTATCCTGAAATTTCTTTCGTAACAAGAGGGAATATTTTCCCGTTGAGGCGTTTGGTAACCTGAAAATGTCATATGTAAAGACGTTCATAAGTAGAGGTACCACTGTATATACAAGAAAGTAGAAATTAAAATGAGCATCAGTTGAAAAACTGTTGCAAGTGTAGTATAGAGAAGCTTGGCTGAACTCTCCAGAGGTCATCATGGATCCATTGGGGTGTTGTGTTCTTTGCCTGATGATGCGGATGGCAGAAAGTAAGACAGCTGAGCTTTCTAGCGTAGAAAAGTTCAGCATCTGGGAAGCAGAGGTGCTCCTTCACAGCAACTCCTGCCGCATTCCTGCCGATCCATTCAAGGTCTTTTGTTGGCAACATGTCATCTGACCTGAGAGGTACCAGAGTCCAGAACAAGTGATATTGCTGCTGTTTCAGTGTTTTTATCTATTTGACTTCCCATGATCATCAAGGTTTAAGAAGTGGCAAAAAACATCACGTGTAATACAACCTTCCTTTGTTCAAAGATGTTAAAAACTGTCCAGAGTTAACAGCAAAAATCCACGAAACACAACAGTATCCAAACCATCATAGGACAAAAGAAATTAAAAAGAAAAATCAAGATGAAACAAAAAGAGGCATAATTTGACAGGTGTTGCCACTTGAGCAGTACCATTCAAAACATTATTACAACAAAATGCTTCACAGACGGTAGCTATTTTTTTTGACATGCCTTGTCCTTTCTGCCATTAAGCTGATAAAAAGGCTGGTTGATGTGAAATAAAATGTTTGCTTTAAGACTAAAATGAGCCTGTCCTTGTCTGTGCTTAAAATCTCATCTGAGACCCCCCTGACGTGATTGTGGCCTTTCGTTCGCAAGTAACTGTCATGTAAGTTTGAGTCCCGTTCATGGTGCGTTACCTTGAAGATTGACAGCATTCGCCATGTTGCTTTTTGTCTCTGACTTACAAACCACTATCGTACGTAAAATCGTGCAGCTTCGCCACGGCTAAGAGCCAAAAAGTGACTTGATGCGTATCTTTAGTGGAGCAGAGCAGACGGCCAATCCTGGCGGGACCGTGCACACTGACTGCAGCGATTGGCATGATGCAGTTACCAGAAGGGAATCATTCTGCATATCCTTAAAATAAATAAACAGGTTCAAAGCCAAAAAGAACAACAAGCACACACACAAAAAATCCAATTGAGCTCAGAGTCAGAGTTCAGGCTGAGATCCATTGCTTACATTTTCTTTTGGGTTTTAAAAACCCAGTATAGCAGAAGTTAAAAGCTGTACTTAAGTCCAGAAAACCAGTGGGCCACCATATACTCTACATCAGCGGTCCCCAACCCCCGGGCCGTGGATCAATTGGTACCGGGGCACACAAGAAAAAATTAGCTATTTAAGTTTTATTTATTAAATGAGTCTGAACAAGCTTTTATTTTGAAAAATCTTTTATTTTGAAAAATCACCAGATTCTCTCGGTTACATCTCAGTCACCTGAGCACCAAAATTTAACCCAGCTAGCAAAATGAGTAAGAAACAGACGTCTTTTATGTTATTTATTTAATGGTTACCAGAGACTTTGATGTTATACTCATGTTAATGTTATTGGCGTAATGTAAGCCCCCCGGTCCGCGGTAAAATTGTGAAGTATAGACCGGTCTGCAGTTACAAAAAGGTTGGGGACCGCTGCTCTACATTAAAGCCTGGAAGTGTGAATGAGGTGGCTTCTGGCAGGCTGGACTCAATGAATGTAAACTTGACTTGGGCAGAAATGGCAAAAGTGACAAGACATGACCAGCTTTCTGCCTGGTAAATCGTTCCAGTGCAGTTTGATGTCAGAATGTGCCCCTGCTATGATGGATATGATTTGTTAAGTGTGCCTTTGGGTAAAACGCAGGCAGTTACACATCACTTATCAGCTCATGTTTAAATAAAAGATATCTGTGTATGAAGATATGTATGTATAACTATTTCAAGCTTTCAGTAAATGCCTGACAGTTCGATACCAGCCCACTCCTCTTTTTGGCCAAGATTGCAGCACTTGAGGATCATGTCAACGTGGAAATACATTCATTTTAAATGCACTGGAATTTACAAGGTCTCTCCCAACAAATCCCATTTGTATTTTGCTAGCACACAAAGCTTTGTGTTTATACCCGTGCTGTGTGTAGAAACAGAGATGGATAGCTGTCAGCTGTAGAGTTAAAGGGAGGGCAAGCGATTTCTGACATCACGTAAAGTGATATTTGAAACAAAGCACGGAGAGCTAGTTCCTGCCTCCTCCTGTTGGCCATTGGCTGAAGCGATGTTTGTTATGGTTTGGGTACGCCGACTCTGTCTGTTACCTGGACCCGGAGCCGTGTATGAAGACCATTTTATTTCCTTTTTTCGTTTTTTTCAGAGCACTCACAAGATGGACCGCTTAGCAGCTGGTGAGGACACCTTCAGTGAATGTGACCAAAGGTGTTCTGGGTTAGAAGTCATGTAAAATTGCTTATCCTGCCTTTAAAGTGCTGACAACATCATGGAAAGGCTCCCTCTGGAGATGCACCTTTTTATTTACATTTCTGTTCGTATGCTGTTTGGAAAAGCACTTGTACATTTTTCAACCCTCAAACATGAACTCCTCTCAGCGCAGTTCTCTCTGCTCCCACTCAGTGGTAGACCTCCTTCCTGCAACATCTCCCACAAAATTTCCACGCTGTGCTTTTCTGTCAGCAACGCATCAGCAGAGATTAATCTATAATATATTCACACTCTTCTTAGTTGCATATTCAAGCACTTTCACTGAGCCTGATTGGCCCGTGTTATTACAAATCAACTGTTCAGTGGTGCTCGGTCGCAGTGTTCTTGTTAAATGTAACCCTTTTCAGACATTATATAACATTAATGTCTTCATTCATTTGCACGCTAGTCGTGTTTATGTTCATCAGTGATGGAGGAAACCAGTGATACTTGCTATTCATGTGAGACTGAACTGTACACGAAGAGAGTTTTCTTAACAGCACATTATATAAACAGGTCATGCACACTATGATTTGTAAAACATGTAGGCAGTGGATGGATTCAGCCTATTCGAGTTTATTGAACATTCAGCTGTTATAGAGCACTTTGATGATATTCCGGATTACATCTCATAAGTGTACACGTTTCAGTTTCTATTTGAAGTGATGTCTAATTGCCTTTAGGAGGTATTGCCCAGCTCTTACAGTCTCTTCTCCCTACAAATCAGCAAACACCACCCAGAGTCCCGATCCTGCCATCCCTTGTGAGAACTACTTATTACTTTACGGCAGCACTTCTTAAACTTTTCCTAGCATAACTCCCATTTAGAGGAAGAAAAATCTCCAGAACACCACAAAAGAATAGGGAAGTTTGGAAGGTGGGTGCTATTCTTCTTCTTCTTTTTATTGTTCTTATTATTTTATGACATCCAACATTCAACTGGACAAACCATATGATGTCACGTGACATCACCGATGGGTTGAAACCTGTTTTTTTATTTTTTGTCCTTTTGTCTCTTTGACAGGGACTGACAACACCCAATCCCAGTTAATCCAATAAGGGATTCATTCATACATTCATTCTGCTCAAATATGTCTACTACAGGTGTCAGTCGATTAAATTTTTTAATCGCGATTAATCGGAAGATATTCATAGTTAACTCGCGATTAATCGCACATTAATTGCATTTTTAAAATATTCTGTATATCCATCCATCCATCCATCCATCCATCCATCCATCCCCATTTTGTCCTATAGAGGGTCACGGGGATCTGCTTTATTTATTTTTTTAAGCCTTTAGTTTGAAAACCAGAAGTTCACCAATGCTGCCGTACTTTTTGGGGCTTAATTCATCAGCTTCTTAGTGTATTTTCTCAGGTTGCTGCTTGACTGTAGTAATTTGCTGACGGTCCCTAAACTCCACGGCAGCAGCAGGTACTCAGAAGGACATTCAGTGTTGTTCCTTAGAGTTATAGCCACACTCACTGAGCTTGGAGGGTTGATGACACTTGTGAAATGTCTGGCATACTTATATCTACAAAGTGATACCAACCTGGATGAAAACGGAGCCGTTTTCTAATGCTATTAAAGTTTAAATAGAAAAAAATTGAAAAAAAAAACGATGTGAAACTAACTTTACCACCCTGCGGTGGTAACTCAGTTCTCAGTGACAGTAAATAGAAATAACCTTTTTCTTGTTAACAGACTCATCTGGCAGCATCTTAAGGCTAAACTTGCCTTTCATAAGACCCTTTTCTGTTGCCATGTCTGTCTCACACGTTGACTGTAAATACACTTATTGGCCGAGGGTCATATTTACAGAAATGTGTGTGTGTTAATCTCACGTTAAAAAAAAAATAGTGGCATTAAATAGAATTAACGTTAACTTTGACAGCCCTAATGTCAATCCATCCTTGTTTCTGAGACATCTGAAATGAGCACTGCCAAGCTGAAACAAGAACTGTGGGAGCTCTGATCGAATACAGCTGGGATGTCGGCCTTTGGATCCTCAGGGTTTTCCAGGGTTTGGTACTGGCATTGGTCCTGACAAAACAAGTCGGTCTGGAAGGATTTTGTTCAACCTGGAGGGTTTTTCATCTGAAGTAGCTGGCTGTTCCCGCTGCTGGCGGTCTGTTAGGATAATTAACAGCGTAATTAACAACCCAAGAAAACATATTGTCTTTAAAATATGCACTGTTAGATCTTTATTCACAGCTCAGTCCAGTTGTCATTGACGGGAAATCTAGTCCAAAATGCTTTAAACCAGACTGTGAACATGTTTGAGTTGGTTTGATTGACTTGCTTTTGTTTAAGAAGATTTGATTATTATGATTTTTTTTTTTAAATAATTTAACTTCCCCCCAAAAAATATCATATTAGTTGTTTCTTTGGCCACTCTCCACCAAGTTTAATCAAATGTAGTTTGGTAATTTTACTATAATGTTTCTAAAAAAGGCAAATATAGAAAAAGAAGCAGAGAAATGGCGAAGATTACATAACCCCACCTTTGCATTTGTGGAGAAAATAGACTTGAAATTACATTTCATTTCATGACTAATTTAGTCAAATGAGTAAACCTTGGTAACGAAGCACATTTGACATCAAAGTGATTATGGGAAACATGATGAAAACATGATGAATTGGGTATATATGTGAAATCTCAAATGTCACTAAAAATAGATGCTACCTCAAAGGGATTAATAGTCTCTTAAATTAGGTTTATGAGCCCTGTGATTTTTGAGGATCAAAGCTCAGATGTGCTCTCTAATAAAGGCTTTTTGCTTTGGAAAAAAAAACTGCTGGGTGAAATTAGGACTCTACGACTGGGGGATTGCAGTGTCAAACTCTATTGCCCAAGAAATACATTTCACTGTCATTTTCCCTCAAAGCTTTGAGTTTGATTTATCTAAGTGTCACGCATTTTCTCTGAAAGGATTACTGTGGAGGAAATGTATATTTTCAGCCACAAATGACACTCTTTCTTTGGACACTGACAAAAAAAAATTATTAAGAGTGTATTGTGTAAATTTGCCCTCAAAATCTGCTCTATTGTAATACTTTTTTTTTTTCAAACTTTCATTACTTTTATGTGGATTTTATTTAGGACTCCACAGCTATTTTTTTAAGACACCATAGTTTCCTATTATTTTTTTTCCATAAATATGATATAAATAATAAGCCATAAAGGATAGTGTAAATGTGCTTTTTCCTCTGAACTCTTTGCAAGGTTTAAAACATTTTATGACCGTTTGCCCGCGGCTATTTCAGTTTCCTACTATTAGCACAGAATGTCTTCGAGTAAAGATATCAGCTCCGGTGCATAAGTGCTTTATACTGTCATGATTAGCTTTTGCGGAAGTGTGAGAAGAAGAAGAAAAAAAAAGAAAAAAGAAAAGAAAGAAAGGAAGGCTCCACTGAGTAAATTAAGGCCACGTGTCCTGGAAGTGTGGGGCTGGATATATGATGTCGATTACACAAACTGAGACCCTTTTATGTGACCCTCATACAGCCAGCAAGACGCCACTTTATCACCATGCAGCACACATGGGGCTGGTGGGCACTGCTTGCAAATTTACAGCCGGTGTCAGTGTATGCCCAGCTATTTCATTAGCCTAATATATTTGACCACGGTTGTGAGGAGAAATACAGCGAGGACATGGTGGAGATATGCCTCCAGCACCCAGACACCCCGACCTGGATCTCTGCTTCAGGTTGGTCTGTTCCAGCCGCAGCCCTTCCAGCCATAAACTGACCAGCTGCCATGTGGTTTATTGGGGCATTTTGATGTTTATTTTATTTTATTTTATTCTTTTACTATCCGACACACCAAATACAACACCATTTCATGAGAATTCAAAAAGCAACAAAACAGTGATGATAAAATGTACTTTCACAAACCCATTTTATTTATTTGTTTATTTTCTTCATCAGTGTCCTTCATTTTATTACTATGTATCCATGTCAGGCCGGCAGGACATCCCTGAAGAAGCTGGCTCGCCCATCTAATGTCGTCATTCCTTCTCGTAATACTTCAGAAAAACTTCTCTGGCATAGGTGACACCAAGTGATGAAGAATTTCAGTTGTTATTTTGTCCTGAAAACATGTCTTAAGGTGTCCCAACATCCTCTCCTGGGAACAGGTCACGGGACAGGCAGGCCGGTCCCGTACCCACAATGCCTGTCGTGGTTGTGAATGTGCAGGAAATGACATACACAGATTTTCAAATGTACAGACTATTACAGGAATAAATAATGCTAAACTCTTTAATGTACAGGATATGGAATGTACAAGCCAAATCACATTAAAACAAGAGTAAAGTAACAACTGTGCAGGCTATGCTGCATAAATAACGTAGAACTGAAACTATCAAACGTACAAGCTAATTTTCACATCTACACTAAATGGAACATGATGTGGTATTTAATGTATTAAAGTTGTGAGTCATATCAGTCACACTGATGTGTTGTACAAACTTTCCAGTAATGGTCCCTCTAACAACAGAACTGTCTGAGTCATCTGAGATTATTGTTGTCATTAACTTTGTTTCTTTTTTTTCTTTCTCTAGCACATGTTCCTGTCCTAAATTGTGCTGTTTGTTGGTGTCTGTTACTGTTCTGTTTTGTATTTGCCATTCTTGTGCGTTTTCTCTGTCCATCCCGTGTCTTGCTTGATTGTGCCACCTGTGTCCTGTCAGCTGTGTATATACAGTCCTTTGTCTCGTTTTCCTGTGGCCAGGCCATCTGTCGTTGTTCCCAGTGTTTGCCAGCTTTTTATTCGTCTCATTTTGGACGATCCTGCTGTGGCAGTGTTTTGAGTTTTTGTAATTTAATGTCACTGCCCGTTACTCTTGCCTCCCAGCTTGCAACATTTGGGTCCTCAACCACACCCACTTTCTTGGCAGTGTCTCTGTCCGATCTTCTCACCTCTCACTTGATTGGCACAGATGGTTGTCCTTCCTGAGTCTGCTTCTACTGGGTGGATCCTCTTCTTCAGGAAGTGCTCCTCTCCACTACTGCCCATCGCCTCATTCATGCTCATGATAGAGGACTGAAGAGGGAAGTTTTGCTCCAGTTCAATAGTTTCTTTTTCTGAATGAGGCAAGGTTGCACTGAACTTGTTTACTTTTGCTCTAGAATGAATTTTGTTTTGAATTTTCACTGCACAAATAAACTGAAGTGAAATGAATTAAAATATGACGGAATGTTTGCATTGTGGTATTATATGGCACTCGCATGAGCGAATGCACATGTCTGATGGCCCGTTGGAGAAGAATCTTCACGGATGAAACCAGGTTCCAGCTGTATTGTGCAGATGGAAGACTGCATGTGTGGCGACGCGTGGATGAATGGTTGACAGATGCAAATGTTATGCCCTGGGTTGCCCATGGAGGTGGTGGCATTATGGTGTGGTCGTGGGTCACATACGGGCAAAGAACACCACTTCATTGAAGGGAACCTTAATGCACAAAGACATCTGGATGAGATTTTCACCCTATTTGTTGTGCCGTTTTGTGCGCCATCACCTTGACATCATCATCATCATGACGACATCACCTTTCAACATGACCATGCCCGACCTCATGTTGCATCTGCATGGAAATCCTTCAAACAGAGGACATGGAAGTTCTGGACTGGCCTGCATATTCGCCAGACATGTCCGCAATAGAGCATCTTGGGGATGTTCTGGACAGGCGTGTCCGGGACCGTGTTCTACTTCCAGGCAATGTGGGTCAGCTCTGTGTGACACTCCAGGAGGAATGAAATAACATTCCACAGGCCACCTTAGACAATCTGATCAACTCCATGTGAAGAAGATGTGTTGCTCTGAGAGACTCAGCTGGCAGACACACAAGACACTGAAAAATCAAATTCCTCAACCTGACCCCTATCATGTTCAGAGGACTGTCAATCCGCTACAAATGGCCATACCACAATGTTATCCATGTCGATATGAAGATCAGTGATTACTGAAAATTAGGGCTGTCAAAGTTAACGCGTTAACGCAAATTCTGTTTAACGCCACTATTTTGTTTAATGCGAGATTAACGCACACACGTTTCTGTAAATATTGCTCTCGCCCAGTAAGTGTATTTACAGTCAAAGACATCCGAAACTGACCCGTATCGGGGTCCACTCAGTGCCAGTGGGTCCCGCTGTGCAGCCAGATCACGGACCTGCTGGCTCCACGCTGTGTCTGGTCCGCATCTGTGATTAAAACCTTACCTCCATGGTGGGTCCACTCAGAACGTGCAAATCCACTGCTTAACCAACAAACTGACTGGACAAACTGATTAATACAGGTGTGTCTGAGTAGCCACAATGGCCAGACACACCTGGATTAATCAGTTTGTCCAATAATAATGATAATAATAAAGTTAGTTTTACATCCGACATTCGCTTGTTTTTCTTCTCTTCTTTAATAGCGTCATGAAAACAGCACAGATTTCATCCCGGTTGGTATCATTTTGTAGATATAAGTATGCCAGACATTTCACAAGTGTCATCAACCCTCCAAACTCAGTGAGCGTAGCAAAAACTCTCAGGAACAGTGATGAATGTTCTTCTGAGTACCTGCTGTTGCCTGTGGATCTTAGGGACCGTAAGCAAATTACTGCGGTCAAGCAGCAACCCGACAAAATACACTAAGAAGCTGATGAAAAAAATGATCGACTGACGGCCCTACTGGAAATATATTTTAAGTTTTTCTATATATATTGCGTGATCCAAATGTTAATAAACTCTTATATTTGACATGGCCCTTTCATTATTTTTTTTTCCAGCGTATATAATGTTTAAGAATCTGTTGTCTTCCAATACCTCTTCCAAATGGAGATGATTCACTGGTATCAGATGCTCAGAATAGTGTCTGAATAGATTTGATAAGAGTTTCATCCTGAAGAAGCTGCTTCACCACAATATTTAGTCTCCAGGTGAGACTTTCTTCCTCCGACAGCTATCCCTCTGCAGTGTGCCTCACACTGTTCTTTTACCAATTATTTATGAATCCTGATCCATAATGCATTAAAAGGTGGCAGTTGTCAGTTGTATTCCCACAGAAAGATGAATGCATTGGTTTACAGGACACATACATCATTAGAGCCAGTGTTGGCTTTGACAACTAAAGACATACAGTGATGGCAACATAAAGTTGGAGAAGCTTGCAGAATTTGGCGAGCTGACTGCTGCTCTATATCACTGCAGATTATATTTCTTGCATAACATCCTCAGCGGTATTGAGTAATATGCAATAAAGATCCATACATACTGATTTAAGCTGAGAAAAGGTTTATATGATTTATGTCAGAGAGACTGAGCTCGTGACATAATTGTTCTTTGGAGCCTTTAACAAAGCAGCGGCCAGGGCCCACATGTCATCAAACTCGCCCTCCCTTAAAGAAGGGATTATGCACTGCCTTACTGGTTCTGTGTTTCTATAAAAGTTGGGGTTTGTGTAACTGATATTGTTGCTGCATGCCTTTTGCCACAGGACCATTATGCAGAACATGTTTGTTGATTGTCTCTGGATTTCAGCTTGGTTATCACTAGTTCATATTTGTTGGAAATCATGCAGCTGTGAAGAAAACAACAACAACAACAAAAGTAAAAAAAAGCTTTTTACAAGACAGAATGAAGATTGATTTGGGTGATTAAATATACACTTTCATCTGTCATCATCCAGCTTCTTTTTACTCCAACAGCCCATGGATTTGACAGTGTAGCTTTGATGGTTTAGTGGCGTGTGGGAAAAATTTACATGATTAATTTCATACACACGCTAATGCAAAAATGATATAGCGAAAAGGCATCTTCTTTACATTACACTTTTTTTGAGAAATGGCTCGTGCACATCTGGCTTCTAATGTGTTTGAACTCAAATGGGTAAACATGTTTATTAATATATTTGTTTGCATAGGTTAATTTGTTTATGTGGTCCTGACCATTTAACATGCAATATCATTAAAACGGAATATAGCGTGACTTCTTTCAGGATGCCATTCACATTTACAAGAAAACTGCAACATGACAGACCCAGATTAGAGTAGAATTTAATTAAACCTTTGAATGCTTATTTCTAATCGACTTCACGTCATGCTGCAGTTGCTGAACCTCACAAGTGTAGAAAAAGAAGAGGCTTGCAGTGGGGTGTCTGACTCCGCCCTCTTCAACCTTGCTGTTTTAAACCATATCAATCAATCAATCATACTTTATTTATAGAGCACTTTTCATGCAGACAGGAGAAGCTCAAAGTGCTTTACATAAAAACAATACAGGAAACAATAAACACAAATGACCCCCCCCCATACACACACACACACACACATATATAAAAACATAGAATTTAAGATTTATAAGATTTATTATTTAAACCATAGACTGTATCAAGAGAACTGTACAAAGCCTTGGTGATGTCAGCCATAGTTTTACTGAAGAGCAATTCTGAATAGTTCTAAAGCACCGGTTTCCTGGGCTCTGGACAGATACATGGTGGCAGCAGCTGACTCCACCCAACCCTGGTTAACCTAAAAATGGGCAAACTGATGAAGTACATTAAAATTCACCCCCTGTACAGAGGTCACAGTTGTGAATTACAGCTAATGAGACCTTGGGTGAATTCCAATTCCTCCCTTAACCCTCAATCTGAACCCTCAATCTCAAAAATGCGTGCTCCCGCTAAATGCAAGTCCTGTCCCAATTCTAAGAACGTCAAATTGAGGGACACGTTTGAGGGCTGTATCGTCCTCAATATTGAGATTCTCCAGCACCACCCTTGGAAATAAGGACTACCCAGGAGGCATTGGGTAATTTAGCCAAGACATCTTCGAAAAAGATGGTTTACAAAAAACGCTAGCTACAAATGTAAGTATCTCCGTAGTTCTTAAAAATATAAATGTTACGAAACCATCTTATTGTCTTTGTTTGAGACTTTTTTCATGGATTAACATTGTTGTTGCGTAACATTTATTTTTCTACTTTACGATGTTTCCTGCCGGACCGGCGGTCCCGGCCAGCTTCACATTATTTGTATACCTTGTTGTGTAGCGACGGAGGACTGAATAATGTATCCTCTATTGTGTTATTTGCTATTATTTGGAGAATATACGGCACTCTTTTCAATGTTATCCCTGTGTCATTTCAGAGAATACAGAGACAACACGGGCTCTGATACATTTCAGTCTGAAGACGTAACTGTACTCAAGGGGTGTCCCATTTCTAAGTCACAAGATAAACCTCGAAAATAAGTGTAAGGGTTAAGATTGAGGGCCAAAAATTGAGGGTTAAGGGCGAGGGTTGAGACTGAGGGTTAATGGAGAAATTGGAATTGGCCCCAAGACTGTCTTTTGAACTGTGCTGCAAGAATTCATTAAGTTATTTATTTATTGCTGTAAATTTAGATGTTTTAGCCTGAGGACCAATAGAAATTTATTTATTTTTGGAGCCAGCCCCTAGTGGTCCTTCAAAGAACTGCATGTTGTGGGACTTCTATTGTGCTTTCACATCATCTTCACGCTGCAACCTATTTAGGCCCAAAGGAGTTTTGTTCACGAGTGCGGTTCACTTGGGTCAGTGTGAACACAACTGGAACAGACCAAAGCAGCTGTACCGAGAGCCATCTAAAGAGGGGGTCTCCATTCAGCTTTCCTCAAACTCTGGTGCGGTTCGTTTGTGGTGTGAAAGCTCCATGACCTCAGACTGACCCAACTACAGGGTGTACAACACCCGTTTGAGATAACAGGCCTGTGTAGTCCACTGGCAGCGTATTGTCGGTTGTGAAGGAGCATGTAAACATGGCAAAAGGAAGAAACGTTAGCAGTTGCGTGCAAATGACTTCCAGACGCTTCATCTATCGGCTGTTGGGCGACAGTGAAAACAACATTATGTGAACATGAACCAAACTAGCTTAAAGATGATACGATGTAATTTGAACTCCACCAAAATGTGTGACAATGACCTCAGATTAGCAAGTATGTAAATCACTCCTGAGTGTTTGTTCAGGATGTCGGATGTGGTGTACTGCTTCTCTAAAGTATTTTGACCAGAGATTTTCACGGACGTTTCATAAAAGACACTTGAATTTGTCAGTTTTGTTTAATGTCTTCCTTGATGCCATTTTCTTTCTGTAAAATAAGCTTACGATATGTTGACGAAGCTTTTCTACATGCAGTATTTTAAAGATTGATTCAACAAAACAGTCAGCAAACTAATGCGGTTACTCTAAACTTGTTATTTAGTGGATTTAGGGTTGTTAGTCGGGGAGTCAGGCAGCTCTGCTGTAATTATCAGTCATAAAGCCTCACTGATAACGAGCTTATGAAGAACAGGTGTTTCGATGTCTCAAAGGGAAAAAGGGCATGTTTATCCTTGCTCTCTATTTTGCAGCTGTTATATCACGCTCACATTCACCCCAGTCTCTTTTATCAGCTCCCACACTGGCCATTTCCCCCCATCATTTTAAAAAAACATTTTCATTTGCATTTTGATGCGTCATAGCAGGAGGAGTATTTGTTTTAATAATAATCTAAAGGGAAGGCCTGCTAATGTGCATGCTGGTCCATTGACATGGCTAACTGAGACACTAAGAGGTAAAGAGCCCTCTCTAATATTATGTTTCACATCGTTTTGGTTTTTTTTGGGGGGGGATGAAATGAATGCTGTGAAGAAGGGCTGCTGGACTCTGTGTCTAAGTGATTTTTAGTATCACTTGTCTGTGGTTTTGGACTTGGTGCCATCCTACTTTGCACATTTCGGTTTGCAATTTGAGAGGCATTACTTGTTAATGAACCTGCTTAACACGTTTATTTCCTCTTGCACGCACAAACCCACAGACCTGGCAAGTTTCTCTTAAAAAAAAAAAAAAGCTGGAAATCAGTTTCTCAGTCTCTACAGAAAGATGATAATATGCATTAACCTGCAAAGGCATAACATCTTTAACGTAATATAATGTCATGGGTCGTTGTTTTACACCTCTTGGATGACACTCTTCTTTTCAAACAAAGAGAAAAAGGTTTCTTGTTAGGTACATTACCCTTTAGTGTGAACGCACCGACACTGAAGCTCTAGACCCTGATGGTGTTCAGGTTATTACTTGGAAATGATGATAACAGCAGAAACCATCGTGTTACCGCAAAGAACAGAATGTCATGGCATGTTTACACACTTTACTTTCCAGCTGTGCTTTTAGCTGAAAAAAAAAAAACAAAAAAACTTTCCGTCATGAGAAAGTGTCTATACTGTGTTTTTAGAGGTGGAGTTGATTTTGACTGTATATTTGGATTCATAACGTAGTTAATCTAAATCTTAAGTCTAGTTTTAGTTAACTAAAATTAGGGTAGATTTAGTCAACTGGGACAAAAATGTAAATGTTTCCTTTTTCTTTAATTTCTGAAATTATTAACACCTCAGTTTAATTAAACATATATTAACTAGTTAAGGAATGGAATTAGGGTTTGAATATGTAATACAGATACAGGATATTTAACACAAATTTGAAACACTAACCTGACTTTATTTGTCTGACCTTGTTTTTTCAAAGAGGAGTGTCTCCATAAAACCAGGGGGCTCGATCCCCCTGGTCCCCCTGGTCCCCCTGGTCCGAGGCTACACTGGTAGTGTGACTGTCTCTGGCTCATCATCTTCTGCCTCTTCCAGCATCAGATCATTTCAGGACGGTAGGCTTGCCCGCCCCACAGCCTGCTGCAGCTGGTCTAACTCCACGACCCACAGGCCTGGTCCCAGAGGGGCTCTGCTGGTCCTTGTTTCAGCTCATTTTGGATGTGTCTTGTTTTCCCTCGCACTGAAGGTGAAATGTGTCCATACACCTGCTAGTCACAGTGGTCATGTGACGGGCTTCCAGTTGTGCTGTAGCACAATCACTGTGGGAGTGTGAAGTGCAAACTGAATGCTGTGTTGCAGGTTCCTTTAAGTCTGAGCCTGTTCGTTCAAAAATGGCTATTATGTGATGTTACAGTTTCATTAATGTGCACGGAAGGCTAGTTGTTTCTGTCTTTCCAGGGGTATGTCAGATATGTACAAGTGACCTCCTTATGGCACAAGGAGGTTGGTTCTGATAGGATCTTTGTGTTTCTTTGTTGAGAAAATTATGGATACATTTTGGTCTTTTTTTTTTTTTTTCCCCCTGTGCATTCGTTTAGAAAACAACTTTTGCAGTTTTTAGCTCAGCGGGTCCCCCTATAGGCTTGGAGGTTAGGTTGCTTTTGTGGTACTGTCCAAGATTTACTCCTGTTCAATCTCTTGCTTTCATAAGTCTAATTTTTGTTATCTTCTGCAATGACAAGGCGATGAAAAGGTGACTGGGATGAGGTCAGGCCAATGACAGGGGTGGGAGGCCACAAGACTTGACAATCCTTATGATTTAACCTGAATAAAAAAAAAAAAGACTTGTTTGTGCTGCTCTGATTTACTTGCTGTTACATTTTTGTTTGAAAACAAACAAACAAACAAACATAACGGTGATTATTACTGGTTTCAGTCCCTGGTTGATGCTGCGCAAGTGGAGGTCAACATTCATCTTCAATTTTAAATTCAATTTTATTTGTATAGCATCTATTGCAATGTAAGTTGTCTCTAGGCAGAGGCAGAGACCCAGAGCATAACCCCCGAGCAAATATCATTAATTGAAATTATAATATTAAATCCTAATCAAAGGAAAATGGAAAGAAAAAAAAACAAAACTAGAAAAGCACTCGGAGAGTGCAGACCTCCGCCAAGTGCATCAGTTCCCCCATATAGCGATTTACAGATTGCGATAAAATCCGCATTCTGGATCAGATCCGGATCAGCCTTTGAAATTTGATAGAGGTTCCCATTGTCAATACCTGAGTGAAAATTTATGAGTTTTGGGCAATAATTAAAGGAGATATTGAGAGACAAAATTTTCGGCCTCATTGACCGCAATGTTATTGAAAATTTGAAAGTGATCCAGAATCCAGGATTTCTTCTGGATCACACCCAAAATGAAATCAGTTCTTCCTTTTCACATTTCCGAAAACTCCTGAAAATTTCATCAAAATCCATCGTTTTGAGTTATCTTGTACACAGGCAAAAATATAACCTCCTTGACGGAGGTAATAAAAACACCACTTCTCTGTTTCTGGTGTGAATACGGGGACTGCATCAAACATTACAACACAAACCACCACAAATTCATTTATATACAGTACATATATATGCAGGCAGTTGTGAAAGAAATGTGACATTTCTTTTATCAAAATACCATGAAGATATAATAGAAAAGCACAATTTCCAGCCATGAATTAAAGCTCAGACTGGAGCTCAAGGGGAGCTATAAAAGAGCAAATCCATAAAAAGGGATATTTTCCATAATGTGTCATCTTTAATGTAAAGTAAATACATTCAACCTCATAAACACATTTCAAACGTTTGAGTGGAAATTTAATATAATTAATCAGGGTGCTGTGATGATGTAATTTGTAGACAATGTCCCCTGTTTACTTAAGCATACAAATGCAATAAAATGTTCATCAGATATATAAAGGTATTGATACGTTTCGGAATTGATTATAATTCCAAACAGAGAGAGTATACTTTGATGTGTTGTTTATAATGCTGCTGAAATGTTCAAGTTACTTTTCGCTCACAAACCACCACTGTGCAGGTTCAACACATTCATATATTGATCTCTTCGTAAATATGGCCAAAAACAGACTCCGGCTGAACATGAGAACAATAAAAGTAATAACAGTAATAATGTACCAAGATGCTTAAACACTGTCACTTTGGGGGAGTCTTTGGCTCCACTTGGCCCATTTACACACAACCCAAGAGCCCCTTTTAAATAGAAAAATAGACAGCAGTTGACAGTTCAAAGAAGCACATGATTTATGTCTAATTTTATACTGAGTAACTAGTCCACTCACAAACTCTCACTTTACAAGTCCAGCTTCTGGCCACAAGGTATACTTCTGTACTTTCTGCAGAGCAACCCCATCATTTCAGCTCCGACATCTGAAATGCAAAACCAGACCTTCTGAATAATCAGTCAGAACTCAGTCTGAGTTCAGGACTCGTATGTTGTTTGTGGAAGAGCTCTGTTCTGATTGGAAAGCAGTCAAGGCTTCTTGGAGAAGTATTAAATTCTCCTCCGTAGTGTTTTGAGCAATATGCTTATTTCAAATAAGATTAAGCTCATTATTTTTTACACATTATGTAAAGCCTCGTAGCGCGGCAGCGAAAAAGGACCTGAGAAAAGTAAAAAGCGCAAAAGATAATTTGCTTGTTTCATCACAGGAGTGTTTGTGTAAAAGTGTCGGTGAATTTGCATCAGGTGACTCTTTCTGGTCAGGTTAATTGCTGGAATTGCTTAGATTTTATGTGTTTACATGAAGACGGTTTTGCAACAGTGTCAAAATTTTGTAGCTGTGCGTGAACAGATACCTATTGATCACTCAACACCCCTTTTTTTTATTTTGTCAAACCCAGCAGAGGCTGAGTTACCTCAACAGTGGACAGTTTAGTGTCCACTGTTAATAATGTCAATAAATATCTATAAACTATCAGTTACCGTTACTGAAGAAAAACCTATGTATTTTAGCATGCTGGATCATCGTTTACAGACTGTCCTGCACCAACCGTCACCAAGAACTGCTTTTGTTTACAGCTCCTACATCAGAGTAGGAAGAACCATCTGTGACACAACAGATTTGTGACTGTTAGAAATAATACGACTGTACAGTGGCTGGTCCAGATGACCATACAAGTGTACTGTTACTGGTTGAACATATGAGTGTAAAACCAGTGTAGCCATTTTTTCCTACCTCATCTTTACTTGCTTTCTCCTTTGTGCTTTGGCTAATGGCTTTGAGTTCACCTTGAGCTTAATTTATGCTTCTCCATATCATGGATACACAGTAGAGGTCTTAGGAACAACCAGAAAACCCAAGGTTCCGACCCGACCCGAATCGGGTCTCGGGTCCATTCAAAAGACGTGACTCCGGGTTCGGGTCGGACTCGATACAGTTAGTCTCGCGTCCAGTCGGTGCTCTCTGACTGGCTGGGATCCACGTTAACTTGAGAGAAGTAAAGATATTGGCGGTGGCAGCCATATGTCAGGACTCGGGGCAGTTAAATGATTATTCATAAACGTGGTGTATTTGTCATGAAACAATCGTGTTGCCGTAGTGCGTTATTAGCGGTTTGCCCGGCAGCTGTAAAGCACAATGGATCGCCAACATGACAACGTTGGATGAGAGAACATTCTCAGCACACGTCCTGACCGGTGTAGGCTATTAGCATTAGCAGTTGCTACCAATAGCATATGTATCCACAAAGAAAATAACGACATGGATTTATTGTTGTTTCCATCACGTAGCCTATGTAGCAACTGAACCGGGTAGAAGAAGACAACTTTAGGTAAGAAAATCAAGTTTTATTCAATGCTAGACAACTTTTAACATGAGCAACTATGGGCTGTATTGTCTTGGTTCTATTCTGGTATCCTGGTTTGGTCCGTGGTCGGAAACTAAAGACTCAGGTAGGGTCGGTTCCGGGTCCAAATATTGCGGGTCCATTCGGGTTCGAACCCATGAAAGTGGACCCGTAAAGACCTCGAATACACAGACATGAAAGATGCTTCTCCAACGCCGTGAGCCCTCTCAACGACACTATCCGTACGGCGTCCGTATGGATAGCGCAAGCCTCTGATTGGTCATCTAACTACTTCATTTCTATAATCTTGTGTTTCATGAGATGGTCCCACAGAATGAATTCGTCATTTTGGGAAAATTAAAATACGTTGGAGACAATAAGGTTATTCTCTAAACAACTTTTTATTGTACAATTATTATGGAAAAACTCGCACAGAGATAAAATTCTGCTGTATTGTTAAACATTTCATGATTTCTTCTTTTTTAGAAAGGTATAGTACCATACTTAAGGTCAGGTACGTGTCAGGTTTCCATGTTATTTAAAACCTGAGACTATGACTCAGTGAATAATATTCAACCACTTAGTTCAATTACTGCATTAAAGATAACTCTATAATCAATAATCAATAACTCTATAATCATCAAAGTTGAGTTACATTCGGTTTCAAGAACAATATTAACCAATTCAGTCGGTAAAAAACAAATTCTGGAACTGCAACAAAACTTTTGAGCCCCTTTGTTTCAGCGCGGTCATGCGGTTCCTCCATTTACATCAGATCCTGCTTGCAGGTGTTCACTGTGACGCTCCATTCTTACTGGTTACTTCGGTGACAGCTCCATCTAGTGGTGCAGATGTGTAATGCCAATAGAAAAGTCTAGACCGCGATTATAATACGATCTGTTTTTCGAGAATATGATTTCTAGAATGAAATATCGTCCTATAGTCGGGCCAATACGGTACATCTCTTCATCCATTCACAAATCCTCTGGCTCGATTCACAGGCCGGGATATAAATAAACAATCCACGATCATAGATGTTGGGCTGGTCCTCAGAAAACATCACGCCCCCTATTGTTCTGGCAGTTAATTGCTTTGCAACACCCACCAAGCAGCGGAGAAATCCGAAATATCCGCATCTCCGTCAATACAACTGCGTGGGGTCGAAGAAGTAAAACGAGGGCTTTCCACTCTGACCGTGCAGGCTCTGCCTTATAAACGGACTCTGTGGTTCTTAATCTGGCCCATCTTTACAGTCCACCTGTTTGTTGGTCTGGAGCAGGCTTTGTCTGATTGTGTTTGACTTGAATATGTCCTATGTGGGTGTGTGAGTGGAGAGAATTGTACCTCTTAGCTTGAACACTTTGCCTGAAGTGTAGGAAGCAAGTTTATTTTCCCAGTTTCACAATTATCTATATCTATTCAGATGTGTTTTCAGTGTGCTTGATTGATCTAAGTGAAGATTTTTTTCATACATTACAGATTCTTTTTTGTTGCTGCTCTGGAAGGAGGCCTTTTGTTTATAGCTGTTGATCCCCAGAGTGTTTTAGCTGTTGAGGAACTGCATCACTGTGTTTTTGTTTGATTTTTGCCCCACTAATTGGCTGTTCTTTGCCCCTCTCAGTCGCTGGGAGCCTGCAGTGTTGTGGCATCCCTCTCCTCGTGAGCTGTGGCCTGCTTTGCACTTGTGGCTATGGTCTTCATGAATGTGTTTGTGTGCACGAGTGTGATTTTAGGTGACTTCTGATATGCCTCCTGCCTTATTTTAATCCTCATCACTGACTTCTCATCTAGTTTGCGCTTTGTTTTTCTCTTCTATTTTTTCAAATCACATAATTTTGTTCTATATTGAGAAAGTACAGGACAGCAGTTGGAAGGAAATAATGTTCTTCCATCTAAAATGTGAGTTTTCTTGTGTGTGTTGTTTTCACTGGAGCTTTAGGGCTCATTCACAATCAGCATGTTCAGTCTGATTGAAGCAAACTCTTTGGCCTGTTGGTTCACTTCACTGTTGATTCAAGTCTGAATGCTGAAACTCACATGATTAAAAAGTAGACTGTTAGGAAAATCACCAAATACTCAGGAAGTGATTCAGATTGTAAGGTTTTTTTAATCTCGAGAGAAAGCAGTTTACAGTCAGTGAAGACAATGCAAAAGCTTAAAGTTGGTCTGCCAGGCATCCTAAAGGATCCATCACTGCTTTATGATCATTATCTCCACCAGATGGTCCAGTGATTTACACATCCCAAGACTATGGAGGTAGAGGTGGGCGATACTGGGAATTTTGGTATCGATCTGATACAGGGCCAGTATCTCTGATACCAATACCAACACCAATACCAGTACTGATACTGACCTTTTTTTTTTTTTTTTTTTTTTTTTTTTTAATAATTTTTGTCTTTGGATTATTTGACTAAAACCTAGAATAGAATTTTTTATTTTTGTGTAAATATTCCTAGGAGTTTCACTGTTCTGATCGTAATGTTTTTTCTAGTCTGCCTCTTATGATATTATATCTTTCAATACTTGTGTAATTTTGTTTGCACTTTCCTGTAGCTTTAACTCGATAAATTTCCCAGTTGTGGGATAAATAAAGGATTATCTAATGTTATTTTATCTTAGATAACACCTTTCAATGGGATACATGACATGTAGTGGGTTATTTCAAGGTCTTAATTATATTTTTTTGAGTTGGCTTCAACATGAGTTAAGTAACATGTACTTTAAAAGTTAATATGAATCGATGCTGGAGATGACAACTCTGATCTACCTGGATACTCTCTGTTGGACTGAAAGGCGTCTGCCAATGACTTCTGTCTCTGGGTTGAGAGTCTGTCAGGACCCGGGAATGGGGATGGCTCTCCTCCTATGTTTTGTTGTGCATGGTTTTTAAATACATTTACACTCAAATACATTTGTAGGGTTTTACAGCCTTTTTTTCAAATTAAACAACTTGCCGTTGTTTCGTTTTCAGGATTAAAAATACAGCCAAACCGCGCTCCTTTTCTTTTCTCCCATTCCTGATTCTTCTGCTCTGTTATCTCTACGTGATGTGCATGTGTTGTTTTCTTTTCTTTCTCTACCCGGCTGGCCTTCGGCAGGAAGGTCCCCCCATATGAGCCAGGTCCTGCTCAAGGTTTCTTCCTCTTAAAGTGGAGTTTTTCCTTGCCACTGTTTGGTATAAAGGTTTTTTTTTTTCTCCCTACGTGGGAGTTTTTTTACCTGCCATTATCATTGATTGGATTTAATTATATAATCTTAGTTGATGATATTTGCTCGGGGGTCATGCTCTGGGTCTCTGTAAAGCGCCTAGAGACAATTGTCATTGTAACAGACGCTATATAAATAAAATTGAATTGAAAAATTGAATGAGGAGGGAGAGAGCGCTCTGAGTTGGCGGGCTGGAGGGGAGGGGCCAGGCTGAGTCTACCTGCATGCTTGTTTGGTGCCGCTGAGCCACGTGACGGTGTAGCGTGTAATAGACGAAATGAGAGGGGAGGGGGAGGAGGACACAGCGACAGCGTGTCAGAGACAGACTTCAATGAATTCACACTTTACAGCAGTCAGTGCTAAAAAGCTTGAGTATCAATCTTTTTACACGAACTTCGTTCAATATCAATACCAGCATTGGTATCAATATTATTGATATTTGGATCGATCCGCCCACCTCTACAATGAGGCTTACATAAATTGGGGAAGACAGAGACTTGGGTCATAAAAAATTTCACAATATAGCAAAACAACAGACAATTTACAACAGGATGGTCATCATAACAGTCACATGACCTTAACTCAGAGAGGCCAACAAACATATATGCTTGACCTACACATATATCAGCCCACAGGAAGTTTAATATAGTGAAAGGATAATAACCAAGCAATAGTCTCCATAATCGCATTTTTCTGTCACTTCCAAATGGACCAAACTGTCAGTGTCTGTCCAGTCACGTTGTTGCTTTTGCACTTCTCATTCCGCCATTTTATGAACCATTTCCATTTCTTATGTTGTGTGTTTTTTGTTTTTGGCTCATCTGATGTTTAGTGTCAAGTGTTAATGCCAAACAAACCATGATTTTCTACCAGTGAACCAAACTAAATGCGTCATTTTCTGTTTTGGTCTTGATCAAAAGTACAGAGCTGCCGTGGAGAAAGCTTAGTCTGACTCAGTGGATGGCAGCTATTAGTATCAGCAGCTGGCAAGGTCATCGTCTGTTGTGTTCACGTCCCCTTTTTTAATCTGCCTCCTTTTCATGGATGTCTTTAGAGCTCTGTTCACAACGGCTGGTTTATGGGAATGGAGCCTTTTCTCAAAATAGTACAGTAAATGGACAATGATGTGAAATTGGCCGGAGGCTAAATATTTCTGCAGACCTGGATGACTCACCGCCTTGAACTGTCTCGTCAGCTTCCAGCAGATTAACAGGGGTAATATTATTAGCTTGTTACTCAATATATTGATGTGATTCAACCGACCACCTTAAATGTCAGCGTGATAACTTTGACGATAACAGCTGGAACTTTTAGTTCAGATTTTAGCTGAATTTTAAAAATAATTGTGTTATCTGAAGATAAAAACAAGTGGTGGAGGGGTATTGCGATGTTTATAAACCATAATATGGAGAAATCTGAAGTGGTTAAATCATTTTTTTTAAAGAAAATGAACACCAGAGAGGTGTGATGAACAATTTTAGAAGTTTAAATCAAAATCTTTTAAAATAGAATAATTAAATTGATTTATCACTTTTCAACTATATGAGCTCGGGTACTTTTGAGTGATGCAGAGACAACAGATAGTTTGTATTTTATAGCCATCTGATACTTAAATATCAGAGTCTTATCCCTATATACTGTTGAAGAGATCGACTGATCATCTGTACCATTTACGGCTGTATTGATCCACGATCTTGGTGGTCCAAAGGACAGGTTATACAACTATTCATGTGACAAAGTTGTGCTTCCTGTTTCACAGAGAAAGGCTTTCATTCTTTTGCACCGCTGCAGCCTCAACAGAACACTAGTTCCAGTAAAAAAGAGGTGTTTAGAAGTCTTTATAAAAATGTTTTGTGTGCCCTGACATTTGAAATGAATGGAGCTGCGCTGAGGCCGGTTGCTTTGAATGCCACAATATGCCAGGAGTATTAGATCTTTTAGATATATATATACCCACAGAACAACCCTTTCCCCCACTTCTTTTTTTTTTTTTTTTTTTTTTTAAATGATTGCATATCCAGTGTGAGGGGTAATTCACTGAGAAATCAATTGTTTTGACAACACAGCATGACTTTTAGGAGGTGGGTTAATTGAAAATAATTGAGTATTTGGTGACTGATCAGGTGCTCTGACAGTCAGTAAATCAAAATAAAATATCCATTCGGAGTGATCAGCAGCCAGTGAGCATTGGCTTTGGTATTGTAAACTATAGATCCATTTAAACACGCCACAATCAGGGACACTATAAACCATGCAACGTCGATGTCCCCCCATTTTGTTTTTTTTTTGTCTGCACTTACATTCATGGTCAGTGCCATCATCTGGCATAACCAACTAATGTATGTATGCAATTCAATCTTGTAGCAGATTATTATTATAATTTTTTTTGTGCTAATGTGAAGTGTGGACATGCCCTTCACCAGTCCTCTCTGGCAGTATTTTTATCTTTTTTTTAATATATGTACAAGTGTGAGTGATAGTAAGTCAGTGCTTTATTAACTCCTAAAACCTTGGTTTTGTCAGGAAGGACTTAAAACACCGACTGTCATGGCCTGGAGCGGCCATGATCGTTTTTCTGTTTTTCTGTATTTTCTGTGTGTTGTCAAGTTGGCGTCTCTCCATGTCTCTAGTGTTTCCTGTTTTACTTTGAAGGTCTGTCTTGTCTCCGTTGTTTTCAGCTTTGCTTCCTTCCCCTTGTCAAGCCTGATTGTTCACACCTGCCTCTCGTTTGTTCCTGTGTGTATATAAGTCCTGTCACTCCCTTTCAGTTTGCTGTCCATTGACGTCTCTATACCCTGTATGCCTTGTCCACGTGCTCACCGGTTGCCATGGAATCAAGTTAAGTTTGTATTTTTGAATTCTTTGAAGTTTTGGATTATTGGATTTTGTATTTTTGTTTTTTGTAAAATAAATACCTTTTTGTGTTTTTGAACCTCCTGCATTTGGGTCCTCCTTCCACACCTCCTTGTGACACCGACAGTGAAGTACAAAAGAACAGATGAAGACACAAAACAAGAAGACATAAAGCAGGCTGTGATGGTGTGGTGTGTAATATGTGTGGCGTAATATGTGTGAGTTGTGTGCTGCATATAGATGAATGTGTGGTGGTTTGAGTTGTGATAGTGTTATGATTGTGTTTGTCTCTAGTATCCTCGCCAAAGTTAAAGCAGACCAACAGCCTGGACTCAGGACAGTAAGCAGTGATGTTGGCCTCCGATGCCTCTTCAGCACCAACCAGTGACCACAACCACGCCAACTGGCTGGACCACAGTCGGTGCTGGAGTGTTGGGCCTGTGTCATGCAGCAGACCTCCATCAGTGCACTGGGTTTCCCTCCAGACCCAACAGGTGCTATCCAGCCCATCCAACCCTCCCACCGCCACAAGCCCAGACAAGGCATCAAGCCTCCCCCCATACACCATAGGCAACAGAAAGGTAGAGTGGCCCACAGTCCAGGAAGGCACCAGCCTGCACCACCAGAACATACCGCAGGTACGGTACGAGGGCAGGGGAAGGGTGACCGCCCCCAACTGTACCACCGCCCCGCAGAGAGCTAGGCGCAAGCCCCTCCACTCCAAAGGAAGGGACACCAAACCCACAGATCCTCCAGCCGGAGGGGTCACCACCTCTTATGGGGATCCAGATGGAAATACCATGGTGGGCCAGATGTCGAAGTAACTGTAGGGGTGGAGTGCCCCAGTGCATGCCCGAGGCCGTGCACCAAGGTTTTGTCACAACTTCCAAAGCTGTTATGACCAGTCATGGAAGTGACAATTTGTTGGATGTTTGGTGTTTATAGTAAACCCTGTGAGCATTCCTTCTCCTCCAAGTGAAGGTTATATTCTCCTTAGACAAAATTAGCAGTGAGGATTGGAGCACAGCAGGTAACAATGCCAAGCCAGTTTATACCATTCTGAGCCATGCTCCCTAATTAGTCCACAGCTGTGATGCTCCTGGGAAGCCACACATCGCCTCCCTGCTGCAGTCCGTTACAGAAAACCCATTAGAACGGACTGCAGCAATACGGTTGAACAGCTTCTAATGTCACAGAAGCTGGAATATTTGTTTCAGCCTTTTTTTTTTTTTTTTTCCTAAAAGAATATCTCACTTTTGCAAATGATCATTCATGGGGATACTGGGAGACTTTTAATCTGCTCCTGTAGATCCTGTCATGTGTGAGTGAAATGTGAAGTTTGATCTCTGTGGCGCTGAAACTAGGCCGATGTCTTGATAGCATCAGATGGGAGTTCCTGCCGTGGCCTTTTGGAAAGAGTACCAAATCCCCCTAGCTTGGCAAATTTATCTTAATGGAGAGAGAATTAAATTTAGGCATTAATGGTGGGGCTTAATGATTTGTGAGGCACTGATGACATTGTGCTTGCTGCGACGAGTGGGGGCTTTTGTTTTAGCTTTGTCAAAGCGAAACTAAAGGATCTTATCTACGCAGCCTTCATTATCCTCATTTGTTCAGAAGACAGTTCAATCAGCTGAGTCTTTGAAGAAGGCAAAGCATCAACTTAACATCTATGTAAAGGCTCATTTAAGTGCTCCAAAATGGTTTCTAATAGATATTAGTGAGGCATTCTTATGAAGATTCTACTCCACTTACACAAAGTGAGGAGTAATATTTCGTCGACCACTCAGGGCGTGACGTTGCTTCAGTCTCTGTCCTCAGTTTGATTGGTAGTGTTTAAAGGCGTTCTTCACTCCTGCACCCTACTGTGATGTTATTATGTACAAGCAAAGTGTTATTAGTTTGTCAAATCAAAGGGGAAAAAATATGTGCATTAAAATTGAAAGATTAAAGTGGTAGGTTGTGAAAGAAGACTGGTAATTGAAGATCAGTTGGAGGTTATCAGCAGGTGTATGATTGTCTCCTCCACTATGCCAAGGGGCTACACGGTCATTGTTTAATCCTATTCAAGGAGTAGCTTTACTTGCAGTTCCTTGTCTGACCACTGGGAGCTGGCTCCAAATGTGTGTTGGTCTCCATTGACCTCCATGTTAAAATATCCGACTTTTGCAGAAGCAGAAATATCATTACAATCTGGTCAAAAAATTGTGTCGGTCCTGATTTCGCACATCAAGTCTAAAATCTATACATAATTAGCGATGCGGTCTTTTGTTTGACAACGGTCATAGCAAGTGGCAAACTGTCTAGCACTGTCTTGACTTCTAAACTGTGAACAAAGAGTTGTTGTTGTTGTTGGGTTTGGTGGTGAAACAGAGCAGCCGTCCCATGGTTGGAGCTGCTGGCCAAGGCTAGACTGTCTTTAGCACCAGTTTCTGCCTGCTGCAGCAGCTGCCTCCCTCAGGTAAGTGAACCATTTCATTACCCTTCCCACAGAGGTCTGCTGGGACCCACAATCATTAGGGCTCCGTTAGGGACTCGTGGGCCAACGCCGGTCAGCTCAGCTGACCTTCAGGTGACTGTAACTGGAAGAACCCTGCTAGTGACAGATCGAGCACTCTTCAGAAAGCCTCTGGTTGATGTCACAGGGGGTTAATCCAGTTCTTCTTATACAGTCTATGTTGGCTATCTTAACCATGCTAATTTCTAGCCTAATCATGCTAATTTCTATCTGAGATGAAAGATAACCAATGAAGTAGTTCTCCGTCATCTGTTCCCACCAGTCAGCTGGTTACCAGTGGCAGCTTAATATTGACCAGATTCTGATTCGCCCCCAGTTAAAAAGTATGTAGCCTCAACTGCTCACTGGTCTGAATTTTGTTAGTTTTACTGCATCACAAAACTGTTTCAGCCGGCTGGACCACATTGTTTTGGACTGAGTCTCTGCTTTTTACTGTCACTGCGATAAGAGTGTAATTTTAGTTACCTCATCATTCAGTAAAATATTCACGTCCATTCTTGAGCGTGTCAGTGCTTTTGTTGCCTGAGCTTTCTTATCTATGGAGTGCAAGCTTCTGTGGAGCTACTAACATGACTTATGAAAAATGATTTTCTGAACCCTATATGGTAAGCTTTAAAATACATAAATAATCTACATAAATGCTTTATTTTGGGGTTTTTATTGAAGCAATTGGAATGACTATCTTGAATTTTTTTAAATGCAACATTGAAAATGTTGAGCTATTGTGCAGCCTGGACTTTCTCTCCGCCTCTCCAACACAATAATTTTTGCTTTCCTCATCTAAATGAAAAAGGCGATGGAGCTGGCAGAGTATCTGTTTTGTATCTGATGACAGTCACTGACCTTCCATAACCTACTCATCATATCTGTCACTCTCAAACTCCATCCTTCTCTGTATCTGCTATCTCATACATTCTGTCTCCAGCATCACCTCAGTTTGTTTTTATGTCAATATGCAGCTGGTAGCAAATACAGTTATTTCCAAAGGTTAGCACATTGTCTTTTAATTTGTTTTTCTTTTGTGTAAAAACATATAAATAAAATGATTGTAGGGAGTCTTTGTCTAAGGCTGTGTTTGCCTGATACTCACAACAGCATGTCTGACAGTTTTCATTGTGTCTTTCTTCAACTAGCAAAGACTTGGTTCAAATTGCATTCAAATTCAAAAGTAATTTATCAATACTCGGATGGAAATAAATTATTGCAGTAGCTGTCACAAAACAACAACAACGCTAAGTACCCCCTTCCTGCTTCTTATTTGTGCCATGGACGGGTTTAATGTCAGGCAATATTTTCACGGACCGGTCTGTCACAGATAAATACAACAAATTAAAAAGTATTTTTTATATACTATAAAAAAAAAAGTGAATCCGCTGTGTATTCACGTGCAACTGTATTAGTAGCATCCTCGTAACATCGCGCCAACAACAACAGATTGGTAACATTCTTCGAAAAGACACTTTCTAAACACTTTTTTTTAAGTTCATTTTGCCATATGACCGAGACATGGGTCTGGAAGTCTTGTCATGTGTCAGATGGATGTAATGGAGAGAATCTGGTCATTTTTCAAAATAAAACATCCCACCAAACAAAATTATGTTGAAAAGACAACTTTGTTTGGCATCTAAACCACACTTTAATTTGGTTGAAAAGGGAGAGGTGATAAAAACTACACAAAGGGATAAAAGCTGTAATGTTTAAGATGTTACAGTTGAACCCAGAAGTTTAATAAGTTTTTCAGTTTAAGTTTTTTTCTTAAATAAGATTTAACTGTGCAAAAAACAAACACACTTCAGTTTTTGTCTCACTGTCTGAAGTCAAATCAGACTAAATGTCTCCTGTTTCAGGTCAGTCAGGATTATCTAAATTATTTCATTTTTTTAAATGCCACAATAACGAGAGAGGATTTTTTTTATAGAATTTTACATATTTTTTTCGAGGTCAAAAGTTTACATATGTTTCCTCAGTATGTAGTAGCATTTCCTTTGAACTACATGATTTGGGTCAAACGTTTTGGATAACCTTGTACCATCTTCTGACAGGACTCAGCTGGAATTCTGGTCCATTCTTTCTGACAGAACTGGTGGAACTGAGTCAGGTTTGTCGGTCGCCTTGATCACACATGCCTTTTCAAATCTACCCACAAATGTTTGATGGGATTCAGGTCAGGGCTTTTGATGGCCACTCCAAGACATTGACTCTGTTATCCTCAAGCCACTTTTTAACCATTTTGGCAGTGTGCTTAGGTTCTTTGTCCATTTGGAAGACCCAAGTTTTAGCTTCCTGGCCAATTTCTTTTGACTCTCCAATAATTTCAAACGAGAAAGTAGAGTGTTTGAGGTGTGGCCTTAATTATATCTCCAGGTGTACAGTCAACTAACTCACATGTTGTCATTTAACTTATCAGGAGCTTCCAAAGTCATGACCTCATCATCTGGGCTTCCCTACGTTGTTTAAAGACTTAGTACTTTTTGTGTATGTAAACTTTTGACCTTGAAGAAAATAATATAAAACTCTCTTTGAAATCCTCTCTCATTATTGTGGCTTTTAACAAAATGAAATAATTTAGATAATCCTGACTGACCTGAAACAAGAGAGGTTTAGTCTGATTTGACTTTAGACAGTGAGACAAAAAATGAAAAGTGTGTTTTTGCACAGTGTATGTAAACTTCTGGCTTCAACTGTAACATCTTAAAAATGACAGATCTGGTCCCCTTGTGCAGCTTTTTTCACCTTTCAATTTTGAAACAAATTTAAATGTTGATGGACGTCTTCATGTAGACGTCTTTTCAATGTCTCTGAAGTGACGGCTTTTCATCTTTCACTTTTCAAACAAATCAAAATGTGGTCTAGATGCCTGACAAAGTTGTCTTTCCAACATAACTTTGCTTGGTGGGATAGCTCTCTAGCTTCTCCAGGAGGAACAGTGCAGTGTGGGGGGGGCTGTGTTGATGGCGTCTTCAGTTGATTGTTTTGGTCAATATGTAAAGTGATGAAGATCAAAACTGAGAGGCTTTAATATGCTCTGATCTGAATTTCTCAAAGTATACGTAGTAGTTTCCTCTGTTGGGTTAGTAGCCCAGCTTTTGCCTCCTCTGTCAGCACCGCCTCTCTGACCTGACAACAATCCAAGTTGATCCTGGTGGCCTCACTAATTCTTGTGGGATGTGATGAGCTTGGTGAAAAGTGCTAGTAACAATAATCTGGCACCACAGTCCAAGACTGATTTACTGTAGACATCTCCCTAAAGAACACATCCTCACAACCGATGCACACAATCAAAAAACTACTATCAAAGCATTTAGGATTGAAGCAAATTACTTATGATGCATAGAGCACAGAGGATATACTGCCCACATTTATAGGGCCTACCTAAGTAACCACAGGATCTATGTGCAATGGGGTATAACTCACATTCTTCTGGGGCTTTGCAGACCTGTGCCTTTTCCAGTTATTTCAGTAGAAGTAGACAGGATCTCCACTTAACACGCCATCAGTGCTGATCTTTTTCTTGCTTAAATAATGTTATCATAGCCTGGAACTTCTTGTAAGGTTAAGCACATCGACATTCTTCTGAATTGGTGGAAGTTGTGTCGTGTTATTTTCAAAGAAGAAACAAAAAATGGCTTAACAGAGACACATTTTCAGAGTCTTTTTTTGGGCTAACAGGACACAATGGTGAAACAGAGACAGGTTTTTATCTTCTTTTGGGCTAAATAACAGCCACGACAGGTCAACCTTATTTAGCCTTAAAAAAAGACATCCATGTACGTCTGGCGTTTGGTGGGATCATTTAGACTCCAACGGTAATAATGGAAGTGATTTATTTTTTTCTCTGTGGCCCGGTACCAAATGACCCACGGACTGGTACCGGGCCGGGGAACAGGGGTTGGTGGACCCCTGTTCTATGGGATTGAAGACGGTAAGTCATCATCAACCCTTAATGAACTGATCGTCAACACGTTTGCAGACATGTACAGGGATTGAAATAGGCCCAATTAAAAGTTTTGGAATGCAGCTGACTATGGTAGTGACTCTCAAACTGCAGTTTGGAGCTCTTTTAGACTTATTTTGGGGTTACACAACAAACACAGTGGTTTAATGGTGATTAGACAGAGCGAGAGACTCACAGAGGATGAGAAACAAAGACAGAAAGGAGGAAGAGCATCAGTTCATTGGGCAGAAGTCAGTAAGTATTTTGCTTCCTGTCACTTCCTGTCTCTGTGAGCTTGGCTTTTGCTTTTCCCTCCCTGAAAATAAAACACATGTCTGAGCTGAACACTGAGCATGAATTGAAAGTGCCAGTAAAGATGTACAATACAAAAACAGTCTATTTGCTGCACTAAAACTGATGATGGAATAACCTGGTTATTCAGTATATTCAGGTAGTCAGCTGACCTCATTCTTTGAGCTCATACTGTTGCTGAACCTGGACCTGACCAACTGCAGCAACCCCAGATCAGAACACTGCCCCCACAGGCTGGTACAGTAGACACTAGGCATGATGGGAGCATCACTTCATCTGCCTCTCTTCTTACCCTGATGCTCCCATCACTCTGGAACAGGATCAATCTGGACTCATCAGACCACATGACCTTCTTCCATTGCTCCAGAGTCCAATCTTTATGCTCCCTAGCAAATTGATTAGTGGTTTTCTTAAGGCTACACAGCTGTTCAGTCCCAATCCCTTGAGTTCCCTTTGCACTGTGTGTGTGGAAATGCTCTTACTTTCACTATTAAACGTAGCTCTGAGTTCTACTGTTGTTTTTCTTTGATTTGATCTCACCAAATGTTTAAGTGATCACCGATCACAATCATTGAGGATTTTTTTCCGACCACATTTCCTCCTCGAAGACGATGGATCCCCACTATCCTTCCAGTTTTTAATAATGCGTTGGTCAGTTCTTAACCCAATTTTGGTAGTTTCTTCAATCTCCTTAGATGTTTTCTCTGCTTGATGCCAATGATTTGACCCTTCTCAAACAGACTAACATCTTTTCCATGACCACGGGATGTGTCTTTGACATGGTTGTTTAGGAAATGAGAAGCAACTCTTTGCACCAGTTGGGGTTAAATAATTTGTTGCCAGCTGAAAGATAATCGTCCATGCAGCAATTATCCAATAGGAGGCTCGTACATATTTGCTTAGTTAAATCCAGGTCGCGACCTTTTTTTTGTGGCCAGGCAGTGTATTTTACACATTCAAATCTTTTTGTTATTGTGCGGGTCTCCACTCGACGATCAATTTATTCCACTTCTTAGGTGATCAACCAACCAGATCATATAGGCTTTTTGACATTTATCTATTCATTTATTTGCTTGCTTGCTTGAAATACAGCCAGTGTTTTATGTCAAGCAGCTATTTTTCCTGTCTAATAAGCGTCCACAGACTCATTTGGTCAGTATGCAACCCTGCCACAAAGTCTCTGTTCCACTACAAAGGCATCTTTCATGGTCATAAAATACAATATTTGTGTGTCTGAGTACAAGCAGAAATTCTCGCACTTGTGAGAGCAAAAGTGTAAGCAAAATTGCCAGTATTTCTGTTAAGGATTGGTGTGTAGAGGTCTCATGGACACTCTCCAAGGATTTGCATTTGTGATCTACTAGAATACAATAACACAGTATCTTTCGTTCGCACATTTTACACGCTCTTCATCACGTTGAGGGCCCGGGTGAAGTCTGTCTCAGCTGTCACAGAGCAAGAAGCAGGGGAGATTCTTTATCTTATAAATACTGTATAGGAGGACCAGAAGTTGTGCTTTAAAATATTATTGTCTTTTCCTCAACAACATTTCAATTTGTTTCTTATAAATCACTGGTGTGAGTTTAATCTACAGTACAAACAGCCCTCAGCCTGAGCGATCATTGACTGTTGGGGGCAGTGTGCTTTAGGATGCTGTAGACGTTATCCCCCAATCTATAAGGGTCCGCGTTATGAAACGGGCTTCAGGGACTGTGCTCATCATCAGCCTTTTCACACTCCTATAAAACATTCATGGCGCTGCTTGTTTTGCTGTGGCAACGCAACAGGAGTCAGAACCGCAGATGAGCTACCACTGAGAGGCAAACAATGACCTGAATAATACAAGTGCAAAAGCTGCCTTCTGTCATTAAATAATAAAGCAGGACGACAGTGGAAGCAGGACAGCGGTGGTTGTATGTCAGCCTAAACTGAGAAGAAGTCACTTTATTTTTCATAATTACCGTGCACGACTGAAGAGAGCGCACCCCCGCCCAGTCTCATTTAAATGTCAAATGATTCAGCTTTTACTAATTGCATTACTTCAAAGTTGAAAATAACTTGCCATTTGCTTTGTAAATTTTTCAAAGAAACAGGTCAGAAAGCTTTATTTATTTATTGTGCTGCGTTTTTTTTTAATGACACGATAAACTTTCTTACACATGGAAGATATTAGTTTTGCACAAATGACCAGTGGGCTGTTAAATTTTTATGTTCCCTAAGATGCTCTCTTCTGGGAGGTTGTGTTATCTGCTGTTCCCTTAAAAATACCGCAGTCAGGTGACATACTTGACCAGTAATAGTTTCACTTATCACCTCCGCCCAGGAGGTTATGTTTTTCCGGCGTTTATCTGTCTGTCTGTCTGTGTACAAGATAACTCAAAAAGTTGTAGGTGGCTTTTGACGAAATTTTCAGGAATTGTCAGAAATGTTGAAAAGGATGAACTGATTTCATTTTGGGTGTGATCCGGAAGAAATCCTGGATTCTGGATCACTTTTAAATTTTCGAAAACATTGCGGTCAATGGGGCCGAAAATTTTGTTTTTCAATATCTCCGTTAATTATTGCCCAAAACTCATGAAATTTGACTCAGGGGTTGACAATGGAAACCTCTATCAAAATTCAAAGGCTGATCCGGATCTGATCCAGAAGGCGGGTTTTATCTCAATCTGTAAATCGCTATATGGGGGAATTGTTGTACTTGGCAGAGGTCTGAGTGCTTTTCTAGTTTTCTTCTTCTGAAATTCTTTTATCATGCTTGATTTTGCCTTCTTTAACAAAGTTCTAGACTCTGGAAATCATCCTCTCAGGTGGAATTTTGGTATATTTACAGGCATCGTGCTACTTATGGTTCGTCTCCCAAACAGTTTTAAACTCATTCACACCCATATTATAACACTCCCACCTTTGTGCTTCACACTAAGGACCATACATTACACCATGGTCCTGTTTTGAGACAAAGTGTGCTCCCACCCATCTTAGCCAAACAAATTTGTCCTAAGAGGTGAATCTTATGCTGTGTCCTTTTAGTCATCTCAGCAGTTCAATTCACTTTGCTTGTGTGGCGTCAGTTCACAACAAAGTCATCTCGAGGCACTCCACAAACTGTCATGGCCTGGGTCGGCCATGGCAGTCCTGTGTGTGTATATCTGTGTCAAGTTGGCATCTCTCCCTGTCTTTAGTGGTTCCTGTTTTACTTTGAAAAGTCTGTCTTGTCCTCATTGTTTTCTGCTTTGCTTCCTCCCTCTTGTTACCTTGATTCCCTGCACCTGCCTCTCGTTTGTTCCTCTGTGTATTTAAGTCTTGTCATTTTCCCCTGTTCTCTGTGGCTCCATTTTGTCTGTGTGAAATGTCATGTGTTTTGCTGTCCTGCCCGTTCCCCTCTTGTCATCCTCCTGCCAGATGAGTTTGTCTTTTTGTGATTATGGATTTTTCATGTTTTGGATTTTTGTGTTTTTGGATTTTTTTTTTGAGATTTTGTGTTTTTGTTAATAAACTGCTCCTGGGTCCTCCCTTAATGCAGCATAACATGACACAAACAGCATTCAAAGTTTACAAAATTGAGTATAATCAAACTATATTCCAATTCAGTCCAGTTCATTGGAATTCATGCCTAATCCAGTTCGTTTCAATCGAGTCAAAAATCAAAATGTCATGAAATGCCAATTCATAAAATTGCAGTGAGTTTTCACTTTGGTGCACCCCCCCATCCTGAGCACGTATGAGGTGACAGCAGAGAGGAAACAACCTGGTTTACCGGGCTGAAAAACCTCCAGCAGGAATAAACTCAGAGCGGTCAGTCATCTACCTCGACAGAAGACAGAAAAGAGAGACAATAACGTACAAATGTAAAAGAACAGCATGCATGTCATCAGTGAAGTTATGACTAACTTTAAATATAATTTTTATCCAAAAAGAAACGTTTGAAGTCTAATTTTAAAGACAGACATGATGTCTGCTTCCCAAACACTAAGTGGGAGCTCATCCCACAAGAGAGGACTCTGATAACTGAAGGCTCTGCCTCCCGTTCCACATCTGGAAACTCAATGAAGCACAAGTAAGCCTGCGGCCTGCATGTCTTGAGACACGTTTGCAGTCCAGTTAATTTTCAGGTCCTGTCAAGATCCGCTTCACATTTTTGAATGTGGATCCTTTGTGCAGAAGCAGTCGTTGTCGAGTGTTGACAGAATACAAATGTTTTCCCAACTTTGGTAGCATTGCCTTTCAGCTGTTGACTTGAGTCAAACATTTTGTGCTGCATTTTAATTGTACTGAAAGTCCTATATAAGTAAGGTTTGATTGATTGATTGATTGATTGATTGATTTTGGATTTCCCTTCACAAGCTTCTCACAATATTTTGCTGGAACTTTGGTCCATCCCTCCTGACAGAACTGGTGGAACTGACTCAGGTTTGTCAGCCGCTTTGCTCACACACGCCTTTTCAGCTCTGCCCACAAATTATTTTTTAGGATAGAGATCGGGCCTTTGTGATGACCACTCCAAAAGCTGCTTTGTAAGTAATTTCATGGTATGCTTAAGGTCATTGTCCATTTGGAAGACTAATCTGTGCCCAAGCTTTAAGGCACCTTCAGGCATCTAGAAATGATACTCAAGAATTAGACTTGTTCTCTTGCTGATATCTTGGCTGATTTCTTTTGATTTTCCCATGATGTCACACAAGGAAACATTATATTTGGGGTGTGACTTAAAATATATTTGCAGGTGTGCCTCCAATTAATTCAAATGTCCAATGCTATGACATCATCATCTGGGCTTTCCCAAACTGTTTAAAGGCACAGTAATCTTAGTGTATGTAAGCGTCTGACTTTGAAGAAAGTAATAAAAAAATTATCTAAAAAAAGAAAAAAAATTTCTGGCATCTAGCAAATAGAAGTAATTTTGGAAATCCTAACTGACCTAAAACGGGAAAGGTTTAGTCTAATTTAATTTAATGGTGAGGGAAAAAAAATGGTTACTGTATGTGTCTTTTTATGCAGCTGTGTAAACTTTCCAGAACAGGAAGTAGCCCACTATGTTTGTCAATATTAAAAATAATTGTTAAGCAATGATACAATTACAAGTCATTTAAAGGAAAATAAAAATGCATTGACTGCTGTTGTACACTATATGTGGAACAAATGTTCATCTACATTTGGCCTAAATAAGCCTCCTCAATTATCTGAGCCTTCAAACTTATATACATTTTCAAAATCCTTATCAATTATTACAATAGGTTTTAATTAGTTATTTACTTTGAAGTAAATGGGACATGATCACAGGTCGAGAATATAACAATTGTTGTAATTTAATGACAATATTAATATGCAATAAAGAATACTGAAGTTGACGGTGAGAAAATGCTGTCAACTGTTATAGAGGAGTTTGAAAAAATATTTACTTGATGCGGGTGAAATTATATTAAACGTGCCGCTAAACTGATACTTCTACTAAGGAGGGATAATTTGCAGTGAACTGCTGCCCGACTCAATTTTGTATACGAATACAAACCAAGCAGATGTTTGAGCGAAACAAAGTCTCATATGATTCCTACAATCTCTTTTACCTTGTATGAATTATTGATTAGACAGAGACAAGAACAGAGACAATTGCAAGTCAATATTTAATCAAGGATCCAGCCCTTTCTCTACTGACGAGAGAGAGAAAAAATGTCTTCATTATTATTGCACTGGAGCCAGGCTTTTCATTTGGGCTGGGTTTCATCCCACTAACAGCAAATGACAAAAAGGAAAATTTATCTTATTTTGCCTCCTTTGAATTATAGATGGGATTTACAGTCCCTGGACAGCTATTTCTTTCATGTTGTCTCTAGACTGCCATACTCTTTTGTCATTCCCCATTTCCTCCTGGGAAGTTGGTGAGCCAGTCCTCGGAGAAACCCTGTACCAGAAATCCAAGAGTGTAGACGAGGATCTCCCCTCACGAGGCGGCGGATGAATATTCAAAAGCAGACAGCTTTAAATTGGCTGTTTAGTTACTGTTGGCAGCATTCTGAAGCAATGAAAGGAAACAAGGTTCAGATTCTAAGCAGAAATTAAAAAAAAAAAAACAACAAAGAAAACATGACAAACATGAACACGAGGACCGAATTAATCCAAGACATGATGCAAGCTTGAATGGCGCGTTGGCCTTTGGCCTCTGTTGAGCAATCTTGTTGTCAAATGTTTAACACAAGCGGCTGGATAAATTCTTATTTTAGCATGATTAGAGGGGATTCAAAATGAATTAGCAGTCCACAGGCAGAAAGACGAAACATTTCCCTGCTGTCCACGGTTCATTGGCCAACCTTGACCATCTGTGAAACAGCCAGGAACAAGATGTTTGCAAAATGTAGCATGTTGCTTAAATACTATTGATCAGACTTGTTTCCCCTTCATGAGTAACCTTGTCTTCCAACGTTATGCGGAGCCCTTTGTCAAACTGATTAACAGTGAAAAGCACTTAGGATACGTGTATAGACATAGTTGGGAGGAAAAAAAAAATCAAATATTTATCAATTATAAAGTTTTGGAGGTCAGAATGCTATAACGGTTTTCTCTTCCATGGAATCACAATGACTTATACTCCTGATCAACGCTGTCCCCTCTTTGTTTAAAAATTCATATGGAATCCAATATCACCTATGATGACGTGATTCACCTACAAAAAGAAGCACGGTTAAACATTGACTTTGAACTTTATCAGTGGCTCAGGTTTCTGAATGCTTGTGGAGTTCATTTGGATGCTCGGTGGTACGCTGGTTTTATCAGAGGCTTAAAATGGCTTTTCTTATTTTGACATGGCCTTCTTCTTCATGACGTCTGATGCTTGACCGACTTACCTGCAGTCCAGATCTATATTCTATTGAAAATATTTTCTCATCCTTGGCACAAAGCGCCCGACCACCACTTTCCCCTAAATCAAGCAGGGACATCGACTCCTCTGATCGTAGGAAACGTGTCCACTTCTGTCCATCCGAGATGAGCTCAGGATCAGAGAAGAACATCTGCAACATCTCTGCATACGGTCGATATGTATGTATGTATGCGCTCTTATGTGACGCTATGTTGGGTGACATGTAGCCGTATTGATCACAGTGGCATGATGGTTTCTCATGCGGTGCTGCCCACGGGCTTAAAGGTCACACACATTCAACTTTTATTTCTAGCCTTAGTTTTTATTCACTGAAGTTTCCCCAGACTACCTGACTCTGTAACAATGTGCATGGTAGATGTCGCAGACCCAACTTCTCCACAAATTGGGAGGACTTGGTTGGTGCTCCTTTTTAATGCTCAGTTCTGAAACACTCCTGAATATTCCAGAAAAGCCCGTCTTGTACTATGGATTAACTTTTCTGTTTGTCTCAGCTTCACTCACTGTGTGTAATTAGCATAAGTTTTAGATGTGTTAGAAATTTATCAATCAATCAAAAAGAACAAATTGTTCTTTTGTACTCCAATGTCGGTGTTTTAAGTCCTCCCTGACAGAACCAAGGTTTTAAGAGTTAATAAAGCACTAACTCTCTATCACTCACACTTGTGCATTTATTATTTAAAAAAGAAAAATACTGCCAGAGAGGACTGGTGAAGGGCATGTCCACTTTTCACATGAGCACAAAAAAAAAAAAATTCTGCTACAAGATTGAATTGCATACATACATTAGATTGGTTATGCCAGATGATGGCACTGACCATGAGTGCAGACAAAAAAAAAAAAAAAAAAGTATCAATACGCTGAATTTGGCCCGCAAAAACACGGCAAATTATATGTGCTACAATGAAAAGTTTACTAGATTACAATTAGAAATTTCTTTTAATTTTTAGAAAATGTCCCAACCCTTTCTGGAAAGGGGTGCTGGGAGTGAAATGGAAATTTGAGCCAATCAGGCGCTTACTAGAGCTTTCTATCTCTTCATCCCGTTCTGCACAATAATGAATGGCATTTATGACATTTAACTATACGTGTACTTTTTTGTAAAATTTAAATCTAACCTCCTTGTAGAGCTTTTGTCTCAATGTTATATTGATAAACACTCATTTCTTATAAGTAAAACAAACCTTTAGAGTCTTGAGGTTTCCATCATAGTCCATTTGAAGTTGTGCTCCAATGTAGATGCTGTTATATCTGTAATAAACTGAGCTCAGACACATACATTTCGACATGAAATAGACTGTGGTGCCACCTCGGACATTTAACACATTTAACAGCATTAAATGTAACTGGTATTTGTTGATGATGTTTCAGTTTTCCTCTGTTCTTTACTCCTTTGTGATATGTTGTTGTCTGCTGAGGATGGCTTCAGGGGATTTGTTGTGTTCGATGTTCAGCTGCTCTTGTGGTGTTAACCACTTTCTCTCCTTCCCATCTTATTTTGAAACAGTTATTCCTCGTGGGTTTAGCTTGACTTTCTCTGTTCGCTGACCTGACTTCTAACATCTGCGCCTCAGTCTCTGCGTCTATATATTGTCCTGCTTTCCTTCCCTGCTTCTTCGTAATCTTCTCTGTCTGTTCTACTACTAGTCTTTCTGCCCATCTTTTAACATTTGCTATGATTTTTTCTTTTTTTTTTCTGATTATCCTGCCATGGCAGCGCTTTCAGTTTCTGTTAAAATAAAGGACATTATTTATAACTCCTGCACTTGAGTCCTCAGTCCCTGAATCTCGACAGTATTGCTCCTCTAGTGATTTCTTTTGCTCTTTTATACATGTTCAATATGGATGACTAGAGGACTTTTATATATATGTGTGTGTGTGTGTGTGTGTGTGTTTGTGTCTTTAGGGATGATAAATAAGATGACATTGTTTTATGCTCGCTCTCACAGCCCAGCATGGCTCATTCCAGTTACTTCATCTCGTTCATAGGTCTTTTTGAGGAGACATGTACTTGTCTCTCACATGCCTCGTACCATCTCCTGCCCACCAAGCCTTGTTCCAAGCGTTACAGAGATCACGTGGAAGCATCTAACCTCCTGGTTCTGCTATTCCCAATGTCTGTCACCTTTCGGACATCTGAAGACAACAGCGGGACCAATCAAGAGGTTGAAGCTCTGCGACAACAACACGGTGATGCCACGTATCTAGCATTGTAGTTTTGGCACACGTTCAAACTATTTCTCCAGATGGCCTGTGTATCATATTCTGATGATACACAACATCACGCTTACCCAACAGCCCCCTCGAGGTTTGTGACTCAAACTGAGGTTGCTCATTCCACTTAGTACCACGATGAGACAATTTTTCTCCCTTTTTTTCTTTGTTCTGAAATAGCCGGGCCGTCTCATATTCGGGGTCTCGACTTTTAAACAGCTCTACGGTTAGATCCACAGCAGCTGATGATGACTCAGAGCCAGCGAGCTGTATGTGCCCGTTATAGCTGGAGAGTTAAACATGATGTCGTGACTCCCCCAGATGCAGAAAGACGGTGAGGTCCAGAATGAAGCAGCTCTAAGGAGTGGGTGCGAGGAAACAAACGAGAAGAGGTTTTGATGCTAACTCTCAGATAATGGTGATAAATGAGAACAAGAGTTGCAACAACAACATACAATACAACACGATGTAATGTACGACAGCGGTGAGTCCAACAAGACTGCTTAAAATGCCGACAGCTTGAAAAGACCGGACACTTCCTTGAGACTGATGCAGAGGGTGCGCAACTCTTTGAGTAAAGAAATAAAGGACCGTCCATCACTGGAGGCGTTTCTCTGTTGAAGGTCTTGGAAAACGCCAGACAATTGAACACATCCACTACGAAGTTTAAACCCAGCTTCAGCTGGTGCAGATGGAAAGTTGCAGTGTAACACACAGGGCATAAAATTTGAATTTTTACCAAGTAGCCCCTGGCTACCAGGTTTTTGAAGTTAGTAGCCAGCTAGCAATTTTGGTCGCCAGTGTTTTTCGTCGCCCCATACGTCAGGGGTTAATATGGCACCAGCAGCATTGTCATTTATGAAAAACTCATATTATCGTCTACTATCACTACATTTCAGAAGCATTTACAAGCATGAAAACGCATTTTATTCTGTTTCCATGATGCTTACTATGAAAACTAATATTATTTCTTTTTTGTTAACACCAGAAGCGCCAAGTAGGTCATTTTTACCTCCTAGCATTTTCAAATGTTTGTATTTCTGTTAAAATAAAACCCCTACATCTGTAAGTTCATGACCTTTTCTAAAATGGATTTATTAATCATTCAATGAATTCTGGTGAGTGTGTGATGAAAAAAAAAAAATGAATATGACCATTTATGCCTGGAACCACAGAGGGGGGTCATTTTCACCCCCTCATATAAACGCTGTATACAGCTGTCAGTTTTTGCGCCACGCCCCTCCGCGCCCCACTGCCCGTTGCTTGGCAACGCTCAAACTTTGTGGCGTTATCGGACTTTGACAGTTATTGTCATCACTAAATCTTTCAAACAAACAGCAAAATTTAAAACATGAATCCAACAAAAGCAACAGTCTAGCTGTTGTACCAGGATCTGAGTGAGGGAGTCAGAAAGAGCGGAGATAACGGCAGATGGGGGCGGACTGGACCGATCGATGACCCATCATTTTACCAGGTGATACGACGTCAACTGAGGAGGAGGAGGTGAATTTATGAAAAAGACCCCAGGCTTCTATAAGTGAGGGGTCACCACCACATACATTCAGTCCTCAGACACAGTGGAGGCTCGCGGAAAAACTCTGACAGGTAAATTCGGAAGTCAAGCGTTTTAGTTTCCTCTGGTTCTGATCATTTGGTATTTTAGTGAGGCTACGACTGACTGATCTAATCATAAATATTTACATTGATCAGAGCTCAACCTGTATGTCAGCTACATGAGGCGGCCAAGGACGGAACCGTTTGGAGACTGCATACGCGCGCCGCAACATTGACGACCCTATGAATGCGTTCATGTACTTGATGGACCAGGTGATACAGCACACCTGTGACTCTACGGGGGCGGAGCCGCGCCGGTGGTTTTTGAATAGAGTCATGTGTG
Source organism: Hirundichthys speculiger (assembly GCA_018398805.1). NCBI lineage: Eukaryota > Metazoa > Chordata > Actinopteri > Beloniformes > Exocoetidae > Hirundichthys > Hirundichthys speculiger. The sequence continues at coordinate 471,309 of JAGFBZ010002435.1, read as the reverse complement.
CGTGAGGGGGAGCACGCAGCGTTAATCCGTGTTTCCAAAATGATTAAAATATCTGTGATTGACATCTGAAGTCTGTTGTTTTGTATTGTCAATAGTCTGTCATTCGATTGATGTTGTTTTCATGTTTGTGTTAACATACAGCTCCTACAGTTTGTTGATGAACGTACCGATGTATTTATTTGTGTGGCTGAGAGAGAGAGCGTGCAGCGTTCTACCACGTAGAAAAAAAAGCTCGCAAAAATATACATTTGAAACACTTATTTTGACAAGTGTCCATCATTATTGTTTCAGAAATATTCAGGAATGAGCCACTTCACAACTATTAGAAATGACATTAGCATCACTGACGCTGTTGCAGTGATGGGGTGAAAATGACCCGCCCTCTGTGGTTCTAGAAGTTTGGAATCTTGGCGGTTCTAGTGTTAACTATTCTGTTGTGTATTTTTATGAGGTTATTTACCAAAAGGATCCATTTTGCTGTGGAGTAGATTCAGTGATGGACAAAATTGAAGACCGACGAATGCAAAAGTCCACCTGTCCATCGCTGGGTTAGGCGCATGTGTAGTTATGACTTCCGGCAAACGACGTGCACCCAAAACAGGGCCACTTTCCGATATATAATATATATCTAATAATAAACTTTGTTTCTAAAGTTCTAAATAAACTTTGTTTCTAAGTTATTTAGATATGTTTACCTTGGTGACACATGACAAATGTGCAGAAATCATTAAAAAAAAAAAAAAAAAAAATTTTTTTCCTAAGTTGATGTTGGATTTTGTGTCCCTAGCCACTGGCGACATGGCAGAAAAAAACGGTCGAAATCGTTAAATCAGTTGGTCGCGATTTTATGCCCTGACACACAGCGTTTGTGGTGCGGATCAAATATCACCAGTGGTGGATCTAGAACTTATTTAAGTCCATTTCTTATGGAGGCGCCAGGTTTTTGTCCAACGTCTTTGCACATGAACCTGTTGGGGTCTGGTGGTTTTTCTAGGTTCCCCTTGTTCCTTGTCTTCTTTGAAAGTCTGTCTTTCCCTCGTTGAGTTCAAAAACGTATCACTAGGTGAATAACTAATGGGCACTGAATGACTGAATACCTGGAAATACCTCATAACTAGATTAAAAAAAAAAACAAATCATGATTCGGTGCTCATTAGGTTTTTCCAATAGATGTATGATGAAAAGGGACAGACGTCTTGTTAGAAGGACTGCCTTATATTCAGCTCAATACAGTCGTGTGTTTGGCTCTCTAGAATGACGAGGAGAGTTTCTTTCTTTTTCTTTTCATTGTTGAGGGGGATTGTTGGTGCTGCAGATCTAATGAGGGAGAAATTCCAGGCGACACCGACACGTCTACTAACTGAGCCCCCGTCCTTTCAGTAAAGAAAGAGAAAAAAAAAAAAGCATGATTTTTGATGATGTGGACAGCTGAGAAGGCTACAATCTCTCTATTTCAGGCATTTCGTGATATCTTTACCAAGAGTCAGTGAAGCGTGGCTTAACACAATTATAATGTGGACAAACGTGATATCAAATTGAATTGATCTTCTGTCCAAATAGGCCAGTCCCGTCTGTCTTCTGCCAGTTTTATCTGCTGCTGCCTATTAGCTGGATTCAGTTTTAATCAGGAATTTTGCTGTGATCCCTCCAATTTATCAGTGCTGCAATAATAGAAATAAAAAAAAGCAGTTATTATACAGCACACTGATAGAAATTTGACTCGGGCAGTAATGTTTCTTTGACAATGCGGACACAGTGGGATATTTTACCCAGCAGCAGTTTCCAACAGTTTGCAGACAAGTCCAGCTTGCAGTGCACTCATCCCATTTTTCTGGTCTTGTATTTGTTCCGACATGAATAATAAAGCCCCTCGTAAGGCTGACTGGGGTTACATTTGCGGTTTGGAGCAGGGGGGGTAGGGGTTAGGAAGCAATGAATGACATCAGCTATTGATCAGACCCAGGCAGGAGACAGGAATGAAGACCAACCCCGAGCTCATTCTTTGCCTTTTTTTTTGTTTTTCTCCTTCTTCCATCCACTGTCTTCGGCTTTAAATTTCCACGTCTTTACTTTCTCTTAATTCCCCCTTTCACAAGCACTTCTCTGTAAAATTTGCACATATGCTCACAATCTGCGGCTGTCTCTGATTCTCATTACTGCTTCTCATCTCCCTGCATCTCTCCCACCCGCCCCTCATATCCGAACCCTCTCATCTTTTTTTTTTCTTTCAAGCTTCAATCCCCGTATTTATTTTACCGCCTTGATTGAATCGCAGATGATTCAGGATCCACACCTACCTAGCAAGCCGTCAAGCACAAACATCTGTTCAGACTATATTTAAACCTCATCTAACAACATCTGCGCCACCAGGGGGGGGGGGTGGAGAAGGTAAAAGTGGGCCACATTTGGGCCTGCAGCACTTAATCAAGGGAAAAAATAAGAATATCCTTTTTTCATTTACCTTTCTGGCCCAGTGACAAAACAAAAGAAAATTTGTCAGTGTTTTAAGAAGAATGTGCACCTTTAACGTGTCCCACATGTTTCACATGTTTGCTTTCAGAAATAAAAGTTGGTTTTGATTAAAATAGACCAACATGTGAAACAGCTGACGCACTATTCAGAGAGACAGTCCTTTAACGCATTTAAGGAGAGCACGCAGACAGCTCCTCGTAGCCGTTTCACAATTATTGATGTGCAAATTAGTTGAATTCATAACGGGAGGATTTCTATTTAAATTTAAAGAGCCTTGTGTTCTGGGAAGATGATTTCTACCTGCTATTTGGGGCTTAATAGCAGCCCCATATTACAAAATATATTTCAAATTAGCTTGGAAATCAAGTCCTCGGGACATATTTCTTAACCTTGTTGAATTTTTGAATCCAATTTGAGTTAAGGTCCGCCCCCATCCCCAAACGCTCCACTAAAACTATGGAATTACCTTATTTCGTAGCAATAAATTCCCTCAGGCAGCTCCTGCAGCATTGCTTTCAGGCTCCGGCGCCACTCTCCTTTTTCTGCTCCTCCGTCTACTGATGCTAATGAGATGGTAATCTGAGTGAGGGTCAGCTGTGCTAAATGCCACTCACAGATATCAATCACATCCCACGAGTCTCTGGAAGGCGCGAAGCCAAATTTTCTAAACTATTCCTTTCCTAATTAAATTTCCCTCGGCGGTCTCAAGGTCCATCAAGTGATGCAGTGTTTATCGGGCAGCCTTCTTAAATTTGGAATTCAGTGTTTTCCGTGCAGACTGAGTGCCATGACTAATAGCGATGGCTGAGAGAAGCTGTCCTTGTATTGGTAATGGGCAATGCAATCTGCAGTACGGCCTGTGATCATGGTGGAGGATCTTTATCATGTACTCCACCTTCCCTGCCAAGAACCAGCGCCAGAGGATACGAGACAATGTCAGCAGTGGGTAACTGCGGTGTAAATTAAGTTATAATAAATATAAATCATTATAGGATTCACGTCCTTTTGAATCTTAGACTCATATGGAACAAGTCCTCCCATTCAATTCCAAGTCTGCCCATAGATCCAGGTGATTAACCCAGATCTACAAGGATTTAAAAATCACCACTGTGATATCAGAGGACTTGTAATTATTATTATTACCATGACAGTTCTTAGAAGTTACAATTATCCTTATGAGAACAGCTCTTTATACAGATAATACTGGTCCCAGGTGAATAGGGCTTAAGGCTTGAAACTGCACACAGCCTTTTTTGAACAGTCATATCTTTAAAAATACTGTGAAGCACATCTATGGTGAGGTGGGAGCAAGAAAGCGTCACCACATTTATTTGAGAGGGTTCCCATAATGTCTGTTAATGTGACCGCTTTATATTCAGTCACGGCCACGTCTTGCTCCTCGTGGTTACAATCAGCAGGCCGGTGCAGTTTAAAAGCCTTTACAAAGCTTGATCCATTACCCGTAACGGTGGTCATCAGTTAGTCAGGAAATCCATACAACAAATAGATCTGTTTGTTGTCTGCACAGACAACATCATAAATGTGTTTCCCTCTGATGCATTTGTACTCCACAGCAGCTTCCTCGGACCACAAAACCTGTTAATCCAATGAACTGTCACCCTGTGAAAACCTTGATAGTTGGCAGTCAAGACATCAGCTGTTGTAGAGAGAGAGGGTGAATTCCAATTCCTCCCTTATAACCCTTAATCTCAACCCTCAATATCAAAAATCTGCACTCCCGTGAAGTCCAAGTGCTGTCCCAACTCTTAGAAAGTCAAGTTGAGGGACAGGTTTGAGGTCTGTATGGTCCTCAATATTGAGATTCTCCGGCACCACCCTTGGAAGTAAGGGCTACCAAGAAGGCATTGCGTATTTTCGCCAAGACATCTTCGAAAAGGATGGCGCCAAAAAAAGCTAGCTACAAATGTAAGTATTTTTGTAGTTAATAAAGATATAAATGTTACGAAACTGTCTTATTGTCTTCGTTATATATATTTATATTATCTTCTTCTTCTTCTTCTACTTCTTCACCGTCGTCGAAGCAGATGACACAGCTGACTTTTAGTCAATCAACTAGTTTTCTTCACTAAAGGTCTCAACCAGTTCAGTTGATTGAATGAAGCAAGTCAGCTGTGTTTCTGCATGATTGAAACAAAAACCTGCAGCCACACAGCTCTTTCACGGACCAGTTTGACACCCCTGTAACTGCTCCCTCATCCTGTTTGGGTGGACTGGTAACTTCACTACTGAGCCCTGCCGCTGCAGCAGAAAAGATGCAGCTGGAAGTTGAGTTAAATGGAGCTGTCTTCATTAGCTCAAATTTTTTTTTTTTTTTTTTTTTTTTTTTTATTAACAGCAGAAGAGGAACGCCACATTGATGTCTCATTTTGGTATTTATTTTAGAAACAGTGAATAGTAAAAATGTGCTTCGTATCTGAAGGGCCATGTTAGCACAAAGGATTTTTAAAATAATGAGCTTGGACGAGCTCGTGGGGATATCACTTGTTTCAGTGGGAAGAAGGATCCATGTTTATATCTTGCCATCTCTAAGCTAAAGACAGATGTAGGTTGACATTGTTATACTGCCACATAAACGTTCATACTTTATGAGGACGTTAAGTCAAAACATAAACCGTGTCAGTAAGCTGTAAAGCTGTCTTTAAAGGTTCGATTGAAAACATCCACCCGTCTGTTTTCTAGACCTGCTTCAGTCCTACGCAGGGTCGCAGAGGTCGCCAGCAGTCATGGGGCAGATGGCAGGGCACATCCCAAGTCACCAGTCTATTTCAGGGCGGTTTAAAACATTTTAAGCCGTAATATATCAGCAATCAGCTGTTTGATCTGTGAGGATATGATGACGTCATGATGTTCCTTTCAGTCCCGTGAAGCTCTAAGTTTTATTTCTGCTATATACCTGTCCATTAAGATGGGAATGGGACCAGAACCCGCGTCGGTCTTCTTTTTTTCTACTTGAAGAGCTAAAAGTTTAACTTCTGGCTTTTGATTGCAGGCTCCTTGCATTAGACTAAGATTCCTTTTTTTTTTTTTTTTTTACTTATTTTTTGCTTTGGAAGATTCCATACTGCATGAAAAAACCAAGATGTATCTCAGTGGCATTGACTGCCCATGGCCGTGCCCCTGCTCTACTATGACGCAGTTGTTTTCCGGAATTGTCGAACACCTTCAAAGCTTATAGAATATTGACTTTCCATAACCTGTCCTCATTCAAAGATGTTTGAAAAAAAAATTGCATAAAATAAAAAAAATAAAAGAGTGAAATATTGCATTCAAATATTGTTAAGTAATCAAATATCCTTTAAGCTCATAATACACTAAGGCAACATGAATTTCTAGCCTCCCAGAGCCCTTTCCTTAACACTCCGGTCTTAAACTGTAATCACAGTGTTTTTGGTGAACATCTTTTCTGCATTGCTTCTCAAAATACTGACTGGCTTTTGTCGGGGATTAGAGTTCAACACGCAAGATGTGCCAACTGACAGTGCCCGTGGATTTGGCAAAGATGTGCATTACATGATGTCCTTTGTCAGAGCTGCGAACACAGAGCCATGATTTGAACCATGGCTATGTTTGGAGAGAGCAGATTGGGAAGCTTCATAAATCCTATAAGTATCCAATCACATCTAAATCCCGAGCAATCTATTGCTGGTCCCATGAAGAATCAAAGCCAAAACATCGGCATCCCAGAACCCCTTGAAAACACTGAAACACACGAGGCAATACGCTGCACATGGCATGGACAGGGGTTCAGATGGGCTCTGTGATGCGTTTGAAGACCGTTCCGGGCCGGCCATCTGCACGGACACGAGAGGCAGATTGAATGCCATGCTTCTTGGCATAAACACTTAATTATTGAGATAGTTGGGTGTTCCTCGCTACAGTTAGCCCCACATTTAGAATTTCTGAGCTGTGATTTTTATAGCCGAAATGTCCCAAAGTATAACAGCGGTGATTGCTACAGTCAGAGAGCTGGGAGTCGCTGCTGAAACTAAAAGGCTGAACATTCTTTACTCCAACTTTAAGGGAATTTCAAATTAGAGAATTATTTTGTCAAAGTTGCAAGAGACAAGAAGGGAAAAGAAACAACAGAAAAAAGAACTAAAACTAAACTAAAGGAATCCACATGAGACGCTGTAAGTTGACTCCAGTACCACGAGCAAACATTCACAAAGAAACCCACAAGCAGCAGATTGTGTTTTTCATGTTTAGATGTGGCATTGCCCAAAGTGTAAGAGTGAAAGAGATTAGAAAAAAGAAAAAGAAAAAAAGGAGCTAAAATGTGAGGTGCAACACTGAAAACTTGCCAAGAAATGGAGCCCATTAACTGGAGTTCAGAAAGCATCCTGTCATAACACATTAAAACATTTTTGTGCTCTAATGCCCCAACAGTTGATCTCCTCTGTAGCGGTAGCGGTGATCAAGAACCCCTTTTTCTCTCAGAGACTTTTTATCTGCTGCCCTTTAAAGCACATGCACTCAGCGTCCATTAATGTCAAGCCACAACTCTGCAATGTCAAGCCTTATGCAACTGCTGCCTTGTCATGATGTGGGGCTGAAAGAAGACTGCTATCCTTCACATTCACTGTGACTTTGATTGACTGCATGTTTTTTTTCTTGACAGGCAATATTCTGCCTTGATTGCGAGGCAAGACTGTTAATCCCCCCCTCCCCCAACAGTGTGGATATTCACTGTTTGGCGTTTTTCATAACAGTTTTTTTTGGTCCGTCCTCCTTCCGTTCTTACTTGGTTGTACCACGTAACTGATACTTTACGTACGGATACTTAAATGACAAAACTGCACGGCAGGAATAATTGCAGGATATGCTCGGGGGGTCAATAAAATGGCTCCATTTGAAAAGAAAAAAAAAATGCAAAGCCGCAGCAGCATGCATGTCTTTGTTGTCAGGATGCATCTTTCAGCAAGAATGCTAGCAACTGTTTTTTGAGACATAGTTTTTCTTCTTGAACTGGCAGACAGCCACACACATATACCGTATTGGGCCGAATATAGGATGATATTTTATTTTAGAAATCATATTCTTAAAAATGGGATCGTCTTTTAATCGAGGTCTATTTTTCTATTGTAATTACACATCTACGCCACTAGATGGAGTCAGGAGTGATGAGAGCGACAGTGAGCCCAGCGAGGCAGAAGACCTCTGTGACTGATGGGCTGCAGTCTATTTCTGATAGACACATGATGAGCCAAAGGACACTTTGCACAACTATTTTATTGCACTTTTGTATTGCAAGCACCCTTTACCCTCCCAGTCAAATTATTGACAAATGAAGCCAGCCAGGTTGGCTCAGTTTGCAGTTTACAGCTTTTATTTTTTTTTAAAGCAATTGAAATATAGCAAACTGTTTTTTGCACTCATGTTTCATCAATATTTTGCACTACTGTTTTGTTGCAGTCTTTTTTACAGACTGAACTGTTAATGTTTTTATTGAAATTGAATAGAACTTGAGATTGATGGTTCTGCAGTTATTTACATCTTTAATGCAGTTATTGAACTACATGGTTGTTGCTTATTCAGTCAAAGTTTCAGATTTTATGAGAATACAGTTTATTAAATAGTACTATACCTTGATCTTAAAAAACATGGAAACCTGACATGTAACTTACCTTAAGTATGGTACCATACTTCCTAAAAAAGATGAAATTATTAAAATGTTTAATAATACAGCAGAATGTTACCTCTGTGAGAGTTTTTCTATAATAATTGTAAAATAAAAAGTTGTTTTATGAATAACCTTATTGTCTTCAACATATTTTAATTTTCCCAAACTTATTTTTGGAAAATGGGGGTCATCTTATAATCAGAGTCGTCCTATATTTGGGCCAATACTGTTGTCCATAACTCTCAAACATCAGATCCGTAAGCTTTCATATGTACGAGGAAAGTGGTTCTTAAGTCCAAAATTAGCGAGAGTATAATTCCTGTAATTTTCATGCTTTCCACGTGGTGGCAGCAGCTCTCCATGATGGTGTTCAGCTCTACCTTTTCATGTATGAAGAAGAAGAAGAGGAAGAGAATCTGTTGAATCACTTATGTCAGTGGTGACAACAACCCAGCTAGCGTCTTTTCGTCCTCCAGCTGGTTCTGATTGTGTTGATGATTAAAAAGCACCAAAAAACATTCTTTGTGTCTCTAAATCTTCATGCTCTTTTAACAGCACTGTAATTGTAACATTTTTAATTGAACATAGGTCCTTTAATATTCACCTTTAATATTAACTGTTAGGATGGACCAAACAGCCCCTTTTTTATTCATTTCAGCATATTTAAACCATTAAATGGCATTAACAATACAGGTAATCAATCAAAAGAAAAAATACTCCTTCAGTAAATAACTTTGACCTCAAATAACTAAAATAACAAGGCACCTTTAAAGGTGTAAAGCACCGTTACTGCTCTGCTACAGTGCTAGGACAGGAGCTAGCTTAACCAAAGTGCACAGGGTAAGTAACATTAGCATGACAGTGCACAGTTAGCTCGCGGCTAACGCGATTAGCTCGGTGCTAACGTAATCAGCGATCTGTTTACTCTCATTCATCACAAATAAAATGATCTGTACTCCCTCTCGTACTCTCGGCGACAGTATTACAGCTTCGATTGGGTTTTTATTCATGGATCAAGAGCAACACAATCACAATGAGTCATGATAGCTAAAATGGTAAGCATTTCTTACCGGAGCTAAAGCTCGCTAACAGAGGCTCTCCATTCCAGCTGAATCCTCACACAATGTAACACCCGGGAGTTCTCAGTTGGTGAGCTGTGTGCTCTTAAGCAATGTCTTCTGCCAAAAGAGAGTGAACATAGGCTGGCTGTCTACTCATGGCGGACGCGCCACCCTCTGGTCGGCCAGGGAACTGCACCGTTCCACAACAATAATTTCAGGAACCCAGGTGGATTACACAAAGATACTAACCAAAAAGCTTTATATTTACTCTGACTGAATCGGTCCTCACGTCACTGTTGCTACTGACACAACTTCCTAAAAAGAGGACTGCCGGAGCTCTAACTAAGCTCCCCTAGAGCCACCACAGCTATCTGTCACTGGCCCAACCTCAGCCTGGCTGGGAGGCTCGGGTAGAGCCGGAACCATGATCTTTCAAGGCAAACCCGGAAAGGTCAGGGGGCGAAGCTGGCTTGCCTGGAGCAGGCAGCTGAAGGAGCTGCCAGCTCGGACTCCGGGTCGGACCCCAGCTACAGGCAGGCCGGTCGTCCACAGTTGGACCCATGAGAAGGCCAATTTGGCTGCCAGTTCGTCTCCTGCAGCCCTTGGCAGCAAGCGTTGCAGCGACCTTCACCCCTGGACCCTTTAAGGTGGACCCAGAGCCAGTTCCGGTGGTCTATCAGTACAAATATCAGCACAGCAGGCATTAAAACAGGTATTTAAAATAAGAGTCACAGCTTATATGTCAGATTCACTGAATATGCTGAGCCCAGAGTAGCTAAAGTGATATATAACTTTACTTGATAATTTACGTAAAGCTCGATCCAACTGCCCAAAGCGAGTCAACCTAATTGACTCGCTTTTAGCACTTCCAGGACAGCGTTCCTGATGTAGAGCCTTGCTGCTCTGCGGTTTGTGGTGTGTCAAGGTGACATTGGAAGTTGTTGGTGGCATGGTACGAAAATCCGTAAAAACATCCCACATATTTCTGGTCGATGTGGTTTTACCTGCAGTGGAAAATGGGAGGGGAGTGAAAAGCACAGTGGTACATTTTCCACGACACATGCTCATACTTTATATGCACGTACGTATGTACCCGTATAGCTGGAGTAGAAGAGGAGTATTTTCAGCTGAAATGAAATAAAAAGTATAAAGCAAATATTACACAGGATTATTTTCAAACAGCAATTAGGAGACAAATTGAATTTTGATTTTTTTTTCAGGACATGTGGCTCATGAGGTAAAGACAGCAGCTGGTGGGAAAAATACCTTTAATGATGTGATTTGAGAGTTGTGTTTTACATCCGATGGACCGTCAAGAGAACGATTAATCTTCTAATCAAAACGCTGCTTGTCAAACCACTAACGCTTTGTTAGAAAATACTCTTCATCGTATTTACCTTTATTAGTGTTCTCGTCTGTGAGAGATGGAGTCGGCTACTATGAAAACTGAACACATTTCATTCAGCTGAACTGGCACTTCAAGATGTCCATTTCAAATGTATCCTATTGTTTTTTTGAATTCCACAATCCAACACAGTCAATGAGTGATCACTTGTTTGGACTGCCTTTGTTGTATTTTTAGTCCCATAAGGACAATAAAATACAACAATTGTATGATGCATTAATTATTCCAAAATATCAATAGTATATATTATAACTAGCATCATCTGTGTGAACCTCTCCACAAACTTCTGCCACAGATTTTCCACTGAACTGACTTCAGTAAGGTTTTATCAACAATATTAATAAAAATAATAATTTAAACTGGTCTTCATATGCCAGTGCTTCTCATTTATTTTATGCTGCCCTCCCCCCAAAAACATTTCACGAACCCCCCACCCACCCACCACCACAGCGACTATAAATATTAAAACAATTTTATAGACAAATTATAAATACACCTCTGCATAACACTGTATCCCTATTAAGAGAAACAAAAAAGAAAGAAAAAGATCAACAACCCAAATAATAACTTTAAATCATTACAGACTATTTTGAAAAAGTGCATCAATCCCACCGTAGTCACAGTAAAGCCAAGCGCTACATCAGCATCGTCATATTTCCTCGTCTTAACTTCCTGGTGACTTTCGTTTGTCTCATTATCTCTGTCTCTCTTCTCCTTACTTTTCATTTCCTGTTAAATATTTTTCCGTGGTGTCTCTTGAGGGTTTGTTCATTTCATATCTCCTGCTCTGTGCTGTGTGTGGACTTGTCCATGCAAAAAATCCCAACACAATATAGCTAATACTCCCTGCACACACTGTGACAATGAGAGCGCCGCTGCCCCCTATTGGAGTATATGTGCAATTACACTTTATTTCAGTACGGTTAAAAAAAAAAAAAAGCTTGTTCCCTGGGGTCACACCCGCCCCCCCTGGCATCGCACTGTGCCCCCCCAAAGGGTCGTGCCCCACTATTTGAGAAGGACTGTCATTTGCTAATGTTGCCACCAAGAAAAGGAACCAAAGGCTCAGGACTTAAAAAGCAGCCTCCATTCTTGGCAGAATGTGTCCGTAAACTTTACGGCCAAAAGTACTGCAGCAGTGACAGCAGCTTTACTGTGGCTGAAGAAATCCCAAGCCTCCAGGTGTTCTTTGAAAAGGTACATTTTTAAACTGGAGCATGCTGACTGTGAAAGTAGGTTTGTCCTAATCAGAAACAGTGTCTTCACCTCAGCTTGTCAGTCCAGGAACTAGCAGGAAACCTGACAACACAGCTGCCTCAGAAAACAAAGATTAACTGTGACTTTGACGGTAACCATAATGCTGATGTGGCCCAGGATGAAATAAAGTTTGACACCCTTGATCGAGATTATCAAAAGGCTCTCTCTTCTCCAAACCACACTTTATTGATATCTCTCTACTTGTTGGTTAGGCAACACTGAGAGTGTACAGGGAGATTTATTTGGAAACAGACTGGGTATGCAGGGAAGGCGGTGGAAGCGCAGGAAGCTAGGCAGCATTTACGCCGTCATTGTTTTTGGAGAGAGAGCAGGAAATGAGAGGCTAGCTAATCAGTACATTAATGATGAGAAAAGAACCTCTGAGTCTGTTTCAGGTCAGCGCTCCTTGAAGGCAGCACCGGTGGAAGCAGCTCCGGCTTCCCCTAGGAGGCCGGCTGGGCATCCACAACGGCTGATGGCTGATGAGGAACCGAAAGGGAAATTGGTTTTCACAGTGTGAAGTCAAACAAACAAGCAAAGCGGATATATTTACAGAGGAGATCTGCAAAGGGCCCGAGCTGTATTGTGGCTGATGGTCGCAGTCCGTCGGCAGGCAGTGTGAGCGTCATGTGGCTGCTCAGGTGAGGTCCAGGTGTTGTTGGATGCAGGTGACGCCAGTCAGCTGTTGAGGAGCTGTTGGTGATCTGCTCCCAGGGAAAAGAGAGACAGCAGGCTGGATGCTGACAGAGCCTCTTGTTGGTTGAGGAGTAAAAATCGAAGGAGAAATCCAACTGAACAAGACGCCAGGCCATATTTGGAAACTCCCGCCAAAGCAGTAATTACCGTCACTGTCCGGCACAACAAGCGTTCCAAAGGACTATGCTATAGATTTCAAGTAACTCAAGTTAGTTTTATTCACACAGCGCTTAAAAAGGAAAAACCACAATTCTCTCAACTGTTGGGTTTGTTGCAAAGAATAAAACTAATTAATATTTTTTGCTTGAGTCCCCTCAACTGTACTAACAGCTGTCATCAAGGTTGCAATCATTACAATTTGAGTGGTGCCTGTTTTTTTCCTAATGTGAGAAGAAAAAAGAAAAAGTCTCACATAAATGCAGAAATCTCTCGCTTAAAATGAACTGCCAGTGAGTAATGTCTGAGCCACGTAAGATGCCATTACTCATGGTGAGCTGATAATAATATTAATGATAATAAGCTTTTCGGGGCCATTGGAGACAAGTGATCCAAATAGATTTTTATTGCAGGAAGAAAAGAACATTCATGACATAAAAGAGAAAACATGGGGGAGGGAATACAAGTGGTGAGCTTTTCACAAATCTGATATGACACTGTAATAACAGTATATAGTTATTGACATTTTGTTGCTTCACAATATCCTCGGCAATAAACACGAGAGCTTCAAAATAACATTTGTGCTTTTACTTCCCTTTCATAGATGAATGTTTAAAGATCTGAAAACTCATGAGGCAGTACAGTCACTGATATTGATCAACAACTGTTCAAGCTCTCCTGGATGATATACTCTGATCAATTTGTACAGAGGACCAATAAAAAAAAAGCACTTTAATGCAGTGTACAGACGCTTTTATTAATAGAGAAACAGAGTAGACTTTGAGGCATCTGCGATGCTCCTTTTTCAGCCCCGTATCTGAAATCTTCTCCCATCAGCACTTCTCCTGCAGTAGGGGGCAGACGAGTTGAAGCTGTCAGCACTCCTCCCAGCACAACAACTCTTTCCCTGATAGCTAGCTCTTTCCCGAGAGATTACAGAAACGAGCGGTGGGTGGGAAGCTTTGGCACGCCGCATTCCTGCTTTCTCTCTCCTCCCTCTCCATGCCCGGCTCTCCTCTTGCTTTCTCATCCCCCCTCTCTTCCTACCTACATCAACTCCCGGAGGAACCGGCTCTTCTGAAGGGGACGTCCCTGCAAGTTCCTGCAGTTGCCCTGCAGCAGTTAATTGCAGCGAGAAGATATATTATGTGCAGAGACACCGAAGGGACGCCGACCACGCTAACAAGCAGTGATCGGTGGAAACAGTAGCAGTGGTGGGCAACCTCGTGCGACTGCAGACCCCCTTTTAAGACCTTTTGAAAACAATGGAAAGGTTGAATGTATCTGTGCATTCCTTTTAAGAGTAAGAGTGGTGAGCCAGGAGTGGGCTCGCTCCTACACAGAGACAATTACAGAGTGGTGCAGAGGCAAAAAAAAAAGCAGCTGCTACTGTAAACACGCCTCGATGCATCCTCTTATGGTTGCATCACCTCTAAAAGCTTTCCATGCAAACATTTTTTTTTTTATTTACGTCACTTATCCCCTAATATACCATGCCTCTGTCCATCTCGTACGGTTGCACAGCTTTCTCCCTCACATGTGCCTCGCTTATGTTGGCCAGCGGAGAAACAGCTTAACGCTGCGGCCGATGGCCCTAGATCTGCTGCCAGACTCCTAATCCTGCCCCTCCGCTCACCCTGCCCAGAAGGGTGGCGCCCTGGGCTCTGAAGAGAGGCCGGGTTCACCGAACCGCCCCGAAGACCTTCGGCATGTCATTCTGTTGCGTGTGCCGACCCCCGCGTGGAGGCCTGTCCGCAGGCCCACCTTCATGTCAGCACACCTGCCGCCTCCCTGCACCACCTCTCAGCGTTAATTAAACAAGGATGAAGCGCAGGCATCGCAGGAAATACCCGCCTCTGTGTGAGAGAGGTCCTATCGCCTTTGTGCATCTTTTGATCCATGACGTGATCTATATGTAGGTTTAAAGGATTAGCCTGCATTTTAATTAACTATAAGAGATATGCTGCTCTGGTTGTTCTGTATAATCAAAGCTTGGGAAGCAGATTTGAACTTTTTTTTTTTTTTTAAATGCGACCAAATAAATTTCTATAATTTTGTCATTCAGGGTGTAGTGTGTCATGACGGATCCTTGATCTGAAGCTTGAAAAATTCCAAGGAGGTTGAGATACAATCACCTGCTAATCTCATTACATCACGTTTCAGTCTGTCAACCCAGGCAATGAAGACTTCAAATGCTTTCTTAATGAAAAAAAAATACACGAGTTTTGGCTTCTGGGGTCTGATGTAATCAATCCCCTCTCATGACATGTATGTTGAATAAAAACTGCATTTTGGTGCCTTATTATATAATGCTGATTCATAAGTCAGTGACTAGATTCTGGCCTGCTGAGGGCCTTCGCTTCTGACTATTGTTTTGGCTCCATCAAGTCGCTAAGTTTTGACACGTAGGGGTCTAGAGAAACTTATCTCAAGGTCCTCCTGTGTTCATGTGATGTTGTTTCTTACAGACAAATTGTCATTTTTGAACCATCCTGCATTCTGTGACGTGAGAGAATGACCTCTCTAAACTTGTATACAGCTTGCACAATAAATCCACTTTGCACCTCTGTCGTAGTCAGTGTATCGTTTAACAGCCGATTGATTGTCTCACTAGAACACACTTTACGTATATACAGTGATCCCTTACCAATTCGCGCTTCAATTTCCACGGTTTTAGTTATTCGCGGATTTTTCAGAAATATATAATACAGTGATCCCTTATTTTTCGCGGTTAATGGGGACCGGCGCCCCCCCGTGACAATCAAAATCCGCGATCTGGAGCCTGAGCCCCCCCAAGCCTCAATAATGTGTTTAAAATATGTTTAAAAACTAGGGATGTCCCGATCACGTTTTTTGGGTCCCGATCGATTCCGATCTTTTAATTTTGATGATCGGCCGATTTCCGATTTTTTCCGATCCGATTTCACTTCTTTTGAGTGGGCAAACAGAGTTTAATTTCCCATGCATTTTATTTCCTGTGTACATTAATAAATAGGCCTGCATCCAAGCTGAGATTAATAGCTTTTATCATCTCATAAAATAAACAATAACTTATTTAAACACTCTTCTTTCTTTCTTTTTTGTTTGGGAGAATTATTATAAAACACATTTAGTTACAGAACAGTGACTGTTCAACAGTCTCAGTACCAAAGAACAAAGCACTTCATTTAAATAGCAGCAGGTGAACTTGGCTAGCAATGAAAACACTAGCAGAAGTCTTTGCAATCAATGAAATCATAATAAAAATAACAAATATTAACTTAACTTCTTTCAAGACCCGCTGCACATGTTAGCGCACCTTTGTGTCCTTTGTCGTTCATGTAATGACGGGAACGAGGCTCGAGGTAATTAATGAGCCGGTTAAATGCCTTGTAAATGGGCTGGTCGTCCTCAGTAATATATTCCACGATTAGCTCTGTGATTTTTCTGTATTTCTCCGAGTCTTTCGGGAGTTTCTTTCTTTTAAAAGTTTCACAGAGCATTTGCTGCCGAAGCTGGTGCCGACGGCAGCAGCTCTGAAGCTGCAGCCGTCGGCACCACGGCACCTGACAGAAGGCTGCGGTGATCGGTGCTGCGTGCTTTTTTAAGTGTCTGATTAGATTGGTGGTGTTGTAAACTCTCTTCTTACTTACCCATCATGATATCTCAGCCTTCCACACGTTGCAAGTCGCAGTCGAAGCGTCGGTCTTTGTAATTTTATAGTGCTGCCACACTGCTGATATTTTTGCTAAAGTTTATCCTGACGCCGCCGGTCTAAAAACTTTTAAGGTGGATACAAGACAGCGCTGCTGGGAAACCTCATTTCAGTGCAAATTATTAAATGTATATAGTTTAAAAATATTTTTGTTTGTGTAATATGATTACTTTATTAATTTGTGTTAATCAGGATCACTTTTTGAGGAAAAAAATAATGAAAAAAAGATCGGCGTGTTATAATAAGGTTGATCGGCCGATCCGATCCACCTTAAATTTTTAAGATATGAGACCGATCCGATCAGGGGATCGGGACATCCCAATTAAAAACCCCCCAAAAGTAGCGAGGCACTGCAGCGAAACAAGACAAAGGCTCAACTGTGGTCTTTTTGTTACCTTCACAGCCAGTACTCTAAGATATATCAAATTCTTAATTAACAGTGTACATCAATATATTGGAGGTGATGATCCTAATTTAACCCCCAGTGAACTGATCCAGTCCTTGAATGTTGAATGTTGGAAGCTGGGAGGAGGTGGGGTTTTAGGAGGTGGTCTGTCCTGATGATCCCCACCTGTTCCATGTCTATACGTGCTTCTGTCTCAGTGTTTCCCTGCTCATCCGTTTTGTCCCGCCTCTGCTGCGAGACTTTCCCTGAAAAACAACGTTGCCTGGGTGGGAGCGTATGTTTCTCTGTAACCCGTATACACTTTTCAGCATTGATGCTTCCCTTTCAGATGTGCAAGCTGCCCATTTCACAGGCACAAAATATATATTGAGCCCCTTCTTTTTTTTTTCAAAAGCCGACACAATTTTCCAAAGTCTTTGTAGCTGCCATCAGAGGCATAGCGCATAATTTCATATTCTGTTAAAAGGTTAATAAATACAATTTGCTATATCACAAAATGTTTGTACAAATAGGTTATAAACATCAGTAAATGCATGTAAATATATCTCATGAATTTTGGTTTAAATTAAAATAAATAAGGGAGGAACCACTTTTTGGTTCCGCTTGGCCACTTTGTTTCTCAGGAGATTTTAATTATGTTGCACTCCAAGAGCCACACGAGACCTGCAGCTGTCTGCAAGAGATGAGGTGTGCTTGCATTTGAGTTACTTTTTCAAGAAGAAGAAGAAGCTGTGTTTTTTTTTCCTTGGCGTTAATGTGGCCAATGAGGTACATTTTATTTACTTTTCATTGTTGTAAATTCATGTGAATGCCATGTGACCGTGAAGCCAATTAAGCTTTTAATTTTTCATTGTTTGCTTATTTATTAGTCTTGTGTATTTTTGTTTTTATTAATATAAGCCCTTTATTCTTTTGTGAAGTTCATTTTAGTTTTGTATTTCTTTTCTTAGTTCTGATGGCATTTAAGAGGGCATAGAGATCACATAAGACCTGATGAAGACGTTGTCCGTCGATAAAAATGGCTGTTAAACCCCAAGAACGATTTTGAGCCTTGATTCGACTCTGAGGGAGTAACAGTCTTAATAAAGTGCCTAATGCATGCTTCAGTCAAGACGTTTTTTTAGGTATTTATAAAGATGTAGAGGCTGAATAAGTCCACTCTGATCGGGGTCGATGGTGTCAAAGAACCCTACAAATCTTAGAATCTCACCAAAGATCATGTTCTAGATTTTAAACCCAAAACCGAATGATAGGGTTGTGTCACTTCACTTAGTTTTCCAGCCTTTCGCTGCCGCCATCAAACTCAAAATAAGCTGATATTTTGTCATGAAATGGTAAAATGTCTTGATTCTCAACAACAGGTTCTGCTGTGAATGAAACTAGTTAGACATATAAGAAATCACTGCATTCTATTTTCATTCACAGTTTACACAGCATTCCAACTTTGCTAGAATTGTGTTCGCGTGAGCTCAAAAAAACTCCGGCTGTCATGGACTGAAGGTTCTCCACAGGCACGAACACACTCATGCAGCCGGCCTGCTTAGCCACCACTCAAACATCTTCACAGTCTCTTTCACAACGGAATTGTCAAAGGCTTTACAAAACCACCTGTCAGCCTGTTATACACATGGCCGAGTAAAGCGATCCAGCGTAAGTGCATTGATCCTTCTGGCCTCCTTCAGTCCGGCGAACTCGTGGGCCTTGTGATAACATTTCAAAGTACAGCACATTCCTTAATGGCCATTACTCTCCAGTGAAAGGTTGTTTTCTCTGCATTTCTTGAAAAAACAGCAGGTCATCGTCTGATTGAGGCGAACGTCTCAAGACGTTGAGAGAGACCTTCAACGTGCTGTTAAAGCTATGTTATTACAGTAAAACGACTGTTTCCATAGGAGATGATTCCAGGGTTGGCTGCGTCGCAGAGTGCATTAAGCTACATAAAAGAATAAAAAATAAAAACGGAAATCTCCCCATCTCATGATATATTGAGAGACGCACTCTGGACTTAAGGGGTGAAGGAGCGTGAGATTGAAAATGGCACTGATACCTACCGAAGGTGTCTGGAGGCATGGCCTGAGCACATCTAGACGATGTTTGCCTTTTATCAAAGTTGACTTTCTCCTAATGCTGCAGGGGTACAGATACATCAAATGGCCCTATTCTCAGGGAAACGTACCCTGAACTTGTCTGGCATATCACCATTAGATGTTATGTTGCCCTTTGAAGAGGGCATATTAATCTTGTTTTTTTTTTAAAACCCACAGCTAAGAAGATGTAAATAGCTAAGAAGGACATAGCTGCTGTCATACTGGCCTTGCATGAAGAATATCTGTCTGAGAGACGGTGGCCGCTGGGTGAACCTGGCATTTGATAGAATTTGTTTGGCCCTGAGGCTGAACACACAATGGCATCCTTTTCCTTGGTGAGCGCTCTGTCATTCTGTTTCATGTTGATTAATGAATGAGTTGTTTTTTTTCTCTTTCTTTTCAAGATACTTGGCAATCAAAATTTTTAATTTTTAGGCTTCTCAATATGAATATAAGGCTCATGAAGATAAATGAAACAAGTTTTTACAGCTGTGGGGTGGGAGGGTGGGGTCATGGAAGCTTCTTTAAAGCCGAGGAACTCAATTGATCTGCAGTTAAACTTTACAGGGTGTGTTGTGCCGAATCAAAATGGTCACATAAAAAAACACAAAAGATAATCAAAGCTAATGTATGGTTTACCCTTGCCCATTCATGGTCCCGCATACTTTTGCTCTAAAAGTTTTTTTCTCATAATGTATTTGAATTTGTGGTAGCCCCCGGCAATTTCGTGAATTTCTCAGGTCATTGTTTTAGCAGGAAAATGCTCACATTCACCCTGACTGGTAAATAATTATAAAATAACAATGTCAGTTAATACAACTGGGGGGGCGGAGTTTATATACAACCACTGTCATTGTTGTCAACTTTTTTCAGGGTGATGTGAATAACCCAGGCGTAAAATGCATTCCAGTTTTCCTCTTCATTGAAACAAAAGATGTTGTGCAAAAGCATCGGCGGGCTCCCGCTTCTAGGAGAAAACAAACTTTTCTCTCTCAGCTCTATTTTTTTTTCTTTTTCAAGTGGATCCTGACTACTCATCATTTAGACTGGAGTACATCACCAACTCAAATCATCTCCAAGATTATATCGGCGATATCTACAATAAACTTTACACCATGGGACGATCTAACAAAGCCATAATATAAAATAAAAAATTAGAAAAGAGAGAGATGATAGAGTATGTAATTTCTTTAATTACCTTGAGAGGACTGGACAAAAACCTAACAAGTATTACAATTATTATTACTAGGTAATTAATAAATTATGTAGTGTCCTGTATTAATGAGTAAAAATGTCTTTAGAATGTGTATTTTAGCGTATATAATATTATACATGGGCCTTTTAAAACTGCATCAATTATTCGTGGATTTTTGGGACTAAAAATATTTAAGCATGAGGTTATTTTACCTTGTAAGCTTATCTCTAGAATTCTGAATTTCTTGTAGATGTTCAGCATTTAGAAGCATGAATTTCTGCTCATTTAAAAATGGGGTAGTGATATTTCACAGTTTTTTGGATGCATCTAGATAATCAATTTAAGCTTATTTATGACAAGGAAAGTGCTAAGGCCTTTGCACAAGAGGTCAGACTCCACTCAGGTGGACTTAATCCACTCACCGGGGAATTGTTCAAGTAAATTAATTTGCAGCTGTTGTTTCCAAAAGAACGTTGCTGACGAAGCATCCCAGTGATATTGGGGAAACACGGCGTCGGGATCGAGCGCTGAAGCCAAATTGTTATTCTAAGCAGACACAGGCTTCCTCATCATCGCGTCGTGGCGAGACAGAGGGCTTCTCAGAGGGCAGTGCGTGCCACATTCAGGCAAATCAAAGGCGAGAACAGCATCAGTGGATCAATACATAAAGCTCTGCTCACAGACAGCTGGAAAACCATCTACATCACTAAAGCAAAATTTGGTATATAAAGAATAAATGGCTTCAATCAGCAACTCCTCATTCAAAGGAAACTAGTCAGGTAGCGGTCTCGGAGGATAAGTAGTCTCTAAAAAACAGCTCTCAAGAGGGAAACAAGGCCAAATGCTTGAGGTGAGCAAAGACATACCAGCATTTCAAAGAGGACTGTAAAGGAAAAAAAAGAACATTTTATTTACTGATGTTTCAGTTGGAAATTTATGAAAGTAATAGAAGACTGGATTGTAAGGAGACCAACATGAGTGAGAATCCTGATGCAGTGGATCAAACCCACATTAATACACAGTGGAGAGAATATACAACTCTGGGTTCATCTTCTTTGGAGAGGAACGCCATAAAACATGCAATACATTTACCGTAACTGAGGCCCAGACCTGAATTGCAGCAAGTGATTTTCCTGCTGTTATGAAATAGTTTTATGGTTTGGAATGCATATGCCTCCAAACAGGCGGCGAACATTTTTATAGCAAAACTACAGTTGCTTTCACATGAGATTCAAGTATGAAGACACACGGGAGATCCAATCTTTATTCCACAATAAGTAGGTGCAATAAGTAGCGCTATGTGCTTTCACAAAATGACTTTGATTTTTACAGTGATCTGCAAACTGAAGATGATCACTTTCCTCGACATCAAGGACGACACTCAGCAACAGTTCCCCAGTGGCACAAGTTGACTGCTTCATTCAGTCAATGCTAAATAGGGAAAAATAAAAATACCTGGCTGTTCTATTGTTACCTTCGCTGCTGTCTTTTGCTTCGTTTCCAAGCCTGCAGGAGGTAGTGGTTATACTGGCCTGAACAGGTGGAGGTTCCCCTCAGTCTTCAAAGGAAGGTAACGGAGTTCACTGAATAGCCAGTTATACAGATCAATCGAGCTGGTCTCTGCATCTCTGATCACTGTAGTTGAAAACCTGGTGGTATTCATTTATTAACAGTGCTAGCAGATGAACTGCTAGTCCATCTCTGTCCCAGTGATGGACTGATTTCATCCTCCTCGTGGAGTTTGCAGTCATCTTTGTGCCGCTGTTAAGCCTCTGTTACTACCTACCAAGGTGGAATAGAGGCACAACAGCTGCAGAACAAAACGCCATGCCATTATTCCTCTGTGCAGTAGAGGTCTTCACAAGTCCACTTTCACGGACCCGAACCCGAATGGACCCGCAATATTTGGACACCGAACCAACCCGACCCGAGTCTTTAGTTTCCGACCACGAACCGAACCGAGTTACCCGAATAGAACCGAGACAATACAGCTCTTAGTTGCTCATGTTAAAAGTTGACTAGCATTGGAATAAAACTTGATTTTCTTACTAAATGTTGTGCTATTTGTAGCAGCTGCTAACGCTAATAGCTAATAGGACGTGTCGTGAACATATTCTCTCATCCAACGTTATCATGTCCATCCATTGTGCTTTACAGCTGCCGGGGATACCAGTAATAACACGCTATGGCAACACAATTATTTTATGACAAACACGCCACGTTAATGAATAATCATTTAACTGCCACGAGTCCTGACATTGGCTAAACCAAACTAGTGTTTGTTTGTTTACTTTTGCTTGACCTGTCACCTGACATTTCACAGCCTATTGGATGGAAGGTGGTGGGGTGGGGGGGCACCGTCGATATCTTTACCTCTCTCGGATAAACACAGACCAAGCCTGTCTGAGAGCACCGACCGGACCCGATAACTGTACCGATTCCAACCCCAACCTGGAGTCACATCTTCTGAATGGACCTGATTCGGGTCGGAACCTCGGGTTTTCGGGTGGTCGGGTTGTTATGAAGACCTCTACTGTTCACTTCACACAGCACAGTGACTCAGAGTAAAGCTTCCACAGAGACAGAACAAACTGGATGTGTGAATGAAGGCTGCAGGAATTATCAGTCAAACATGAACGTGTGCAGCGCCATACCTAGTGTGTCAAACTTAACAACACAATGCAATGTTTCATAAAAAGTGTGCCACATTAGAGAGAATTAATCATCTTATCCCCGATTATACCCTCATGTGTGCGAGCATTATTAGGGGATATAATAAGGGTGTCTTCAATGCATTTCTTTTTCTGACTTTATTTTTTACAAATTGTATGTAAACAGCACTACTAGGAATATTCCTAAGATTAAGCTTAAGGATGAATCCAAAAGCCATTTTTATAAATGAGGACTCTGCACCAAATCCACTCAACCCTGTCCAGAATGAGACTGTCAGCCCAAAAATGCTTTTCCCAAAACAACTCGGTGACCAAAGCAGACCTCCCCAGTTACCTCAACCCCCTCAACCCCCAATGAAGCACCTGAAGACTGAGAGAGCATGTACGTATACGATATACAGCACTATAGGAAGCTGCATGGAACATTGTCAGAATGATGGATTTACATGGAGCTGGAAAGTTTTCCACAAATGTGTGGAGGCCATGCTCCAGTCCATTAATGCTAAAGGAGAGCGTAGAAAACACTCAGATATTCAGAAATTTAGATGCTTTGCTTTTACTCACACATTTCCACTTTTTTTATGACGACATGAAACAATTTATTTACTCAGATGAACGTAGGATACATTATTCTTTATATATTTAAACGCATGGAGCTGATTGAGCTTTCCAATATCCAGAAAAAGATCCAAAATCCACATGAGTTCAAGAAGAAGTGCTGAGTATGTAGAGGGGGAGCAAAGCAGAGAGCGAGATGATGTGGACAAGAAACGGCAAATAAACCATACTGGAGAACATAGCAGGAATATGTGGAATACAGTAATATGCTTCATTGATATGTGGATGCAAGAACATATTCCAGACCGTAGCACCTCCCTCACCACCTTTTCTCACCATACAGATAGACAGAGACTCCAGATAAGGCAGTAAGTGCTTGTTAACAACAGGTGATATAATCCTGGACGTGTTACTGTGAAGGAGCAGCTCTGCACCTCAATCATTTTACTGTGAATTCCTCCCCTTGCTGTCTGCCGACAGAGTTCACCTGTGTCGCCTGCTGATCCTGCACGTGACATCATTAGGTCAGCTGTTGCTAGGCTACGAGCCCCCAATCCACTGATAGCAGTCTATGGAGTCTCCAACTATATCTCTGTCTCTGCAACATTTTCTCCCAGTTTTTGCTGCACTAATAATTCATTTTGAGGATTACTGATACTCAGAATCAGAATCAGAATCAGAATCAGAATCAAATTTATTGTCGCCACTGAGCCAGCGTCCTAACACAGCAGAATTTGACTTCCCAGTTCACCGTCCAAAAGAAACATACAAAACAAAAAACACAACATATGGACAGGAGTCAACGGTGCTTGGGTCAGCGCTATAAGAGCGCTTCAATTTAACAGAGGAAAAAAGATAACATTGGGGGAGGAGGGTCGAGGTTAAAAAAAAAGAACATCTCCCACTACGTGTCAAATGGACACGTCGTGAGAGGGGAAAAAAAACACCTCAGCACATTTAATTTAAGCATGTACAGACTTAACACAGGACATTGATAGAAACATGATGGCGGGATAACCCAGTTTTGACAGTCTGTGCGCGCGCAGCCAGTCGCGCAATCAGTCCATCGCCACACGGGGGAGAAGGGGAAGGTGCGCAGGGCGGGAGGGGGGGGGGGGGCAGCGAAGACGTTGAAGTGGGGGAGGGAGTGCGTGTTGATCAGTGTAGTGGGAGTGCAGTCATGTAGATCCTGGTCTCCAGGTGCAGAGGGGGGGAATGGGGGGGGTAGAAGCATCCAAGCCACACAGCATCCAGGAGAAATAGATAAGGGAGCGGCCTTGAAGGCTGCGCTTCCAGGGAGCCAAAACAGAAAAGGATTGTTTGGGGCAGGCTGAGACACACTCTCCGTCTAGCCTTGAAGTTCTGCTGGATTTCTCTGGTGGGAATACTTCAATATTCCGAATTATTGGCCATTCTCCCTGATCAACGCGTGAATCTTTCCAAGATTGTTGTCCATTCGCCCAAAGAAGTCCAGAATCATCCCTTGGGTTTGATTCAAGTTCTGAATCGCTCCCAATTTCCGATCCATGTCTTCCAGTCTTTTAATCACGTTGTCAACTTTCTCACACATGTCCGGCGGGGTGGAAGTTTTCCTCGAATCCGAATTTGCAGCCTCCGTGCGTTTAATTTTCCGATACACCAAGAATCCACCTGCGCCGATCAGTAGAAATGATCCAGTTCTGTTCATTTATAATAAATGAGAATATAAAGTACAAAGGACAAAATTAAAAGTATATAATAGATGTAATAAGGAGGATGCCTCAGCTGGCGGTTTGGTTCCAGGTGACACGAAGACTCTGGAGAGTTTTTATAATAAAAGCAAATCTTCAACAATTTTTCCCTCCTCATCGACGGCTCCTCTGTGTCCCCCTCCCCTCAGGTTAAGAGTCTGGGTGTCATCCTCGACAGTTCACTATCCTTTCATTCCCACATCAGTAGCATCACCCGGTCCGTTTACTTCCATCTACACTCCATAAACCGTCTCCGGACAAATTAAGTCAAAACTATTTGCTTCAAAACAACCTGTTTACTGTTTATTGTTAGTGTTTTTGCACATTTACATTTGAAACAATTTAAATGTGAAAATTAAACAATTTTCCTACAAATGCGATAGTACGAGCTGAAAAATCGATATCATATAGGGCGGCCGAAAATCGTGATATATTGCCAAATCAATTTTATTTTCACACCCCTACTCAGTACCATGTGGAGCAGGGCTTTCAGTCGCTCTGACCCCCAGCTTTAAAACTCATAACCACCAGACCTCCGAAATTCAGCCACCCTCCCCACCTTTAAATCCGGACTCAAAACCCATCTATTCAGCACAACCTACAGCCTTTAATCCATTTTTCATTGCCCCCCACCTTATTCCATGTATGTTGGTGTTTTTTTAATTCTATTTGTGTTTTATTGTTCTGTTTTTTAATTCCTGTACAGTGACCTTGAGTGTCCTGAAAGGTGCTTTTAAATAAAATGTATTATTTATTTATTTATTTTTTTTTGCATACATTTAGATTATATTTTTAAGAACAAACAAACAAAACTAACTTAAGGCAAACAAGAAAAAGGAACTGTGAAGAATCGAAACAGGATGTATGGGATTATAACAGCGACTATGATCAGTTGTAGGGAGACCAAACAACAAAATTATAAGTTTTGAAATACATACACATACAAATAAAATGTATTATTATTATTATTATTATTATTATTATTATTTTATAAACAGTACCAAAACCATGATGAACTGCAGTGTTTAAACCCATCACCCCATCCCCTCCAACATTTTTTTTAAGACTTGTGACAATATTGCCCTGTGATCAAAAGTGCTTGGTCAGCAGTGTAGAC
The DNA here is from genome assembly GCA_018398805.1 of Hirundichthys speculiger. NCBI lineage: Eukaryota > Metazoa > Chordata > Actinopteri > Beloniformes > Exocoetidae > Hirundichthys > Hirundichthys speculiger. Next base: position 445,162 of record JAGFBZ010002435.1, on the reverse strand, counting down.
GGCTGACACCAGGTCACTCTGAATCCAGCTATGAAGGTGGCAAAAACACATAACACAGGTCTCACCAGACATCATTCTCCCACACCTCCTGCACGCCAATTAGATTAAAGCTGTATATTACTTGTAGAAGGAGCAAAGGGAGAAAATCAATATTAACTCCTCAAGCCTGATCCCTGAAAGCAACTTCCACTGTCGGTTGGAGACTTAAAGTGGGTTGTAGTGTCCAGATAGACTGTTCAGGGTTTCAGCCAGCAATTACAGTAACTTCAGGAGTACACAATAAAAAGTGACCTTTTATATGCTTCTTTCAGCTTCTGCACAGCCCTCCTTAAAAATAAAAAAGTTCAACCTTTGACGGTGGGTTAGGCTCAGTCCTACCAACTCTCATACAAACAGTGCAAAAAACATGAACAAGTTGACAACACGCAACAGAGACCATTAGAGTAGATTCCCCGACTCATCGGCACGATGGTTTGTATATTTAGAGGATGAATGTAAACATTAATAAAGATGCATTGTTATTCAAGATTAATAACACTAACGGCAAGCAGTTTCTCACCGCAGCTTACCAGGCTTCCAGAGCATGTGACGCATAATCAACTAGAAGGTCGATGGAGAGCTCAGCTTAGGATACAGCCCAGGTTTAATTTCTCTTTTATACACAGAGATTAATCAGAAACAAAGATGTGGTGACACTGTTTTATGAGAGTGTCTGAACTCAAGGAGCAGCGGTGAAGCACGTCGCTGGTGTTCAACCAAGGTCGACCTCAGTTTAAGGAATTTTGCTCCCTAATAAATTATCTTGATGAGCGGTGCGATAGACTGAGCCACTGAGGTGTTCCCAGAAATGTTATCATATCTATTATGCACAATGAAACAGTTAGAGAGAGCTAATATTAAAAATGGGCCCTGGAAAGACTTTATGTGAGTGGTAATAGAGCAAAAAGATTGGTTAAAAAAGGCACAAAAAAATCCTGAATGTGTATACAGTTAGGTCCAGAAGTATTTGATCTATGACACTTTGTGAATATGCTTTTATACACCACAATGGATTCGAAATAAAACAATTAAGATGTAATAAAGTTGTAGAATTTTCACTTTAATTTAAGAATTTTCAAAGAAATATGTGGCATTTGTCTGTAAAGAATGATCATCTTTTTAAACAAAGTACCTCCATTTTCAGGAGCTCAAACGTATTTGGACGTAGATGCCCAGATCATCACACTGCCTCCACCGTGTTTGACACATGACGTGGCACGTTCCGGATCATGACCTGTTCCTTTTCGTCATATCTCTTCCTTTGCATCACATCTCATACAAGTTTATCGTGGTTACATCTGTCCAAGAGAATGTGATTCCAGAATATGGGAGGACTTTTTTTTTTAGATATTTTCTGGCAAAGTCTAATCTAGCTTTCCCATTCTTGAACATTACAAGAGGTTTGCACCATTTGTTTTTTCCAAGCAGTGTCTTTTGATTGTAGATTTTGGCAATCAGAGCCTACCTTCTGCAGAGTATATTTGACTTTTGCTCTGTTTGTCGAGGAAAGGACTCTGCAATTTTACTGCCCTCACATCGAGTTTTCTTCTTTTTGCATGCTATACAACAAGCTAACGTGCAGGCTCCAATGATGACAAGACGTCTACTTTAGCCTTGTTTATTGGCTCCAACACCATGTATAAATCATGTTTTTTGTCAAACTGAAACAAAATTGAATACACAGTATGAGCATTTGTAGTAACATACTGCTGTGTCTAGCTTAGAACAAGTTAACTACAGACTGGAAAATAATATAAAATGCACAGCTTTCATTAACCATAACAGTCACATTGCAGTGTTCCCATTTTCACAAAATATTGTGCAACATTGTCTTGTCACAAATACTTATGGACAGATGATGTCCAAGGCAACAATAGTAGAGATAAAGTTCACAGCACGTTTGCACCGAATCGTTCCTCCTCATTACTGGCTTAATAAATTGCATGTACTGCGCATGTGCTTTACTCAAGTGTGCGAACTAAAAACAATACTCATGTATCACCACAAGAGGGCTTCAACCGACTGACAAATTAAAAACAAGGTAATGAGCTTATTCGACTTAAATACAAGGGCAGAACAGCGATCATGCACGTTAGCCCCTGGTACCCTGGTAGCCTCCTTCAGCTACATGGAGAACTCCTTGGACTCCATATCAACAGCTTCCGTCAAACAGCCACCCAATAACAACTCATAAACTGATATCAACTCCAGATCTTTTATCTACTTCTTTTTTTTTTTTCTTGAAGTAACAAGGGATTGGACCTGGCCAGTGAACTTCTTTTCAGTTCACTGTCCCAGTTGCTTTGAGCTGCTGAACTTGGAGGTGCAATGCTTCATTTAACTGTAATTCCTAAACAGCAAATCCCATATTTGTTTTTTGTAAAATCATCTTGCTTTAAATCTGGATTACTTTTATTTCAAGTCCACTGTGGTGGTGTATAAATGTAAAATCATGAAACCCTGTTTTTGTTCAAATTCTTCTGGACCTAAAAGAAATAAAGAATAAAAAAAGATTAATTTGGGTGCCGGCAGCTCTTAGCCTTACAGTCACAGCCACGTTTGTCATGAAACCGCTAAAACAAGCACCTCTTATACAGAAGCTACTTGTTTTAGAGGAGTTGTTGAAGATAGATTTGACCTGGTAGAACAGCATATCTGCTTGATGGATGGCTCCGCAGTTACGTTGTCCACATAATGTATAATGAATAAGGCAGACAATTAACATGCTAAAGATAACAGGAAATGGGGCCGCCCGTTGGCGCAGTGGTTAGAGCAGGCATCCCACATACTGAGGCTTCAGTCCTCGACGTAGCAGTCGCAGGTTCGACTCCCAGCCCCTTTGCTGCACGTCTTCTCCATTTTCTCTCTGTCTGTCTTCATTGTCAATAAAGGCCACTAGTGCCAAAAAAAAAAAAGATAACAGGAAATAGCTGGGTAAGCAAGCACAGAATAAACTAAGGTAGGACGTAATGGAGACAGCAGTGATGAATGGCATTAGGACACTGACTGATTAAAGTTTGCTCTTGAAACTTTGAAGTGAGAATTGAAGATTCAGTGCATTTCTTTTGTAAAATAGGAGAAAATTAAACCTTTCCTCCTTACTGTTTCCCAAAAATAATTTCAAGCTTTGGTCTTGTAGCACAAAGATCTTTTTTTTTTCGAAGTTGATATTAACACGATTTCATGAGGTATTATTAAAATGTCTGCAACATGCTTTGGACAAAATATTAAAAAAAAAAAAAACACCTTCTGAACTGTGCTGCTGTTGATCAGTTCAAACCCAGAATTCAGAGACTGTTCATGCAAAGTGGATCCATATCTACAGTTTTTTTTGGTCTTTGTGTGTTGGCAGTCACACTCACCTTGAGTCAATGCTGTCAGTCATATGTCCGCACCAGACTCGGCCCAATTCTTTATTTTCTTTGGGCCTTAGTGCCACACCTTGGCCCACACAACACCTGTTATATCCCATTACAAAAATGAGCTCATGAAATTTGAGCCATATGCTTGCCAGCACTGTAAATGAGCCAGAAGTGCCTGAAGTAGCCCAAATTACGCCCAAATGCGCCTGCTATGCAGGTAGTCATCCATTCATCTCCACTCCACCATCCTCTTCCACAAACTGTGCATCTTTTGAAATCTGTTATTGCGTTCAGTTGAATGAATGAGCTGTGTTTAGACCTAAGTGGGCTCAAACAAAAAGACAATAATGTATTATGTTGGAGTTTCAATTGTTAGTCACTTCAGATAGTTCAGATACTTCAGCTCTCAAGTGCAGAAAAACATATTTCCTTTCTCCATGTCTCTTCATATGTATATTAGGGCTGTCAGTCGATAAAATTTTTTAATCGCGATTAATCAATAGATTTTCATAGTTAAAAAATTATTTGTGTGATTAATCGCGATTAATCACACAAATAATTTAAAGCCTTGAGTTTGAAAATCAGAAGTCCACCAATGCTGCCGTACTTTTTGGGGGCTTAATTCATCAGCTTCTTAGTGTATTATGTCAGGGCTGCTGCTTGACCGCAGTAATTTGGTGACGGTCCCTAAACTCCATGGCAGCAACGAGGTACTCAGAAGGACATTCAGCGCTGTTCCTTAGAGTTTTAGCCACACTTACTGAGATTGGAGGGTTGATGACACTTGTGAAATGTCTGGCATACTTATATCTACAAAATGATACCAACCTGGATGAAATCAGTGCTGCTTTCATGACGCTATTAAAGTTTAAGGAGAAAAAAAACAAGCAAATGTCAGATGTGAAACTAACTTTAATGCGTCCTGTGGTGGTAACTCAATTCACAGCGACAGTAAATACAAATAACCTTTTTCTTGTCAACAGACCCAAAAGGCAGCTCCTTAAAGATAAACTTGCCGCTCATAAGACCCTTTTCTGTCGCCATGTCTGTCCCACACGTTGACTGTAAATACACTTACATCCCATCATATCTTGTTTCTCCAAGCTACAGGTTTGGCCGAGGGTCATATTTACCGAAACAGCGTGTGCGTTAATCTCCCTTTAAAAAATTAGAGGCGATAATAAGAATTTGCATTAACGCGTGATTAATGCATTAACTTTGACAGCCCTAATATATATATATATATATATATATATTGCACTTGTGAAGAGTTGTTTCAGCACTTACTTGGGTAACAGAAAACAAAAAAGAAAAGACTAAATTATATTTTATTGAATAGTGCCTGAAGAACAAACATACATTTGTGTATATCTTGTGCATTAAATTCGATGTTGCGGCTGCATTTAATTGACAGACTGAAAATTATGAATGCAATAAGCATTCTGATGATACAAAAGGAGCAGATATGCCTGTGGGCATACGGTTTCCCAGAAAGTCTCTGCACAGGTTTGCAGGATCCTGCACAAACAAAAGAGCATATCAGCCTGGCACAGTTACTTAGCGCCGTGGAACACCAGTTCTGCCTTCAAAGACAGTTTTCCTTTCCTTCTTCTCTCAGCTTGTACCTGCTTTTTAGGGGTCGCCACAGCAGATCGTTGTGCTCAGCATATTGATTTGTCTTAGGTTTTGCATCAAATGACTTTCCTCCCACAGTCCATTTTCCATTTAGCCATTTATCTGGGCTTGGGACTCCTTGGCTCAGTGTCCTGTCCAAGGTCACTTTGGCACATGACGGGGCCAGGGGTCGAACCGCCAACCATCACAGCTTAAGGGCACCAAGTTTGCTTACCCAAGTCTGCCCAAGCAAAACTGATCGCTGATGACTAAGCTGATGTAATCGTACCTGATTTGCCTTTTTTTTCCCTTTAAAAATTCCAATGTTAGTTTTATTCATATTTGTAATATATTTAGTGTTTACACATGTGAGAGCACATAGCTTATGACACCTCATATAAACATGTATATTTGCAGTAAATCTGTCACAGCGTGTTGACTTGCCGCAACCTTCACATCCAGTCTTGGATTTGGCCTCTAGACGTTTGACTTCTTTTCATCTTACTTTCTTTTCCCGTGCTGTTAAATCAGCTCTTTTCTATGCAGTGAATCAGCAGCAGACAAGGACGCACGTCTGGTAGTGAAACAAAAAAAAAAAAAAAACGAGTCAGCCGTCCAACATGACAATAAAATAGATCAAAGCTGCAGAGGAAAATGCTGTTTCAGAAGTTGTCGGTGCATGCAAACTATGAAACTTTGAGGATCGGGGCCGATCAACATAAACAACGAGATGATGTCGAACGAATTAATCTTCGGTGGATGTTGATACTCTTCAGCGTTTGTTGAAAATGTATCCAGTATGCAGTGAGGAACTGTTCAAATACCCCCAGTAGCATGTTGAAACAATGAAATTTATATCAGATCCACCAGAACTGTAATGTGCTTCGGTGGGATTACAAGCGTTTCACAGCAGTGAAATATTTTAGTGTGGCACACTCAAACACTTGAGGCTGCTTTAAAACAAAGATTCACAATTCTCTTTTGCCAGAAGCAAGACAGGAGTTTTGAATGTCAAATTTTGAAATCGGCTACTTCCAGGACGCCTGAAGCTAAACAGACACAGAGGCATTAGGAATTATCCGACCTGGTTTCACGTCGTTCTCGTCTGATATGGAAGGGAGTATTTTCTTTTTAACGATCTGAATGCTCACTGAGGAGAGTTGACGTGTTGATATGATGGGAAATTAAGCGATACTGAAGTACTGATCAGAGATTTTAATGAAGAGAAAGCGTGTCCTTGCAAACATTTTGTCAAGGTGATGTAGTATTTATTCTGTGTATGGTAATGGGTGATGCCGGGGTCTCTGAGCTTCACTGTTGTAAAATGTTCCTGTGATCAGTGAAGCCTACATTACTTTTTTATCCAAGGTTTCTCTCTGTCAGTCACTGGACTTGGTTGAAGCAGTTTTGCATGCAGTCACATTGTTAATGTATTTATTTCATTACTGTCACTAAGGGGTTTCATTATCGTCAATGTGCTCAACCTCTATTAAACAGTTAGCTTAACGATAGCCTCAGTAGCTCCAGTGAACCACAGTCGCCCAGCAGAACCGTAGATGCACTTTATTTGTTCACAATATGAACCGCTGGAAGTGGAGAGGTGATATTCTGGGAGAAACTGTACTAAAATATCCATGAGATGGATAGGCACGGTGGAACGTGGCCTTTGAATATCAGCCGGGATGGAGCATCAATAATGTATTATCAGTCATCAATGTTGCATATTAGATGGAGAATCGGAGACAGGCTACACTGCTGAGGTGATTACCATCCGTAACTCTCCCCTCGCTCTTTAACGGGACCTTGAATGGGGATATGATTTTTCTTGGCAGGGCGCGACACTGACATGAAGGTTTGGGAGTTTTAAGAGTCCCGTTATCCATCACGGAGCTGAAATCGTTAAAAAAAAAAAAAAAAAGAAGGTTTTTCTTGAGTGATTTGGTTTCTGAGAGTGTGCAAGCATCCTGCTGGAAGGGTTTTGGTTGAAAAATGTCGTTACTGTCAGCATGATGCGAATCACGAGTTCTAACAACTTATGACATCAAATATTCAGTTATTTCCAAAGAATTTGAGTAATGCCAGCTTGAATTCACGGTGCTATAAAATTGAAAGCATGCTCTTTCAGTCTTAGACAGGGACCTTGACATGACAGTAACCATAATGCATGTGGAATTTTCCAGTGTGATAGAAGTTGAGCTTCCTGATGGGTATCAATAGAAAGGCTATATTGAAAGGAGACATCATATGTCCTTTTTTCAAAACTGGGCACTATTTTCCAAAGTTTTAATGAAACGCAGTGACATACTTTGGTCAAAATGAAGGGTGGAGGCACCTTCACATCCATCTGTCTGACGGGTGTTTTCACACCGGCACTATTCAGGTCAGCCCAAAGGAACTCTAGGTTCACATAGGTCAGTGTGAGAACAGCAACCGCCCTCCAAAACACCCGTACCAAGTCTTGGTCGAACAAACTACGGGGTTCTCTCCACATCTTTGAACTGAAAAGGTTTCCCCCCACCTGGACACAACAGTGTGGACTGTGAAGGAACGTATAAACAGGGAAAAAGAAAATAACACCAGCAGCCATTTCCAACTGGGGTCACTTTTTATTTAAAAACTGTACAGTTGCTGAGAGTGCAACAAACAATATAGATAAAATTGGCCAGTCCCAGGATGAAAATGCATAACTGTTGTGTCACCAACTTTTCAGCTCTTTGCTTCAGGCTGATTATCATGGAAACATGATAGTTCCCATCGACGGCACGGACTGTTTTGCTGGAGTCAAAACAACATTTCTGAAGAGAAAATGAAAAATGAAACAATGTTATCTGGTGTGCAACAAGGATGCTAAACAGAATCCTTGAATACAGCCATTCCAGCCTGCTTTCATCCCCGGTAAAGATTCTAAAAAGAAACACAATAACAGCTCTCTTTCCCATGATGTGTTTATGGGGGTGGAGTCAACCGCTCAGCTCCTCTATAGGATGTGCATCTTTTGAAAGTGGGGTAACATTTTCCTTCTAAAAACTTTTGAAGAACAACAAATGCTGTATGGTGTGACATTTCAAGGGGGAAAAGATAGAGAGGCTGGTCATCTGACCCTTCGATAAGCACCGCACCCCTCCCGCTCCTTCTTCTCCCTGTTAGCATTAGCTCAGGTCCATAGTGGAGAAGTCATTGACGCTATGCACCAGAGCTAATGCTAACAGAAAGATGTTTTCACTCATCACACTCCCTGCTGCTAAATCATATCATTACTTTTACTAAACAGTGGTGAAATCAATCGTCGAATAAACAAAGCAAACTTACCTTGGAGCAAATGTAGGTGTGTTTTGTAACTTTCCCCATGTTCAGTTGCTTGTGTGGACGGACACATAACTGAACCCACAGCCTGCGTTTTTTCAGCATTTGTTTTATCTTGGGAAAGGGAGTAAAAAATGCTTTCTCCAAATGAACTGGACACCTTGAGTCACTGTTGCAGGTCCCCAGCAACAATGTTTCACCATGGCGTTACTATAGTTTAATATTAATACTGATGATACGCATCGGAAATATAGCGAGACAATAGAGTCCTTAACGCAGGAGCAGCAAGAGTGTCCAAGCTAGCAATAGAAACGGGTAGGAGCGGTAGGGGGGCGGTGCTTACCGAAGGGTCAGTTCCACTCATGGCTGTGTCTGTGACATCACAGAAACCTGCAAATATGAACATCTCACCAACATGTCACTATGTAAATGCAAGGCTTGTGTTATGTCTGAGTTTTTGATTTGGTAGTTACATCAAACGGCCAAATACTATGTGCACGAATGTGGAAAGATTTTTTTTTCCTTTCTTTTGTTGAAAAATATGCCGGCTTTAAACAAATCTCTGTTCAAACTCATCATAATGCTTTCATTCATTCTACATCTGAATGAATGAAAGTACATCTACATTCTACCCCTCACAGCACTTGAGTTCAAATTAACCAAGGTTTTTAGCAATTATTTCTTTTTGATAAGTGGTGCATTCCATTTATAGTTAGAATAATGAAAATGTAAGCATTCCTCTAACAGCTGTATCGCAAAAAGAAAGGAAGAAATGTTGTTCACAATAACTGTTAGATTACTGATCAATAGAAGAAGGCATTGAAGATTTCAAAGCCTAAGCTGCTGTATTCAGTGTTGGAGATGCAGGAGGTTAAAATGTATTAATGAGAGAGGACAGTGACTTTAAGTATCAGACATACATGGGAGTTCCAGCAAAGCTTTGAATTCAGACATAAAAGAGAAAAGTTGATGTAAGAAATACTGAAGAAGCTGTTTGATCTTGGGATTCCTTCACTGTGTTCGTGGATTTTTGAGGAAATCAAATTAAAATCAAGTTTTCTTTTTCATAAAAATAAAAATGCATTTGTTGTATAAGTAGCTCCATTTATGTAACACGAGGACCGGGGTCCTTCTGCCGCGCAGCTAACTCCATCGACTCTTCATAAATAACGGTTTTCCAGTTAAACCCTCTCTTATATGGACCCGCTATTGTCTGATAGATAATGACTGTACAAAGGTTTTCATATATGAGGCGGCTTCATGCACAGCCTCCTATCAATAAACTACACACACGGGAAGGAAGTCAAGCTCATCATGAGTGGCTACCTTGAACATCATAAAGCGTGTGCTGTTTTTATTAAGGCACAATGGGCTACGCGTAGGTTGACTCCCATCAAAAGTGAACTCGTATAAACCCAGCCCGGCGCCTCAATCAACGGAAGATTGTGAAGGGATATGGGGAGCGGTGCCCTCTCAGACGCCCTTAACGTAAACCTCTTCGGCAAATAGTTTAATGGATGAATGCTTATCCATATTCCAGCGAGGTGAGTGATGTGATTTCACCGTTGATTACCCCTGCTGATCTGTTTGGTTGGTTTAGTGTTAGATAAATGCAGGAGACTGCTGAATGGAATGATTAAATACATACAGACCCTGCACAATCTCAGGGCAAACAATGCACGGATTAGAATGGTAGAACCAGGGGATGGGCCAAAAGGCTGATTTTAATAATCTCAATGAACTCTCCGGCAACTTTTGCTGAAGTACCCCGCAAGGTCAGCGTATGACATTAATTGAAGTTAATTTCAAGTTGGTTTGCTTTAAAATCTGATTTTAGCTGATGGCAGAGCATGCAATTTTCAAGGATTAACATGATACCAATCTCCTGCCTTTAATCTCTCCGTAATTTAAATCTCAAATTGATCCACGTGCCTGTATGGACTTTTTTTTTTGAAGATATTCACCATATCAGATGTACCACCTAAGCGAGGTGCTTCATCAGAACAGCTCAGTGTCAAAGTGACATTTTTTACGCATTATATTTCTCTGCCTTGGCCAGAAAGGCCCCCTTTTTCCTTCTCAGCGTTTCAGAGAGACTTGACAGAACAACCTCTCTCCGGTGCAGCTGGAGGCCAGGCAGTCTCAACCATGATACATAAAGCATCAGATTGCACATGAGCACAAATCCAAACAACTTGTCATGGAAAGATATTCTGTCCTCTGTTCAGACATTATTCACACACCACTGTGCTCTTGGTGGATAAGAAACTGTCTCGGGCTGAAAGAAGAGTTGTGTTGGCCCCCCTCATCTGTTCTGGAGAAAAGGAAATATAGACAAAAGTGGTGAGAGATGAGTGGAAAGAGCTTGTGCCGTTGAAGTGCAGTGGAGGATGGAAATGCGAGAGGCTGGATGTTTGCAGAGGGGCAAAGATGGCAAAGTTGAGTGAGATGAGGAGAGGGAAGTGGCGCAAAGAATTTATACCACGGAACCTCTCCTGATCTTCTCCTGATCCGCTAGCCGTCCATTCTGTGGGTGGATTGTGTAAAAGCCTGAAGTGTGCACGCAACCATAGCGCGGTAAATGGGAAAGAGGATCAACTAAATATTACTGCAATCAGCAGTAATGGGGCTCGTTCATCAACACCCTCCAAGTCCGTAATCTCCTTTTGTTATTGAGATGGTTATTACTCACTCAAGTGGAATTGTTTTTTTCCAGAAGTGTCTTTGGAAAAGTTTGTCTCGTTCATGAGATGTTTTTTTTTAACCTGTGCATATACTTTCCCCTGCATTCTGATGATCATGAATATTATCTGCTTACAAATTGCCAATTGTTCTTAATTATCATAGGTAAACACCCTGCCAAAGGCCATGAAAAGAAATAGTGTCATCCTGTAAAGGGCTGTGTATACTCTCGCGGCAATGTGTCACAGATCTTGTTGCCGGTATGCCGCAGTTACTTTTGATTTATGCTCAATTTTCAAGCGCGGTCTTCGCCATATTATTCCACGCCCCAGCGCAAGAGGGACAGTCACGAACTAGCTAAACTTACTAAACTTATCTCCTGCGTTTTTCCACTTCTTTGCCATCTCGGCCGTATCTAGATCCACATTAATTGCTATCTCCCTTTCATGAATTACTAGAATATGTGCTGTCTTTGTGGTGTGGAGAACGACGTACAAATGTGGGTACTCTACTTCTTCACTTCTTCGATGACCCGCTCTTTTCTACGCAGATGTAGAATTGACCAATCATAGGCCTCCTTTCTCTCCTCTCTGTGGCACTGTCTGCGGTCACCTACAATTTTGGGGAGGTGCGCCGGAGTGTCTGCGTAGGGTGGGGGGGCATCTTTGCGTCATCTGCGTCACATACGCAGACGACGCAAAGATGTATAAATCAGGCTTAAGGCTGCATGTACGGATACAAGTCACACATAAGAAATGAAACGTGATGGCAAGTCTCTGTGGCTTATTTTGAGTTGTTCTGGATGGAATCAGTCCTCAGTAACATTATATACACCCCCCCATCTAGACATATGTGCAACTGTACAATGTCCAAGCACACCTCTTCCAACTGTACCACAGACCAGGGACTGTGTTGTGTTTGAGCACAGAGACACTAGCCAAACGAGCCAGACTTTACACATCTTCACCGTAAGACATATTTAGCCATACCATCATGGTGATGCAGCGTAAGGCAGCCCACAACAGTCCATTTCAGTTCTGGTAAGAGAAGAGAGCAGCTGCTCCTCCAGAACCAACGTTCGAAGCTTGCCACAGCACAGCACTTTCAACAATAAAACACATCTGCTATGTGATGCACTGATAAACAACTCATCGTCTCTAACTGCCTCTAAATCGTTCTGAATTAGATCGAATTAACTGAGTCCACGTCACGGTCTTCTTTTACAACTAGCTGAAGTGAGCGCCAGCTCCGGTGAACATGCTGCTGCTAATCTGAAGTATTCCCCGGTCGGTTGGGCTTTTAGCATGCAGACATTAGCTTCAATATTACCGAAACAATATCTTCAATTGTCATACTGGGACCTCAGTTTAATTAGGATTTCTACACTGTATCAGATAAAACAGACTACTGACAAGTTGTCGGTCTTTACTGTGGTACAGTTGACTCTTGGGGGTGTTTCTAAAAGTATATGCACTTTCACGCAGGTCACAATAAATAATAGCAGTATTACAGTATTGTTATTAGCAGTATTGCTAATAACAATACAATAACAAGTATTACAGTATTGTTATTAGCAGTAATAACAATATCAATCACTAGACGAGACTACATATATGAACAATTATGTACTTTATCTCAATCTTTTGAATTTCCCTGAGCGAGTCATCCCAATGGGATCAATCAAGTCTAGTCTAAGGGCCAATTCCAATTCCTCCCTTAACTGTCAATCTCAACCCTCGCCCTTAACCCTCAGTCTTTGGCCCTCAATCTTGGCCCTCGAAAGTAAGTGTCAGGGCTATCTTGTGACATAGAAATGGGACACCCCATTGAGTGCAGTTACGTCTTCAGACTGTTGGGGGGCGACCTTACGCCAAAGCTACATCCAGTCTGTCAAGAAAACTACGACGATGAAGAAGACATAGAAGAAAAATAAGATAGAATAAATATATATAACAAAGACATTAAAATAGTTTCATAACATGTATATCTTTATTCACTACGAAACAGGGCCGGAGTGGGCCCTTTTCTCAGTCCGGGAATTTAATTCAAATTCAGGCCACTCTGATACGGAGGACAAATTTGAGTACATAGAAAAAGATAAAACAAAAAACAATTCTCTCACAATGCCTTTTATTTTATTTAGATTATGGCATACAATTATTCACGCCCCTTTAACAATGTATGATTGAAATTCAAATAAAATAAAGATAATGATAAAGAAGTCCTTTCACAAATCAAAGTTCCTTTACATAACTTCTGTTGTTCTTCTGTATGCCATATTTTACATCATAAACGTCTATCTTGACTAACTCTCTTCCTCTACCTGGCCCTTCAGCAGTCCTGCCCTCGTCTGGATCATCAGTAGTGGAAATGGTCTGCTGCTTCGACGCTAGAAAACATTCCATAACAATAAAAAAGATATTTAATATTGAGTTGATAACAGTGTGCGCACCTCCCTCTTAGCATCTGACTTCATAGGCCTATAATAACAATTAAAAAGTAATGTAGGTTACATAGACAATTATTGATTAAACAGTGGTTACCTATTTCATTTGGTCTTATTTTGATGCATTTTCAACAGTTAGTTCATTTAAATCCTGCTACCTGTTTCCTCTGTGGTCCTGGCCTCTCCATGACTGCATTCACCTTCAGGCACCTGATCTTCTGAGGCTACACAAACATTTCATTTAGGGGGTTCTTTATGTTGCTGAAAAACACACTTTATGTATTTATCTAGCCTATCCTTTCATTCACTTATTAATTTGTTTGCATATTTAATTATGATTTTGTTAAATTATCTGCACTATTTAATCTACACATATCATGGTTTTTCTTCTGTAGACTATGCCATATTTTCTATCATAAACGTCTATCTTGACTAACTGTCTTCCTCTACCTGGCCCTTCAGCAGTCCTGCCCTCATCTGGATCATCAGTGGTTCTGGCATCCTGCGCTGATGCTACAAAACATTCCAGAACCATGAAAAAGACAGTTAACATTGAGTTGTTAATGTTTGCGCGCCTGTGGAAATGCACGATATAACGGCGAGACAAAATAGGCTACAGTTGCAGAGAAGCTAAGGCATGTAGAACGTGCAGACTCTCGAGTAGCCTATTTTATTATTAGGCCTATTATTATTAAGAATATTTTTTTTAATAACAGCTGCCCCCACGCCCACGAACCAAGCGCAATATTGGTATACAGCACTTCTAAATAATGCAGCCTAAATAGTACGTTTGACATGCATTTAATACCCTAACAAATAGCCTGTTACACAACCTGTTTAATATGTCTAATCGCGTGAACCTGTGCGCGTTGGTGCTAATACAGGCAGGCTACAAATAAACAACTACAACAACTCTGTTCATCAAAATGGTTAACTGGCATTTAAAGCAACAAGTTTTTCGGTTCTTCTATGGAAATATGAATGCACTTTAAGCATAGATAATCCTATACCTACATTGTGACATTTTTAAGTTGGCAGTTGTGACAGTTGCAAACGCTCGCCACGTTATATGATAAAATTCACAACCAGGCCAATTATCCATCTCTCTTTCAATAACCTACCAGCTTGTCTTGAGAAGATGTCAGTTAACTTTGGCACATTTGGCCGCCGCCTCCTTTCTTTTTTTTAATTTTAGCCCTCTCCGTTCCGCCCAGCCTCTTTCTGCTTCGCGCCAGTGTGATTTAAAGACGAGCCTTGGGCCAAACCACCTGAAACACGTGGGAGGGGTCGGGGGGAATTATGCTGCTTACATGGTAGTATAACCACAGATTTTCTAGGAAGGGGCTGTGGACCTATTTAATCCACTATGATGCAACGGGCGGTTGCAACTTAATTAATATTAATGCAAGAATAAGACAAAAGAAGTGACAAAAAAAAAAAATTAAAATTAGTTGTCCCCGTGGTCCACATCGATGGTTTGGGCCGGGAAAGCTCCCGATCACTTTAATGTGCAGCCCGGCTTTGCTACGAAAATACTTTTCACTACACAATACTTTTACAATACATTTTTTCAAAGACGTCCTGGTAAAAATACACAATGCCTTCTGGTGTAGCCCTTACTTCCAAGGGTGGTGCTGGAGAATCTCAATATTAAGGGTCATACAGCCCTCAAACTTGTCCCTCAACTTGACTTTCTAAGAATCGGGACAGCACTTGCACTTCACAGGAGTGGCATTTTTGAGATTGAGGGTTGAAATTGAGGGTTAAGGGAGGAATTAGAATTCAGTCTCAACTCACATGACAGAAATCTACACTCAACCATCCCAAAGATGCTATAACAAAGTTAAAGCAAACAGTGGTAGTTCCAACAAGAAAATAAATCTACTTTCACTCTTGACAGTGAGCCTTGGATGTTGAGATTAATGATTACTCAAAGATGTTTGGAAATGAGTATTTGAAACAGCTTTTCAAAGGTGAACAAGAACAGAGCTGACTTTTGCTTCACCGATATGACTCTGGAGATTTAACCAATGTCTGGTGCTTGTCTAAGATCTGAAGTAACCCCAACCATAATACCAGAAAATTAATCTTTGAATACATCAACTATTTAGGATCTCTGAGTTTTAATAAGAAATTTCTACCTAAGAGCAATTAGGAAATGTGGTGATTTTACTAATGAACGGGACCAGTGGCCTGAATTCTAATACACAGAGCAATGTTGCATGGAGCTGAAGTTTCGTTTTGGGGATGAAAGGTCTGTGACATAATGCTGTCGGTTCTAATAACTTGGAGTGGTTTAAGCCCCACAGCAGAAGAGCTCATGGAATATGTTAAAAGCCCTTTTAACTGTAAACCACTAAACAGTGGTCAGTTTGCTTTCAGGCTCTCCACATGGACTCTTGTGAAAACTGAGGATTATCAGCGTAAAACTGTACATCCTCGTGTACCGTGTCCTTGCGATGTGTAAAGGCTCTTGGCTCGTGTCTGACAGCGGCTCAATGGCGAGAGGAATGTTTCCTCCCAGTGAACTGTCCGTCTTACAGGCGCAAATCATCTCTGTCACTCAACACCCATCCTCTGTAGGGCCTCATTAGTCTAACCACACAAGAGCTCCCTCACACATGCAGGAGCCTGAGCTATTGGTCATGCACAACTCCCAGAGGATGCTGTGGTTTTGACTCCTCAATATTCACAATATTCCATAACAAGGCACAGACAGTTGTACTAGCAGTCTACTGCAGTGCTGCAATGCACAAATAAACAGAGGACTACAAACCTAACAAGAACACACGTGTTAGACCACTGAGGTGGAGCCCCACACTTTTACGTCGCTCTGAATATGTTTAGGAACCACTACAAAAGGCTCTCTGACCCAAAAGCATATCTTCTCTTAATATTTATAATGGTGTGCAGTTAAAGGGGCCGTGCACACTGGTTGGGAATGTGGAAAAACAGCTTAGTGGTTTAGAGTATCTTACTGTTGGTAGAATTTAAAAGGCTTCCTATTAGCTGACAAGTGGTATCCCTGAAGAGGAGATGTTTGAGCAACGGACTTCCCAGCATCTCCAACAACACCCCATTAATCACCGCGGCTCTTCTTCAATGTTGCACTTCTGCAAACATGCTTTTAGAGTACTTCTAGAGTAGCTTTGCACCCAGCAGCTCCAAAAAGGCTGTTATTATTTCAGAACGACGGGGGTCGCCCTGAAAAGCTAACATGCATGGCTCAAGTGCTTTTTGATTGGCCGGACACCTGGAGGCTTGCCAACGGGCAGAACTAATGGCTCGCGAACGAGCACAGCTCCCGTCGCCTCCTGCTGCACGTCCGGCAGCGTAATGCACCCTGTGATGTCTTCTGTGATGTATCACAAAAAAACAAAAACAAAAAAAACAAACAAACAAATACCTTTGGCCCAGAAAAACAAACTGCATCTACCAAGCCGTGGCTGGCCACCTCACAATTAAAAACCAATTTGTTTGGAGACATCATGGAAACAAAAATAAAAGAGCTGAGACAGAAGTGCGAGCAGATCCACCAGGATGTAAAAACACTGAGGCGCTGGCATTTCTGGATGTGGGCTACCAAAACAAGATGAAAATATAAAGATACATCACCTTCTATGATGTCACAGAGAGCCAATGTTAAAAAAAGGTTTAGTTTTTTTTCTAGAATAATAATAATAATAACTTCATTTGTATAGCGCCTTTCAAAACACACAGTTACAAATTGCTTTACAGTAAAACAAATAAGATAATCATTAAAATGAAAATAAGAACAGTAAGATCCCATAAAACACAGCAAAATTGTAAAATAAACCCAACAGTTAAGAATAGGCCATGTAGTGAGTTTTAAGAAGATATTTAAAAGAAAATACAGTTTGCCTGCCTGAGACCCTCCGGCAGGGCGTTCCAGAGCTTGGGGGCCCGAACAGCAAAGGCTCGGTCACCTTTGATGACCAAGCAGGACTTGGGAACTAACAAGAGTGCCCTGTCAGAGGATCTCAGGCTCATAAGGAGTTAGCATTTCTAGTGTGTAGGCCAGAGCCTGGCCATTCAAGGCTTTAAAACTAGCAATAAGATCTTAAAATCAATTGTAAAACTGATGGGTAGCCAGTAAAGGGCAGCCAGGACTGGTGTAATGTGGTCACCTCTTCTGGTATGAGTTAACCCTTGTGCGATGTTAGGGTCTTTTGGACCCATTTTCAATCTTCACTAAAATAAAAATCATACAAGTAATACTTTTTTCAACTTGAAAGTCATTGTCCTTGGCTTATTTTATGTGAGGGGCATGGAGGATAACTTTTTTGGGGGGAGTTCCCACTCTACACCCCCCCTTCACATTTACATCACTCTCAGGGTGTTTGGGTCCAAAGGACCCCAATGTAAAACAATAGGGCAGTAGTCTACTCTACAGCTTTAGTGTGAACATTGAAATAGGACCATATAGATTGTTGCATACCTTTACTTGCCTTCCTTCTACCAGAGACTAGAATACCTGAACAGAGGGTGGAGTGGGGGATATATTTTTCCCAATCAAACTTGACCCAAGGGGGCGGGGCTTCGCTACCACGCCATTATGCAACAGGAATCCTACATCCCAGCCCCTGTGTGTGCTAGAGACATAATGCATGCACCAGGGGGTCAACAGAGACAGCCCTGAGTGCACCTTACTGTCCCACAACCACCCTTGATCAAAGGGGGTGGGGTTTCGCTACCACGTCACCTGCAACACAAATCCCACAATCAAGCCCCTGTGTGAAATCAATTCCATGCAATAAATATCAATAGTACTGAAGGCCTGCTTTCCTTTATTTATAGGCAAGTTGACTGCAGTATTGATCATAACTGTTTTACTGTATGTGATGTATTTATACATAATATAGAAGAGGTCAAGGTACATGGTACCTGATATTGTCTAATAATAGTATCAATAGTGGCTTGGAGGTCAGACTCCACCCCATTTGACCAATGTAGATTGGGGACTGGTCAGAAACCACCCACAAGCAACACCCTGGTGAAGACAGTGTGTGTTTGGCTCTCACAAGGGCTAAGTTGTGGGATTTGTCACATGCATGATGGCAAAACTCCGCCCCCCAAGGTGACAGTCAGTACAGGGAAGTTCAGTGACATCACAGCAATGCACCAGTAACCCTCCAGTGAAGACAGCGTGTCTCTAGCCCACACAGAGGCTGAGAAGTGGGATTCGTGGCGTGAGTGATGGTGAAACTCTGCCCCCCAAAGGTTGACGTCATCATAGGGAGGGTCAGTGATGTCAAGGCTACCCAACAGTAACCCTCCAGTGAAGACAGTGTGTCTCTAGCCCACACAGAGGCTGAGAAGTGGGGCTGGTGGCGTGGAAAAAAGCGTTTCAAATAGGCTCCGCCCCCTCAGGTTGGAGAAACCTAGTGGTAGGTCAGTGACCTAAAGGACATCCTCAAGTTTCCTCCGGTGAAAACAGAATGTCTCTAGCCTGCACAGGGGCTGAGTTATGGTATGAAACCCCAAGGGGTCCAAAGGACCCCTTAACACCACGAGAGTGCAGAAAATCCTAACACCACACAAGGGTTAAAAGCCTGGCAGCGGTGTTTTAGATTAGCTGAAGTCTTTGAATGTTTCGCTAACTGATGCCACAATAAAGTGCATTACAATAGTCAATTCTGGATGAGATGAAGGCACGATTGACTGTTTGGAATCGTGATGGAGCGAGGAATGATCTGACTTTTGATAGTTGTCTCAACTGGGCAAAGGAGGATTGTACAGTCTTGGTTACCTGAGCGTCGAAGGAAAGTTGGGACTCAAAAATGACACCAAGGTTGCGGGCTTCAGTACACATATTATTTGACAGGGCACCCAAACCAGAGGGCGGATTTGTAACACTGCTGGTGCTGGGGCCAGGGGGGTGCAATGATGATCACTCCCGATTTGGAGTCATTTAACTGTAGGAAATTTGCAGTCATCCAGTTTTTGACTTCAGCTAAGCAGGACTGTAGATAATTCAGAAAACACAGAAAAGCACGGCCAACAAATGAGATTAATATTATTTGAATTGCACTTTAGAAGGAAGGTTAGTTATTACAAATACTGTAGATATTCACAAGACAGGAATGCAATAATAGAAACATTTCATCAATATGTTAGACATTGCCAAAGGCTTTCACAAAGTGGAATGTTTTAATTAGGGATCTGAAGCAGCTATAGACAAACTGTAGCCACCTTCTACAATACCAGTCATTAAGTCTGAGATGCGTTTCTGCAGGACCATTTAAGGCTTTGAACATGAGTAATGAAACTCAAATTAGTTAATTACTAATGACAAAGTTACTCTCTTTAAGTCTAGTAATGAGCAACTGTTGTTGCCTGGTTGTGATGCCAGAAATAATGTAGCCGAGAGGCAGAGGAGGCTTCTGCTGTAAGAGTCTAGTGGGCTAAACAAGGGAAACCGTTATTGTACTTCAGAAAAAGCTGTTCTCGAAACGAGTTGCGAATTGTGGTTTGAGTATCATCTATGCAAAGTATGTTAATGTGTTCTGATATTTCGGTGGTAGTTATGAATATGAGGATACCAGAAACACTGGTGGTACCGGTCGGTGTGAAGGCGAGTCAACATTTAAACACATTTGGAACCATTAGCTGGGATTTATCTCCGTGTGGCTGTTTTTGTCTGAGTGTACTTTTGCACCTCTCCCTGCATCCGTGCAGCAGGCACTGGGAAACTCCCATCTCACACTTCCGCCGTACCCCGCAGCTATCCCTCCGTGCAGCATCCAACGTTAGCAGGAGATGTGACTCATCCTGGAGTGAAGCCTCCTCCTGCACCCCGCCTCCCACTTCCCTCCTTTCCCTCTCACTATCTCTCCGTGTGCACCAGTCGTCTGTTTATGTGCCTGGATCTCTTGCCTTGACGGCCTGACTTGAGAGTCACAGTGGCACCACTGCCCCCGGGCCAAAACAAGGCTTGATGAGAAAAGACACACTTTCGTCCTCATTTTCCTCCCAGATGGGTACAGCTTCCTTGTCTGTTGTCATATTTCTGCCCATCTATTGCTGGGTATGCTCTTTTGGGGTCTTTAGCAGAGGATTGTTTATATAGTTACATCATTCAAAGACACCTTTGTCACCTTTTTTTTGCCTCTGTTCATAGCTCTGTTTATACACTCTACCGCTCTCTTCCGCGGGGTTTGTCTATTTTTATACTGCTGGTACAGCAGGTAAAGCAAATGCAGCACAATGTGAAGTTGAGTAAAATAAGGTTTGGGAGGTTGAATCATTTTACTCTCAGTAGTCACTTTAGGCTCTTAAATCTTATCATTTGGTCCTCTTACAACTCTGAAATTTAATTTAGTTATACTTTTTGGTCCCCCTAAAAAGTGACAAGATTTGTTAGATTAGTTTTTTGACTTTGTTTTTCACCTAAAGCACAGAAATATGCATATTAAGTCACCCTCTAAATCTTACTTTAGCCAATTAAGATTATAGCCCGATTGTATACTTCACCTTACCCGTTAACACTAGCTGCTACCTGCAAATTGTGGATATAGGAACCTCCGCTAACCGCTAATGCAATCTTCCGCTTGCTAAAGCCGCTACCCGTTATGCCGACTCCCTTACTCAATTTGTAGGTGTGGCAGTGGGCGTGTCTTTTGCCCTTTCTGCAAACTCGGTATCTTGCAGTCATGGGTTTAGGGTTGTAGGTAGTCAGACCATCCGCTAACCCGCATGTCGGCGCGTACAAGAACGCATCCAAATGGCATCAATGCATGTCCACCTGGTCACATGTGGACGTGCACAAACGTCTCTACCTCTCGAATTAACTCTTACATGAAAAGCGTGATTTGGCCTCAGTTGAACTGCTGAGAAAATACCAGAGATTGTCTTTAACGGCTTGCTCGCCAGTTAAACAATAGATGACCAGAGCATGTTTACTGTGAGCGCACCAACTATCTGGGACTTTAGGAATCGTCTGTGTAAAGATATTTTTATGTATATATCAGTGCAGAGGAGGAGGAGGAAGGAAGAGGAGGAAGCTCTACAGCAGAGTCCCAGACGAGCTGCACACGAGAGCTGCTCCGATCTGGATGAAAAGACGCTCCATAGCAGTTAGCGGGTAGCTCAACCTGCTCTTAAAGGCAATGGCTACTGACGCACTGATTGGTTTAACAGGTGGAATGTCCTAACCACTACTATGCATAATGTAGCGGGTAGCGCAGGTGGGATAGCGGGTTTAGCAAAGGTGGAAGTTCGCGTTCTTTGCGGTGGAACGCCGCTCCCGCTACCCGCTATCCCTAAGGAGCGGCTTTAGATTGGGCCCTATATACCTATGCCCTGTCTCATTTCTTAGAGTCACCCTCACATCCTACGTCTGAGACTCCCCCTGAATTGCAGGGCAAAGTGAAATCTCCCCATTTACAGAAAACAATTAAAACTGAACCTTTTGTGGTCATCTGCCAGAAATCACAGAAATCAAAGACAACAAAAACATCTGCAACAGTTGTGAATGCTGGTGGATCAGTTCAGAGCATGTGTGATAGTCTGCAAACACATTTATTAAAATTAGCAATCAGCTGTTATTACTGTCTATTATTTATATAATTGAATTCAGTTAGAATGGGTCAGCTATTTGTTGGCCACCCATGTTCACGTTCATACAGGGGCAAGCATTTAGGTTGTATGGATGGGTTGTGTGGATTAAGTTGCATGGTCGTGAACAGCTCAGACCCCCCCCCCCCCCCCCCCCCCCAGCCACCTCCTCCCAATCTACTTGAGAAATCTGATCCCTCCAGCATGTCCTGGGTCTGCCTCGGGGCCTTCTGCTGCCCGAAACACCTCCTCAGGGCGTTCGTCCCGGTGGTATAACAAACCAGCCGCCTGAACACCTTATTTGGCACATAATTATTAATGATTCAAAATAATAATACTTGGTTTCAGCATGAAGTCACAACTAGTGGACAAGAATTAGAGAATTATCACAGGTGGGGCTGAAACATCTGTACCATGACACCGTCACCTCAATGGATGGCATTTTGATAAACTCATATGCAGTTGCTCTCACAACCACTAGAGGTCACATTCTTGATACTTAATGACAAATCACTAAAACTAACCCAAGAGGTCGCTATTAGGGAAGAACGTGTCACTGATAATCTGGTAGAGTGCGTGGAAATTTAATAAAATGCAATTTTGAAAGTGTAAATATAAAGCCTCATCTGGGCCTACAGCTACTCCTTCACATTAGAGTCCAAAGGAGGTCAGGACACCTTAGTGCTCTGTGTAAACACACAAAGAGGATTATGGGTAACTGGTAGGCACCTGCTTAGAAATGAGATTAAGCCTGAAACTCAACAAAATTTCTGAAAATATGTCAAGCAGTAATAAATAAGCAACTTTAGATTTCAATTGTCATAACAAATCCATTTTCGGTCACCTATGGGGGGTTCGTCATGAACATCTGGGGTCATTTTTAAGCATGGACGATATGCTGTAGCGTCATTTTTCAGACTGCAGGGTAATTCAACACACACACACATGGCATTGGCTTAATGTCATGAAAGAGTGTCATAACACAAACCATAACACAAACTTTCCTAAACCTAAAAAAGTAGTTTTAGTGTGGTGAGAAAAGGAAAAAAAAAGGACACTTGAAAATGACCAAAAGCTTAAAATGAAAGTGTTGAAATATCAGGACCAACTACATAGTTGTACAATCGTTTCCAGTATGCTTTCATTTAAAAGATTAAAAAAAAAGGAAAACACAAAAAAAAAAAAAAGAGAAAAAAAGCTCTTGGCCCTCATTCCTCAATTTGACTCAGTGATTAACGATAATTGGATGTAGAAGCGAATAAAAGAAGACCCCTGGGGATTTTATTGATATGAAGATCAGCACAATAGCATCAGCACACTCTTTTGGTCCATTTTCCCCACATAAATCATATCCACCCAACTTAATTTCACTCGGTAGCTTTCCAAACATTATCTCACTGAATTTTGAAAATAAGCATCACATTATGTAACGGCGGCACATAATGTTTGAGTCATGTGGTGGCGACAACACAGCGAAAGCATCAACGTCAATCAATGGATCAGTTGTTTTGGACGGTGGGGAGCTTTACACACCGATCATCCCAGTCAGCTAGAAAAGTTTTAAGAGTCAAATAATCTAGACTTAGAGAAGGATGGAACTGTTAGTCAGCTTTTACTCTTCGATTAAAAACTCGTTCCAGTTTTCCTATGTTTCTGTGTTCACTAGATTGTGTTACGACTTTAAGTTACAGCTTTGTTCGTTTTGTAAATAGGTTCTTGTCTCGGTTTAGGCACAAGAATGAGTGATCTTTGTTTTCCAATATGTGAAGTTTCCAGGAAATATATGACCAGAAGTGTGGTAAAATGAGCACAGAAGGGCTGCTACCACATCTCCTCCACTGACTGAGGCAGGTGAAGATCAGCTCATTTCCTCCTTCACGACCGTCTGTAGGATGAGCCTACTTGGTTACCGGGGTGATGAGTCATCCTCCAATCAGTAACTATGCTACTGCATTTGTGGGGGTGCTGGACAGTTTGCATGTGGAAATGAACTTCACATACTGAACATGATGAATATAACAACGTGATATCGAGGTCTGTTCATATGATGATTAATGAGAATGTCACAGTTTTTTTTTTTTTTATCCATTTAAAAAACTAAAGCAAACAAAGACTTTCACCTGATGATGCACCAGAAGAAAAGATAAGAAATGAGTCACTGTTGTTGAGGTATCTGCCTGTGGACACCAGCCGGGCCAGAACGCCTGCAACTGATGATTTTTATGCAAAATTTGCTAAACTTTAATGAGCAGCCTAACGGTCTGATTTTTTTTTTTTTTTTTAGACTTGAAACAAATTAGGATCTTCTAACGAAGGTAGAGTCTTGACAAAGGGTGCGCATGTTATGTCCCAGACTAGAGTGGACAGGAGCAGAACATAAACCCCCACCCCCCCTCTCCCCCTGCTACCAACGACAACCATGCAACAAATACTTTACAGTCAATAAAAACATGTTTATTTTAACTCATTATGAGTAGTAGTAGCATCAGCTTCAGGGAGGGCATGGCCAAAATAACAAAGGAAAGACACTTCCCACTCATCTTACCTAAAAAAGGAAACAAACAAATGACATAAACCAGTGGTTCTCAAACTCTTAATGCTGCGTACCACCTGAGAAACTGTTCAGCTCTCTGAGTACCACCATGATGACCAACTTTAATATATAGCCATATATACCTTCTCAATTAGCTTTAAACACACAGGAGAGATGTTTATTCCTTATTGTGGTTATTTATTACCTGAATTGTTACTTTACTAATTCAGACATTTACAACTCTGTCCAACAATTCTCACATACGCATACTCTCATACAGAGCAAAATAAACACACGCAAAAGTTGTTGCATCTGCACTGCAACTGAATATGCAACAAATATCTTTTTAAAAGACACAATTTTAATTGTCTCAAGCTACAATTCAATTCAATTCAATTCAATTTTATTTATATAGCGTCTGTTACAATGACAATTGTCTCTAGGCGCTTTACAGAGACCCAGAGCATGATCCCCGAGCAAATATCATCAACTAAGATTATATAATTAAATCCAATCAATGATAATGGCAGGTAAAAAACTCCCACGTAGGGAGAAAAAAAACCTTTATACCAAACAGTGGCAAGGAAAAACTCCACTTTAAGAGGAAGAAACCTTGAGCAGGACCTGGATCATATGGGGGGACCTTCCTGCTGAAGGCCAGCCGGGTAGAGAAAGAAAAGAGGGGAGACAGGACAGAGAGAGGATGTAGGACAGAGAGAAGATGGAGGACAGAGAGAGGATGTAGGACAGAGAGAGGAGAGCACAGAAAAAGTAAAAAATAATAATAAAGAAATAGTGGAATTGTTGTAGGGTGAATGCAAGCGAGCTATGGAGGGCCCTTGGGCGTGTGGTCAGCGTAATGAGCCATGATAGGCTCTTGAGTATCAGTAATGTGCGGGTGGGGTGTAGGTGAGGTGTGTGAGAGAAGGGGGAGGAGGGGGGAGGAGGAGGGGGTTTGGGTTTAAGAAAAGAGAAGGGTAGGATTTCAAGCAAAAGGATGCACATTTCACACATTTCATTTGAAACGTATTCATAATGCATTGTATGTTTCCAATTTTTTTTAAGTGAAAATGTGGAAAAAATGTGGAAAGTCATGAGGTTTCCCCGTGTACCACCAGAGAGTGCTCACGTACCACTGGTGGTACACGTACCACAGTTTGTGCACCACTGAGATAAACTAACCTCCTTGGCCAAAAACAGGAGAAAAACCCACATCAACAAAAACAGCTCCCCCGCAAGCTACTTTAACTCAAACTACAATTAAACTAAACAAATCATGACAACAAACAAAAAGTGATGACAGCAAACAGCATGCCCCCCCGTTGGAGGCAGGGAGTGAGAGGAAGGCCGTTGAATTGGTGACCTCCCCCTTTTCAGGTCTCACGGGCCAATCACCTGTCCGCCACCTGGAACAACAAAAGAAGTAGAAAAAACACGGGACAACAGATTGCGCCAACCCGAGCCCAGGAGGGCACCTAGTAGCATTCCTACAAACAAAATAGAAATTAAACAAAAAATGACCAGCGCACACGACACAAGTGTCGAGATCATCAGCTTCTCCGTGTGTCTTCATGCTGTAAAAAAGCCTCGAGCAGCGTGCTGCTCTTCACAACTAATTCTCTGCATTAGGAGCCTGCACCGTATCGGAGCTCTTTGTACACAAATCCCCTTTAATTATGGGATTTATATATGAGCATAGCGTGATCATGAATAAACAAGTATTGAGCAGGAGAGGCAAACAGATTCGGTTAACGCTTCCTCGGAGCATGAGATTCTGCAGGGTCACCAAACAAAAGGGGCACAGTATAATGTGGATTTCAAGTAGAACATAACATTTTCCTTATCCGTGGAGGTAATTGCTTATAAACAGATACAGGTGTCTATACTGCTATTTAGAAAAAAAAGAAAAAAATTCAGCAAGTACATAGAATATGATGAAGTGATGGCAGAATAGGATGTTTAAAGGAATCAGTGTGATCTTTAAAAGTCTGAAGCAGCTTAAACCTGAATTTTAATGTCTTATAACAGCAGGTTAAGGTAAAGAGACGATGAAGGACAGTAACTGTACTGTACTGTCTGCAAGCCACATAACTTGCTCGCCTGTGCATTGTACCACTGGGGAGAGCTATTTAAGATTCAAGCAGTGTGTTAGACAGAGAATAGGAAAAGCCTTTTTGTGTCCATGAATACCCAGGCAATCAAGGCATCAATTATTCAAGCTGCACGCTGAGAGAAACCATTGCAAGCTGTCCATCGAGGACGTCATCCTGTGACTCCTAATGCTGTACAGACAGCAGTGGGACAATACAAATGCAAAAGAGCTATAAAAAACCAATGCAATGCACGGAAACTGCTGTAAAATTGGAGATAAGATGGTTGGGGCATGCTAATGAGTTAATCAATTACAGCTTGGATTGATCAAAGAATGTGATCAAGCAGACATTAAATAGATATGACGATATCAGGGCCAGCTGGAATATGGAATCCCTCCAATGTAAAAAAAAAAAATATATATATAAAAAAAAGATCTCTGAAATATAGCCCACAAATTCAATTTCTAAATAAAAAAAAAGACAAATTAAAAATATCAACATTAACTATTTTAGATATAATTTTTGTCGATGAACTGAACTGAAATGTAAATGTAAAGTTAAGTTTCCATTAGCAGAACAGAAACATTGTCACTGAATATAGGACGATAATCTATTCAAGATTACACATCTGCACCACTAGATGGAGCTGCACCTAAGTAACCAGTAAGCAAATGGAGCCATCACAGTGAACGAATGGAAGCAGGAGCTGATGTTTATTAACATAATAAAAATCAGTTTATTAAATAGTACTGTACCTTGATCTTCAATAACATTGAAACCTAACACGTATCTTACCTTAAGTATGGTCCCGTACCACCTAAAAAAGATTAAATCATTAAAATGTTTAATAATACAGCAGAATGTTATCACCGTGTGAGTTTTTCTACAATAAATTGTCCAATAAAAAGTTTTTTTTATGAATAACCTTATTGTCTTCAACATATTGTCATTTTCCCAAAATGATATTTGTAAAATAGCAGTCGTCTTATAATCAGAGTTGTCCTATATTCGAGCCAGTATATTGACATGAACCTCTGAAACATAATCCCACTCCTAACTGACCGAGCTGCTCAGTGAGGAGGGGGGGAGGGGGTCTTAACGCGACGGGAACCAGTTAGCTGGCTGCTTCTGTGTTTGTAGAGGCAAATGTTCACATATTAGAGGGGACATAAGATGAGAGAAAAAAAAAGTGGTTAAGAGCATTTTCTTTCTTTTTTTGGGGGGGGGGGGGTTTGGATGTCTAAATGACTGATTTGTTAGATGTGGGGAATCTGTTATCTGTTGAGTGGCTCAGATTAGCTGTTGGAGTATAATAGACCCTGATCAGATTAGAAATTAAATGAGGCTGAATAACTGGGAGAGAAAACCATTTAACCAGGGACCATGGAGATATAAAGACATGGTTTAAGAAATGGGGCTTTTGTATCGTTGTATCATTGGCACAAGACTCTCAAAGGCATTTCATCAAAGTGAACATGACATGCTTTTCTGTGTGTTTGAAGTGTCGCAGTGATAAATTCTTATCTTAGACTTCATCTTGAGCTCAAAAATATAACTGGTGTCGTGCTGAGATTACCTCACTGAGGAAGGACTGAGACACCAGGAACCTTTGTTGTGGCTCCTGCGGTTCACAACTTTCAACGTGCACAGCTGGATTCCCGGACTTTGTCGACTGAAATCGTAAGTAATCTCTCAAAGTTTTTCTTGTCTTGTTCTTGGAGTCTTCTTCTTGGTTTGGAACTTGTGTTCCCATCCTGACTGAAAGGTGGGAACTAAACTCATTCATGAGGCACCTCTGCCCTTTACGTAAAACTGAAACCAAACCGAACAATGGGAAGACACAAACCTCCAGACATCCTGATCAATTACAACAACAGCATCTCATTACGTGATATTTTTCTTAATGTTCTAAACTAACAACAAACTATTTGGAAATATGATGGGTGTAAAGTAGAGGTCTTCTGAACAACCTGACAACCCGAAAACCCTGAGGTTCCGACCCGACCCGAATCGGGTCTCGGGTCCATTCAGAAGACGTGACTCTGGGTTCAGGTCGGAATCGGTAGAGGTAGTCTCGGGTCCGGTTGGTGCTCTCTGACAGGCTGGGTCCGCGTTTACTTGTGAGAGGTAAAGATATTGGCGGTGGCAGTTTATGTCAGGACTCGGGGCAGTTAAATGATTATTCAGTAACATGGCATACTTGTCATAAAACAATCGTGTTGCCGTAGCGTGTTATTAGCGGTTTGCCCGGCAGCTCTAAAGCACAACGGATCGCCAACATGACAACGCTGGATGAGAGAATATGTTCACAACACGTCCTGACCGGTGTAGGCTATCAGTGTTAGCAGTTGCTACAATTGGCATCTGTATCCACAAAGAAAATAAACACATGGGTTTATTGTTGTTTACATCACGTAGCCTATGTAGCAACTGAACCGGGTAGAAGAAGACAAGCTTTAGGTAAGAAAATCAAGTTTTATTCAACGCTAGACAACTTTTAACATGAGCAACTATGGGCTGGATTGTCTCGGTTCTATTCGGATATCTTGGTTCGTTTCGTGCTCGGAAACTTAAGACTCAGGTCGGGTCGGTTCTGGGTCCAAATATTGCGGGTCCATTCGGGTTCGGACCCCTGGACTTATGATAATAGCTCAGGTTGGGTGGGTTTCGGGTCGAATTTTCACTGGTCCATTCGGGTTCGGGTCCATGAAAGTGGACCGCTGAGGACCTCTAGTGTAAAGCTAATGTCATGCTTTGAGTTTCTGGTCGCTTTAACCATTAAAAAAAACATCTATATTATCATTAGGCTTAAATACCCTTTCTTACAATGTTTGAAGTTGTATTTCTGTTTTATGAAACAAGCTCTTCCTCAATTTTTGTTCGCTATAATAACATGTAATTGAGCAGTGAGTACAGTAGCAGAAAATATTTGTTTATCATCACATTACCAATGTTGGGGTCCTGGTCCACTGGCACTATGAAAAATGATGCTAAGCACACACGTGTACGCAAGTAGCGTGTGCACTGACACCCTTGGATAATGATGAATTGTTTATGTATCTAATAAGACAGAAATAAGAAATAGGCTAAAAGAACAAATATGAATGTTTGTATTTGACATGTTTTTCTTAATTAATTTTCCTTTTTGGGATTAATAAAGTATTGGTGTTTGCTATTCTCTCTCTCTGTGTGTTTATGTAAATCAAACAAAAAGATATTCAAACACACACCACATCTGCTTGAAAAATATTGAAGCGGTGTCATCATTCTTCTTCTATAATCTCCACTGCTGAAAAATCTCACTCGTGTTTAGCTCATACCACCTATTTTCAAAGAGATGGTAACTGATAAATCATTCATGTTCCCTATATTCATCAGAGCACGTAACCTTTAAACCTACAATACCCCTCAGAGTTGTGCAACATGGCTGACCTCTCGTCTCGCCCCGACTGTCCCCGGATTCATCTCTGTTGTACAGACCACACTGCCCTAGTTCAGAACAAGCAAATTATTTATTTACTACTTTGCCATTTTGTCACACTTTTTGGTCCCAGACACAAACAACACAGCGCTCGATCCCATGAGAACTGCTCTCAGGCTCTTCTCATTTACTTTCAACTCGATGTTCGACTGCAAAAAATAATTTCGCTCCCTTTTTCCAACCCTCAGCAGGACGTAGCAAGAACTGAAATCTCATGGATGGATTTTATTCACGCCTCAAGGTGAACCCTTTGTTGATCCCTGCACGTCATGTTTAATCCACACTGTGATACCGTAAAACTGATTTTTTCACATTTAAAATTAGAATATAGATGTCTGTGATGACAACAGTAATGCATTCTCTTATGGTACTCTTAGCCTTCATTAAATCTAGCACTTGTGTTAGTAATAAAAGTGTAACGAGGTCAGTGTTTGGACAGTAGCATGTATATTCCTTTCTTGGTCTTTTTATGGTTTGAATGTGTGCAGTATTTTGGGACAGATCTAGGGCATGGACTGGGGGCTGGGTTTAAATGTTTTTATAAATACGTAAACTGTTCTTTTAATTAGTGACTGTTTTTAACTCTGCGTACCCTCACTCAAAGAACCTGTAATCTTACAATGAGTCCTTGGCTCTTTTAAACCTAGGTGGCGTTTCTGCTTTTAAAGTCTAAAAAAAAATTCTTTAAACTAATCTCGCCAAATAAGTGAAGATTAGTCAAATATAGTGCTTGTCTCTCATGTCATATGTATTCAGAACAGATTTGCTTGATGGTTAGAGTGGCAGTTTAGGTAGGTTGTTGGTGGTGGGTTTGGTCACTGGATGTCTTAAATTGGAAAATAATAGAAACAGTACACTATTGCCTCTGAATCTACCAGGTATTGCTTGTATAGAGCCTCTTCAGAATGAAACACCAATTAGGGAAGATATTTTGAAAAAGCTCTTCAAACATCTTTGAGATACAGAAGATATCTTCCTGAAGTTGTTTTGTCAGCACTTGGCAGCCCAACACCTGAGAAAGATCCTTTCTATTTTTTTCTTTTTTTCAAAGTTCATTTCCTCACTTGTCTCTGCATCCAGTCTCAGATTAAGGATGGAGAAAGCCATTTGTCATCAGCTTTCAGCAGAGCCTTCAAAGAACAGCTGAAGGTGTTGTGTTATCACTCACTGAGTACCCAAGGGTAATGCCATCTCTGAGGGATTGTGTGAAGTCACCTCATCAGCTGTAAACCGAATGGATGCCAAAACCAGCTCTTTCATCTGCAAACAAATGGCGCTCACATCGTGCTTCTTCAGAGCAAGCCAGCAAGAGTGACAGCCACTCCATCCACCCTTGAAATGATTCCCTCTTGGGTACAAGCAAAGGAAATCAAAACTGGCGAAGAAGTTAGGAGACTCCTGTTGAACAATATACAACATACACATGTGGTGACTGGAAGAAAAGGCTGAGGATGAAGTGCAGGAGGCCATGAGCTGACTGCAACATCAAGACATGGCAGGGTAACTTCAGATAGTACAGACAGTCCTTTGATGAAGATGGCCAACTCACTCAATAGTCCTGAGCAAGGAAGAAGGATGGCCGGTACCTTATTTTCTCTGACTTTACCAAGACAGCAAAATGATGAAAGCTATATAACAGGGACAAAAGTAGCCTGTAGCACTCCAGTGGATTCACTCAACATCAAGTGATTGATTTCATATTGCCGATTTAAAACAAACCTGTTGACTGATTACAGTTGGATCTACTCATCCAGTCACTTCGCAATTAAAATGATCTCTTGGCAAAAAGTCAGAAGATGCTCTTAGCTTCTTTAAAGAGACCCTGAAACTTCACAATACATTTTTAATCCTCCTTATGACAGGCTAACAACCCTAAAAGACTGTATGGACCTCACTGTCAATTGCTTGAAGAAAAAAAAAAGTGGATGGTCAGCATAAACAGCACTTAGCTTTTGTGCTTGAGGTGAGGAAGAGGACAAATGACTATGATTCAGTTCAAAACCTAGTCTCAGTCAGAAATCTAGAGAAAGGATCTGCTCTGGAGTGACTTTTGATCAAAGTTAACACACCTGGCAGGTCCTCCAGAGTGTTGGAGCTGCTCATTCACATACATGACCGTGAACTGACTGGAGTTTTTCTGAAACCTTTGGGGAGCCCTGAGGACTGGATTCACTTTCACAAGTCCTGGTGGAGAAGCTTCTTGATGCTCAAACTCATTACAATCTGAGGCCCTCCATTACCCAGGAA
Organism: Hirundichthys speculiger; assembly: GCA_018398805.1. Taxonomy (NCBI): domain Eukaryota; kingdom Metazoa; phylum Chordata; class Actinopteri; order Beloniformes; family Exocoetidae; genus Hirundichthys; species Hirundichthys speculiger. The sequence goes on along the minus strand of JAGFBZ010002435.1, from coordinate 412,785 downwards.
TACTTAAGTGGATTCATAATGATTAGCATCAATCAATAGTATCTGATGACTTTATCAATGACTTTGCATTGATAAAGTCATCAGGGGGGTCCATCAGGGGGTCCATGGAGCTATCAGCAGCCACCTTGCAAATCTAGCCATTGTCAATACAATTGTTACTAAGAAACTCAAACTGAAATCCTTGAACTATTTGCACTTTAACAAGGTCTCAAACTATTTCAGTCAACAAATACTCTCTCAGAAAAGTAACAGGGATGCAGACACACACACGCACATACACACACACTATGCTAAGGTTTCAGTATTTTTCCTGTTCTGTGCTGAATATAATAATGTATAAACATAAGGGATAACTCATGTTCCACTGACTTATCTAGCTTCTACAAAGCATTTTACATGTCTTTCATTCACCCATTCACAAATTGCAGCATTTTAATTCTAGATATGCAGCATTTCTGAGTACATACAGTTACTTGATGGGCATATCGTGAGCAATGCGTGATTCAGTTTTATGCAAAGTGACTTTGACATGTCGAGGACATGGGAAGTGATTAGACTACAACCACTCTACCACTGGAGGTCATAAAAGGATTTGTATCAAACTCTGGTCTGGATCACCTTTTAACTAAGGTCTTACATTGTTATTAACTTTATAGATACAAAGTTTAATGTACATTGGTGGTCCTATGAGTATTTTGAGTCCTATGAGTCCTATGAGATTTTTACCATCGTTAATTATGTTTATCTGTGACCAGACTGCAAATGTTTTCGTCTTCATTCCAATGTTTTGTACTTTGTTTGAACTCCCTCCTCTTCCATCCCAGACCTAAAGTACATAAAATAATCAGTGAAAGAAGTCTGCTCTTTTTTTGCCACATAGTTAACAGTTTTTCAAACACATTCAACAAACTAGTGGCTATACAATTAAGAATTATCAGCAGAGTAATCTGATCTTGTCTTGATCAGTCTGATCTGATTAGTAGCAAGTAATCAAGCTATGATAGCCTCTCCACCAAACACTCGCAGTTAATGTGATTTAATAGGTTCACAGTAAAGTTTCAGTTCTCAACCTCAGGCAAGCATTTAGACAGAATCACCACAGTTTAACTTAAACCCTGTAAATTATTCAATATGTTGTGCAGAGAGACTTATGAGATATAATCAATATCTTGTTAATATTTCACAGTTGAAACTAACTGACAGAGGGGAAGGTAGACAGAACTATACAGACACACACAGACATCTATATACACCAGTGGTTTTTTTAAAGTGTGGGGTGCGCCTCCCCTAGTGGGCACCAGAGTAGATTGGGAAGGGCAAGGGTATCATTGGGGAGAAGAAGAAATGGGGAAAATAACACAACATAAACAAGCTAATGAATGTGTGGGGATATAGATCTTTTTTTTTGTACACAGAGCAACAAAAGAAAGAGAATTTGAAGGAAGAAAATTGAGAAAGTATGACAATGATTATTTAAATTGGAGATTTGTTCTGAAGATGCACCCTAAACCAGTGTGTGATTTGCAAATTGATAGTGGCCAATGACAGCATGAAACCATGCGAAGTCCTTTGTCATCTTGACACAAAACACCCAAGTTTAGTGATCAAGCCACGGGAGTTTTTGTAGAGGAAGCTGGGTGAAGTTACGTCACAGAAAAAAATCCATTGAGCCTTTTAGCACTGCGAATGTAAAGGCAACCAAAGCAACCTACAGGATTGGTGAAACCTTACTCCTCCCTGCTGCAAAAGACATGCGTTCGGCAACGATGGGAGAAGTTGCTGCTGCCAAGCCAAATGCCATCCCAGTGTCTGACAATATTATCCAGCCCTACATGTCAGTTATGGCATCTGATGTTAAAGAACAGAAGCTGGATGATGTTTGTAAGAGTGGTTTCTTCTCCATGCAGCTGGATGAGTCGACCGATGTGCCTAGTTGTTCCCAGTTAATGGTGTATCTGCGCTATATTAAAGAGCTCAGTGTTCAGGAGGAGTTTTTGCTATGTCATCCTCTGCCAACTCGCACTACAGCTGGAGTAATTTTTAAGGCATTGGATGACTCAATAATAATAATAATATTGACTGGAGCCGGTGATGTGGAATATGTACAGATTGTGCAAGGGTCATGACAGGATGTCACAGCGGTCTGGTGAAACAGGTGCAAACTGTGGCCCCGGCTGCAGTGTGGAATCACTGCATTTTCCACCATCAAGCCTTAGCGACCAAGAAGATACCGACAGAATTGTGAGTGGTCCTGGATGATGCTGTAAAACTTGTAAACTTAATCAAATGTGCTCCATGAACGCTCGTCTCTTCTCCATCCTCTGCGTTGAAATGGGGCCCAAATTTTAACAGCTACTGCTACACTCCGAGGCAAGGTCCTCATCTGCTTGTATGATTTACATGAGGAAGTCCTCCTCCTGGAAGATGTTGTGGGGAGAGCAGGCCTGCAGCTTGGCTCTATACAGCCAATCGTCATTGCGCATTTGCAGGGTTTGGGTGAGCAGTTTGGAAAGTATTTTGGAGAGAAGACTCGGCAAATCAGTGGGTGAGAAATTCATTCTCTTTCTCAGTGACAACCACTGATGGACTGACCCTGCAAGAAGAGGAAACCCTCGTCGATCTGACCTCAAATATGGACTTAAAAAAAAGGATGAGTGAAGTGTTTTGCACGGTTTTGAATGTCTGTGGAGACCGAGTTCTGTTCCTGTCCCTCTCTAGAAAGGCTGCAAAAGTTCTCATTCCCTTCACCTCCACCTGTCTCTGTGAGTGCGGATTTTCTGCATTGACCATGATTAAAAGCAAGTACCGCTCAAGGCTACAGGTAAAGGATAATTTAGGTTTGTTCCTTCTCTGCAGTGTTTTTAAGCACTAGCCTTGCATTAGCCACCTTTGTGCATCAAAGACAAAATCATTGTTCCCACTGAAGCAGGAGCTTTTCAAGCTCTTAAAAACAGATGTGTTCAAAAATGTTTGAAAAGTATTAAAAATATAAAACGTTCAGAACTGATGAACATGTTCATAATATCACTGCAATTTCTGATATTTGTTACATTGCACAGTATTCATGCATACACAATAAAATAAACTAATAGCAATACTGGCTAGATTGTGTGTGTGGTTTTTTTTTTTGGGGGGGGGGGGCATAAAAGCAGTCGCTTTTAGGCTGTCTGGGGAGGAGCCCACCATCCTAGACTTTGAAAACCACTGATATACACTCACTTACTTCATCAGGTACACCTTGCTAGTACAGTGATGCCTTATTTTTCATGGTTAATGGGGACCGGTGCCCCCCCATGAAAATTTAAATTTGTGTAGCATATCTGAGGCCAGCATATCTGGCCTCAGATATGCTGAGTTAAAATGCTAAAGAGACTCCACCCATTAAGTGCTCCCATAATGGAGTAGAACCCACTCTATGGATGAGATGGTGGAGAAAATAAGACAATGGAAAAAGAATGATGTTTTGTCTTCATTAATTCAACCGGTCTATCAGGCAGGGGGAATACTGCAGCCTGGGCTGATAGCAAACTATTAACAATGCCCCAGACCTCACGGCAGGCATTGAAAATGGAGGTCAACCTGGACAAGTAGCTCCATTTTACAGGGGAAATTCACACCCCACATTCGTGGCTAGACATAGATCTATGGACCGCAGCCACGAAATCAGCATTGCTGTCTGATGTTATCATACCATCGGAAGAAAAGTTAAAAGCATCAAAGTACGGAGACCTTGGTGCAAGGTGGTGGAGGAAGGTTTAAGTTTAGTTGGAGACTCACCGACACATCAACTTAACAGATATGGAGCCATGGGGAGCCAGACTGCAAAAGGGCAGCCTTGGAAGTACCAGATGAGACAGAGAAAGAAAACCTCGGTTCTGACTGCTCGCTGTCAGGCAGCCAGGAGATATTCTGGGATAAAGAACAAAACATCTAAGAGCCTGGCTATCTAGGTAATAACCCCTCAGCTAACAAAGGCAGGCAGACAGGTGTAAAATAACCATTTAACTTCTCCAATTAAATGTCCCTTTGTCTTAGATAGTTAATCTGACAATCATTCATTCTAACTGCAAAAAAAGGAGACAAGTATGTGCATAAGGGGTTTCTATATAGGGGTGTATATATATATATATATATATATATATATATATATATATATATATATATATATATATATATATATATATATATATATATATATATGCATGCAATCATACACACCCTCACACATGACATGTGCATTTTATGAATGAGTAGTGTGTTGTTGTAATACACTAAGTTGCCAGTCAAATCTGATATCTCTGGTCAGCTTAAAACGTATCAGGAAATGCAAACAAATCTGCAAAGTAAACAGCTTTAGTAAAATGAAATGAGTTTAGTAGTTTGGATTTGTGGCCTAAAGTCACCTTGCACACTACATCAGTCACAGAGCAGCCACAGAAGATTGCACATCAAAACAAACTAGTGTAAAGTATCAAATAAAATAGAAAACCATGATTAAATAATACAGGGTTATTTCTCTGCATTATAAGATAGATACATGTCTATACATATGTGGTATGATTCAGAGATGATGCATTGTTGTGGTTCACTGCAATTTGTATATATATATGTATGTTTGTGTATGTGTGTATGTGTGTGTGTGTGTGTGTGTGTGTGTGTGTGTTATAAAAAATATTAAGTGCTCTAAAGCACTTAATAGATGTCTTAGGACACCTTTAATAAGAGGAATAATTTATGAAGAAAATTAATGAATTAAAACAGGTACCGCCATTCAGGAACTAAACTATAAAAACCTAAACAGAATCAGTCTCAAATGAGCTGTTGTTCTATGGATGCCAGTCTTTAACCAGGTGCAGCACTATAGTGCATTAGAGTTCGAGCACAGACGTTTCTGATCTCTTACTAAGCTAGGAATCAGCAAAACAAGCATTAGCAAACAACTAAATAGTGGAATATAAACATTAACATTTGTCAGAAGGAAAGCAGATGTATATGAGTGTGGAACAAGATGGCTTCCAACCCACGTGGTAGTGATGGATTGCAAAAATGGTGGGCGGCATTAAGTGCATGACTCTGCAAAACCACCGAGCCCGCCAAATAGAACAAATGAAATTATTGGCCTCAGGGCCAAGATGGAGCGAATGCATGTGGTTAGTAGGTGAGGAGAGGACGCAAATAAGAATGGAGAGTAAAATCGAACAAAAGTAGCAGGATTTCTCACTTCTAGCAAACTAAGCCACCCTGTTGTTTCCCCACACAGATGAATGAACGTGAAGCCAACTTCACCATGCATGCTGTAATATTCAACCTGGAAACAAAGATGCAAGTTGCTTTCAGTGGAGACTTCCGATAAGCGATTCAACTCTCATTGCAGCAGCAATCAGTGAGCAGCCAAAAAGAATAGAGTAGTAGTAGCATTGATGAGCAGGCCAGAAATCCATGCAACAAAAAGTAAAAGAAGCATCTGTAAAACTAAACTAAGCTCTGCCTAGACACAAAAACCTCTTACGTGGGTTGCTCCGGAAGCGATCGAAGCAAGTGTGGTCACCAGAAAGCTTGTGGGTCGTTCCTTTGTCCAGCATTGTCAAAGCTAAAAGCAAAGATGTGGTTGCCTGGTTTATGGCAATCATAAAGTTGGATCGGAGGGTGTTGGAGAAGGGACAGTTCTCGGTATGTTGTGGGGGGGGGGGTGAAATAAGCAGTCCAAATATGTTGTGAGAACTGTTATACTATATATTGCGCATTCAGTGTATCCCTACAATACATCATGAAAAATAGCCTGCAACTGATGGTCAGAACATTAGCCAGTGGTGTTTTATTTGTTCAACAGGAGTGACCCAGTGAACAGTGTTGACAAAAACAACACTATAGTGTCTGAGAGTCCATTCTCCTGGTGAGGTCACTTCATAATCACTATGTAGGGGACTATGAATTAGTGAACTATTTAGTAAGGAGGGGGTAGTATTGGATGCAACCATGCACTTGATAGTTTTCACTCCACTTTATTCTTTACTTTAAAATCAGATTTGTTGGTTTAAAAAAAAAGCATAACTGAGAGACAGCTTTCATGACATGATCCTTTATACACAGTTCGAACTGAGGCAAAAGGTAGCAATCTGTTGATCAGGTAAATATGTTGTAGTTACCTTTGAGTTGGTCGTCTTTTGTTCTTGTGTGCCATCGTTCTTCTTTTTCGCCAGTTTTGTTGGCATCCATAGATTCACCTTGACATCTCAGCAGTTCATGAAAGGATGTCCTACTGTGAAGCTGATGAATACTCTTCAAATATCTGTCCAATGTTCTTTTCTTCATATCAAATCCAAATGGTTTTCTAAGTGTTTTGTACACAATGGTGCCGTTGGTTGTCGGACATCCAGCCTTTGTTTTTACTTCATAAGCGGTGGTGGTGGATATAAATCGCCTTATATATAGCCCCTTTTGTCTCCAGTTCTGAGTGGAACATCAAGCAGGTAAGCCCACTGAAACCCTTGAAATGATATGCAGGCTTTGCTCATTATGTGCACCACGAGTATGTCCGTGTGTATTCATGGTGCCAACCCACTCTTTTATTTAACTTTGACTTTAATACGGAAACTCTGCTTTAAATGTAGGATATGCAGTAAAGCCTGAGGGCTTATTTATGGTAAGGCGTCTGCGGAGTGAAGCATTTGAGGTATTAAATGATGCAGATGGGTTTCAGTTTGAGGCAGGGGACTGCCGACAACAGCCATTTTCATCACAAAGAAGACAAAGCACCAGGAATGACGAAGAACATGTGCATCTTCCTTATTTTAACACTTGGATTTCATTCAACCACAAAGAAAGGTCTTTGGTCACCATGACTCCTGTCTTGCCACAGAAAGAACAAAGCTGATGACCACCAAAGGTACACCAACACAACCAAGAGTAACAAACCCCTAAAGACTGCTCCACATGTCTAACCAGAGCAGTAACTGTCCCACTTCTGGATTGAATCTCGTCCAGGATGTATGTTTTGTTGCAGTTCCTCAACTGAGCACTAGGTGGTGGCTCCAGTAAAAATTCCCCACTGACTCCCATGTAAAAAGGTGCCAACTTTGCAGCTGAATTACACATATTTACAGCCTGGTTAAAAAAAAAACTTTTTTTTTTTCAGGATAGATGGAATCTACATCCATAACAAGTGCATGTGGGGGGTGAACTTCTTAGTGTAACAATCAGAAAAATGTATATTAAGCCACTGGTTCTACTGTTAGCAAACATAGCTAGCTATTGCTGTTTGATTTTAGCAACTTAGCACTTAGCATTACATATTAACAGATCATGGTCAGATTTTAAAGAGAACATGTTTTCTTGTGCTTGTACTAACAGACCACCGTGACTGGCTTTGGCTGGCCTGGAAGAATCTGAATATGAAGGACAGAGCTTAGCTAGGCCATGCTAACTGTGGCAGTCATTTCATGTCACCACCGAAGCAACATCAGAGACCCGAGGACCTCCCAGCATAGTTCCAAGAGGTCCTGAAATCATTTTCATTGTGCAGCTCGACTCAGCCACATACTAGTCACAGAGTCGTTGACCAAGAGCTCACTCAGCTCCTTAGCTGAACTGAACCCCAGAGTGTCTTCAGCCCAGTCAGGCAACAGCTCCACATCGAACTGGCCACATGACTAAGGAGCTGAACTGTTCATGGTAAATCCTTTCAGGACTCTTCAAAATGGATTTATGCAAGAACCTGGCCCGTCCCTCCGCCATGAAGCCCACGGTGTGGACTGTGGCTTTTGCTCACGGAGGCAAAAAAGAAATTAATATTAAGTAATATGATTGATCATCCTGGGCTTGCAGAAGCTAAAATCAGCCAAGCTAAAAACAGCAAACTAGTTGGCGTGGTTCTCAGTGCTGCTGGTCCTGCCCCTCTGTAACATGGCACTGAGCAGTTCTGAGAGAAAACGGCCTTCAAATGCTTTCTGTGCAAACTGGGTCATGTGACCAGATGCTGTGTCCAGTATTTACAGTCAATGGTCTGACTTCAAGTGATATCAGCACACTAAGATTTGTAAAGTGCATCGCAACCAATGTACAGATGCAAAGCAGTTGTAGAATCATGTTTAAGCCGTCAACCAACATTTAAATATATGATCATGCAGTTATCCAGTACATGCTACAAAGGTATTAGATCTATCCTGTCAACATGCCAGTGTAATATATTTTAATATTTACCCACATACTGTTTTTAAACATGACTTAATGAACTATAGTTCACCTTCACCACTACCTTACAGTGACATGTAACTTTATCAGATCTGGAACTTACCTGGATAAATGAGAATATCCACAAACGAACTCTATCAGATGACTTTCATTTGAATAGTTTCTTCAATTATAGTTTGGGATCAAACTTACTGAGCTCATCACCACCTGCAGATATGTTCCCAAGACGACAATGGGACAATGGGAGATCCTAAAGGCGGATGCTTGAATGGTGTAGGGGCTTGAAAAGAGCAAACTGAATGAAGAGCAGCAAGTAGAGATAGAAACATGCATTTGGTAGCTTTCATGAAGAAAGTGAGATAAATTAAAACCAGAACTAGCTTGTAGATATTGCTTAAAGCAGCAAAAAGTAGCATTTATTTATTTATTTAATGTTAAAATATCAGTTTCAATTCCAGTTGAATGAATGGCAGAGGTTACTAAAAGACTCAAGACAGTAATGAGAGAAGAGAAAATGAGAACGTAACCAAGCAAACATCAAAGTAATCTTATTCACATCATTAAGACTGAAAATGACTAAATGTTTTTTATAATGAGCTACTGTGATGTGAGGTCTCCAGTACAAATTGTCAGCTCAGTGCTGAAAGATATCTGCTCTTATCTGATGGACTTTTCATTTCATTCACTGCACATATAAATTTTAAGTTATGCTCCACTACATTTTAAAGGCATTCCCAGTTTTGCAACAAAGTGCTTGGCTAAACTCAAATACCAAGGGTTGCATCACAGTCAACATCTGTACCCGTCAGAAAGATAAATGGGATTAAAAAAAAACTAGAGACCAATATGGGATTATCTGCTGGTTCCATATAGGCCCCATGTGAATTCCCACTTGGGGTCTGCTTATGTCTTTGGCCCAAGTGGGACCAAGATCACACACTCATTTGGGCCCATACCTATTCATTACCCACGCACCTGAGGATAACCACTACGAGCAGTTCACATGGGACCAAAACAAAACCCATAAACAACCTCATACGGTGCTTCACTTTTCATCCCATCTCAGGTACACTCACACACAGGTGTTAGCTGGACTCCCACCAAGATATTGGGTTTTACCAAAAAAAGACATTTGGTTAAAGATTGGCAAATGAAAGAAATTAAAAGAAAAGTCAGTGTTTTGTATTGATCTTGTAAATATTAGACCAGGCCACAGACCTTTCCCTTTTGCTAAGCAACTGTAGCATGGCTCTGCTTCGTCATTCGTCTTTCACCATTCGCCATTCGCCATTTACTTTGATTTCCAGGGGTCCGTACCAACGGCTGCTGAAGAAACTCTGGACACCATTGGATAGACATGCAACCAATCAATGAAACAAAGCATGTAATTCTGACAGAGTGACCACCGGACTAGTATTAACGAAAGATGTCCAAATTGGCTTGGAGTGGAGCAGGAGCACAAATGAACCTCTGTCAGTGGTAATGCAGTAGAATTGCTCATAACACCTTGGATCAATATGTTTTTAGAGATATCTTGACTGTGTTGAAAAGTGGATGTTGGACGGTCGTGTATGAATCATTGCAAAAGTTTTCTCCGCCTGTTTGTGATTGGTTTGGTATGTTCTGTACTGATGGAAATGAATTTGAGTGGAATTTCATGAGAGAGACTTTTCTCAAAGTGAATGGATATGGCTGGCCAGGAATCCCGTCGTCGTGATAAGTGGGTTGTATTTCAAGAACAGATATTTTCCACTTATGTTACTTAAAAATATATATTTCTCTTTTACTTGAACATAAAATGTAAGCTTTTACAGTTACATTAGAAGTGAGCGGAGAATTGGGTAGCTCATTCAGAGACCTGAAGGATTTAAAAATTCTTTGCAACAGTACATCACAAATCAAACTGTGGTGCGGATGGAAGCACTTCTGATACTTTTGATGAGCTCCACTCTGATGAATAACAGGGATTCTGGAAAAGCAATACTGCCCTTTTTTCCCCTTCAAATTAGCAGGCTGTCCTATTGCCTGAGAAATATCACCAAACCAATTAAAGTGCCCCTCTATTTTATTAGGAAGCATAATACCCATCCATCTTTTCTGTCAGTCTCAGTCTCTCAGGACCACTGTGCATCTCATCGCCCGTAACGTCCCTTCATGGACGTTTGACCGCGGAGTCTATTTTGAGCGAATGCCACTTCATTTCAGAGAATAGCTTCACATGGTGGAGTTTTAAGTTGATGTCTTAAATCTACATTTCAGACTTTATTCAGCATGGAACCAGTGAAATGGGAAGTGAAATTGGGGCAAGGATAATATGGTTTACAATTACCTTTAAAACCTAGGAAATAAGGAAACTTAGGAAAATAAAAAAAATATTTTATTTATTTGCCTTGTTGCTTTAAGAAAGCACTGTGTCTTGCAAATTGAATCTTTGGTAACACTTTATTTGACGCGTATCTCTATAACGCATTATAAATATATTTATGATGAGTTATAATAACCTTATAGCACTGTATAACTATACTTATAAACACTCATAAATGATTGTAATGCTTTATAACAATAATCATAACACACTATAAAGCATGTTATAATCACTTATAAGGTCAGGTATTATAGTATCTTATAACTGTTAGAAACTTACTGTCAATGCCCACATGGATAATGCATTATACATATATTTATGATATGCTTATAAATGTGTAGAATTATCATTAAAAACACATAGATTATCATAAGGCTTTATAACAATATAAGCATTATAAGCATAACACATTATAGAGCATTTTATGATAGCTTATGAAGTCAAGTACTATAATACTAATGATCATAGTTTTCATATATCAAAACTCTTTATAATGCCTTATAATCACTGGTATAGTGCATTATAATCACTGGTATAATGCATTATAATAACTGGTATAATGCATTATAATGTGATTGTAAGTTACTCTAAATGGTCATCAGGTGCTTCAAGTAAAGTGATGAAACTGCTCAGGTATAGGCTGTATAGGCTGGCAATTTTTTTCAATGATATTTTGCCTAAACCACAAAATGGCATGTCAGAACTGAAGAGATGCAGAGTAAGCACGTATGGACATAATACCTTCTGTTCTTTGTTTATTCATACGTTTGGGAGCAGTGATGCTGGAAGGGCAGATCCCAAACATGCGACCAACACAGTGGATTCTCTCCAGACTGAAGAAAGAGACACATCCCTTTGTTTTAAATTGGATTTTCTTCGTTCAAACGCTGACATGAATAGCAGGTAAAGAAGCTATTACCTGGGTGTTGTTCTCTTGTCTTTTTTAAGCCAACTGACAGTGATGGGAAAATTATCACGGCTTGACTCTGTCAGCTGTCACTCTGAGGCAGACGTGTTTTTTCCTCTCCCTGCAGACAGCGGCAGGTGTTTATTTGGTCTTGCTTCACTCAATGTGACAATTAAATCAGCTTTGTGAAAAAAAGAAGAGTCTGAAGTCAAAGCATATCCCTGCAACAATAACTGCGAGACTTCAGAGGAATGAATTACTGCAGTCGGCCATGTTTGTAGTGGTTAGAGATATTTGCGTTTCATATGCAAAACTCCTCCTTTTTTAAATCTTGTTTTAATCGTCCTCCCAGTTTAAATAATGTTTGTATTATGTTAACAGCACAGATGGAGAGAAAGAAGTGTTTTAACCAGCTGATGAATACCAACCGTGGCACTGATAATGTAAGAACCTGTGAAAGGAAACGGATTATAAAATGGATCAGTGGGTACTTTATTAGGGTAAAACATCCAGAGTAGCTTTATTTATCTATTTATTTTGTTTTAAAAATGCATTATTCATTTTACCGTTTACCTTTGTGTGGGTAAAAAAAGCAAATGTGGTACATACCTTGCTTTGATGAAGTTTCAGAACACAACACAGGACGTCGACTTTATACTTCATTATAGAAGTAATCTCAAGGCGGGAAACAGAGGGCAGAAAAAAACTAAATGCAGCGTTTTTTTTCTTTCTCTTTTTTCTTCTTTTCTTTGGGACCCAGCAGTTGGCAACACTTCAAAACAACACAAAGCAGCAGGGGAAACACGATTAGAATTTAAAAAAGACCCAGGACAGCTAATGGGTTTCCTGTTGACTAACTTTGCGGTTGTTTCGCTGATACATAGTTAACACAGCCTGTCTGGTGCTTCATTAGGCTCCAGGCTGACCTGCAGCCAGCTGCCCTGATAGCTCTTTATTAACAGCTCAGAAGTCAAGACAGCGCTACGAAGGCTAAAGTGGTGACAGCCGGACCACCAGTAATCAAAATCACTAGGCATGCACGATAACTGTTTTTTTTTAAACCGATACTGATAACTTTCAGCTCCTCAAGGTCGAAACCGATAACACACACATATACCCAAGATCATTACATCAATACTATGAACAAAATCAAAAACAGTTTTGACTCTTTAAATGAAAAAATATATATATATTTTCCAATGAAAAACTACTGGCAAGCCTCTCAAACGTTTACGTAAAGCTATCAAAAAAACCTATTTGACATCTCACATCTACTTAAATAAGTTGCATTACTGACATATAAAAAAATTAAGGCTCCTTGAACTGATGGAAATACATGTATCAGAATTTCTAACTGAAAAAGATTTATGTTTAAAGGATTTTGGCTTGTGGTTCATTTAAATTAATACCTTTAATTAAAGTAAATGAGGTTCAGCATTTATTTATTTTTTTTATCACATGGAAGCTTGAGATGAGAGGAATGAGGGAGAGGAGAGGAAAGGGGAGGGGAGACTTGCTCACATAGCCTTAGCTCATGTTAGCTCACGTTAGCTCACGTTAGCACAATTTCAAAACTCCATGGAAGTGATGGTTATATTTCAGGTGGCTGATCAGGTTTGACGTATTAAAGCTTGTGATATTTTTCCCTCCTCATGGAATTCGCTTGGAGCATTTGTCACAAATAACCAAATCGCCGCCATGTTTGTTGTGATCAGCACGCTGTGTTGCCTGCTGCATTTGAGGTGTAACGTGAATTCCCACGTTCCCTCGTTTGCTAGTCGCTCTTTCAGCCTTTTCTATCTTTTTCTTTTTCTATGTGTAACATGTGGGAAAATACTGCGAATATCAATTCAAGTCCAACAACTACTAAAATTATGACCGAGTTAACACGTTGTTTACTGGCATTAGGGGGTATTCTTGATTTTCCTCATTGAGAAACCGTTTTTCTGATTATGCCTGATGTCACTTGAACATAACATTCACTGTCGGTTATTTGGGTTTTCAGTGGGAGCGAAGCACTGCCGTATTGACAAAAATATATATGTTATCAGGGCTATTCACCATGATATCGGACGTATCGAAATGACGTCATAATTCCCTGTTATCGGCCCGATAGTTATCGTGCACCCCTAAAAAATCACCCTGAATTTTACATTAATCTTGTTGCCTTTTGTAGTTTTACTTGATGTGGTACAAAAAAATAGAATAAAAGTCGTCCCCCATGGTTGTAAAATCTAGCTTTGGAGACCAAATCGGCTTTCTGAACCAGGCTGTAACTACACTTTAACATTGGGGTCAACTTGGAAATTGACTTATTTTTGGAGCCGGCCCCCCCGTCGTCAGTCAACTGCACTTTTGCTCACTTCCACTTTGCCCTGAACTCCTCAAAAGTGGAAGCCGTCCCTCGGTCCCACCAGAAGCTTCCCTACATAGTGTCCCAGAAGTGACTATCCACTCTGCCGAGCTGAAGACACGCGCTGAGTCACTCGGCCAAAACAGTCCTCCCTGAGAGCCGCCGGCTACGACGGGTTAACCTACGGAGACCACGGCTCAACAATACAGAGGCTTTCAGGAGACATTTTAACCACATACAAGGAGCTGCTCGTTTCTGAAGTCAAAAAAAGCACATTTTATTTGATACCACTCATCTTTCTTATTTACTCGCAAAAGAAGGAGATTTGAATTATCGTGCAGCAAAAGGAGGACGGTCTGACATTTGAATAACGTTGCACGGAAAAACCGATTAATGGCAGTCAGCGTTTTGTGGAGTGCATTTGTTAGTGAGTCACAAATCTCGTGTCGCTCACTGTCACAAGTAACTGATGTGAGTAATAAAGTATTTTGTGTGTGCACAAAATGGGGAAAGTTTTACTGTCTTAGTCTTTTGTAGTGTTTCAATTAGGTGTGAGCGGTGAAATGTACAGTATATACAACTACAATCCAAAAGAATTTTAGACAAATGTTGGGCCCTCCATAAAAAAAAATATTGCACTACTGACCCTTCATACACTGTCTCTAGACACTGGCCTCTTATTTTTCTCTTGTTTCTTTTCTTTTTAACTCTTCTGAAGCTGATAAAAATAAGTAAACTAGAAAAGCACTCGGAGAGCGCAGACCTCCGCCAAGTGCAACAATTCCCCCATATAGCAATTTACAGATTGCGATAAAATCCGCGTTCGGGATCAGATCTGGATCAGCCTTTGAAATTTGATAGAGGTTCCCATTGTCAATCCTTGAGTCAAATTTCATGAGTTTTGGGCAATAATTAACAGAGATATTGAGAAACCAAATTTTCAGCCCCATTGACCACAATGTTATCGAAAATTTGAAAGTGATCCAGAATCCAGGATTTCTTCCGGATCACACCCAAAATGAAATCAGTTCTTCCTTTTCACATTCCTGACAACTCCTGAAAATTTCATCAAAATCCATCCATAACTTTTTGAGTTATCTTGAACACAGACAGACAGACAAACAGACAGATAAACGCTGGCAAAAACATAACCTCCTTGGCGGAGGGTAATAAATTTCTTCAGTTCACAGGAAGCAGACGTCAACAGTTATGACAGCAACGCTGACTTCTCGCAGGTTACAGTTAAACTTAAGGGGGCAATGATATAATCTCCAACAAGCTGAAGTCATTTTCTGAAATATTTGTAGTTATTGATCAGTGTTTGTGAGGTTGCCAGCGCTCCATTAACAAAGCCTCGGTGCACTTGAAGTCATCATTCCTCTCATCATTAGACAAACCCTATTGATTAGGTTAGATGAAAGGAGCTTGCACAGAAATGGAAAGCTGTCATCCTCCCTGTCCATCAAAGGCCAAGGACTCAGGAAACGCTCTCAAGGTCTTCTCTGTTCTCTGAGATGCATGCAATCGTTCGTAATATGCCACCCCAAGTCAGAAAAAGTTAGGAAAATAAGCAAAAAAAAAGTAGAAAAAATGTTTTTTTTTTTTGTTGTCAATTTATTTTCATTTGTAAATATACAGTTAAAGGCACTTACTTCTAATCCTTCTTACAATGCTAAGAAGGCCTTCAGGCACTGAGGATATTCAGCAGTGAAGTGTTTAAGGTCTTATTTTGTCCCGTTTGTCTTGAGATGTTCAGCAGTACAGCGTCGTCTTTCGCCATACTTTTCTAAAATAGTTGATTGGTCGCAGGTCAGGACTGACCCGCCTGCAGTCTTGTACCCGTACCGCCTTCTTCCTTTGCCTTTCTTCCAGATCACAGCCAAAATGAAATCAGTTCTTCCTTTTCACATTTCTGACAACTCCTGAAAAATTCATTCAAAATCCATCCATAACTTTTTGAGTTATCTTGTACACAGACAGACAGACAGATAAACGCTGGCAAAAACATACCTCCTTCTCAAGCTACACATTTCTTTTAAAACATTGTATTTCTATTGCATTGTATGTTTCCAATTTTTTATTTATTTTTTAAGTGAAAATGTGAAAAAAAATGTGGAAAGTCATGACGTTCCCCCACGTACCACCAGAGAGCGCTTGCGTACCACTGGTGGCACACACACCATAGTTTGCGCACCACTGTATAAATACATAAACAAGTACATCAAACCAGTACCAAGATGTTTTTGATATTTATCATACTGTACTTGCATCGCAATGTTATCCATACATCCATCATCTAAGCTCTAAGCATCTAAGCTTCTTATTCAAGGTCCCAGGGGTCTACTGGACCCTAATCCAGATGCCACCTGGTGAGATGCAGGGTCAAATATATGAAATGTCGTTCAAAAAAGTTTTTCTCTTTATATGAATATATACTGCAGCATTATATGAGCTATTTCTCCGAGGTTTGAATATGTTTTTTAATGAGTGGGATCGTTTTATTGACCTGGCCTCAAGTGCTCAGACATGTCTAGATTGTATCTGGATAGATTTGTTGACAGTCTGAACAGCCAAGAACTGTACAGAATGGGATCTTTCCAAATCAGATCCAAACCACATTTGGTAGTGGTGTCAAATGTGCTTCCAGTTGAATTCAGATGTGTCTCGGTCTTAATGGTCCGGTTGGTCTCGAATAGAATTTCAAACCTTATATTTTATTTTTTATCTTACATCATTTCTGTGTGTGTAAACCACCATCACAGCCACGCAGCTCAGGGAAAATCAGGAAAAGACACACAAATCTGATCTGATAACTTGCAATATGTAAAGAAAACGAACAGCTGGGAAGATCGGACTCTGATCGGCTATATCTGAAAATCCGATTTAGGGAGCGATCTGGACACGTCCAAGGTTTCCAGTCAGGTGAATGAGTCTACGACTGCCATGAGCCAGGAAACAACAGTTGTGCCACATGATTCATCAGGTTTTGTATTAACGACCCTGGGATTCTACTGATGTTGCTGACAGTCCAAAAGAAGCTCCACAAAATGTAGAAATGCAACCAGAAAAAAGACGAGTGGAGTGTCCACATGCGGTGTTTACACTGCAGTGACAATAAATCAAGCTGGTGCTGACAAACAGAGCATTTTCCTTCAGGCCCTGAGCACTTAGCGGACAGTAACAAAGTGGGCAGTGTGTTTTCAATCGCTTTGTGCTGGAATCCTCCCTTTGGAGGCGGAGAACAAGCTTGCCGATCTGTTCCGGTGAACATCAGGGGAGAACACCTTGAACCTCCGAGCTGCTATCTGCCACGCTGCAGCGGCGGTAATGATTAAGTATCAGTCCGGCGCGCGCCGCTCATTTCCAAACTATCAGTTTCACCTTCTCCACTACATCACATTTGTGGAGCAGGAGGTAATGATCCACTTGGGTGACTGCCAAGTCATTTTCTTTCCTGTGTTCTCTCTCCCTCCCAATTTTGCTCTGTACATCCTCGCTCTCTCTTCCTTGCTGTCTACCTTCCTGCCTGACTTCTGTCGTTCACTTTTGATTCTCATTTCTCAGCATTGCCAGTGGAGATAAAATAGGCATGGCCACTACTGGAGAGAGTCATCCTCATGAACCGTCCCTGACAGGAGGTCGCAGAAGGTGGCAGTAGTTTCACAGACTTCTCCATGACAGTAGCAAAGCACCAGGAGGAGCAGGAAGGTGAGAACAGTTGTGCATGCGGCCATTAATGGCTGTACACTTTACCCTGCTCTTCAACTTTGGGTATCAATGAATTCCCAGAGTCTGGAAAAGGGTTTGACGCAGTCAAGAAGTTGCACGAAAGAATAAATTTGAATATATTGACGTATCAAACTGACTAGAGGTTTATGGAGCGATATTTCACATTCTTTGTTGCACTGATTGGCCCACAAAATGGCATCTAGAGGTACTTTCTTTTGCAGTAGCCTCAGAGTTCAGTGTTGGGTAGGTTCACTTTCTACATGAACTAGTTCAGTTCACCATTTCAAAAAATGAACTAAATAGTTCATTTTGAAATGAACTAAATAGATCATTTTTAGTTCTTTTTTCTTATTCTTTTTTAATGTTGCTGCAAGCAATTATTTGTCAAAATGATTGCCACTGCTCATATATTACACCACCACAAACAGCAATTATTTTATCCATTTTATCTGTCGAAAATGATGTGTCCAATTCTGAATCCTTAACCAACCAGGGTTCACATTAGCATCGAAGGGATAGCCCATGTAAAACTGTAATTTCCCTTTCAGTTTCTCTCTACAGTATATTAAAAATATGAGGAAAACTTGCTGCCAAATGGTCTTTATTATAAGACAAAAACAGGTCCTTAATGTGCACATTTTTTTTTCACCCATTTCAATATTTCAATCCCTGACTCCAAAGATCACAGTGTCATCTTTGTAGTCGGGGGTCTCCTCCGGCTCTGGGTGACTGCAGCTTTGATCTTCCTGCTTGTTTTAAACGTTTGATGACGCAATTGTTAGCGTGACAGAAGCGACAGCCCGTGTTGCCATGTCTGATTGCTTTCTGAAGATACATATTAGGCTCGTTTGTGGTGTATTTTAAATGGGGTTCGCTGAAAACCTGGCACGGTTTTGACCGTGCGTTAACTTTGAACGTCACAATTGCCAAAATAAACTTGTTTACATGCGAGACTCGTCAAGGAGAAAGAGAGCGCGCTCAGTTCACGTTCGCACAAAATATGAACTAGTTGCTGAACTTTCGTTCAATAAACGTGTTCAGGTACAACACCGTCAGAGTTGAATCCAGAGGAGCCAGACTAACTCTTTCTTTCAAAAAGGAAAGGAATTATTAAGGCTGTATAACTGTACAATGGTTTCTAAGAAAAATAATTTCAGTTAATGGAGAGTAAAAGGGAATCCAGGTAAAGGGGTAAAAGATTTAGCAGTCCACAGAGAACATTGATTCAAATATAACTAAAGTGAAATTTCTATCAACATCATCATATTGCAATATAATCTATTCCCTATTAACACTTAATTTTCAATCTTAAGACGTCTCTATATGAAATAACCATGCTTGCTTGCATTTTCGAGCACCCTGCTCCATTTGCACGTTTGCAGCAATCATATTTGAAAAATTCACAGCGAACATGCCTGATTTCACGGTGCACGAAACGCTCATCTTCAGAGACTTCACTCTGAGCAAAACTGGGAAAGTGCAGTGCTGACAACACGTCCGCATCTTCCTTGAGATCTGATCCACAGTTATGCTGCACAAATACTGACCCTCCTCGACACAAGTTCAAGCAATTCATCACTGGAAATAGAAAGGCCCACGGGCTTCAAACGGGGGTCAAAAGAGCGCGACGATTGCTGCGCATCTTCTGCTGCCTGCACAGAAACGCCTCTCAGAAATTGGTATTCTGAGCGAAGCTCGCGGAACATACGGTGTGAATTCAGAAATGATCTGTTGATGTGATGTGCTGACATGGAGGAAACGGGGATGACTGCAGGAGCTGCAGGAGCTGCATCTGCGCCCCGTTTTCAGGAGGAGCTCACAATGGTTGGCGAGGGAAATCATCTCCCACGACGCTCACTAACCACATCTTACTGCCTTTCGCTCACAAGTTCACTTGTAAGCCTCGGAAATCTATATGGCGAATATGTGGTGCATTATTAAAGTGCACATCAAAAAGAAAGGGCAAGTTCTCTCCATAGATTAAAGGAATTGAGGGGATTACATTTTACAGCCAGGAAAACATCCTTACCCTGTGCAATTACCGCTTTAGAGGTTCGCCTATGCATTTCAATTAAAGATGACAAGACAATTTCATAGCCAAGGTGAAAATATGCCTTTAAATGAGAGATACTGTTGCAAGTACATGAGCTGAATACATTCATGTTGCTGCAGATAAGCTCACTTCATCTCTCTGGTCTTGTCTTGTTTATCTTCTCAGTGCTGATAATCCTCTAAATATGGTGATGTATGAAACACCTAGGCAGGATTTCTTTAAGTCTTCAGCTGCACGTTCGTATTACCAAAGCTCACACAGAAACAGGAGAGAGAATTGTGTTTGGGATTTCCTTTAATGACTCTCAGCCGGTTGACTTTTAGTGGGACAATGACATTGAACGGCAGCGGCACCACAGTTCCCTCTGATGGCTCGTGACAGCTCGGGCTATTTTTCCTGCGCGCATCACTTCTGCATCCAGAGCCCAAACCACCGAAGAACTGAGGAGGCGCACAAACAGGTTAGATAATGAGTCTGAGATAATTATCTCGGATCTACAGCGCGGAATGTAGCGATGCCGTGCTCCTCTGTGCAATTACTTGATTTAAGACCCATTAGCGAGAAAAGTCACAACATTACTGCCATTATTGTTGGTTTGGTTGTATTTATCCATCAGAGTACACCAGTAATGTGAGATAAGGTAGGATCATATGATTTGCAGTGGATGTATGTTCAGTTTGCACATTCATTCATCTTATTCCAGAATCAGTGCCCAGCACCATTTTGTTGTTTCATACCAAATATGATAATCCAAGTATTTCTAATGGTTTTCCGTCCGTGTCTTTTTAAGTGGAGAAAGCCACCTGGGACTGATTTAAAAAATTATTGTGTTTTCTTTTTTACTTTTTGTTTTTTAAATTCGGGCAACAGAAATGGAGTGATGCATCACTGGGGAAGTTGCTGCAATTCAAACCTGTGAAATGCAAATGTGACCAGAGCAGGGAGTTCCCATGAACCATCAAATGGCGGCGCAGCACCCATGTCCTCCTCCTGTGCATCCCCGGTGTTTCCGGGCTGCTTTCCTCTCACGACCCGTGAGCACGTGAAAGAGGAGACAGAACTTAGGATTTCCTATTTGAGAAAGCCTCCGTGTTTTTGCAGGGGGTAGAAGAACACTGTCACTTCGCCTGTTATTTGCACATTTTATTCTAAAAATTACCCACATCCATCTCAGAATGTTTGCTAGAGATTGGCAAACAGATTTTTCCTCTGCAGACATAAAAATCTCAAACAATGGAAGCAGAGTTTAAATATTTTTCATTTGTTGAAGTGTAAACAAACCTTCCTGCACCATTAAAAGAGCTCGGATGGGGATTGTTCATGGATCACGGCCATGGAAAGCATTCAGGGAGACAACAGGGGAAAAATCTCTGGCCAAATAAAAGACTTTGAATGAAATTAAGATATTCACTGAAAAACACAAAAGACAATCACTGAAAACTGACTTAATATATACTTAAGAATAAGAAAATCTCCTTTGTTTTGTTGATTACCACATTGTTTTTTCCACATCCATCCATCCTGGAGGTTTTATAATAGACATTAAAAAAACTTCATCAAATATGAGAAAAGAAAAGAGGAAAGAGGGACCACTGATTTGGCTTCAGTTCGGCTTTAATATTTAAATCAAATGGCTACATGCTAATGACTTTGAACCCTCTTGCCAACATGAGTCATTCAACAAAACAGGTTTTAAAAGTAGAAAGCCTGTGTTCTCCTCTACTACCTGTAAATAATTTTCTGTAACTTGTATGTGGAAGATATTGGAGGAGTATTTGATTAGAAAAGTGATAGGAGTGTCATCTTTGAGGCCTGTGACCTTCATACCAGGTCTGCAGTTCAACATGATAATGGTGCAAGAACCTTCATAGCGTTTTCTTCTTTTTTCCCCTCACAGTTGGTCATTCTTTTTTTTTTTAAAATCGAATTAAGGGAAATATATCCAAACATAATTGCATTGATGCTAAACACAGATATCGTTCATTAACTGAAAGACTCACTTAAGATTGTGCTGATGATGACGTAACGATGTAATACAGCCGTGTTCCACTAGAGGTGATATAAATCACTGGATCCTTCAGTCTATCTTCATGCATTTAAACAAAGAAGAGGAAGTTGCACAGCCGGGGGGGTATTCTACTCACACCGTTTGGGTAAACCATGTAGCACATCAGCTAAAATACTGTAAAGCAGTTTACTTGATATATAATTAGGGGTGTGGTCTTAGCTGGTAGCTAACTGTCATGTCTTTTGCTCCATTGTCTTGACTTCTAATCGTAGCTTCTGAGCTGTGAATAAAACAGAACACAATCATTCACATTTTGAGGGGAATATGTTTAATTGTGCTGTTAAAGCAGAACAAAGTAACTTTATCATCATAGAATATCAGTTTCAATTGTCTTATAATGTACCATTTCTGGTAAACGGCCTAAGAAAAAGAAATGAGCCGCGCTGAAATCCCTGTGAACGCATGTTTGTTTACGTCTTCACAGAATCTTGTAAAGGTTGGAAACACAGTTGGCAGGAATTCTTTAAAAGATGAATCCCTCTGTCATTGCAAAAACAATCTCTATTTACAAAATTACACATTGATATATTTGTGTAACAAAAAAAAAAGTTATATTTTACCTACTTAGTCAACATCTGGAGTTTCCCTCTGGTCGTCTTTCTTCCTGCTTCTGTTGACTGGCTTCAATAAAACGGATTCACGTGTGTCAGCAGGGGATGTTAAAACTCTCAAGATTGAAAACTTGTTCTAGATTTCTTTAATTGCACGAACAGACCATTGTGACTGGCTGTGGGTCGGCCTGGAGGACAAAGCTTAGCTAAGCTTGCCCAAACTGCTAAAAGCTGCAGTAATTTCTGATGAAACGATTGAGGTGACAGTGTTTCCCACAGGTCAAGGTGTAGGATAATTATCGTATTTGTATGATAATTTGGCCCTCTGTACGATGTACGATCAATAATCCAAAAAAAAGGCCAAATGTGAGATAATTTGACCGTTTAAAAATTATCGCCTGCCGCAACTGTCTGCCGGAGAGTTTTTTGTGAACCCTGAAGGTATCTGTTACCATGTGACATGTTTCCAGCTAATCGTGCTTTGCTGAGCGTGAGATACGAATGTTTGTCTCAGAACAACGAGCATGATAGGCTGAATGGTCAGCTGCGCCCGCCCCACGAGACGCTCATAGTCAGAACCATATAAGGAAGTTGAATGAGATTTAAACAAAGTTTAAGCAGAAGAGAAAAGGCAAGGGAAAAAATAGTCTCCAAAATTGTCCCCAGGCCTCATAATTTGGCTCTTAGTTCCCACCTCTTATTTGTTTTTGGGGGACACATTAGTCTAACGCAACTGTAAATTGGGGCTGATGTGGTGCTGTTAACCCATTCCGTACTTACGCCACGAAGCTGTGAGTGCCTGTGGGACGCTATTTATCACTAGAGTGATTATATTTGACTATAGCGCATCATTGGGCTTGTTATTTTGGTTATGACAGATGTACGATAATTTCCCTCAAAATATGCTAATTTTGAGTCTCTGGTATGATAATCCTACATTTCCCACCTGGCAACGCTGGTTGTTGTTGTTGCTCTCACTTGTGGAAGTAAAGTGAAGTTGCTGTGTGAAACGGTTTCGTGCCTCGTCATTCTCGGACATAATAATAGGTCCACCGCGAGTTCCTCTTCTGCGACTTATAAATTTATTGGCGGCGTCACAATGCATACTGGTACCCAATGCAGCAGAATTGAAACGACACGCGACATTCACAAAGTAAACAGTCTGGAGGCGAAAAATGTATTCGTGGCGGCCGAAATTTATTCGTGGTGGGCCGCCATGAATAAATGAAAGTGTTGGAAACTCGGTGACATTTGAAACCGGAGATCCCACAGCTTTGAAGGAGACAGGAGCAACAGCAGATCATTTCCAGACCCCTCGAGGCAGATCAGCCCAGGACTCGTGGGCCCGCCCGACTGGCAACAGGTCTAACCCTGAGAGTGGGTGGCCCAGCAACGGTTGATCTCCTTCTCCTCCTTTCAGCTCTAGTTACATTATTTTCAAAAAAAGGCTTCGAAACCACGGTTCAAAAAACATATCAGCGACTTCACAGAAGATTTATCGAGTGTATTACTAACACAAAGACATATCAAAAATGCGTCAGCAATGTTTTGCTGGCCAGGTCTGACTGCTGATGGATATCTAAGCATTGCAAACATGTGGTGCAGTCAGGGAGTCCTGATTCAAGCTACAACCAATTAGAGGTTGGGTTGACACCATGAGGGAGGGAATCCTAAAAAGGCAAGGGGGAGACACTAAACACTCAACGAAACAAAAATAGCTACATTACACATCAAGCAATTAGCTACTTTTTCACTGCAATTTTTAACTCATCTTCTGCCCTCTGTAGCACAGACTGCTGGTCGGGTGTGCTCATCTTATCCTTTTTCTTCTTGTTTGTTTCTTTTTATTTATATTTAGCATCCTGAGCAAATCGGCACAAACAGCTTGCGCCACTGTTTCTCCCCTTGGTCCATTTTTAATTAAGCCTGTCTATTAGCAGTTACATCTCATTTCACATGTGTTTTGTTGACAAAATGAGATTTGGAGACCAGCTGGGTGACGAATCGCTCTCAGACTGTAGCGAGTGACCCCCAAGTCAGGCTACAGATGGTTAGCCACGAGTGTTATGGCTGAAGCGCCGGTCAAACAGACTGCCTTCACCACTCCTCAGCAGCAGTGTACGTCAAAGCCAAGCCATGGGGTGAAGAGGAGGAATGATTAAAAGAAAAGAAAAAGAGGCACAACGAGGGTCAGCAGATAGCAAAAAATGTGGCTCGTGTGTTTCCTGTAGCCCACATTTGGCTTTTTACTGATGGCATTGACGCAAAGTGAGTGTGGCTGCCTAAACCTGGCCATATATCCACCAGATACAGTCCACTTCTTCATTTTCTCTGGCCCTCAAACTCACCATGTCATATGTCAAAACCAGCTTACTTACCAAGAAGTTGACTGAGTTCATAAACTTTGTGTCATGGTCTGGGGCAACCATGGCAGCCATTTTAGGTTGTTATGTTATGTGTTAAATTGGCCTCAATCCCTGTCTTTTGTGTTACCTGTTTCCTGTTTTACTTTGAAGGTCTGTCTCGTCTGCGTTGTGTTCTGCTTTGCTTCCTCCCTCTCGTTATCCTGATCGTATGCACCTGCCCCTGGTTTCTCCCTCTGTATATTTAAGTCTTGTCATCTCCCCTGTCTGTGCTAGTCTGTCTTTTTTATGGTCCGTAAGTTTTCTTTTCATGTCCCGTAAGTCTTTTCATGCTCCCTAAGTCTCCTTCTCATGCCCTGTCTGTGTCTCCTCGTGCCCCATGAGTGTTTTTCTGGTTTTTTTACCCCTGGATTCTTGTTTTGATTACTTTTGTGGATTTTGGTTTAGTCTGGATCTTGTTTTTGTTTTTGAAAATAAATTTACTTTGCACTCCTGCACCTGGGTCCTCCATTTTGCTCAAAACCTGACATTTTGGGACATGACAAATGGGACACATGCTGTAACTGAGCCTTAATTGAAAGAAAAAGCATCCCAGATTGGACCCAAATGTGTCTGCAATCAGGGTCAACATCGGTATCATTTCCTACAACGGAGAGGAGACAGCTCTTTGCAGTTGAAGATATGAAATGCGATGCCAAATTGACAGCGTTTCTTCTAGATCAGTGGTTCTTAACATGGGTTCGATCGAACCCCAGAGGTTTGGTGAGTCAGTTTCAGGGATTGGGCGGAGGTCTCAGGAGCAATCCTTTTCAAGGATGCTGGACATAAAAACAAAGGAAAGGAACAGACTCTGATGTGAAAATGACATGAAAAGGGTACTTGCCAAGGTGAAACCACGCATTTTCTGAGCTGGTCTCTCAAATAGGGTTGCCACCCGTCCCGTAAAATACGGAATTATCCTTTATTTGAGAAAAAAATGTCCCGTACTGAACTAATACGGGACGCAATTTGTCCCGTATTTTCATTAATGCCCCATACACACGTCTGTCACACACACATCAACACTAAATTTAACAATAATGGACAAAATAAAACACAGGAAACATTAAGGCCAGCAAAATCTTTGTGGTGGGACAACAGGACCTGCTGCGCTCTGTGCCCATATCTTTATATGTGTGTGCCAGTCATCTTGTCACTCTCAGTGCCTGCCCCCGTCCCACGCCGTCATGGTTGCCTAGTTACCACAGATGCCGGTGCTGCGCTGCTACCTGCGCATTTTTAAAATGTCTACCCCAGATAGGGTTGCCACCCGTCCCGTAAAATACGGAATTGTCCTTTATTTTCATGTCTGGAAGGTGGCAACAGCAGATGTCACACTGATTTGCAGTATATATTCATTATTATTCGTAGCCTGATGGAAATTAGGTGTTTAGTGTGTGTTAGGCTCCAGGCTGAGATAGAGGTAGCGAACCTTGTGACCCTAGTGAGCATGGAGCAGGTTCAGAAAATGAATGATAAATACAATAAATAACTAGAAAAGCACTCAGAGCACAGACCTCTGCCAAGTGCAACAATTCCCCCATATAGCGATTTACAGATTGTGATAAAATCCGCCTTCTGGATCAGATCCAGATCAGCCTTTGAAATTTGATAGAGGTTCCTATTGTCAATCCTTGAGTCAAATTTCATGAGTTTTGGGCAATAATTAACAGAGATATTGAGAAACAAAATTTTCGGCCCCATTGACCGCAATGTTATCGAAAATTTGAAAGTGATCCAGAATCCAGGAATTCTTCTGGATCACACCCAAAATGAAATCAGTTCTTCCTTTTCACATTTCTGACAACTCCTGAAAATTTCATCAAAATCCATCCATAACTTTTTGAGTTACCTTGTACACAGACAGACAGATAAACAGCGGCAAAAACATAACCTTGGCGGAGGTACAAAATAAGTAAGGTATTCATACAGTTCATGCATTATATTGGTTTTGTTCTTTGAATACAGTGATGTTTATGCATGGTTCATTTTGTGCACCACTAAAACATATACCTATGATTTTTTTTTTTTTTTCAAATTCAAGACATATTTTATTTTGCAATAAAGAAGGGTTTATGAAGCAAATGAAGGTGGTGCTCCAGATGAGTCAGTAAAGGTTGTCGTCAGCTTATCTGACTTATTCTAAAATATATAGCTTTTAATTTAAGGCCCATTTCTTGAAGCTTTTTTTTTTTCATTTTACTTCACAACATCTGAATTCCTGAACCCGCCAGTGCTCTCTGTAGCAGCACATGGTGCAATATTCATATGTAAATAAGCACTGCCTCCTGTGTAAACCATCCATTATGAATTCTATTACATTACACAGACAGCCTTAAATTACTTTCATTATTACATGACCATTTTCTATTATTCATGGTTTTTATTTTTGTTATGTCTTTCTTGTAATTACATTTCACATTATTTTGCCTTTTACAGTGGTCTTGTTATTATTATTCTGTTTGCTGCCGTCACAAAACAATTTCTCTCGAGGGATTAAATGCATTTATCTAAAAATAAAGAAATAAAAAGACTGTAGCCACTGATTTGCCATGTAAAGAATTTAAGATATATATATATATTTTTTTGTTTGTTTGTTTTTTTGTGGTGGTTGGGGGTGTCCTACAGCCAGATTGACCTCCTTGTTGAAGTGAAGAGGGACCATCCAGCTCATCACCAGTCCACCTCCATGATCGTATGGAGGTGCACTGGCGTACATGACTTATCCATGAGGGAAGCACTGATGCAGAGCGACATTTCTCAGGGAATACCTCCAGAGAAGAAAACACAACCTGTACGTGCCGTAGCTACAACAGTGCGGCTCTGGCATGAGAGCTGGAGCTGCCTGGCTGCAGTCCAGACCTGTCAGCCTCTGAAAATACTTGGCACATTATGCGAGCACAAACACAACGAGACGAGGCCCCAAATTGTTGAGCAGCTTGAATTTTTTTTTAGCGGGGAAGGAGAATATATTGGCAAAAGCAACTGGTCTCCTCAGTTGGCAAATATTTTCTCAACATTCAAAAATAGTGGTAACAAAAATTACCCCCCCCCCCCCCTTTTTAATGCATCACTGAAATCCAATTATGAATAAGATTTGTCAGTTTCATAATTTAATTTATGTGAGTGTGAAAATGTGTATTTAAGAAATTAAAAGCATGTTAAAGGTGCTTTCCTAACCCTTTAAGTCTTTTTTTCTGACTTTTTACCAAGGTTGTCTGGTTTCCCCTTCAGTTATAGAGCCATTACTGATTAAATAAATATGTGGAGATGATTTATACACATGAAAATGAAAAACAAAAAAAGAAAAAGATTTTGGGGTAGCAGGTTAAATATCTGCCCACTAAGTCTTTTCTACTTTGACACAAAGAATTACTGGATTCCACTTTAATTTCCAGGTATCAGTAGCAGTAGACTTACAGCGAACTACATCTGGACACCAGCGGAGAGGCACGAAACCAGCCAGAAATTTGTGGTGAAAATTATATATTATGTTTTATTACCTCCGCCAAGGAGGTTATGTTTTTGCCGGTGTTTATCTGTCTGTCTGTTTGTTTGTCTGTGTACAAGATAACTCAAAAATGTTATGGATGGTTTTTGATGAAATTTTCAGGAGTTGTCAGAAATGTGAAAAGGAAGAACTGATTTCATTTTGGGTTTCTGGATCACTTTCAAATTTTCGATAACATTCCAGTCAATGGGGCCAAAAATTTTGTTTCTCAATATCTCCGTTAATTATTGCCGAAAACTCATGAAATTTGACTCAGGGATTGACAATGGGAACCTCTATCAAATTTCAATGGCTGATCCGGATCTGATCCAGAAGGCGGATTTTATCGCAATCTCTATAAAAAACACTGAGGTTGTTTAATTTCAATATATTGACTTTGGAAACAAAAATTGCATGAAATCTTT
Organism: Hirundichthys speculiger; assembly: GCA_018398805.1. NCBI lineage: Eukaryota > Metazoa > Chordata > Actinopteri > Beloniformes > Exocoetidae > Hirundichthys > Hirundichthys speculiger. The sequence continues at coordinate 384,252 of JAGFBZ010002435.1, read as the reverse complement.
ATAGCATTATAATTTATTTTTGTGTGCATCACAAAATAAAGGAAGATATGGTACATTTTTAGCGGTCCCATATTGTCAGTGCTATATGTACGACTAATATTTATGGTGTAAATCGCTATGTGGGGGAATTGTTGCGCTTGGCGGAGGTCTGCGTTCTCCAAGTGCTTTTATAGTTGCTTTTTTAACTATCTCAGTGTGTGAACTCTTAGTTATTGCTTCTGGACCTGTGTTATGTCTAACACCTTCAGTTCCCACATGTCCTACACAGCTGCAAGATGTTTCTGTGTGCTGGGAAATTTAAATATATCTCCATGACCCAACGAGTGTTTTGAAGACGTTTAAATGACGACGTGTCACATTTGTGTTGGGAAAGTATTTTGAGGATCTGAAAAGTTTACTGTGGTCATTTCATTTAGGGTACCCTGATGAAAAGTGGCCCATCTCTTAAGCGGTTTTATATCCCTTTTCTTTTCATTTACGTATTTAAATAAGTATTTAGTCTACATCCTCAGAGTTGACAGAAGCAACTCTAAACCCCCATTTTGAAACCAAAAAACTCTTAATGCTGCACAAATTCTTCATCATAACATCTCATGCTGTAAAAAAGCAGCAAAGGAGAAGGATTTCGTGGTTTGGGAGAGGAGGCTAACTTGGGATTCTTATTTTTGGTGCAGAGGTCACAATATTGTAGGACGTACAAGAGCTGATTTTGACCAAAAACCAAAGATATCCCCACGAGTCTTTCACCTCGCTGATCTTTCGCCTACAACATCCCAAAAAAAATCATCCAGTTTATCGAAGCCTTAACATTTTTTTAACTCAGGGTTTGTTGAACCACCCATCCATCCATCATTCATACCAGTTTGAATCCTCTGCAGGGTCAGGGGGATCTGCTGGAGTCTATCCCAGCTCTCTGTGGGTGAAAGGCAGGGGTCCAGCCTGGACCGGTCACCAGTCCATCACGGGGCTGGTTTGTTGAACCTCCTTTCTCAAATGAGCTCCAGATGGGTTTGTAGAGGTCCTCTGTTTTATTTTTAAAAATGTTTTATGCTCCATGTGTTGCTCCCAGCATTGTTTGCCTGCTCACATTTCTTTTTGCTTCACCCATCTCTTAAGAGACCTGTTCTTCAAGGCTTATAGGAGGTTTTTTTGGATTTCTGCATGTTAAATAAATAAAAAGAACATTGTTTTGTATTCCTGGCTCACTGGCTTCTGCATCTGGGTCCAACTTAAAGCCTTCATCATAACAACCTGAGTTTGTTGGACAATAATAATTTGAGCACTTTTAAAAAAAAAAAAAATTATTATTTAACATGTCGGGATCATCACTGGTCTAAAATTTAGTTCAACAGAACTTAAAAGAATTGAGGAAACATGACTGTATTTTTTATTTTTACACACTGTCGAAATTATTGAACCTAAATTATTTTACTTGAGAAAAGGAATACTCCAGACCAACAAACCTTTTCTTCTGATTTCTTCTGGAGCTTTGCTGGTGGGTTTACTGGTGCATTAATACCAACTACTGAGCTCGAGTCTGAACTTTCATAAACTGCTGAAACTTAGGTCTTTTTTTTTTTCGACGTGTTCACAGCTGCTGATAATCCATTAATCAAGTGCACGTGACCTAGCAGCACCTGGCCGTTCCGACCATCGTAATTGTCATGGAAACGTTAAAGGTGTACCAACTGCTCCTGCAGCTTTGCTCAGGCTTTGCTAAAGATGACAGCTTAACACGTCATGTGCTGTTGTTCAGCTGAGGTTTCATTTACTCAGTCTTGCAAAATTTACTTCACCAACTGTCTCTCTTTCTTGAATGCAAGGTTAGTTATCATAATTCTCACTAAGGGTGCATCAGAACTTGCATGTAAAACATCTTTAAATGCACTTCATGTATATCAGTCAAAAGATTGGCTCAAAGCCTCAATATTTTTTTTAATTCATTTTTTTCTCCACCATGTCTGTCTGCTAAAGACAAAAATAATAATAATCTTGTCTGTCTTTATACACGACTGCAGATGATTCTATCGTGTCCTGTTGGAACAACAACATAAAAGCAGACTGGTTGGTAATTCACAATCAGTCCATAAGTATGCACTTTGTGCAGCAGCATTTGAATGCATTTGTTTGTTCAACATGCCACTTTGCACCAGCAGGCGTTCCCTGCACACAACATGACTTTCTGCAGCATTTGATAACGTGCGTGTTCGAGCAGACAGTGACCGTGAACTGTGGCCTCTGATTTCATTGCTCTCAGCGTTGACTGGCTGCTATAAAACGGCAACAAGAGAAAACTGTCTGAAAACATCTCAAACTTCACTTAAACCTTAAATCTTAGAATCTAATGTCAGTGAGGTGAGCGCCTTCATGTTTTGTAACCACGCGTCTGCTCCAACATCAGACGCTGCTTTCGTCTGAAAAGGAGGTTTGCTTTCTAAGTGGCAAATCTGAATGTAATTTACCAGTGGAGAGAGATGCAATTTGCAACAAATGAATTTCCTTTCGGGAAATGGTGAGGGTTGACTATTGTGTCTAAAATATGGATTGAGTCGAACGTGCAACTCCGGGATGATGCTTCAGGCTTATGATACATTTGCATTTTGACATAAAGTGCTGCCGAAGTGCCAGAGGTCCACCAGACTGGTTGCAACAGAGGAAAACATCCCGTTGCTTCTCAAAGATGAGCGACTGTAAACACACCACGTTTGTGGATTTTAGGAACCTGACGAGTTGTTGAAGGGAATAAGGTTAATTCACTACGATGAGTTTCAGCCATTGATGAAAATGTAAATATCTCAGGTTAACTGCAGTTTCTTAAAGATATACTCTTACCGTCTGTAGCAGTTACAAAAAAAAATATAAACTATCCCATATATTTTGCCCACACTACAGCATCTCTGCAGTGATCAGCTACAAAAGTTGGAAAAACAAGGCTGCTGCCTCTGGATTCAGGAATTAGACAGGTTTTATGCAGTTTTGGACATTTCATGCATTATTTATGGTGTGTTTCTTTGTGAGGCATTTTTATTTTTTTTTTTAAATCCATTTTGTAACCAGTTACTGAGTGCATGTTTTCTTGCTGAACTCCAAAAGCTCATAAAAGCAGTCTGTAGAGCTGGCTTCGTCTCATAAAGGTTTAAGCTTGGTACCTTTTTGATCAGAACCTTTATTCTAACAAGACTGAGTGTCTTTTGAAACCAGCCTCCCTCCCTCCCCCCTCCACCGTTTATATTTCTGCAGTGTCTGATTTTATCTTTAATCAACCCCACTTTGACAAAAATGTCAAAATCCCGAGTTTTGAAGCAAAATAGATCACATGACCCAGTTTTCCTGGTTTGACGGGCACGTCGTTGCAACCACATAATGCCATCAGCATGTAGCTGTTTGTCTCATCAAACATTCATGCTCTATTTCCTGGCCAAAGTCCCTCGGCAGAAAGTCTAGACAACACCCTTCATCTTGGTTTCTGCTGTGTGATTGATCAACTTTACAGAGCGCTGTCAAATTTCACTTCTCAGTCAGATTTTTATGTCCTTTTTTAAAATACTTTTTTCTTTTTATTTGACAGGCAAAACAGCAGCAAAATGCATAACACAATCACCTGATCATCTCACTGGGACAGCGGATTTATTATCATATTATACTTTTATTTTTTCCTTTTTGGTCCCCCGCGTCTATACGGGTATGGAATAGAATCAAAATGAGCCACAGGAAGACTTATAAAAGGGATGAAAAACCTCCATTAAATGTCAACTCTTGACTGGAGGTTTGGGAAATGAGGGAGTTTTACCTATCTGCCATATTGTAAAAGTTGTATGGCAATTAATAGGGATTAATAAATAAATTAGGACTGTCATTGTTAATGCGTTAATAACACATTAACGCCACTATTTTTTTAATGCGAGAATAATGCACACACGTTTCTGTAAATATGACCCTTGCCCAATAAGTCAACGTGTAGGACAGACATGGCAACAGAAAAGCATCTTATGAACGGCAAGTTTAGCTTTAAGGGGCTGCCAGATGGGTCTGTTAACAAGAAAAAGGTTATTTGTATTTACTGTCGCTGTGAATTGAGTTTCCACCACAGGAAGCGGTAAAGTTAGTTTCACATCCGACATTCGCTTGTATTTTTTCTCTTTAAACTTTAATAGCGTCATGAAAACAGCACCGATTTCATCCAGGGTGGTATCACTTTGTAGATATAAGTATGCCAGACATTTCACAAGTGTCATCAACCCTCCAAGCTCAGTGAGTGTGGCTAAAACTCTAAGGAGCAGCACTGAATGTCCTTCTGAGTACCTGCTGCTGCCGTGGAGTTTAGGGACCGTCAGCAAATTACTACAGTCAAACAGGGATCCCGACAAAATACACTAAGAAGCTGATGAATTAAGACCTCAAAAAGTACGGCAGCATTGGTGGCAAACTAAAGGCTTAAAAAAAAAATAAAATAAAGCAGATGCCCATGACCCTGTATAGGACAAAATGGGTATAGATGATGGATTGATGGATGGATAAACAGAACATTAAAAAAATGCGATTAATATGCGATTAATTGCGAGTTAACTATGAAAATCTTTCGATTAATTACGATTAAAAAATTTAAATGACCAACAGCCCTAGAATAAATAAAGAGCCATTTCACCTTTTTTGACCGTAATGAAGTTTATCCAGATGCCAAATGTGGCGTTTTTCTGTAGAAACAATGAATTAGCATGAGCGTTGCCATACGCAGATACAGACAATAACCAAACAGCTGCAATATCCTTGAGTGGTTGCAAGAATTTTCAATATGCCTGGACAAATTAATAGAAATAGAGCACTTGAATAGATGGACACCTACGGAAAAGTCCCGTAACTGTGCAGCCCGAGCCACAAGTCCGCTCTGGAAATGAAGCACTCCAGCTGAGAACAAGCAATTGAGCAGTGCTGCTCGTAAGGCTTCACACGTCAGTGGCTCCTCTCTCATATCGCCCCGCGTTCGACCAACCTCAGTGACAAGCTCAAAGTAATCCTGACCTGTTTAAAACCTGCGCGAGATGCTCAAAATCTGATTCCAGAGTTCAGCAAAAAGGGTGGAGGAAGAAAAATGGCTGAAAACTGTGACATCTGGATGAATATAAAGGACACAAAACTGTCAAAATGAGGAACATTTTCAGATATATTTTTAAAAAATATGTTTTATATAGCAATTTTTAACACTTTATCAACTTATCAGCTCTGTAACAGATTTGTGGAGAAGTAAAAACATTAAATCTTGGCCTTTTACCCACCTTTTCCATCAACACTATTCACTGGTAAATGAGCCGATATCTCCACAGTCACTGGATGACTGTTACAGGCCTCTCATCAATGTGTTCTCAACTGAAAAGGAACAAATTACCTGGAAAAAAGGAGAAAAAAAACACACTAGAGGACAAATTGGCCTCGAAGGGCCACTTGAAAACACTGATTCATGTTAAGAGGAACGTATTGTTTCAATGCAACCTTGGAACGCTTCACTTCACCAAACAGTTGATAAAACAAAGGCAGAAACAGTAACTGAACTTTGCAGCTGTGGTCAGATGCTTCATCATAAGGAAATCAATTGAACACCTCATGCATGAAGTTATCACTGATCCACAATCAACAATTAAGTAAACTGGTGAAATCCAGTGTTTTATGTTCTTAGCTCCATAGCAAGTAAAAAGATACTGAACAAGTCCCCTGTGACATCATCCATGTTTTCTGAAGATTGCTTTTTTCATTCTCTCTTTGCAGAACTACGTTGGTTGGAACGGCTGCTTCCCAAACCTGCTTAATCTGAATATTTGCAAATGAGGCTGAACAAGCGGGCGTGGATTCTGACTGGAACATGCCCACCTTAGTTACCAGTTAACACGTTGGCTGCCTTATCATGTGCCAGCCTATGATGCTAACTACTGTTACTTTACTTTCATTCTGATCAAATCCGTCCAACCTCATCTCAGATGCCACTGCCAAAGCGACCACAGTAAGTGCCACAGAGGTGAAACGGCGACTAGCGGAGCTTCGCTCAGACTGTGGTCTCTTCGTAGTCGCAGGTCCACGCAGGTTACGGTCAACTAAACCTCGTGGGTTGATTGACTAAGTGATGAGTAGTCGAGCACGATCAGCCTCTTCCCCGTTGGGTAGCGGTCTGGTTAGTCCTGAAATGGTCTTAAGTGTAGGTCACTGAACTGGGGGACTCAGCTGTGGCAGGAAAAAGAAGCTGATGAGCTAGAGATGAGCTGGAGGCATTCCAGCTGGTGCAGCTTATCAGGCCGACCCAAAACTGGTCACAGCGGTCTCTTAGTTAACTGCATATCAAGTGTTTATGTGTGAAATAAGAATTATACTCTGTTTTAACAGCTCAGTCTTTTCGGAGCCACCCCCTAGTGGTCAGTGGGAGAACTCCCATTTTCTTCACTTCCTTCACCCGGGCAGACCGATAAGCCAGATACAAGCCCTTGCTTAGCATACATAGTGTTTTATCTTCCAGGTCAGCTAATCCTCTCTCTCCTTTGTCTCCCTCCGTCTCCTTCACCACAGCAAGCCCTCTCACCCAGAGAGCCTTGCATTATTTACATGTTTATGATTAGTTAAGCCTCACATGGAGCTGCCAACTGCTGAAAAAGTGGCATGTAGAATTGGACTGCCATTAGGCACATTTATTTTTACAGAAAAGGAGGGGGAAAAAAAGGAACAACAGTTATATTTCCTCCATTTCACAGACTCAAAGTCCAGTGCCATATGCACCCTGAAGTCGTAAGTTCCAGTTTTCATGCCAGATTTAGTTGCTCTCCTGCTCAGCATTAGCGTTTAAATATTCACCTCAGGTGCAGGTGGTGCCTGTGTCCCATCCAACGGATACAGCAGAGCACGATGAATGTTAAGTTTGACTGACAATGTGCTAAAATCTTTGCAGGGTGTTTGAATTAATTGTTTCGCCTGCAATGATTTAATCATACTTCACATTTCTTCCTGCCTATTTTCTTCGTTCATTTCCAGGCTGCACTTGTTACCATTCAGGTAATAAGTCATCAGTCTCTTGAAGTTTGCTGGAGCTTTGCAACCCGCAGAACATCACTTCTGCATTACTGTTATTATTAGTTTACAATAGGACAGATTAAAAGCAGACTTAAGTGAATCGTTAGCACTGTATTATTTAGATATTCTTCACAGGGCAGAGAAAGAAAAATGTGCACTTAAAAGTCGGTGTGAATAAAAGACGCCACCTTTCAGGGTCAAACCAGTTTCAGGTCTGGAGTTTTGATGAATGAGCATGCAGAGACTGGAGACAGAGTGGTAAGCGTAACGGAGGAAAGGACTGAGGCACAGAATGTCTAAAAAGAACAAGAAAAAAAATTAAAAAAAGAATCGGATAAAGAGCAAAAAGAAGAGCACCATGGGAAGGACGACATACCTCTGCTGAAACCTGGGATGAACCTCTCCAGAAATGCAACGACAAGTTGGATTGGACTGCAACAAATGTGCTTGGTCTGCTTGGTAGGATTGTGTTTCCTTCTATCGATCTCTCACTGCTACTTCTTCTTCATTGTTTTCCATCTGGATAAAAGGACAGATTGCTGCAATGCCAGTAAAAATGACTGTTGCTCAACATTTATCAGAAGACTCGCAGAAGATGTGCTTCAATAGGGCAAAACCCGATTACTGCAGAAGTGTCCACTAGGTGGCAGCACCAGTCGAAACCAGATGTTACTGCTGCACTGCTCTGCAAACTCCCACCGATTTCAGAAGGCGCTCATTTCGCACGAGAGCAAGGACAAAACGGTTGCTGCACAGAGGCATGAATCACGCTTAACACTTTCAAATTAAGACAGGGAACAAACAAGCTAACGAACAAAAACAGGAGGAATATAAAACTACACCAAACTCAAGAACGAGCTGAGGCTTGTTCAGGGCAGCAGAAGAGAATCAAGACAAGATGCTTCACATGGCATCTTAACTGGGACCCAATTCGGTCGACTCGCATCATCTGAGGATGGTTTCCTCAGATAATTCACGGGTCTGTGGGCTGCTATGGTCATAGATGTCAAAGCCTGATACTGTCTGAATTATATCAGAAAATGATTATATCAAACATGCATTAAAAGATACATAAAAACTGTGACGGTGATTCTAAGTCGACTGCAGGGCTGAGTGTAAACATACACGATTGTCTCGTTTGAGCGCTGCCCTGTGGTGGACTGGTGACCTGTCCATGATGCATCCTGCCGTTCTCCTAATGACAGCTGGAAACGTTTCCCACACCTCTGAAATGGGATGCAGCCGGTGCAGAAACTGAACGGATGGATTATTGCTGTTGTTTGTTGCTCTGTGGAGGCAGCCGGTCTGACCTCTGCAACTGACTCTTTATCTTTTTTACTTACACCGAGAGCATCAACAGTACACGAGCCCTGCTGCAGGCAGAGAAGCTGACAAACACGAGAGACTGTGACTTCAACTCCACACTTTTTTTTTTACCTCAAATTCATATGAGCCAGTAACCACGGTTGATGAACAGAGAGGCAGCGAGTCGTGTGCTGCCGAGAGCATTGCTGCCCAGCTAGCATGTTTGTTGCTCAGCACAGTTGGACTTGGCAGGAGGCCCGTCTGGCTGCCTGGTGGCCAGCCTACAGCTGACAGGAGCAGACAGGTGCAGTGAGCCTCTGTCTTTTCTTGACTGCTTTTGTTTTATTCCATTTCCCATAACTGAACAGAGCCCCGGTCTGAGTTGCAGTGAAGGGCTCAGAGTTTTCTTTTAAACTTTTGAATGCCGCAGCTGAAACACCACAGACTTATTGCAGAGGTTATTTGAGGTCGCCCGTACTGTCGTTGCTGTAATCAGTAGTCATTTCATCAGCCAGGATTGTTTGCCCTCTGCTCTATTGTAAAGTTGTATTAATTCTCAAATGCTTATCAGTACAGGCAAACAGAGTTTTGGAAATGCCAGTTACAAATGTGTCACTATCAGTTTTTCTTTTCTTTTTTACACCAGGCAAGTACTGTTTGTTCGTGAATCGGTTAATTAAAAGATTTGTATACCCGAGTTCATTGGGGAAAACAACAGTCTCCTCAGACAGAGGGCAGGAGTCCTTCATTTCCCAGTCGTCATTTATATGCAGGCCCCACATGGATTACCAGACTTCTCAGAGTCAGACCCAGGCTGAAGTGGATCTAATCCCTGCATTTAAACGTTCCAGCGGGGCTGGAACCAGCCTACGCGTCCTGCTCAGCCTCTGAGCTTTAACGTGGAATTACTGGAAGTAGCCAGTAATCTCAATACAGAGACCAAAGTAAAAACTAAATCATGCATCATGTATGAAATGCACAGAGCTTTTCGTCTGTCTAATTCACCATTCAACTTTTTTTTCCAATTTTCTTCCACCAGCTAAAGGAAAGACTTATCTGTTGTTTTGGTGTGAGGCGCCATGGTTCAACCAGAAAAGCCCGATGCTAACAAGCTGAAAGCGGCCACTAATGGCGCTCGTGGTGGTGAAGCGTGGCATACTTTATTCAGCCAATCGATTTCACTAAACCTGCATGCATGTTGGGACAAAGAAAGAAGCCCACCTAAACGGCCTGGTCAAGCTAGCGCGATTAAACCGTGCACGTAAATGCTGCGACCGACATGTAAAGCCTGGTTTATGCTCAGAAATCAGGTCGTCTGCACTTTGGTGCACCTCCCCAAAATTGTAGGTGACCGCAGACAGTGTCACAGGGAGGAGAGACAGGAGGCTTCTGATTGGTCAATTCTACATCTGCGTAGAAAAGAGCGCGTCATGGAAGAAGTGAGGAAGTACCCACATCTGTGCGATTCTGGTTCTCCACACTACAAAGACAGCACATATTCTAGTAATTCATGGAGGGAGATAGCGATGAATGTGGGTCTGGATACGGCCGAGACGGTGAGGAAGTGGAAAAACTCAAGAGATAAGTTTAGTAAGTTTAGCTAGTTCGTGATTGTCCCTCTTGCGTTGTGGAATAACATAGCGGAGAGCGTGCTTCAAAATTGAGCATAAATCAAAAGTAACTGCGGCATACTGGCAACAAGATAACTACGACACATTAAGACCGTAAGACCTTAAGACAACCAAACTCCATCAGGGCACTCATTCAGGAAGGGAGCAAAAGAGAACTGGTGTAAAAGTTAAATCAAGAAACAGCGACGCTGTGGATGAGATTTTGGCACATTAGTGACGCTGCACAGGATGCAGTGATTTACAATAAAATCGTTGAAACTCTGAGTCATCTGCAGAGACAAAGTGAGTAATAAAAAAAAATCCCATAAAGAAGACTAATATAGGCATTCATTTTACACAAGGAAAAAAAGAACAATGTCAGATATAAATTAGTTAAAGGTCGATTTTACATATGATATTCTGATGTTATTTATATAATACCTTATAATACGCCAGTGCCTTGTTGGGTAATAGAAGTCATGCAGATTTAATGCTTGAGGCATACATTTATTCTTTGCATCAGCTGAAGTGCGTAAGTGAGTTGTGTGTGCGTCTGTGAGTGAGGGAAGCAGGGAGGGTCGGTGGCCCACGCTTTCATGATCACTCTGCAAGTCTTACAATATGTGACGGCTACATCAGGGTATCTTGAAATGATCTCAACTGATTTTCTTTCTTTCTGGTTTTTAGATCTAAATCTGAGGCATACACGTCCTTAAAAACAAATCCTTTGTCCTACATGACAGTTCAGAAGGCAGACACAGATAGTGACAGGCATCCCGGCTGCTCCCTGCATGTTTGCCTCGGCTGTTGTCAGGCTACAACAGGCTTGACTGAAGGCACTTGTCACTAGATTTTGATGGCAGTCTACCTCCTGTAAGTGAGCGAGATTAGAGTCTTTCTAGCACTTCAGCTGCTCATCGCAGGAGTTGGAGGTCCTCTTGTCAGACTCAGGTGCACTGGCAGAAAGATGTAATCAGCCGGTGATGTGTCTTTTACTTCCAGGTAGATAAAGCCGGTAATCCATTTGTTCATTCCTTGTGTTTTTTTTTTGACAAGAGGGAGCAATAAAACCGAAATGAAAACGGCTGGCGATAACAAAGACGAGTGAGGCTGCACATTCGCACTGTCCTGTAAAAAGTGTGCTCTGTCATTCTTCTTCATATGCAGCAGGTGTAAATAAAAACCGTGAGTCATGGAGAACAGGTTTTATTGTCAGCGACATTTATAGACGTGACTTTCTGAAGCAGCACTTTATGCTAACGTGTCTTTTTAAAAAAATAATTTAAGCACATATTCATTAAGAAATCATTAAAACTGCTTATGCGCTCTGTATCATACTTGTTTGTGCAATAAAAAAGTGTCGGCTCATCTAACTACTGAGAAACGACACAGTAATCATTATTGCTGCTGTTTACATACCTCCTGCTACGGGCTATCTGCTAGATCAGTGGTGCGCAAACTGTGGTGTGTGTACCACTGGTGGTACATGGGAGAAATCTGAAACATACAATGCATTATAAATACGTTTCAAATGAAAAGTGTAGCTTGAGATAATTAAAATTGTCTTTAAAAAAAAATATTTGTTGCATATTCAGTTGCAGTGCAGATGTAACAACTTTTGAGTGTGTTTATTTTGCTCTGTATGAAAGTATGAGTATGTGAGAATTGAGTTGTAAATGTCTGATTCAGTCAGGTAACAATTCAGGTAATAAATAACCACAATAAGGAATAAACATCTCTGTGTGTTTAAAGCTAATTAAGAAGGCATATATGGTTATATTTTATAATTGGTCATCATGGTGGTACTGAGAGATCTGAACAGGTGGTACACAGCATTAAAAGTTCAGTCCCCAAACTCTGGACAATGTTTACAGCAACGTTTAGTGTGGTTTTAAAGCATCTGGGCCAGTCTGATCAAATCTCTCTGTTCTTATCGTCAGTTATGAACACCGCTAAAACAACAACTGGAGTTACGAGTGTTTGGTCAGATGGAGCGTCTGAACACCTTCAGGACTATTTTAGTTGATCTGACTGGACTTTAATTCAGGATGATGACATTAACAGCTACAAAAAAGCCCGAAACAGGACTTTCAAGGTGACACATAACAATACGGAGTTGCCAAGGTGGAACTGAGGTGGAGTATCAGAGAGGCCAAAGCAGCTAATAGTGGGAGGACCACTCAGACCCCTATCACCTACCGGACCACCGGTAGCTGCAGTGCTTCGCTAGCAGAGCACCTCAACAACTTCACGAGAAGGACTGCTGCTCCACCGCCACACACGAGCTACATCATCATTCAGACGGCAGATGTCACACAAACTATCCTCAATATTAACAAATGGAAAGCAACCGGCCTGGACGGCAGGATGGCATCCCTGGAAGGGCTCTCAGAGGTATTTACAAATATCTTGAGCTGTTCACTCTCACAGTGCATAATTCAATTCATTTTAACTTTATCTATATAGCATCTATTACATTGCAAATTGTGTGTAGGCACTTTTCAGAGACCCAGAACATGACCCCCTGAGGAATATCATTGGTATTGAGTTATGTTATTAATTACTAAGTTAATAAACAGTGACAAGTAAAAACTCCCCTTTAAAAAGGGAAGAAACCGTGAGCAGGAACTGGATCATAAGGGGGAACTATCTTCTTGAAGGCCAGCTGGGTAAAGGAACAGAAGAGGAGGGAGACTGGACAGACACAAATATATTGTCAATATTATATAGGACAAAATAGTTGTAGTAATTATCTGTTAGCCTTGAAAACTAAGAGTTCTATATACTTATGACTGATACATCGTTAGTTGATGCACCGCAGAGATGACTGCATGAACAGATGTGGGCAGCAACACTGAGGTGGTCGGAGGGTCAGACTGCAGGTCAGCATGTTAGTTGATATCGTACAGAGACATCTGTGTAGACATGTTGAGCTGAACGCTAGGATGCTCAGGGGGTGGAACTGCAGGTCAGCATGTAGTAGCTCTGGAAGCTCTGGCCTGCAATGTTCTGCCCCCTGCTCTGGATCCTCATCAGTTGCATGAGGACCCAACAACACACAATGCCATCTCTGTTCTCCACACTGGAACATTAATTTCTTATGAACAGTAAACTTAAAATGTTTGAGCGTGTTCTGGCTCCTTAAGAGCCGCCCCAGCTTTTGGTTTGTTGATTTTATAGGATGGTATATCCTTTATTTGCGTTTTGTGGAGGTGCATCTTATTTTGATGAAAACAGGAAGTGGCACCGTTGCTACTTCCTTCCCGTTTTCATGGCGACTAGTTCGATCCTGCTCCTGTATTTTCATGCTGTTTGAGCCAGCACAGCCGGTATGTGTGTTTTTATGTTGTGTAATCATTGCTCACAATTAATATTGACTTCGGTTCATTGTTTTATAAAGTTTTATATTTATTTGTGAAAAAAGGCCTTATTTTACTTTCTAATTTAGCCGCGAGCTAGCGCTTAGCGTTAGCATTTTTTGTTGTGTTGTTTGTCTTCGTGGGGAGCCGTGGTGGGGTTGACAGGGGTCGTGGAGCTTTATTTTTGCTTTGAATAAGGTTGTAATTGCTTTTACCTTATATACTTTGTACTGTTTGTTTACAGTTTTACCACATGATCACAGTTGACTTCCATGCCGTTCTACCGAAATAAAAGAAAGAAGGAACAACGGTGTGGTTTTTCCGATGATGGTTAACTATCCTGCCTAGCTGGTGCGAGGGCAGAATAGAGCGTCTTTTTCATAAAAATAGCTCTAGACCACAACTCACTCCAGATGTGCAAGCTACTGATGCCAGATATCCTTTTGTTTAAGTAATTAGTCTATGGCTTTCCTTATTTTTATTTTATTTTTTTCCCCAGCAGTGTGAATATCTAATGGGTGTCTTATCAGCATGAGCACATTGAGTTTGTCTGCAGTGCATTTATTTCATGTCAAACATCTAATTACAAAACAGCAACAGCACAGAAGCTCTGCAAGCAATATATTCATGAAGAGTGTAGAGAAGTTAAAAACTATTAATAATCAAATGAAAAACAACAACAAAAAAATGTATGGGGAAAAAAACAAGAAAAAATGATGATCATCTTTTGTGGTCAGTCCCAATCCATTAAAGAGGCAACCATCCACTCAGTGTCCAAAGGAGGACCACCTCCTCCAGGAAGCATTGTGGTAAAATGAGACAGAGCTTTAACGCCCCGTTGGGTGATAGGGAAGCTGTATGCATTGATTAGTAATTGTCCTTCCCCCTTTCCTGAGAGGTTGTTTGTCCCACAGAGAGGTGGCCGTTACGCCACAGCTGGCCACAGGGACCGTTCAAGGGCAGTCAGAGCAAACAGACTCACGGTAGCCGCTTAGATGGGAGTGCACCGCCTGGGATTGGTATCAGCGAGAGAGTCTGCTGAAAGAGCTCAATTTAGTGGTCTTATGTGAAGATGTCAAAGTGAGCTGCCGTGGTGGAGCAGCTTCCTGCAACCCCCGGAGTGAAAGGCATCAAAAGCGTTTCTTACGAGAACGCCATGGAGTCTGTTCACGGCTGGCTTTACACCTTAACGGGAATCCTGAAGAAATATTCGAGGAGGACATAAAAATGGAGCAGTCAGTTCGGGACATTACTTTCACTTTTAGGAAAATACATGTTTGGTTACTTATATTTATATATTTCATTCATATTAACATCACTGTGCTATATCATGGATTATTCTCTAAATCGTTGAGAAAAGCCTTTCAATTTTTTTTTGTTTGTTTTTTCACTCACAGCTGGTTCTGTTGAATAATTTATACAATAAAATTTATGCATTTTTTTGGCCAATTTAGAAAAATCTATTCAGTAACTGTCTGGCTCAAAGCTGAGTAGCACAGAAAAGGAGTGTGCTTGTTGTTGCATCAACAAATTTTCTCTTACTTGCACCTTGCTGCGATTCAAAATGATGCTCAAACAGACCCTTTCTTTCCGTTCCAGAGGCGATGCCCTCAGCATTTGTGATTGGTTTGACTGGAAGCCAGTTATTCTTATTGTTGTGCTCTTTGATGATAATGCTTGGAAATAGGTCACATGAGCACACTGGGTAAGGAACATATGACGGGGCCTGTGACAGTGTGACAGTGATTGTTGTGAGCAAAGGTGAAAATTGATTTCAATTCTTGCCAGAACTACAACCAAATAAAACAGAATATCATGAATAACTTGTCTGACACAAATTGTACTCTGAATTTTGTCACAAACGTCTAGCAGTCTGATAACACAATGTTATCAGATGTGTGTTCCTGTTGAAAGTGCTGTTGTGACCAGCTTTTTCTAATGTGGGTCTTTGGAGAGCAGCCTCTCCACTCTTACTGGACGGCAGGTCCGAGCCACTCAACACCACGTTTACCCCGGTTGTGCATTATTTTAAGGAATGTGGATTTTGTTAGCTATGTGCGCTCCCGATTTGATTTGAATGATAATAATATAAAATATAATATAATAATATAAAAGTCTCTTATTGCTTTGAACGGCATTCATTGAACATCTTGAAATAATTGGCTGTGTTAGTCTGGGTAACTATAGAAGACTGTATTAACTATAAAGCTTTATGTTCATCTGTGCATTTTTATTCCTCAGTCAGTGTCACTAAAAAGGGTTTAAAGTAAGGTTTCAAAGCAGCAGTGAGCAGTGAGACGATCAGCAGCAGCTCAATCATTCAAAAGCATTTCCATCTCTAAATCCCAGTTTGAAGTAAGACTGTGTGGAAGAAAATATATGCATGATTATATAGTAGTTTCTATGTATGCTATTCATCTTTGAGTGGTTCAGTTGTCTTTTACATAAAAGTTGTCCTTTTACCAGGCCTGGAATTTCATGATTTTAGGGACAAGGCCACTTGGACTTCAAAGGGGCTTTTTTTTTTTGAGGGCACAAAGACCAAATGCCAGGGCAACAAGGCCATAATAAAAAAACACTATATGACATGATATGCTAATAAACGGCACAACACAGTTTATGAATTCAGAACCTTGGATATTTTTAATAGGCTACCACATTGGACTTTTCTCAAAGGGAAACAGACAACAAAATAGGCAATGTCATTGACTTTTATCAGGTTATTACACAGCCATAAATTTAATTTAAATTGTCATCTGATGATGGGGATGGATAACCTTCCTAGGCCCATAAGGAAAAACAGTTGGCCTCCTTTTGGCAATTCCTGCACCCCACCATCTTGCCACAACAGCTTGGACTAAAAAAAGAAGAATCTAACAAATAACTGCAGCCCCCCCAGCACCCCTACTTCCCGCGGTACTGGTGCTTTTGTTACGGCAGGTGCAGCAGTATAAGGTGCTGCTTGGTGTAAATGTTCACTCCCCCGAATGCCTCTAAATGTTTTACATCAGTGGTGTCCAACCTTTTTGTAACTGTGGACCGGTCAATGCTTCACAATTAAATCAAGGGGGGGGCAGTCTTCCTTGTTACATTACGCCAATAGCATAACATGAGTATATGAGTATAACATCAAAGTATCTGGTAACATCCTATGTACCCATTAAATAAATTACTAGAAAAGCACTCAGAGCGCAGACCTCTGCCAAGCGTAACAGTTCTCCCATATAGCGATTTACAGATTGCAATAAAATTCGCCTTCTGGATCAGATCGGGATCAGCCTTTGAAATTTGATAGAGGTTCCCATTGTCAATCCCTGAGTCAAATTTCATGAGTTTTGGGCAATAATTAACAGAGATATTGAGAAACAAAATTTTTGTCCCCATTGACTGCAATGTTATTGAAAATTTGAAAGTGATCCGGAATCCAGGATTTCTTTCAGATCACACCCAAAATTAAATCAGTTCTTCCTTTTCACCTTTCCGACAACTCCTGAAAATTTCATCAAAATCCATCCATAACTTTTTGAGTTTTCTTGAACACAGATAGACAGATAAATAGATAAACGCCGGCAAAAACATAACCTTTTTGGTGGAGGTAATAAAAAAAAAAAAAACTCAAGCAGAGTGGACTTGGTACGTGGGAATCACCGGTCGTGATAAATCCATATTTCAAGTAGGACTCCTGGTACTGACTGGATTCTTTTTCTTGGAAGTCGTAGGTTGTTCTTCTTTCTCTTCCCTGTGCAGTTTCCCCTTCACAAGGAAACTGTCTGCTTCTTACTCATTTTGCTAGCTGGGTTAAATTTTGCCGCTCAAGTGCCCGACATGGAGAGAATCGGGTCATTTTTCAAAATAAAAGATTTTTCAAAATAAAAGCTCGTTCAGACTCGAATAATAAATCAAACTTAAAAAACTATTTTTTTTAAGTTTTCTTTTTTTTTTAAAGTCATCTTGGTGTGGCATAGCACCATAAAGAATGTAGTTTTTTGGGCTACACCACGCATCCCCACACACCTGCCCGTTGATATCTCAAGCCAAGAATCCTTTCAACAATACCATGTGCTTCATATTTTACACACACTGCTGCTGCAGAAAGCAATGACGCGTGGAAACTCTCTGGTAACCAAGTAGTTACAGAAGAATTTGAGGCTTGTTTGCACTCTTCTGTCCAGAGGTCAGGATTATTTCATAGTTGCTAGGCTACCATATGTAGCCACAAAATGTCCTTCATTTAACTTTAGCGCTGTTAGCTTTCTGTAGCAGCATCGATTTGCTACATACTGAGCTGCGTGGGATATGCTGCGCTGTGGTGTGTTGAGACTTGGGATCTAATCGCACAGACTGGACCGCTGGGCTCTGTGGAGCTAATTATCTGCATTAATGGAAAAATCATTTAGTTATCATATAGATGAATCGAAACTAAAGGTTTTGGCATGCTTTGCATCATTTTTAGATTCCTCCAACTATTGCCCAGCAATAATCTACATGATCACAATAAAGAGAGCAAGTGGTTCAGATGATGAGCTCAGGATCTCCATGTGGGGGAGCTTTAGGGATGAGTAGAATCAATAACTGACAAGATATGATTTCTTTTTTCTTCTGTAACATCTCACATGCACTCTCCCAGGGTGTAGGCAAGCCTATGCTTGTTCAGCCTTGCAAGTGCAGAGTGTTTATTTTTAATGGTGAGGCCAAACAAGACCAGAACACACAGCAGCTTGACACTGGATGCAACCCTGTCCTCAGTAATGAGAGACAAGATGGCAGCAGGCTTTGACTCACACAGTTAAAAAATGGGAACCTGCCTCTGCTGTCATTAAAGCTTCAAAGACTGCATATATGCATATATATGTATATATATATATATATATATATATATATATATATATATATATATATATATATATATATATATATATATATATATATATATATATGTATATATATATATATATATATATATATATATATATATATATATATATATATATATACAAATATTAGGGCTGGGCAACGATTAAAATTTTTAATCGCGATTAATCGTATTATTTCCCTGATTAATCACGATTAATCGCATTGTATACGCAAACTCAAATAATGAATTCAAAAGTAGTGTAAAATGCACTTTTATTTAAATGTTCTGCTGCCATATGAACTAAAGTGCCATAACATTTGTTGTTCAAACACAGTAACACATATTTAGTGTAAATCTCAGCTTAAAAAATGTAAAATAAAATAAAGCTTATTGCCACTGCCAGGGCATTTATGTAATCCTGTTTTTATAAAAATTTTTTAAAAAGTCTACATACAAAATCCAACAAAATGATTGTGTCTTCAGCACAATCAGAACATTAAAACAGGTAATTTCTGAGGTAACAGCAGAAACTTTTAACGGGGAGTTCAACTTGTCAGTTGTTACAATTAACCTTGTTTCTGTCAAATCCTCCGTCTGGGAGAACTTTAAAATGAAAATGTCCATGTTAAAGTTTAGTAACTTTACCAATCCATGTATCATTCATCCTTTCCATTTTCAATTTTCAAAATTAAAAGTGACATTTTTATTACGTTTTTCGTTTTTTAATCTAACACAAAAAAACCCAAAAAAAAAAAGCCTTTTTTTTTTAAATATTTCAATTTTAGACTTGGATCAAAATACAAAATTAAAAAACGGGCCACAGAACTGAATTTGTTTTATAATGGAGGACTGGACTTTCTGTTGTCATTACACATCTGTGCCACTAGATGGAGCTGCCCTGCAGTAACCAGCTAGAGAACAGCAGGACAGTGAACACATGGAGCAGATCTGATGTAACATGGAGGAATGACATGAAAGTTTTGTTGCAGTCCAGATTTTTTTTTTTTCAGACAAAATTGCTAATATTGCTACCTGAGTTGCTACCCGAACTGTAAAGTTCACGTATTTTTACCATTCTCCATGTCTGTTTTAGCTCTTCTTTATGTTAACCTGGTAATTGTCTTCCAGTTCAGAAACAGACTTTTTAAAACAAAAGCATGTGAGCAACATGCGTTAACGCGCTATAAAATAAATGTCAGTGTTAATAAATGAATGAGATAACACGTTAACTTGACCAGCCCTAATATATATATATATATATATATATATAATATATATATATATATATATATATATATATATATATATATAAAATCCCACATTGCATCATGACTAGTGTACTAGTGAACAACCAACCAATCTATTATGTTTTATCTGTGTGACAGCGGTGATGCAGTGTATAATGCAGACAAGATTAACTTCAGAACCTCTTTTCTTTAAAAGTTAGAAACATAATTCTCATGAGCGGGGCTGCTGGTGCTCCAACTCCTTCCCCAAGATCCATAATCTCACTCTGAACTTTTCACAAAACTTGGCAGCCCAAAGATGTGCAGCATTTGGAACGACAGCACTACGACTGCAGTCTCTTCACTTAAGTTAAAAAAAAAATACATGATTTATGGCATATTCAGCAGTCTGTCACTTTCAATGACTGATAATGGTAACAGAATCGAGAAAACTAAGTGCAATTCTATTTTTTTTTCTGATGAAAAGGAGAATGCTGTTAAGCCCACATCAAAGCGTGGGGCTCATCACTGGATTTGTTTGTGGCTGTTTCAGCATCCAAGTATCAGTTTATAAGACTGTTCCCAGAGTTCTAAAGTGTATGATTTTTTTTCCCTCTCTCTTTTCTTTATTTTCAGCTTTTCTTTTGAACAGTCTAAGGCAACTAGCGGTCCCTGGATACGCGAGTTAAGCTGTTTCCCATTAACAGCCATGACTAGGACTAATGCTATAAAAGAAAATCATGGTATTCTTGAGAAATTGATCATACCATCTAAGTTGCTGACAGATGTCAGTCTAGAGACTGCAGATGTTGGACCACGGATAAATTTTCCACAACATAAGCTCAGACGAGCTTTGGTCTACTGAGCTAAAAACTACTGCTGTGAACCAAAGGACGTTTTACCCCTCACATATTCGATAAATCATCACTCCAGAACTGCTATGTAATGCAAAATGATGTGAAACTGTCCAATTCAAAAAAATGTTCACACTTTTACCCCATTTTTTGGCAGTTTCCACAACCTTGAGAGACAGACTTTATCATCTTGAGAAGATATTGCTCAGTTCCCCATGAAACTTTAATGATTAGCCTTGCTAAGTGTTTCCAGAGCTTCTTTGCTAATTTACCTCCTGCCTGTGGGTGCACAAATCAGTTTGGAGTCCTTGTTGCATCATCTCTGCAGAGTGAAGAGATGATTGCAGGGTTGATTTGTGTTCACAAAAGGAGCATACAAGTGGGAATGTTCCATAAAGCCTTTCAAACTGGCCAAAAATTTTCCACAGGTGGCCTGAATTTCGTCACGCGGCATGGATGCATCTATGACATCAGAAGCCACCATTCCTTCTCGCTACTTCCACGGGTGTTAAGTATTTAGGCATACATCCTCAGATGAAAACAGCACAGGCAGACAATCCCCAGCCCACCCGTGCAGCTTCCACTGCCAGCGCCAGGTTTCTCAACAGACTTTAACATTTGCCAGGAGCTTATGTTGACATCACAAGTTTCTCATGGACACATGTTGGTACAGAGATGGCACTGATACGAGGTGCATGCTACCAAATGTTTCTTGGATTTCACAACATTTGATATTTACCTGGACTGGGAAAAAATAGGGAAGAAAAAAAAAGATACGTAGAGAATGTCAACTTCTCTGTGACTCAGAGATTCCCAGATCTGTCACAACAGCAGAAGAACAGTATCTGCAAGAGAATCAGTGAGAATCTGAAGAATCCGTTAAAAAAATTGTGTATAAAATAGCTCGTAAGGTCAATTGAAGTTTTTTTTTTTTTTCAAATGACAAAATGTCAGGTAAAAAAGAGATTTCAGGAGTGTTTTAAAATGATTAAGGGGTTTAGGAGGCTCTCATTTGGAAGGACTGGCTTGTTCCACAGAATTGAGGCTGCACCAAAAAGCCTCTGTCACCTGTTTTTGAGCGTTGATCTAGAAATGAGCAACAGCAATTGCAAGGACAGGCAGATTCAGATAAATATGGTGGTGCTCTGCCGCTGAGACTTTTGAAAACAGGTTAGCAAGATTTCAAGACTCAACAAACCCAATTTGCCAAATACTGCAAATCAATGGTTGCCTGTCAGCACTCAGTGTTTATGTGTGAACAGCTCAAAGACTCATCAAAGACACGTGCTGCAGAGCTATTGCTGACAGCTGTATTGCTGACAGTATCCATTGGCGTTCTAGCCGGTGAGCGAGAAGGGCAGTAGATGAGGTCACTCTAAGGAAGGGAGTCTTGACAGGAAAACCTACAAAGAAACAGGCTGATGCTGTAAACATTCGATGATACACAGTCCCACAGTACAACCAAGCAGCTCCCTTTTCATTACAATTTTGTTTTTCTTTTTTTTTCTCACTAAACTATCATGTGCTAATCCTCTCCTCTGCTTACAGTCTTTGTTTTTCTTTTTTCATACATGTTTTAAAAAAGTGATCATACACTTTTCACTGTGGTTTCTTTCCTCTGTCTATTTTTAAATGCTTCATTTTGTGAAAAAAACCAAAGTTGGAAACCAACTGTTTGGCCCGTCACTGTCAGACTGTGTAGTGTGTGACCTGCAGTCACTGATCAGTCGTGTGGTATAAACAGCAAAAAGAGTTTTAGACACCCACTTTCAAGTGTGTAATCTGAACAACGCAGCAATCTGCAAAACTTTGAATGTAATGTAGCCTAAAAAAGCCCTAAACTGGATCCCAAAATGAACTGGGATGTAAGGAAGGGAAATAGAGGTGCAATATACTCACGTCTATACTGTCTATGGTGGAAATTCAGAAATTTAGCTGTTTGGAACGACAAATCTGAATCAACTTCTAATCAAAGACAGGAGAAAACCAAGTGTGGAAGGCCCTTAGTGGCCAAACTCCTTATTTACAAGACTTGATAACACCTAATAGAGCTCTCTGGTCTGGTAGTACTAAGAATATCCAAAAGTAGGTTTGGAAGACGGGCCTTCTGCTATCAGGCACCTTGATGATGGAACCAACTACCAGTTTGGGTTCAGGAAGCCCACACTACCTCCACCTTTAGAAACTAAACTGAAAACATTTCTATAGTCTATAGTCTATAGTTGGTCTAAACAAGATTGTATTAGGGCCAATAGTCATAGCTTCTGAAGCCAACACTGGAGCAGGCTGTTCTGAAGCATAGCCTCATCATAGCTATGCTGCTATAGGTCTACGCTGCAGGGAGACACCAACATGATCCACTGAGCGATGTCCTCACCCTACTTCTCCCTCTTCATTTCTCCTTCCTTCTCATTCATGCAACAGAAATGCAGAAACCATTTCAGCTTCTCTTGCTTTTATTGTTTTTCTTTGTCTTTGCTCTCTTCTTTTTATTGGCATTTGGCACACAGCAAAAATTATGCACTAGGACCTCCAAGTAATATGGAGTAGTAATTGTTAAGTCAGTAGATCCTACCAGGTCCGTCCCTGTAGTTGGAGACAGCACCTGAAAAGCACAAAGATGAAGCCTGGCTCTGTTACAAATCGAGCCTCCTACGTTTTACCCCCATGTTCTCAAATGGAAACTCGCTTCAACAGAAAATTTGTTGTCAGCACCTGAAAGTGAAGAAGAAGGTCTACAAACTTGATTAAATTCCACCATGTCTGTTAGGATGAAGGGCCCAAAATTCCAGTTAGATATTGTGAGAGGCTTGTGGAGTACTACCTAAAGTATTTCCGCAAATTAGAGTTTAAAGCCAGTTCTGTCAAATACCAGTCATCATGATCTATGTTTATTCTTGTGTATCGGTTTTTCTATGTTCTTTTCTTTCTAACCTCTATTATGTGTTGTTATTTTTCTGCTATTGTGTTAGGGGTTGGGTTTTGTTGAAAAATTCAAGGTTTAGCCTTGATTTTCCAAGTGAAGCCTTTAAAAGTATTTTCCCAAACTTCTTGTTGTCTTCCTTTTCTGTCTTAATTAACCTTACCTTTTTGTTTTTGGCCTTCATGTGTGTTTATTACCTTGTCTTTTCTTCTTTCCCCACTAGTCAGTTGCCTCCCTACACAAAGTTCAACCCATAGTTCAGCCCTGTTTTGTGTTTATCTTTGTGTTGCATGCAGGCTTGTGTTTTTGGGTTTCCTGCCTTGGTGTCCTTCAGTTTGAAATTAAGTACTTACTGTTCTTTGTTCATACATATGCAACATGTAGACTTACTGAATGCAAAATAAAAAATATATGATTCATAGTTTTGGTGATGTTTTCTGGAGTCAAAGTAGCTCTCTTGGTGTTTTTCTATCACCAGTTTGGCTCTCATAAAAGACTGAAGATCATTGAGTTGAATAAACCAAAATGTTAACAATATCTAATAAATGTAGTAATATCAAAGCGCAGGGGCAGTATCTGCACACCTGCATGCTGATCTTCTGAATCACTCACTCAAATCCTTCAACGTTTTCTAACAGTCTTTAGATGATCACCTGTGTTACTAGAGTGTAAAAAGGAGCTGGGAATTTCACCCACAATAGACGTATATGTGTGAATCTGTATCAATTACCTCTCATCAAACAGCAGGGTCAGGACCAGGTGGAGGTGAACAGGAAGAGAGTAGACACCGCGTTTCATCCATGAACTTCGCTCTTATTCACTGTTGCAGTATGGTAATTTTTCTGCAGGAGGAGGATCCTCAGAAGTCTTGTCGTGACTGAGCCTGAGAATGTTGAAAAGCGGTACTGTAGAGCTGCAGGAAGCATGAAGCCAGCCTTGCTTGAGCAGGATATTGATCGTCTTTCTCCAAAGCGCCGACGCACCTAGCAGGTTTGCCTTCTCTACGCCGAGCCAAATCTTCTGAGACTCTTTATGTTTACTGCCCTACAGCATTAAAGACAAAAAAAAAAAAAAAGAAACAGCCTTGTTTGAGAAGAGAGGGGAGTCGGTGTATGTTTGGGAATATTTTTTGACAATTTATTTAAAACGAAGCACAATAGCTTGAGTTCCCCTCACTCACACCTTGAAAAAATAAAATCCCACTTCTCACCCTTTAGGTTTTTCTTTTCTGGGCTCTTGCAGATGAAAGCAGGCCAGGAATCACACAGCTTCAACATACTCACTTGCAAATTCTTGGGTTGACAGGGTTCCTCCGCCGGCTTCAATTATGAATGACAGCCTTTTATCTCCTGCCGGCTAACTAGGTGAGATGATGGTGTATGCTCACACCAAGCTCTCTTCCACCCCCCCACCTCCCCCTTTTTTTCTTTTTTTGGTCTCTTAGATACCTGAAATCAGCCTTTCTATAGGAGAAGATAATTGAGAATAGAAATGGGTCAGGAAGAATTATCTCGTAGTTCAAAAGAGTTAAGTTTAATGAACAGTGGGTGAACCAAAGAAAGAAAAATAAGCTGACAGTATGTTTAAAGAAAAGACTGAAAAAAAATAACTATACCTCTCCTATGGAAAGTGAGCAGCTGCCAGAGTGTCCAGGGGAAAAGTATTTGAATAAATATATATTTCCCAAGAATGACTGCATTCATATGGAACAATTCTCAAGTGGCCTTGATCCTTTTCTTGCTTTCTTTTCTCTGGGCAGCTAACAGCGATGACACCCTTGTCTAACGTCACACAGGGTGATTCAAAAGTAGCATCCAAAGCTCTAACAAGTCATTCTTTAAGTAATATAGAGCACAGCGTTTAAACACATGTCAAAAGGGGCCACTCGGAGGGATTAGGTCACAGTTGAGATGGGCGAAAGGATCTGGCATCAATCCGACTGGATCCAATTAGCTCCGTCTGACAGGAGGCCAAGATGAGCCTGACTCTGCGGTGACATCTGTTTCTCTGAGCTGGGCCTCGTCCGTTCAGGAGGGATGGGGAGGACGGGGAGAACTTGGAGAAATAATGGAAGAACAAACAAGTCACGGCTTCAGGAGAATACTTACCAGATACTCATTAGAAGAGAATCCATGTATCTTTTCTCCCGCTCCTCTGCCGCACAAACTGTGTTTAAAGCATGTCGCCATCAGAGCTGTTTATTTACCATAGCATGAAACTAAACAGAAAAATACGAAGGTCATGAGAATGCAGTAATTTTAATTTAAAAAAAAAATGTGGAAATCATTTTCAGAAGATAAAAGTAATTACCCACGAAGAGCACTCACCCCGGGGACGAAATTTGTTCTAGTTGTCAAGATAGTAAATAAATGGTGGAAATGGGCATGGGAATGAGGGTATCAGTGGTCCTTTGAAGTATTCCCTGCTTGTTTAAAATAAGCACAGTGGCTTGACTATTTCCTTTTGCTGCCGTGGAACGAAGCAGCGGCTCAGACAGGAAGCTCTGTGGGCTTGGCACCCTATGGCAGGGATCCAGGATAGCATCCTCCATGCAGGAAGCACTGGCCTATGGACTAATGGGATTCAGGTCCCTGAAAGTGCCTCCTGCACAGCTGTGTTTTCCTCTGAACCATCCCCAGCTGGGCTGAACAGGCCATCCAGCAAAGGTTATACAAGGGGCAGCAGCAAAGACTGGGGTCTGGATTCGAGGAGCAAAGAGGATGTCCGAAAAATTCTGTAACCGCTGCGGCGGCAGCAGAGATCCCATTCCTCATAAATAGCTTTTATTATGTTTACTTAAGTTATTTATAGGCTTTGCAAAGTCAAACAACATCCAACATGTCACTTTGTATATCTAAACAAGAGTGTTGCTTGACTCAAAGCTCTACTGAGGCACAAAGCCCCTTACTGTTGTCATCATGATCCAATGATGGTGTCGGTTAGTGGTAGGGCTGACCCTCCAACAACCTCAGAGCTCAACAATAAACTGTATTCAGTGCCTGTAAGCAATGAAAGGATCCACACATATAAATGACAACATAATCCAACACAGACATAAAAGTAATGGCCAAAAGCCTTTTTAATGGCCTTTAATGAAAGACGTGATTTAATTCTGAAATAAAAGCAGAACTTCATCTTGAGTTCATGTACTAGTTACTGGATACGAGGTGTGAAAGATAAAGAATTATCTATTACAAGTCCAAGGTGTTTATAGCGGGATACGGACTCAATAAAAGACGCCTGAAAAGTGGCAACAGTCGGGAGGGTCATATTAGAACATCGAAACCTTTGTCTTGTTCACATTCGAGACAACCTTTAAGTCATGGAAGTTGCATCGATCGATGAGAAAGACAGTTTGGCGCGTCCACGTCCGATCAAGCTCTCAGAGAGTTGTACAGTATATCACAGCGTCATCAACATCAAAATTCAAACTTAAAAACAATTCAACTAGAAAAGCACTCGGAGGGCGCAGACCTCCGCCAAGTGCAAAAGTTCTCCCATATAACGATTTACAGCTTGCGATTAAATCCTCCTTCTGGATCAGATCGGGATCAGCCTTTGAAATTTGATACAGGTTTCTATTGTCAATCCCTGAGTGAAATTTCATGAGCTTTGGGCAATAATTAACAGAGATATTGACAAAACAAAATTTTCGGCCCCATTGACCGCAATGTTATTGAAAATTTGAAAGTGATCCAGAATCCAGGATTTCCTTCAGTAATCAGTTCTTCCTTTTCACATTTCCGACAACTCCTGGAAATTTCATCAAAATCCATCCACAACTTTTTGAATTATCTTGTACACAGACAGACAGACAAACAGACAGATAAACGACGGCAAATACATTACCTCCTTGGCAGAGGTAATAATCCTATTAACATGTAAATAAATGACCATAGCCCTGACAGATGAGATCCCAGAACTGATCCTAGGGGAACTCCTGAGGTGGCATCAAGAAATCTAGAGGTGACCCCCTCTACCTGCACACACCAACCTCAGCAAAGTTCATATTAATAAATCTTTGGAGCAGTAACGCATGAGTCACTGTATCAAAACCTCTCAAGAAATCAATTAAAAACAAAACAAAATAAAAAAAAGGGCTGCACTGTGTATCCTTTATTCTCAAGATTCAATAAAATAATAACTCAAATCTCACTGTTTGTAATTAACTCCTGGATGTGCATGAAATCTGTAAGAGAATGTGTTACATGAACATCCCTGCCGTGCAGAAACCACTGAAAACGAAGCCTAATGCAAAAATAGAAATTTAGGTTATGGATTTTAATCTTTGCAAAAAAGAAAAAAAAAATTCAGCATGCATTGTGAGCCTTGATGAACATTTTAAGGATAACAGCAATAATCTCTAATTGGGGGAGAAAGAAAACAGATGTTTGGAATAACAGCAGCTGCTCCTGCAGTTTCATCCCTGAGACGGGCTCTCTACCTTCTCCCAGCTTATCTCTCCTCCTCCTCCTCCTCTTCCATCATTTTGGAATCCACCAAAGTGAGTTTGGATGAAACAGCAGCTGCTTTGGATGTTATAACCATATTAACCTTCTCACCTGGTATCTCTTGCTCTCCTTTTCTGTCGGCTCCTCGCTGCTCTACATCCTCCCGTCTCTCTTTGTGTGCCGTCGAGCAAGAACCAGGAGGAAAATATAAAACCACTCCAAATGAATGCATCCAAAACAATTAAGGCTGTTGCCCTGATTGAATATTAGTTTGTGGCTGGAAACATAGTCTGGTAACTTTCCTTGGTCTTGTAGCTTGGATTGCTACTTCCTGTAGCCAAGCTACCTACATTTACATAAGTAGCCAAGCTACTTGCGCCATTATCCCTTGTCATTATACCTTAATCAAAGTCAAATGAAAGTTTCACGCTGCCAGTAAACAAACTCTTAGATACAACTGCTCAGCCAAACTGAGCGATCAGGGACGAGTGTCCTCTGCGGCATTGAATGAGAACATTTCCACACTCTGAATCCCACCAAATGATCCCACAAAGGTTAAATCTGCCTTGTAACATTTAACTCAGCTCATCAATAGCGGGGTGTGAGTCCCAGCGAAAAGAGTCTGGCGGTGCCATGCATGCTAAAATGTAGCTTTCTGTAGAGGTTACACAAATAAAGTCTTTGCTGATACAGGTGTCATCACCTTGCTGTGTGAACTTTCAGATCAGATCAATCAGCCGACTGAAGACTCCTTTGGCTTTAAGGTTTCTAGTGAAGGCCGGGTCAGATAAGCTAATGCAGAGGCTCTTCATCTGTGCTGCAATTCATGTTCAGAGCTGAAACTTGTTATTCTCTGTTTTAGTGCTTAGTTGTGAATCTAAATTGTTTTAAACGGTAAATGGACTGCACTTATATACCGCTTTATCCGCACCAAGGTGCCCTCAGAGCGGTTTACACATTCATACACCAGGGGGCAGCAGCTGCCATGCAAGGTGCTGCCAACTTACTGGGGGCAAGTTCAGGTTCAGTGTCTTGCCCAAGGACACTTTGGCATGTGGTCAGTTGGAGCCGGGATCGAACCACCAACCTTCCAGTGACTGGACGACCCGCTCTACCAACTGAGCTACAGAAAATGATTTTCCCTATAGATGTATAATAGCATCCTTGTATTCTGAATAAGAGCAAAAATAATTTTGTGATAGAATTTCATTAAAAGTTAACCTAATTTAAATGGATTTTATGATAAAAACGCTAAAGAAAAACAACTGCTAACTGTCCTTCTGAGTTTTTACACAAACATGCTTCACTATTCATTTTTGAACACAATACATTTATTCAGACTTATATAGCTCATCGCTCCAATCACACTTTGAAACTTCTCATCTCACAGAAAAAGAATGGTGGGGAAAAAAAAAGGTTTTAAATTTTACCAGTGAGTGAGAATATGTTTAAAAGGGACTTTAGGACAAAAATATAGAGTCCTGAACTTTTTTTTTTTTCTAAAGCATCATCTGAATGGGGTACTGCAAAGCTCCAACACTGATTTCAGTGGAAGAGGGTTATCAGTTGAGTATGAGACTGCACCTTTAAACCTGCTACTATGAACAGAGCTGTGCATTCATGATTAAAAAGGGAGCTGTTGCAGTGTATCTGTCTGGTATTATAGACAAAACCCTCCAGGAAACTGAGGGAACTTTAGAAATTTAGAAATGCTTTTGGTGAGACGCTGAAACAATGAAGCCAAAAACTATGCTTGTTGCCTCAGGTGCATGAAGATATTTACACTTCTAAAAGGACCAACTGTTCCGCAAAGTCGCGAGCGTAGATGCTGAACTGAAATCCGAGTTGCCCTGATAAAAAAAAAAAAAAAAAAAATCTTAGCATTGATCTTTCTGTTACATAACGGTCTGTCTGCTCCTCCACATCTCTAATGTAACCCTTTTATGAGACAGCTCCTGGCCTGCCAGCACTGCAGCACAGGTTTGTTAATTAATATCACAGAAATGTTGAGCACATTTCCTCTCTGCGCTGTGTTATTTTTAAGTCAAATGCACCGCACTTACAAGCACAAGGAGCAGGATGCGTCTGTAATGAGCAATCTTTATACCTGAAACTGGCTCTGCTGCTATAATTACACATTTAATGAAACAAACTGCGGCAGCAGGCAGAGGCTGTGATACTTACAGTACATGAAAAGGATGACGAGAAGGCACTGAGATTTCAAAGTGACTTGTAACCTGCTTAGCTGCCACTGACAGCAGGGGCTTGTTATGCTAATTGTGGTATATATATATATATATATATATATATATATATATATATATCCAAGTGTTAAACCTAGAAGCAAAGTTAAAGCCAGAGCTCATCTGTGTAAAATGCATTTAAAACCGTCACATGCACTGAGTCAGGTTTTCGTTCCTCAGACTGAGATTACTGGCCAACCTTGGCGTCAGACCATTGCATGTCTTTAGAAGTCTGAAAGATCAAACTGTGTTTTTCCACCCTCCTTTCTCCCCCTCCATCTTGAAATTACAGATGATGGACACTCTTTGCTGTGTCCGGGCCAGGGATTGCCTCCAGAGGAGGAGGATATTGGAACAGTGTTCTCATCATCCCCGAGCCATAGGTCATGCTTTAAACACTAATCCTGAAGGATGAGCGAGGCGGAGACATCCTCCACAGTGTGCTCCCAAAATTGCACCCTTTCTGTCTTATCACATGCCCACAAAAACGGCACTCTTGCAAGTGAAAAGGGCAGCTGCAGTGCAGAGCTGCCGTTCTGACTGCGGCCGAACGCTACCGTCCACGCACGTGATGGCAGCTGTGGGTGAAAGAGGACGCTTCCGGGGCATGGCCTAAACCTACATTGAGTCGTTGCCCAAAACACGCTTCATTCAAAACACTCGGAGGGTAACCGCGGGCCTTATCGTGACACTCACTGAGGGGTGGTACTGTAAGACGCTTGTAATGAAACACAACAGGTGCAGTGTTCATTTGGAGTCAGAACGCATCACAGCAACAGCTAGTGAAAGCGTCGGCTGCCTGCAGGCATCACTGCCAGTTTAATTATTGTTTTGCTATTACAGAGAACTCACTGAAATGACAGAGGCGTTGTGAAATGTTCAAATGCTTTGCCAGTTTGTCTTTCTGGGTGGGATACACAGGTACGGCTCCACTTTGATGAGGGCGAAAAACATGCGCGTGTTGTTGTTGGCTCATTGTTTCTTTTTGTTTTGGATGAGCCGTTTTATCATTGGACAGAGCTTTAATTAATGGTTCAATAATGGAACAACTGCTGTCTTAATGTTTAATTGCTGAGAATCTGTTTAGGTTCTTTCTGGCCCGCTAAAAATGTGGTCAATCTGGGATTAAGTTACTGGAGTATCGAGCTGACATTCACCATTAAACTTCAAAGCTGTGCTGTACCCTGAAGACAAAAAAAAAAAAAAAAGAAAAAAAAATCCAATGCAAGTAAAAAGCTTTAGTAAGGCATTTAAATTGGAAAACAAAAGCCGCAAAACAGACTTAGCACTTTAATTCATGGAAAGATTGAATATCAAAATGTGTCTGAGGTTTACTGGTAATTTAGTCCAAACAATATTCTGAAGTGAAAAGAACCAAAAAAACATCATCTCTGATTTTTTTTGTTTCTTTTTTTAAGCCATGAGTGTATTGTACTTTTAAAATTTCAATGCATCTTTTTTCCCCCAAATGTCCAAAAACTTTCAGTGCTACGACCAGCTCTTCCTCTTTGTGTGCTTGTTTGTTTTACGCTGAGCATCTTAATTTATACAACAGAGACAGTAGCCTGGAAGCTTGAAATTGATCGGTTCACTTCTGTCTGTGCTGCTACTTGCAGAAAAGGGGCAGTTTTATAACACAGCTGCAAGCACCACATTGCAGATGTATCATGGGAAATTTCCTCAGGCCTGATCCAACACGGACCTGTGAGATAGCCATGTGTCACTTATTGCCAGACATGCTGTTGCCTAGCCTCCAAAGGGCAATTACTCTTTATGTTTACAGGAAAGTCCAACCATGAAATACGGTAGTTGACTAGAATGTTTGAATGCAACATCAGGTGAGGCAGGAAATACTGCTTACTGATGGAGGACTGATTATGCAAGCACATAGACTGTATACAAATTAATGAGACAAACCTCCTTTGACGCCTCTGCAGCCTCTTTTTCTTTTTTTTAACTCTGAACAGCACCATATTGGTAGGAACTGAACCCAACCATGGTTAATCCAAAAAAAATAAATAAATGGTTGAAATGCACAGGCCTGGAAGCTGGCTTGAACACATCCACTTAAAAAAAAAAAAAAAAAAAAAGCTTACGACTAGTTAGCCTATTTAAGCTTAGCTGACTTATCACATGCTAACCTATGAAGCTAACTTGTGTTGCCTTTTAACTCAGATCAAATCTGTCAAAAACATCCTCATTTCAGATGTCGCCACTGAAACAACATCTGAAACAAGTGCTTTCAGTGCTTAAACAAAGACCAGCCAAGCTCTGTCGAATGCGACCCACCTGGGCTCGTAGGCGGCAGTTTAGTCAGCTGTCAGGTCACAAGGCTGCCCGGTCGCTGGCAGCCACAGACCTAGCCCAGTCACAAGGAAGCAAGTTTTTGTTCATTAGGCGACCAGTTGGACGTATGGTCAGTCATTGGCTGGTCATGGCTGACCAGTGGGCCTAGGCCGGTCGACCTGCAGCTGGTTACATGCTTAGACAACTGGACAGAGGGTAGCCCATTGGCTAAAGGTCCCGTCAGCTTGGAAGGCTCCTGAAATAGTCGAGGCAAAAGTTTCTCAACAGAAGTAACTGGCTGCTACAAGAGTACAAGCCCATGAGCTGGAAGAAGTCCAGCTGGCTCCCTCCAGTTAGCTCTGGCTAACAGTCTTCAACTGGAGACGAAAATGGCTACTTCAAGCTGCTTTACTAACCTTCACTACTGAACCCTTCCAGGTCAACACAGAACTGGTTACTTAGTACAGTTAACGACACAACAAGCCATCTGACTTTAGAATAAGAATGATTATGCTCCGTTGGGTCTTTATTCACAACTCAGATGTCAAGTTCACCAAAAATGCTAAGTAGCTAAAGTGACAACTAGCCATTTGACACCATAGACTTAGACAATGACCCTAATTATCCTCACACTTGTAGCTTTATATGATTTTACCTGTTGAGGTACAAAGGAAATGTTACCACCTGCACAGTTGTTGTGGAGGTTAAATCCAGGTGTAGAGATCAAAACTGTAAATATGTTTATTTCTATTGCATAGCTGGTCAGTTAACAAGGGGACTGATGGCGTCCCTAGTGATCAGTCACGCAACTGCAGTTTTCTTCACTTCCTGGATCGTGTCAGACTGATGCAACCCCTTGTTGAAACCAGATGGAACTGCATATTAAATAGATTAAACAAATTACAAAGTTTTTTTTTCCTTGTTTTCTATTTTTTTTGTTTTCAATTAATTCTGTGAAGAAAATATTTCAAATTTTAATGCACTTGTCTGTTTCTTGTGAACTCATAAGGACAAACCAATTCACTCATATTTGTGTATTATACAAGTGAAAAAGAGACAAATTACATTAAAAAGGTTCATTTCTTAAAAATTGTATTTTTTAAGATAAAAAAAAAAAAAAGCTTGACACATTTTGGATGATTTCATTCACAGAGCAGGTGGCATATAAGGTGAGAAAAAAAATCCATCAAATGAAGGCAAGTGTGCATTCCCATGGGGTAAAATGCTTTGGCAGTCCTCTGGAGTCAAAGCTGTCTGGCCCCTGGCAATCTCACAACCTTGAAGGTCAGCTTCTCAAACGAAACTGATACCCTTGGCTGCAGCTCTTTTTGCTCATCATCCATTTTGGCAAATGGCAAGACTAGGATAATCAATCAAGTGCCGTCAAAAGGCCAAACAGAAGCGCTGATCCTCAGTATCGACTACTTGGATTATAGAGGATCATCCTATGGGCTCTCTACGTGATTTTGGCTATAACTCCAATTCTATCGTATGATGATAACTGCTAAGTTGAAAAAACACACAGCGGCCTTATGACATGCCTTATTGTAACCTGTAAAAAAAATAATCAATCTGTAAGAAAGAAAAGCTGCAACTGTTTTGTGTTTTAGCAGCAGATAATCTGCTGAAAATTAGGTAGTATAGAAAAAGAAGTATGTTTTCCAATATCTAATGTCATTTATATACCAAAATATCTTCAAGTATTTAGAGCTAGAGATGAAATGATCAAAAATGCATTTATTTTTGACAGAAAAGAGATTAACAGCAATGCGTCATTGGTATTATTTGAGTCTCACCTTTAAAAATCGAGTATTTAAATGTAACCTAATTTTTGACATCTACTGGCACAATGGATCAAAATTTGCTATTTCGTGTGATGCACCTCACACAAAATCGTCTTTTAGTGTGAGACCAAGAATGCACATGAAATGCATCATGGTGCAACATCTGATAACTAGAATAGAATAGTACTTTAATAATCCCTCACTGGGGAAATTCAGTCGTCACAGCAGCACAGGTTGGACAGATAAAAATAAAAATTTCAACAGGGCTTGGAGAAGTACTTGAAGATAAAATTGGCAAAAAATAATATAAAATGTATATATAGCTCTCAAAATGTATTCTAAAAAAATAAATTGTTAAACATAAGCTATATACACACCAGACTATTTACAATTGATACACATATAAACACATTTCACTTTGATAAATATGAGGTGGAGCTGTTGATATTTTACAATATACTTTACATGAGATGGAGCGGTGAATATTTTACAGGGACCAATTATATAAAATAAGTATGGCATAAATAAAGTGTAAAAAGAAAAATATTGCATGAGGTAGGGGATGAAGGAGTTGTACAGCAGACAGAAAGGTGTTCCATTAAGTCCTGCTGTTAAAGAGTCTGACGGCTGATGGGATGAAGGACCTGCGGTAACGTTGCTTCCTGCACTGTGGCTGCAGCAGTCTGCTGCTGAATGAGCTGTTCAGTGATTTTACAGTCTCATACAGGGGATGAGAGGTGTTATCCATGATGGATCTCAGTTTTGTTAACACCCTCTTATCACCCACCACCTGGATGGTCTCCAGGGGACAGTCCAGGACTGAGCTGGCTCTCCTAACCAGCTTGTTCAGTCTTTTCCTGTCCCTCCCAGTGCTTCCACAGCCCCAGCAGACCACTGACGCTAGGACAGTGTCATAAAATGTTTTTAGCAGTTTCCTGCACACACCGAAGGACTTCAGTCTCCTCAGCAGGTGAAGACGACTTTGGCCCTTCTTGTACAGGGCGTTGGTGTTGGTGGACCAGTCCAGTTTGTTGATGAGGTGACCACCCAGGTATTTGTACTCTCCTACGACCTCGATGTCCAAACCCTGGATGTTCACTGGAGTAATCTGTGGCGTGTTCCTGCGAAAGTCAATCACTAGACTTCATCTTGCTGGCGTTGAGTCGGAGATGGTTGACCCCACTCCAGTTGACAAAGTCTGTGATGACCCTCCTGTATTCCAGGTCGTTCCCTTCTGACACACATCCAACAATGGCTGTGTCGTCGGAGAATTTCTGGAGGTGGCAGGGTTAGGGTTAGGGTTGAAGAGGAAGGGAGCAAGGTTATCAGGTGCCGGGTCCTTCACGCCAAAACCTCTTGAATTCCCAAACATTTGCATGGAGGCAGATGCGCAAAAATGATCTATGTCTGTTTGAAGTAATGAAAATATGATATGAAAAGTCAGTCTTCCAAAAGCAGGTAGATAATGGCATCATGAGCTTTATTTTTTTTCAAAAACTTGCAACAAATGTTTGAAAAGGTCCATCACGATCATACGTTAGAGTGAATGGTATTCGAAGAGACTGCATCAGCTTTCTGTGGTTGAAGAGGTAATTGAAAGGTTCCTCATACTAAGGACCAGATACAAACTGGAGTGTTTCAGTAGCAGAACTCTTTCAGAATATGATGCACGGGCTCCTCACGCCCCAGGAAAATATGATACGCTGCAGCCATCATTCATTTCCGGTACTGCACAAGTTGCTCTACATCCGAATGATTTCCCACCCTTCAGAGCTCTGGGTGCAGCCTTGGTTCCATCAGCTACGTCGCCTCTGCTCAAACTTGCTCTGCACATGAGACGCCTTCCTGCTGTTTATGAACTGGTGCCGCTTTACTGGACTCTGCACCTGCTCACCTTTACACTGAAGCCTCCTGGTTGCTTGTCATCGGATGCATACCAAAAGCTCATTTTCACCCTAGAATGAAAGAGTTTAAAGCACGTGTCAAACACAAGGCTCGTGGGCCAAATGTGGCCCGTCACATCATTTGATGTGGCCCTCACAAGCTTGTGCATTATTGGCTTACATATTAAACCATTATTATAAGACTTAATGTAAGCTTACACCGCTTTAAAGTGCATATTGACAATAAACTACATCTCCCACAATGCATTTCGTCATTACCCACAACGATAACGGTATCTCAGCATTAACGAGACATCAAGGCAATTTTCAGAACTGATGGACTTAAGAAAAACCTCTACAAACTAACCCCAACATGTCCAAGAAAAGAAAAATTGATGCACAAGGAAGGAAGTTTCATGAATGATGGGAAAACGAATACAAGTTTGTACCTCAAGGTGAAAAAGCAGTATGTCTTTTGTGTTATGAGGCGGTGTGAGTCGGCATTTTGACAGCAAACACGGAGCTAAGTATGCTAAACTAGCCTTCAAAAAAATCAAAAAACCGCTTCTGCTTCTGAAACCAAGGCAATGGATACTCAGTCTGTTACCATGGCAACGGACCTTTTAAACATCACCTGTGTAAACCACGAGAGCAGGTTTACAACCACAAACCCTGAGTTTAATATAATAATGAATTAAATATTTGAAACTTGAATACATAATAAATATAGAAACTGTTATCTAACAATATACTAAAGCGTAGCTTAATTTATTTTGATTTACATTGCATTTTGTTACATTCATGCTGTCAATCTGGCCCTTCGAGGGCAACCATGATGCTGATGTGGCCCTCAGTGAAAATGAGTCTGACACCCCTGGTTTAAAAGGACTCATGGCTGCAGATGAATGTTTTAGCCCTTTAGTTCCCCCTAAAGGCAGTGGAGGCTAAATCACTTTTACGGCGTGAGATCTACTTTTGTTTGGTCTCTTCCTCAATTCTTTTCTGCTACTTTCTTCTACTACTTTCTTGAGCAGCTTAGTTGCCTGTGTCATGATGTCCACTGTGAGCTAGTTTCATCGTTTTGTAAGCGATATGCAGTTGTCCAGAAACCTTTGTTCCCAATATCTCAGTGTGCGTATTGTCTGTAGGGAGTAATGAGGTTGGAGCCTAGATGCTAAACTAAGCAGTGTGTGTTGGCTGAAGCTCCTATCATGCTGATGGGCTAAAACCTCTGATGTAAAAGTTAAACATCATGCCTGCTTAATGTCAAAAAATTATCAAAAGATTTGGTCTTGGTTAGGATGCCAATTCAGGCAGCCACAAAAGTCAGGACCGGGTTGGTCGAACTGTGCTCAGGACTCAATGCTGCCCGTAACGATGGACTATGGTCTTCATAATACCTCAGCGGAACAATGCTTCTCATTCATCCTCCATTG
This sequence comes from Hirundichthys speculiger, assembly GCA_018398805.1. Lineage (NCBI taxonomy): Eukaryota > Metazoa > Chordata > Actinopteri > Beloniformes > Exocoetidae > Hirundichthys > Hirundichthys speculiger. Next base: position 346,990 of record JAGFBZ010002435.1, on the reverse strand, counting down.
CTGTTATTCCCGTGGTGGCAACTCTTTCTGTTCCACCACCACTACATAACGCTGTGTGAAGAAGCTTGTGCTCGTTTTATCTCTATTTGTGAGACGTGGATGGGAGAGTCTGGCTTCTCCGGATCTGCAGCAAGGATCTTTGGCTGAACGTACGAGAGCCAAAAGTTTAACTCTACTTTCTCAAAAAATGAATAATTTATTGACAGCTTGCTCTTCACCTGATGCTATCTGCATGTTTTCTACATGTCAGTGTTTTCCTGAGTTTATAAGAGATGTACTTGCATCACAGTTGAGTGAATGTGTGTGCTTTGCCAAAATGCAACATGAAAGATAAACACTTAGCTCCAGGTCTTGTGTGTCGAGTGTGTGAATGATGCAAAGCGTGTTTTTTTTTTTCCTCCGTTGAAGGCATTAAGCCAAGCAAAGTTCATGCATGTGCTCCTCATGAGCATAGAGCAAAATAACTTGACTTTTGACCCGTCATGCAGTGTCTTCTTTTCCCTTGCTCAACAATCTGTAATTATCGTCACGGTCAGGAAAAAGGAAGTGCCGTTGACTTGCCAGTTCAGAGATCACATGCAACCACTGATAATCTGCAGTTTTCTTGTGAAAGCAGGATTTGTTGAAAACGAATACGCTGCAATCGTTACTTCTGTTGTCACACACTTTGCAAATCTTCGAGATGAAACATCGTGCTGCTCCTGTGTCACCGTTGTCAGGATCTTTGAGCTCCGTCGTCTGAGAGCTTTGTGATCAATAGAGTCATAAATTCTCCTTGAAACAGAAATCTATGTTTGAGTAAACAGACATTTCACAAACTTACATCATGGATCAGACTAAACAGGCGGAGAGAGACATGTCGAGTTTTCTCCTTGAATCGGAGCGTTCATTCTCGAGCGCGGCACATGGATTGTCCAATTAGGGTGCGATTTGGTGTCAGGCTGCTGAATTGTAAATGCGCATTTAACAGTCATTCACGGCATTTCTTGAAGGTTAAAAGAAGAAATGGCTAAACAAAGGGCTTCATTATTTCTCTGCCTGCAGTAAACCCAGATGCAAATGCTACATAGTTAAATAATGAAGCTCGGACGACTAAAGAGTTTGTTCTTCAAGGGATACATGGGAACGACAGGCAGTTTTGTGACACGGTGAGGACCGTCACTTCACAGAAAGAAGGATTGAAGGATTGAAGCTCCTCTAGCTTCCTTCCACCATCTAAAAACCATAAATATGAGTCAAAGTGGTTAAAAAGGGGGTCGAAGCAGACACGAGAACTCAGTGTATACACCCTGAAGAAACTCTGACTGCAATTACAGCGCACCGAAACCTTTAATCACAACTGTGATCAACTTACAGAACTAGAATCTATTTTCTATTAATGTAAGGGGTCAACAAATAAGGTGACACTTGTTATATTAAGTTAAGATGACAGTAGAATAACACTTAACTGGTTTGTTTCAGAATCAGAATCGCCTTTATTGTCATTGTAAGTGCATTACAACGAAATTTGCATGCATCTTCAAGAGAACTTGTGAAGTAGATAGAATATTAATAGTATTAAATATATTTACAACAAAAGGAAGGCAACCTAGGAAATATTAAAAATATACAAAAATGTTAACCAAGTTATTTGCAGTCTATAAAGTGCTCTGTTTTGTTACTTCTTAATGTTTTTAAATCATGTCGTTAATATTTTACAGTAATTAAAAACATATTTAAAAAAGATAGAGGATTTAAAACACATTTGTTTAATTTTAATGACCTCTAACGGCCCACCTGCAGTATCGCGACGGCCTACCTGGGGGCCGCGGCCCACACTTTGGGAATCACTGCGCTAAAACAAATACCTCACCCCACACCGACTAGATTCCTTCAGTCTTGCAAATCAAGAGATGCAAATTCATCCTGCTACCTATCCTCAAAATGTTCCTGCCATTTCAAAAACCTGAGAGGAAAATGAACTTCAGTACCATGAGACGTCTCATGACGTTCACGCACTGTTAGAGCTCACAGAAAGCGGAGTCGCTTTGATTTCATATAGCAATACTGGCAGATCAGATGGCTTTTTAATCAGATTTCTATTCCCTCTGTATTTCTGAAAGATAACAATTTTATAACATCTCCTCAAAGGCACTTCTTCCAGTTGTCACAAAATTGACTGTGCATCACCTCCAGACAGCATTGATGAAAAAATACCAAACGAATTGTGAGGAACAGTCAAACTGTTTAAAGTTTCAGGCCAAAGACAACTAAAGGCTTGAACACAGACGGCTTTATGGCCAATACTTTCGGATGTACAAAAACATTCTCGCACAGTTGATTATCCGCAGCAGGATGTAAACCTTTACTTTACAAAAACCATACAGCATTTATTTTATTTAAGCATAACCCTCAGGGCACAATACTTGCCTGCCAGGGAATACAATCTCACAAAACTAGGAGAAATGACTAAATAAGAACATACATAAAACAGTTGTGCAAAATGTCTTCACATTCATGTGTATATTCACATAAAAAAAAAAAAAAGGTGAAGCTGCAGGAGCAAGTCAAGGTCAAAACTGGCTTTCATATAAGAGCTGGAAAAGTGACTGTGGGGATGTTTCCTCAGTGAGAAAATGGACTTGAATTTCTGTGATTTCCACAGAGATGAGCTCCAGTCCCCCTTTGATGCTAAACAGGAGCAAGCAAGTATAGAAAAGGGTTGGGCAATTGTTACAATAATTAAATAAATATAAAGATTCAATGATCTTTTGATCACTATTAATCAGTCAGACTTCAGTAAATTCATGGGAAAAAAAGAACAAAAAAAACAACAATTTGTAGCACTTCACTTCTTTTAATCATACTTGGGGGTTTTCTTTTTCTAAAGAAAAAAAAAACCCTCTTTCCAGTATAAAAGTAACTGTCACTAACATCGTGGGGAACGGCCATGTCGACTGTTTGGCAAGTATGCATGAAATATTCAGTGTTGTCCCCAGACATGTACGGCACGAGAAATGCTTAAATGTTCTCCCACCCATGCATGTGCTGATGAAAATAAAAGCAAAACATGCAATATGCATGATGTCCACAATGGAAGCTGCAACTGGAGCACCACAGCACACGCTAAACTCCCATAGAAATGTTTATATAAGTATTGGCATTCACCTCTGTGCACGAGCCTTAGGTAGTGTTTAAAAACTCACAAATGATTAGACTTCTAGGCTGAGGATCGGTGTAATGCGACTCACACTGTATACAAAAAAAAAATAGTTGCAGGAGACTGCATTATTTATAAGCATAATTTGGGAAGATATAAGCCTCGGTGTTTCATTCCAATAAAAAAAAAAATCCCTGAGAAAGAGGATGTGTTGCAGTATTGATCCGAAAGGTTGGTAACTACTGGCAATTTGTGTAATGAAGAACTTCCCCTGTAATAGCTCCTGTGCTACAGTCCCTCTTCTATTCATTGACATGCCATTTTCCTCAATCAACTGAACACAAATGCACCACTACAGTAGCACTTGTGCTGCTTTTGAGATTTCTTGGCATTTACCAAGCTTTGGCTCTACCTCATCTCAGCAAACATACAATCAATTTTACCTTCTTGTCTCCTTCCTCTAATCCCCCTACTTTGTTTCCTGCTCGATACAGTTAAAGCTCAGAACACTCCGCTCAACGGTTTTTGCCCTATCAGGTGCTCCGCGGATCAAATATCAGGGCTGTCAAGCAGCCTGTCTCAGTTTCTGCAGATGAATACCACAAAGTTGTGCCTTCTCTTCATCCCGTCTCTTCGTCTTCTTCACCACGTCTAGCATGTGCAGATAACCGCCTCGCCTTTTATGCCGCGTTGCGAAATGAAAAGAAATAACAGCTATTACACACAAATCAATTTCCACAGAGTTAATCATGCATAAAAAGACCCTGTTACATTATCAGTTGAATACAAAAGACATATTAGAGGAATTAGCCTTTTTTATGATTAATCAAAGGAACCTGAGGCTCAAAGCTCTATATCTGATACATTTGAATAAATGTGTCTCATTTCACTGAGTACTTTTAATAGCTGCAGGAGAAAATCTCAATGCCGTCTCTTCATATTCTACCGCAGTGTATTTTCTATAAATTCAACATTTGTAACATGAGCCGCTTGGCCAAAAGTCACACACTCGACTTTTATTGGACCATCTTGACTTTATTTATATAATGATAATTCACAACAAAAGTCATTTCAAGTCATTTACACAGGAGGCAAACAGGTTGAGTGCAGTGTACAGTTCACTTCCATCCAATAATATTTCATTTCAATCCGGTTCATTGAGTTCATTCCAATAGAGTCTAGATTGACAAGCCATATAATGCCAATTCATTAAAAAAAAAAAAAAAGGAAATCCTACCTCAGGAACTACACAGACTGCATCAGATGTTCACATCAATACAATCCCCCCATCCTGAGAAATCACAAGCAGACAGCGGAGAGGGATATCTGCATATGAGATGGGAATTAAAATAACATTAATTGGGATAATAATGTCACAAGAAGAGCAAAGAGGTCAGAGCGACGGTTAAGGTTATGGGTTAGGGTTAACCCTGTGCATCATGGGAGGTCCCCCAGCTGTCTAGTCCTGTAGCAGCATAACTAAAGAGATGTTTCGCGACACACGAGCCAGTCATAGCTGAAACATTTATCATAAAAGAAAGTTTTAAGTCTAATATTAAAGGTAGAGGGGGTGTCTCCGTCCCAAACGCTAACTGGACACTGGTTCAACATTATAGTAACTATGCAACTAAGAGCCTCATCCATCCAACAATCCATTATCTATGTCTGTTTACTCCTATGTAGGGTCACGGGGATCGGTTGGAGCCCTATCCATAGCTCTCTTTGGGCGAAAGTCAGTGGTCCGGCTAGCTTACTGGTCTCATCTGACTTCATGTGTAGGTATAGCTGAGTATCATTTGCATAGCAATAACGGTTGATGCTAGAGGTGGGCGGATCGATCTAAATATCGATAATATCGATACCAACGCTGGTATTGATATCAAATGATACTGGTGTAAAAAGATCGATCCTCAAGCTTTTCTTCTCCCCCACGAGCATTAACTGCTGCAAAGTGTGAATTCTGTTGCTGTGTCCTCCTCCCCCTCCCCTCTCGTCTGGTCTTTCACGGTACCGTCACGTGGTGGCAAACATTCAGGTACTCAGCCTGGCCCCTCCCCCCGGACCCGACCACTCAGCGCTCTCTCCCCTCAACGAAACACATCACGGAGATGGACAACAGAGCAGAAGAATCCAGGATGGCAGAAAGGAAAAGGAGCGCAATTTGGCTCTATTTTAATCATGAAAACGAAACAACGGCAAGTTGTGTAGTTTGTAAAAAGTCCGTAAAATACAGTGGAAACACCAAAAATGTATACAAGCACATGAAAAACAATGCGCTTGAAACGCAGAAACGTAGAGAAGAGGAGAGACATCCCCCCATTCCCTGATCCTGACAGACCTTCAACCCTGAAACAAAAGTCACTGGCAGATGCTTTTCAGTCCAACAGGTAGATCCAGGTAGATCAGAGTGTTCATCTTCAGCATCAATTCATATTAACTTTCAAAGTATGTTACTTAAATCATATGTTACTGGAGCCAGCTAAAAAATATATATATAATTAAGACCTTGTAAGAAAGGTGTTATCTAAGATAAAATAAAATTAAGATAATCCTTTATTTATCCCACAGCAGGGAAATTTATGTAGTTAAAGCAACAGGAAAGTGCACACAGTGCAAACAAAATTACACGAGTAAGCACACTGTATTGGCCTGAATACAGGACGACTGATTAAAAGACAACCCCTATGTTTCACATATCATTTTGGAAAAATAAAAATATGATGAAGGCAATAAGGTTATTCATAAAACAACTTTTTATTGAACAACTGTTTCAAAAATGAAATCGATGTGTCATCCTGCTAGAAGGACACTTGTTGGAGGATAAAGTTACTGGAGCGCCACCTGGAGTCCACCTGTGTTTTGCATTTGTCATGTCACAGCTTGTGAGTTTGGTTTTTGTGTTTTCAGGGTTTTCTGGGTTTGGTCTGCCATTCTTGTGTTCTTTTCTGTTGCTATTAGCTTTACTTCCTGCTTTACTTTGAAAGTCTGTTGAGTTCAAATCTACTTCCCCCTGTTGGTCTCCCTGATTGTTTGCTCCTGCGTCTCGTTTGTTCCTGGGTTTATTGTAGTCTTGTCTTTTCCCTCCTTGGTGGCTGGTTCATCTGTCTACCTGTGTTCCTGCCGTGGCTCAGGTAGTAAGAAGGTGTCAACCCCACTGCAGCGACTGAACACTGGATCCTGAAACAGGAGAAGAGTCAAGTCCTGTCAGCTTTATTTATGCAGGACATTTAAATCAAAGAGCTCTTACCGACTTTAAAGCAAAGTTGTTTAAATAATTCAATGATAGTGACAATATTTCTCCATCCCTCCTCTGTTCATGTCCAAACCATCTCAGTCTGACTTTCTCTCCAGAACATCTAACATGTTCTGTTCCTCTGATGTTCTCATTCCTGATCATCTCCATCCTGGTCACTCCCAAAGAGAACCTCAACATTCTGAACCTCAGCTACCTCCAACTCTGCCTCCTGTCTTCTCCTCAGGACCACAGTCTCTGAACCACCAACAGCTCAGGTCATTCACAGGACATTCATGTTTATTTTTCCAGTCTTTTAAAGATACAAAAAGAGCTCGGAAAGATGGAACACTCTGTTGAAAACCAATTTTCATTATTTATCTCTACTTCGAAGGTCTACTCTCCTCATCAGTAGACAGGAGCTGTAATGGACAACAACATCCAACTATTGTGCTTTTCCAAACTCTCAACTGTCCCTCAACCAGAATCTTTATAATGGAGTCATTATTGTCAGACATGACAGCCATCCTCTTCATTTATCATTCATTCATCAGTGTTTTCTGTCTTTCATCATTGGTATGTTTTTTCCTCCAAACAAACCCCTCATGCTCCGCTCTGCAGCAAAATACATTGAAATTATATTAAAGTTACATGAAAAGAGCAAAAAAATATTTTTATTTATCTTGTTCCAATCCCTCGATAAGTACTTATTTGTCTGTTCCGACCCCTCTGCAGAAGGGTTTTATTTTCGTATCCTAATGGGCCTCTTTGTGTTTGTTGAAGCCAGTGACCTGGTCACCAGTGCGCTCTTACATTTACGTTAGTGCACTAAAGTCCTAACCAAGGACTTGCAGCATCCAACTAAGTTTGGTTTTGTTATGAACTGCAGCCAATGTATCGTCTTTTCGAAGAAAACACAGATGACCCAAGAAGATTTCCAAGAAAAAGGCTGAGTGCATCCAGGGGAAAAGACAACCCCACTGTCTGACGATCTGACATCCCATGGTCCTGCTCAGTGAAACATCTAAACTCCTGATGCACCTGTCCAGAGGCTCTGGCAGTGAAGTTTAACAAAGTCTGCTGTTCAGATGAGTCTCCGCCGTGGAGACAGAACAAACCTCAGCTCATCATCGTCCAGGTCCTGCACAGATACAAAGACATCTTCTCTGAGCACTGCTTGAGTGCAGATCTCCTCCAGATTGGACCTAAACTGACAGCAGAGATATCAGCCCTGAACTGACTGGTCCATCTGTCCATTCAGGTTCAGTTCCCAGACATTTATGGACTGTTGGTAAAAGACGCTACACCAGTGTTTTGGCACTGGTGTAGAGTCATAGAACTCCAAAGTTTGAACGTTTTGGACTTCAGAATTTGTTCTGAAAGGAAGAAAATTCCCTATTTTTGTGTTTTTCTGAGGAACAATTCTATTTTGTATTGTGGTTTTTCCTTTTATTCCTTAAAAAAAATGTTTATTTCCTAATGTTAAGAAAAACTTTGCTTATTACTGTTCCATTGTTTCATAACAAAAATATTAATTGTGACAATAAAGTATTTTGCCGTCACCTATAAAGTTTGCTGAAATTCTATCGTAAGTTTTAACAAAAAGGTCAGCGATTTTAATGACAGATAGAGCTTAATATGAAAAAGTATCGGTATCGGTATCGACGATACTGGGCCTGTATTTACTTGGTATCGGATCGATACCAAAATTCTCAGTATCGCCCAGCTCTAGTTGATGCCACGATGCCTGTCAAAACAAGAAACAACCTGAAATCCATTACATAAGTATGAAAATGTCAAGCTCCTGTAATAGGATTGAACATATGACATATAGGGCCCGATCTTCCGCCAAACCTCCTAAAGCCGCTATTAAGGGATTAGCGGGTAGCGGGAGGGGCGTTCCCCCGCAAAGAATGCAATCTTCTACTTCCGTAAACCTGCGATCTTACCTGCACTAACCGCTATATTATGCATAGGAGTGGTTAGGGCATTCCACCTGTTTAACCAATCAGGGCGTCAGTAGCCATTGCCTTTAAGAGCAGGTTGCGCTACCCGCGACCCGCAAACCACTATGGAGCGTCTTTTCATCCAGATCAGAGCAGCTGTCATGCGCAGCTCGTCTGGGACTCTGCTGTAGAGCTTCCTCTTCTTCCTTTCTCCTCCTCCTCCTCTGCACTGATATATACATAAAATATTTTTACACAGACAATTCCTATCGGCAACCTGAAAGTCCCAGATAGTTGGTGCGCTCCAGGTAAACACGCCCAGGCAGAGCCGCGGGAACATATTCTCAGCAGGGGGTGCTGGGAGTCTGAGACAGCTGTGCGTCTTGGTGCAGCTGAATTAAAATACTGCAGAACGAATTATTGGATGTGCATTTAAAGATCACAGACAATTAATGTTCCTGTCCCTCCTGGACCACCAACAGTTTCAGACATATTGGAAATAACAGAAGTGACTGTGATGTAAGCCATGACGGATTTTGAGAGGAAATGTCCCAAAGATCTCCTTGGTTTCCTCCACAGCGGACATCTGAATGAGATCATGCCACAGCTGTACAGACTGACGTGTCTGGCCGTGACTATTCCCACATCCACCACAACTGCTGACCAGACATCCTCTGACCTCAAGAGAATAAAAACGTCTGCAAGTAATACGGTGATGCGTAATCGAGAGGTAGAGCCGTTTGTGCACGTCCACATGTGACCAGGTGGACGCACATTTATGCCATTTGGACGTGCTCTTTTACGTGCCGACATGCGGGTTGCGCTTTCCGCAAACTCGGTATCTTGCGATCACAGGTAGTGGATAGCAGGCGGTCTGACCACCCGCTATCCTAAACCCGCGATCGCAAGATACCGAGTTTGCAGAAAGCGCAAAAGACACACCCATTGCCACAACTACAATGTGAGTAAGGGAGTCGGCATAGCGGGTAGCGGCTTTAGAGAAGGGGAAGATTGCTGATGCAATCTTCCGCTACCGGCTAGCAGGAGGTGTACGATCGGGGCCATATTCTCTAATGCATCATTTTGATCATTTTATCCGATGTCACAACAGTTGTTTCAATCCAAAATTGGATTCAATTGTCACCAAGATCTTGTACCAATGATGGGGGAGTTACACCACAGCATAAAGTCTTCTCATAGATTCTCATTCAGTATATTCAGGGACTGAATTGAGCTATTTTTGTTCTGCTAATAATGTTGCTAAAGTTGAAGTAACCCCAGATCATAATTCTGCCCCCACAGGCTTGCGCAGGAGGCCTTCGGCATGATGGATCTATCGCTTCAACTGCTGTTCTTCTTACCCTGATGCACGCATCACTCTGGAAGAGGGTAAATCAGGACTCAGACTGCATAACCTTTTCCATTGCTTTCCCCCCTATTATCCTTCCATGTTTTAAGAATCCTTTAAACAATTCTCAAGCCTATTTTAGTAGTTCAGCGACCTCATTAGTTGTTTTCTTTGCCTGACGCCGACCAGTAACTCGGCGCTTTTGAAACAACGGAACATGTGTTTTTGTGGTTGCTGGATGCATCTACCAACATGGCTGCTCAAGGACTGAGAAGCTCTTTGAACACATCAATCTCTGCAGGACTTTTTTTCCCCGACGGGAGGCTCCTACCAACAAGATTAGTTGAATCTTGGGGGCTTCTTCTTCCTTTTTTTAATACTATTCGTATCCATTCTGTGGAATAGTTGACTCTTTTAGGTCATCTTCCCTTTCTGGGACTCCTCAGATGTCATAAACACCTCCTATAGCGTTGGGGGGGGAGTCATTATCAAGAAGATATGTAGGAATATGCCTCATTAGTGGGCTAATGAATCACAGTATAAAGTGTTTCCATCTCTGCAGCTAGGCTATAGATATACATGCATGTCGCTTTTATTGATTTGGCTAACACTCTCGATCCAATTACACTCACTGAAGCTTTTTATGGGTTATAGTAGGGAGGACATTTATGGTTGCTTAAGTTCACTTTACTCTTGCACTCTTGTCACTTGGTACTCCAGAAAATAAGTTCAAATAGGGAAAAAAAAAAAAAAAACTACCCATATTGAACATAATCACAAATCAGTGAAAAAGTTCCATGGCCTTCCATGTGCTTTATTAATGATTTGTACAGAAGTGACTTAGTTGCTGCAAAGAAAAACTAAACAAAAGCTATAATATAGACTCCACAATGTATTATTTTGTATTAATAGTTTCAGACAAGCTTGCGAGAATAATCTATAAATTCATCCCTGATGGGACAAACTCACTACTTGAGTGTGGGTTTGCCACAACATGAAATGATCAATACTTATCCCTCGGGGGGAAAACAAAATGAAAATTGATGTTACAATATGTGAAAATCTCACGCAGCTGGGGTAAAATACAATTGCTGGAGTAATGTTACAAACTGCCACCTTTCCAAGGTCAGTCATCGAATAACAGGATACCGTCCTCAGGGCCACGAAGAAGATATCAGGCCGCTGATGAGTAAATGTTATATGTTGTTCCTGAAACCATCACTCGTCTGTCAGGCTCCATACAGAGCCAGACATAAATTAGAGTTCACACAATTTCAAGACAGATAACAGCTGTCGGATATATAACAGTATGCAGTTGTTCTTGAGAATGTTCTTATTTCCAGTTTCATTAGTAGTTTTAGATGTACACCATTGGTCACAAATATATTACTTTTAGTTATTTGGCCGTAATGAGATCAGACTTGCATATTAAATTTAACAGGTTGAAGAACTTTCTATTTAAAAAAATCTGCCTTGTAAATAAAGAATTTAAAGCCATGAATTAAATATTTATAACTTAAAATACCAGTTTAAATAAAACAAAAACAAAAATAAAAGGTTTAACAGAAGCATTTTGTATGTGTAACAATAACTTATTAACTCTGACTGAGAACCATCTTAGTGCACGGTTTAAAGTTTAATGAACAAACAGTTTTTCTTTTTTTTGTTGTTGTTTAGGATTTCTGGGCGGGTCACGACTACTGATGCCATGATGCAGCGAGAATTTGAGCTGAACATGAGCTGATCGTGCTCCTGACATTGTAACCGACCTGACCCTTCTCCACTGGAGGTGTCAATAGCATTGCGGTCTATTGACTTTGAATGTGGTGAGGTCGTAGGACTGTACAAGAAGAACTGGACAACCCCACCTCCCCGTGATGTCACTCAAAAGGTTTTCTGAAGAGGCCTTTTCAAGCCTCTTTTTTTGTCTTACTGTTGCAAGTAAAGAGTTGACCAGAAAACCAGCTGGAACACGTCCAACTTACCACAAGTAAGTTATTTTGCATAGCTGACTTAGCTTGTTCCTAACCTATGATATTTAAATGCTGCCAGGACTGAAAAGATGACTAGCTTCCTGCAAGGCAGACCAACTTTTTTTCTTGACTAGGCTGCAAATATGTTTATTTCTGCTGAAAGGCTGAACACTTTAACATCAGGGTCAATGGAGATTGACTCATTTGGAACGAGCCCCTAGAGGACATTCGAGGAACAGTAATATTTCTTTCTTCCTCATCAAACTCAACACGGACAACTGGATTTTGCCCCTTGGGTGAAGTTGAGCATTGCCAACCTGAATTATGGATGCCCTGCGTCACTTTGGAAGTGTCGCTTGTAGGGATGGGCATTTTAAGAAATGTTATGGCCCTGATCGTACACCTCCCGCTAGTCGCTAGCCACTACTCACAAATTGCGGGTAGAGCAACCTGCTCTTAAAGGCAATGGCTACCGACGCACTGATTGGTTTAACAGGAATGCCCTAACCACTCCTATGCATAATATAGCAGGTAGTGCATGTAAGATAGCGGGTTTAGGGAGGTGGGAGATTGCATTCTTTGTGGGGGAACGCCCCTCCCGCTACCCTCTATCCCTAAATAGCGGCTTTAAGAGGTTTGGTGGAAGATCGGGCAGTATGTGTCGATCATGAGGAAAATTAACAATCGATTAATCTTTAATTTATGTATGACAAATATTAGATTAGTTTCTAAAAATAATACAGTACATTTCAAGAAAACATTAAAGAACTTTATTTTCATGAACAGTTACCAGATATGAACTGTTTTGTTTTAAAAAGAAGGAAAAAAGCTGAAATTAGGTAGCGGAGCCGTAAGTTGGGGCCGTGTATACTCTCGCGGCAATGTGTCACCGTCAGCTTGTTGCAGAGATGCCGCCGTCACTTTTGATTTATACTCGTGCGGTCTACGCTATGTTATTCCAAGCCACAACACAAGAGGGACGATCACGGACTAGCTAAACTTACTAAACTTATCTCTTGCGTTTTTCCACTTCCTCACCGTCTCGGCCGTATCTAGACCCACATTCATCGCAATCTCCCTCCATGAATTACTAGAATATGTGCTGTCTTTGTAGTGTGGAGAACCAGAATCGTACAGATGTGGGTACTTCCTCATTTCTTCAATGACGTGGTCTTTTCTATGCGGATGTAGAATTGACCAATCAGAGGCCTCCTTTCTCTCCTCTCTGCGTCGACCTACAATTTTGGGTAGGCGCACCGGAGTGTCTTCGTAGTCTCTGCGTAGGGTGGGGGGGCATCTCTGAGTCATCTGCGTAGGTGACGCAGACGACCTGACGTTCGAGTATAAATTAGGCTTTAGCCTCTAAATATTTAAATCTAATATTTGGGGGTGGGGTGGGTGGTGTTGGGTTGGGCCCTCCCTCGGTAAGTTTTGAATTTCTGTTTCAATGCCAGTGTTACCACACCAAACTTCGCTTTGGTCTCTTCACGTTTACTGTCGAGTCCTACAGTAGCTTTGTGGTCCTGTTCTCGTAGCAAATTCGTTGAACCAAAATAAGTTGCACCCCCTGCTGGTAGCTTTGAAACATTAAAAATTCAGCACATTGCTTCAATACGCAACCTCGTCATAATGATCAAATTTCACATGATCGACAAAATTCTTAACGATCAGTTATCGATAATCGATTTAAAATGCCCATCCCTAGTCGCCTGTGTCAAAAGTTGAGAAAAGTTCAATGTTTCCGGCTTCAACGTGAGCGCCGGCCAATTAAATTGTACCTATGCAGCCGAGGTGCCCGGCAATTAAATCTTAGATGAGGCTAGACTAAAAGTGGGCAAAAAAGTGAGATGAAGAAAAAAACGAAGAAGAAGAATGACAAAATCCAAACAATCCATCTTACATGACCAGACGTTATTGTGACTGAAACTTCAGGATTAAGCCTGGACAGAAGTGACAGAGGTAGTGGGTGAATCCGGTATGAACTGCATTTGTGTGGTTCAGGGCAGGCTGCTTTTATGTATTGCATGATAACTGGCAGCTGGCTTCTCTCGATATTAGAGGCGAACCATCCAAGTGGAGATCTCTCACAAGTTTCCCTCCGCTGCCTGCGTTTCTGATGAGCAGAATGCACCCCAAAGCTGCCTATGCAAAGCGACTGCCGCTGTTCCAGTAACATTACCAGCCATTATCTCAGGACTCCGTCAAAGTGCCGTCAAATGTGCCAAACACAGCTTCAGATGAATGCTTTTATGAATTGATTGATTTTTTTTTTTTTTTTAAACCAGGGGTAAACACCATGTATTAATATTGTGAAGAGCCAATGCTGTGCTGAAGAGGTTCGAGGCCTGCAAACTTTCTCCAAATCTGAAGTGAGAGAACAGTCTTTGGATGCAGAACAACAATGATGGAGAGGTGAAAACTTCTGTCAACACTTTCTTCACTCATCATCCGGTAGTTCTTTAAATTTTCCCCGGAGACAGCTGCCATTAATGGACACACAGCTGTCACGGTTTGTCATACCTGGGTTCATCCTCAACCCCCCCCCCCCCGCCAGCGTTGTTACTGAACCAACAGCTGAGCTGCACTGCAGCAAACGTTGGGTAGACTTAAACTTGAATATCTGCAGTGTACTCCCTGTGTACTTCCTCTGATATCTGCAGTGTAAGCCATCTCACATGTAAGCAGTAAATGTGACCTTTTCTCTTTGTGTGCGTGTGTGTGTGCGTGTGTGTTCTCCGCTCAACGTTATGCGTTGTTCATAACGCATTTTACTTTCATAAGACAAACTCCAGAACACATAGCTGCAAGAACTGCAGCGACTGCAGTGATTTGTGTCAATAGTTTCTTTATTGTTTGCCACTAATCCTCACTCTGGAGAGGAACAATAACCCTCAGCCTTCCCCTCTGTCTTACGCCTATGTTTGATTTAAGACACAGGCGTTTGTTGATTTTTTTTTTTTTGCAAAGCCAAAACTGCGTCGCAACATCAGTGCCGCCCACCCCCAATGAACACACAGTCGAGCGTGAGAAAAGCTCAGATAAATCCCAAAAACAGATTAAGTCAGAAAAGAGAAAAAATATGATTAAATTCCCATTTGCATTGAGCAAAAAAAAAAAAAAACAGGACATACTGCGTGAGCCATCTGGTCACTTGTGATATTTACAGGGATAAATATCAGGAATTAGTCTTTAATGTGTCAAACTGCTCTGTATTAGCCGTACTGATTATTTTCCCTTTTGATTTAGAAGTTCTTCTTTTAGATCTGGACAGCAACCAGTAATCCATCCTACCGTTTCAAGCCTCGTGCCGTTTCCCACGACTGCCATTGAAACATAACGCTAACAGTCATGTTAAACTGGCCTCTGCCCCAGAAGCAACACATTTGCTCAGTAATCTGTCTTCTCTGAAAGGTGGCAAATATTCTGTCCCACCCACCTATTCAAAATGAATGGGTATGTGTGTTCAAGTATAAACATACCATAAATGGGTTTCCTCCAATACCTCACTTTGAATTAAAGCAGCACGCTCAAAGGGAATGGATATATTATTCTATGTTTCAAGTATCCTCTTATTCCATCTCAGTACGTCTTCGCTTCCTCCACAAAGGAGTGGGAGGTTGCTGCCTCTGCCATACACTGCGATAAAGTATAATATAGCCTGCTCCTCTTAATTTTGTTCCATAACATCTTGTGAAAGCAGATAAAGCAGAGGAAGATAGATACTGACTTCCTGAGTGCAGACATCTTCTCTGTCTTGTGTAAAGCGAGGTCACGGTCAACGCGAGCTCTTTGTGTCTGTAAATGCAGTGTCTCCGTGTTGTGGATTGCTCTTCAGTGGAAAAGTGGAAAAAGCTGTACAATGCTGTTATGTAATGATGATTGAATGTGTACATACAGGAACATTTATACAATCACTGACAAAATAATATCTTTAAAATGTTTTGGTGGTGAAAAAAAAAATTCTGGACAGACATCTTCTGGCCTGATTTCAAAAGCTGGCACAAAGTCTTAATATAAAGTCTGTGACATGTTTTGGGTGGTGGTGACAAGTTGGGTGGATTAAAAAAAAAAAAAAAGACTGGGACTGTGATCTCAACTGAACAGCTCATTGATTTATCACGTTGCATATGCTTTGTGATTGAAAGCTACGCGTCTGTGATGCATCTTCCCCATTAATTTAGCAATAAATGAGGAAATGTGTCATCACTGTAGCGGGAACTGCTTAGAAAAAAAAAAGATCATTGATTTAAAATGGCATTAAATTAGTCTTGCTCGAGCTGGTAATTATTACAAATACTGTAGGTGGTGGGCCTCCTGTGGGCTCTGGAACAAATTTCCTCGAGAGGGGCTGGACCTCGTTCCATTCTGGAGGTACCCGTGGTGAGAGGTGTTGAGCCAGTGTGGGATTATCAGTTTCCCCCCAGCTGGGAGCCTATATGTCAGGGTTCTCCCCAGTAGATCAGAGGGTACTTTTCAGTTCAATTCAGCTTTATTTCAAAAGGGCTTTGACACAGTTTGTATTGTAATAGATGGCGTACGGAGGCACAGAGCAAGACTCCCAAGCAACAATTGATGGTAAGAATCAGTGGCAAGTAAAAACTCCCCTACTGAGAGAAGACCTTTAAGCCAAATGCCCCCCCCCCCCGAGCCTCCTGGTTGGGGAACAGATCTGACTGTTTGTGCTTATGTGCTCAAGGACAGTTTAGATTACACAGCTTTCTTCGAATCCTTCGACTCCGTGTGCCAGAAAGTGGTCCTAAAGCAGACTCCATTGTTCAGCTGGGGGAGTTCAACACTCATGAGGGTACGACAGCGTGACCTGGATGGGCACCACTGGAAAAAAAACAGCTTCTTTGATCTGAACCCGAATGATGTTCTGTGGTTGGACTTCTGTGCACCGCGTTCGAAGCATAAGCATGTCCATAAGCACACATGGCACCACGATACCTTAGCTGCAGTCTGATGATCAGCTTCGTAGTTCAGTCATCGGATTTGAGGTCATGTGTTTGACACTCAGGTAAAGAGAGGAGCTCAGCTGTCAACTAAAGACTACATATTGGTAAGTTGGATTAGATGTTAAAAGACAGACCTGGTAAACCCAAACATATAATGAGAGTTTGCTGGGAACGTCTGGCAGAGGAACCTGTTGGAAAGATCAACTCCTAACTCTGCAGAACTTCAATGACATTGAGTCTGAATGGGCCATGTTCTGGGCTTTCATCATTGAGACAGTCAACCAGAGTTGCGATTTCAGAGTTGTCCATGTCAGCTGAGGCAACAATCCTTGAACTCAGTGGTGGACATCCCAGGTGAGAGGCCATCAGACTGAAGGAGTGCATTTGAGCTTGGTTAGCTTGTGTGACTCCAGAAACAGCTGACAGATAGTGGAAGGTTGCTGAGGTAAAAACCTGAATATGGGAAGAGTTTAATGAGGTCACAAGTGACTTTTTGATCCGCACAGAGAAGATTCTAGCAAACCGTCAGGCAGCTCAGGTGGGGAAAGCAGTGCCTCACCAAGACTGTTTACACTGACAATGAAGAGCTTGTCATCTCAAATGGGGATGTCATTAAGTAGTGGAAAGAATACTTTGAGTATCTCTTCAATCCCACCAACACGTCTTTAATAGAGGAGGCCGAGTCTGTGGACTCTGAGGTGAGCTCACCCATTTCTTTAGCCAAGGTCGCTGAGGTGGTTAAAAAGCTCCATGGCAGCAGGGCTCCAGAGGGTAGATGACATTCACCCTGAATTCCTCAAGGCTCTGGATATTGTAGGGCTGTCTTGGTCTGCAATATTGTGTGGACATCAAGTGCAGTCCCCCCGGATTGTCAAACAGGAGCAGTGGTTTCCCATTTTAATATCGGAGGATGTGTTCCCTGACCAGGGAGGCTGAGGAATGTCTTAGATTCAGAAGAAATAATCTCAGATTCAGGAGTAACCATGCTGGTTCGGTATACACCAGTGGACAAGGTCTATAGTCTTGCTAGGGTCCTAGGGTGAACATGGGAGTTTGCCAAACCGGTACATGTGTTTTATGGACTTGGAGAAGGCATTCGTCTGCGTCCCTTGGGGTACCCTCCTAGGGTGCTTTCTTGGGTGCTGCAGGAGTTCGGGATATTTGGTCCATTGCTATGGTCCCTCTAGTCCCTATACAAACGGAGTGAAAGTTTGGTCTGCATTGCTGGTAGTAAGTTGGATTTACTTCCAGTGGAAGTGGAGCCAGGACTGCCATTTTTTCACTGATTCCGTTCATAGCTTATGGACAGAATTTCCAGGTGCAGCCAAGCAGCAGTTTAAATTTCTCGGCTGAGGGAAGAATGGAGCAGGATATTGACAGGCAGATTGGTGCAGCATCTGCAGTGATGCAGACTTTGACGGTCTGCTGTGGTGAAGGAAGAGTTGAGCCAAAAGGCGAGGCTCTCCGTGATCGGGTTGATTTACATTCCAACCTTTACCTATGGTCATGAACTGTGGGTAATGAGTGAAAGGGTGAGATTGTGGATGTACGCAGCTGAAATGAGTTTCCTATGCAGGGTGGCTGGACTCTCCCTTACAAATGAGGTGAGAAGTTTAGTCATTTGGGAGGGATGCGAGTAGAGCCACTGCTCTTCCGTGTTGAAAGGAGCCAGCTGAGGTGGTTTGGCCATCTACTTAGGATGCCTCCTGGATACCTCCCCAGGGAGGTGCTCTGGACATTTTCAACTGGGAAGAGGCCCAGTTGCTTTTTGATCCTTCGATGTTGGCCCTTCCTATCATTATAAAAGCAGATTTCACCAAGCGTTGGATTGTTCACCCACTAATAGGGAACGTGAGCTGGGTTTAGACCGTTTGTGTGAGTTTTATCCTACTGATGATGTGCTCTAGCTCTAGACAAAGCTGGAGGGATTTTATCTCTCAGCTGGCTTCAGAATGCCTTGGTGTTCCCTGAAGGAAGTTAGAGGAGATGGCGGGAGTAAGAGAAGTCTGGGACTTCTCCCCTTCAGAAAAGCAGAAGTTGATGAATGGATGGATGCTCGTATAACCAGAGATATCTGACAAGATCTCGGTGTCATTTCAGAATCTGACATCTGATCAAATGCCCTTACTACTTGAAGATTGCCTTTTTTTTTTTTTACATCACCTGATAAAGGAACAAAATGAACATCTCATCTCAGTTTAAGCCTTTGAAAAATGAGGCAATCTTGTGCTCGAATAGAGCTATTAGGTAGCACCAGTTCAGTCACCACTTAGTTTAAAAATTCTAACAAAACTTTCAAAATAAGGCCCATATGTGGTCATGCTGAACTAAACAAAACAGAGTGCTTTCAGAATACATTTGTCATGTCTCTGGAGTGTGTTCGGTCAATGTCACGTTTGTCATATTTTTGAGAGAGTGCTCACTATGTGACAGCATGAGGGTCTAATACGTGCGAGCACACTGTAGGGGACCAAATGGCAGAATTTGTTTTTCTAACCTTTGGAAGATACAATACAACAGTAGTGCTAATCCTTTAAGTGAACAAAGATGTTATTTGTTTTTTTGCACTGGTTATGCACTTGAAAACAAATTAAAATAGACTGATCAGATCATATCATATTACATAGTTTTATGCTAAAGCCACTGTGGTAGTGTAATGTGGGAAATTCAGCAGTTGTCCCTGATGAGAAGAGAAAGAAGGTCAAGAACATCTTTATTTTTGCTACAAAGGAAACAGGTTCAACAGAGTGCTAGAGACTTCAAAAATAGTCTCACCGCAAATTATTACAGAGGCGTATTCAACATACCTGAGGCCACGTGTCCGTACAGGACTATGCAATGATTCATCCTATTAGAGCTATGTATTTTAATGTGCGCTGTCCAATCATACTGATCAGTAGCTCTAGCTGTGCGAAAGTGACTACAGTAAACCCTCACACTTCGCGGTTATTGGGGGCTGTTAATTGCATATGAAAGCAAGTTGGATAGTAGTTTGCAGTATATGGTAGAAATCCAACTTCACTTGAATGCATACTTGTTGGTTTGAGACCTTTTTGCTGCGCTTCTCATTACACTTTCCCTCCTGCTAGCACCCTGGATTAAAGAATTCTTTTCAAGTCCTTTCCGTCTCCCATTAATAATGTCAAATTGATCCATCCGCCTGAGTCTCTCTGAATCCGGGACACTGAAAGTGTCTCAAAGGCAAAATTAGTGGTTAAAATGTAGAGCTGCATTCTTTAGAGCAACTGGTGCCTGCTGCTGGATGATTTAAATAAAAATAGAAGATTAAGCAAACACTTGAAGTTCACTGGCCATTACATGTCACTGCTCCGACGCTGCTGCCAGCGCTTTTGTTCTCTAAAAAACACCCACTTCCCGCTTATGAACTTAACATGACCCATTATTCAGCTGCAGAGAAGCAAGATAATTTGCAGAATAAATGCTGCTTTGTGCTAAAAATATTTAATTCTTGCAATATCTTTAAGTTTCAACCGCCAGATGAAATGTGATTATCATCTTGATGCAGCTGCCTGACAGAAGCAAAGTATTGCCATCTTCGGTTTGTAGCGGGAATGTGACAAACATCCCCCTGTCCAAGAAAGCATAACAGTTATTGTGCTTTTGATAAGAATGTGAATTAGCTGATCCCTCTGGGCGCATCCCATGAGCGTTCTCAGACCGCACGCAACGGCGTGTTGTTCAGCGCACAAAGGCCAGAGGGAGGGAGGACTTTACAGACCCGGGAGGTGATCACTGAGAAGGGAGAGTGATGGATTTAAAGATTTGCCTTGGCACATTTATGTGCAAAGGGGATGGCCAGCTAATGATCTGTGGCATATGGACAATTTCTCTTATGGCACTGATCATTTCTTAATCAGGACAGAGCCCGTCATGGCCTCCTACTGGACGGATTTCAACTGCGGTTAAGGGTGAATGATCCTCATCCACAAAGCAGTCACATGAAGAGTGGATATTGCATCGCACAAGGTCATATATCTATCAATGCAGTTTTTATTGAATAATTATCAGCTATTTCAAAGGTTAAGCCTAAACTGCATTTCAGTGACAACTATAGCTGCCCTTTATTGCAGACATGAAGTGAAGCCCATAAACGCCTTCCCTTTGGAACATCAGAACACTTACCTTTTGAGTCAAAAAATAAATATGGATAAAAATGATCAGTTGCAAGGAAACAAAAGCATCATTTACCTCAATTACTGCACAAATGTGTCCTTCTTCCTTCAAGGCAAGACGACGGTCTGCGTGTGATCATAAATCACAGGCCGACAAAAGATTCCTTTGTTCCCCAGGGAGCATCACACACTTGGAATGGAAAATGGCTCTTAAGTGATTTAAAGACATGCCTCCAGGGAGGACAACACATAGGTGCAATATCTCTCCCACACCGGAGAAAATTGAATTCATATAACATTTATGTGATTATAAATAGATATGAAAAAAAGGTTTATGGCAAGAGCCCTTAGACATAGGAGTTGCTCGTTTATCAGTACAGCAGTTTAAATTGTGCTCATTGCCTAAAGTAAAAGCAAAAAAACACTCCAAACCATTATATTTATGTTTCCCCGTTGATGAGTTATCAGACGTATTAGACTCAGTGCTTGATCATACAATCAGCAAACACTCTTCCAAGTCATCCTCAAACAGAGCAGAGCAAGTTTATTAGATGCAATTAATATTTGAGGCTCACATTGTGACCCAGGCAGAGGTAAAAAAGGGACGATTTCTGGATGTGGTAGAAGAGGACATGCAGATTGTTGGTGTCACAGAGGAAAATGCAGAAGAAGGAGAAAGAGGGAAACAGATGATCTGCTGAAGATAAAAGCCAAAAGATGAAGAGTGCAAGTCAGGTTCCCTGGGTTATATATTCCAACCGTACACGGACCACTCCTATGTGATAAATCACCGTAGTGGCTATGCACTGGTTGAATACCAAGTTGATATACCATAAGCAATATGCGTGCACAGCCTCTTTAGCTAACCTTGATCGGAATACATTTCTGAGAAACCTTAAACTGAAGGGATGGTTTCCCCTCACAAAGTCTAGTTTAAGCAACTCTCTCACCCCTACATATTCATGCAGGGAAACCCAGTATACCCAGCCCATCTGGTGGAAATTTCATTGAGATGTCACTGCCACCAGAGTTAATCACCCATGTACCCAGACAAAGAAGACTATGGACCATACATTATTTACACACCCATAGCCTTGATGCGAGGCACACAGTGCAACCGGGGCTCAGTTGTCCCACTTGGTTTGTAACTAAATCATCGAAATGTGGAAGTCGCAGCACGTGAAAGTCCAAGTTTACACTCGCTGTTTCCCTGAGAATTAAGAGTGTAAGCAACAGCCAAGAGCTGCTAATAAAATGCACTCGATTATGACTGATTATCACCAATGATCTTAGAGAAGCCCATCCATCTGGAAGGGCTGTAAGCCGATTTCCAAACAAACAGTCTGGAGTCTGTTCAAGTTCACCCCAGGGTCAGACTGTGCAATACTCAGGAAAACTACAGAAACCCTAGAGCCACATCCTAGATTCTTCAAGACTCAGTTAGCAAGCTTGATATTAATGTTCACAACAAGTACAAGTTAAAAATACAAAATGTTTAAATTGCTGGGGATATTTTTTTTCACTGGAAAGAGCATGGCATTATGGCCTGGTTATGCAAAGATGCCTCTGAACAAAGCAAGAAGATTACTGGACAAAGAAAAGGCACATTATCTAACAAAACTAAAATAGTAAAATGAAATGTCTCCAAACAGAACTACAAATTGAAGTTCTTAAATCAGGATCTGTTAGGCTCCCCACTGCCACTGCCCCCACCCAGCCAGCATTTATATCTAGGGCCCATATGAGCTAAAACTGCGCTGCAAACTGGGTCCTAGATGGGTTTGTCTACAGGCTTCATGGTGGCCCTGCATCCGTTTGTCTTTCATGGACTCTGATGGGATGGTCTGGTCAATTTTCTCAAGGTGGGGCATATGTTACCAGAATTAAATGAAACACACAATTTACAGCTTGCTTTGCCTGTGTCCATTTAATCCACTTGTATCCCTCGTGGGCTCCATAAATTTCACCCACATAGGCTTGCCATTTGGAGCCCTTGATACTGAAGCCATCAGGCCCCCCATTTCAAGCCCAAACTCATTCTGTACCCAAGTAGCCAAACTTTTAATCTAGATTTAGCCTACATACATGCTGGCTGGGTTCCTTCCTTTATAAGTGCTTCCTGAGATGAACATGGAAATGCATCCATCTACCTCAATGTCTAAAAGTCATGAGATGGATTGCATGTGTCCATTACAAGGGCATTTATTGACCCTCTTTTGACATTACTTTCATGTTCCCCAGCATGTGATTTCAACACTAAGTGCAAGCGCAGAGTAATGGATTGTTGAAGAGTTCATGCTTGTTTCATGTATTTCTGTGAGATCGAGTTGCCCATCGCGTGTTTGGAGAGAAGCTGCAACCATTATTGAGTAAAGGATGATTAACGGGGATGCACTCTGGTGAAGTGTAGGACCTTTAGAGAGAATAACTCCTGAACAGAAAACAAGGAAGACACGACATGCAAGAAAGAAGGCACATTTCTGCTCTTCTGACTTTACAAGCTATGCATAGAAAGTTTCTTATGTCAACATATCAGTTTCATTTGAAGAAATATTTGCTTATGATTAGGAAGGGTGGTCTAGCTCTCCCTGTCTGCTATCCCTGCTGTTGGCAAAAACCACACAAGGTATCCTTTGAACTCCCATCCCAGTCGTCTTGAGACATCTGTGCATCACTTTATGGCACAATGTTATGCATCATGGCAAAGAGATCAAGGGTGTGTGTGGCAGAGCAAGGAATGACTGTATCGCAAAAGCAACATAACCTTCACACCATTAGGAGACTGAACTACTGTGGTTGGTGTTCGCCATGAAAGTTGGAGATCTTCGTGGTGATGAAAATGTGGCTTTGAGGCTCCTTTTTTCCTCTCTCTCTCTCTCTCGATTCACCGTGCTGTCTGAGTGTCAAGGGTAAAAAGAAAGGCTGCTCCGAGGCTAACTTTTAAATGCATAAAAGTGTTTGTTACAAGTAAAAGAGGCTTTTATCAGACTTTCGCGACAGTCTGGGATCTTCCTGTGCCAATGCTGAAAGAGTCCCCGAAAAAGAAGAGCTTGGCTTTTATAGACTGGTCAAAATGAATCTGTCCCCTACAGATGTAACTGTAACCAGCATGAAAAATCAGGTTACTAACCCTGTATTTGTCATTTAGACCAGTTCTAGTAAACGCCCAGGAGATGGCAGTATTTCCTTGTTAGTGCTTGTACCCCTTCGTGAACCTAGGTCAGGTTATCGCGTGAAGTTGCACCTGAGAGTAGACGCCATTTCTCTCATACATGAGGCAGACAGCAGCAGGGCAGGTCAGACCAGGTGAGTCGAAAGTCCAAATAGAGCAAACACGAAGCAAAGAGTAGCAGAGAGCGGTGGATAACGACAGAGACGTCCGCAGGCAGCCCGGTAGTCACGGGCGAATCCAGGTCCGACCGATAAGCCGTTAACCGAGGAGGAAACTCCCTTTGAGGGTAAAATACATGGAGCTCCGGTGAGTTAGCACACAGTTAGCTTATAGTTCGGTAGCTGTTCAGATGGTAAAAATGCATTTATTGTGCAATTAGCTTGGGCTAAGTTGGTCTATATTGCTTAAAATATCTCATAAGAAGTCTCCCAATGTTTTTCTGTTACTTCTGTGCATTTTCTACCGTAGTTTATTGTTTGTAAAAAGATCGCTAGCTTAAAATGCTAATCGTTAAGCTAAATCGAAGTTCCATGCGGTTGCAACTGAGAAAATGCAGTTATTCATTATTTATACTATTCAATCTGCTTTATTTATGTTATTAGCCACTTCAAATGGTAGTAGCACGATTCAGGGTGTGGTATATTTCATTTTTGATGAAGAAATTGCACTTTAGTGTATGAAAACTAATTAATTTCATGTTGAAGAGTTAAATATTAAAAAGGTGAATTAAAATAGTAAAAAAGTAATGATAAAAGATAAATAGAGGTTTAAGAAGATGCATTAAGCATGTGTCTGTTAAAAAAAGAAATACTATTGTTGATATGAATAATTGATTGCATTCATGGTTAAAACTAATTGTTTTAATTCATTTAATTCATTCATGGTGTTTTAATGTATTTCCTTAATTTTTTTTTGGTGATACACTTTTCATGTGTGAGCTGAGAAAATGATGAGTACTCATAGGAAACAGAGACAGAATCGGATTACGTTTCTTACACCTATGGCATTTTCTGTGTAGGTTGGTTTTTTTTCTTTGCTAGTTTGAAACTGCTGTATGAGGAATAAAGAGAAAGAGACAATTGAGATGGCGAGCCCAGCCCAACGATTCTGAGAGAACCTGAGAGAGTTGGAGCTGCAGTGTGGCCAGCTGCAGAACCTACCTTCCTCATTGAATCCGGATCATCTGAATCTCACATACCGAGAGCAGATAAGATACACACATACTCCTCAACTACCCGGGTAGTAGTGATAAAAGAAAAGATTCAAGACAAAAAATCTCAGTTGACACAAATACATAGAACATACACATTGGATCCTCCGAGAGGAATCACCAGACCTGAGCAGGAGAGCTCAGTGTCCCAGGACTCTTTATTTTTCTTGTTGTTTTATTTTTTCTTGTTGTTTTCGGGCGCTTTGCGGTGGGTAAACGTGCACAACCCATATGTGAATGTTTATTATTTTGTCCTTCATTGATATTAAAATATCACCTGTTCAAGCCACTCCTCTTTTTGAGTCATTACAATTTCTTACCGAACCTAGAGATGTGAGTAACCATTATTTCTTAAATCTAGGACTAAAGGTGCTACATAACCAGTTAAACATCCTTTGACAGATTTACGTATAGGTTTGCTAGTATATCTCTATAACCTAAACAATACACTGACAGAATACATAGAGGGAATATTCACACACCAACATTGACCCTAATTCCTTAGACAGAAAAGGAATAAACCTGTTGGCTCTAAGAACATTGTCAAAACTTATGATAAAGACCATATCATCAGACACTACACTACAAATTGCAATAGCTCCTTGGGGTTTTAAGTTTTGTGTATCTCAGAACAATCATCACATTAATCTCAAAGAATTGTCTGCCCTTAACTGATTTCTAGCATTAACGTGAACTACTAGATCTTTTAGAGATGGAAATTCAGTACATGGGTTTTTATTCTACTCAAGGTCACCGCGCAAAGAGTGTAAACTTATGCATAAACCAAGGTTTTATTTTGCTTTTTGTTTCTTAAGAGTATTGCTAATCATTTTGGATTTGAAACTTCCTTTTTATTTTCCATATCTTTGCTGAAATTGAACACTAATTGACTTATCACACACAAAACAACACAACAACAACAACAACAACAACAACAACAAGCATCAAGATGCCTTGGTGAATAATTGTTTTATTCCCCCACCAACACCCCTGAAATCAATATTTAACGCAAAGTGAGGTCATATAGAATTTATTATTTTGGGAAGATCCAGTCCTTCGTTAGCCTCCTCCATCCTGTTGACTCTGCTGCAGTCAAACTCAAAAGTATCTCTGTTCATCAAATGGCTACTGTTCATCAAAATGACTGATGTTGAATTTTCAAAAGATACAAACACAGATCTACTTTAAATCATCTGGCCCACGGCTCCAAACTTCACCACCCGCCTAAATCAATATCACTCCGATTCAAGGAGCTAAGGGGCTAAGGCCCCTGTTAAATTATTTAGTGGGCAGTGGGACTGATAACCCCTGACAGATCTTTCCTGGATGTTGCTTTCCTGTATAATGAATCCAAGGAATCCAGCAGAAGGGCAAGGTATTTACCCTGGCTGCAAGGCAACTGCTATCCATCCTACAAACACGTCTGCTGCCACAATGAGGCGCCGGTAATGAGCTGGCAGGTGCAACATTTACACTCCGATTGCCACTCAAGTCAGAGGGGCTGACTCTCCGTTTAGTGTCTTTTGACTTTAATGATGCTAGGCTCACCTTTCAACTGATTGCCACGTATTCTTAGGAAAAAAAAAAAATCCAAAGCCTTGATAGCATTTTAAATAATACCTTCTTATTTCAAAATCCAAAGCCTATTTTCTCTCTCTGTTGTCCTTATCGGAACCAAAGCCAGGTACTAATCAGGACATAATGTCATTTCTGAGGTCCTGTTTAGACATAGAGCTTCGGTGTGAATTGAGATTAGATTAGGCATGCTTGAGATTAGAGTTAAGGTTTCGGTTAGGCTGCAGAAAATTCAAATTCAAATATACTTTATTGATCCCCCAAGGGGGAAATTCAAGTTTCAGTACAGTCTGGTGTACTAGAGGAGCTGCCGGTGTCCAGCGCTCCTTTTCATGTTCCGGTCCTGTGGTGAAAATGAAGGGAAGATTATGAAATGTCCTAATGAGGATATCTGTGTACACTTGTACATGTTTGTAACTTTAATGAGCATTTGTGCTAAATATGACAAGTGGAAAATTAGGGTGATGTGGCTCCTTTAAGGTCTTTAGAGATTGGTGGGAAGACCTTGAACAAGAAGTTTAGTGTAGCTTTGCACCCAGCATAACTCAGCATAACAGCGTATCACTCGGATATCAGTCATTTTCTATCCATTACAACAAAGTAGCAAAGTTAGAATAAACCCTGAATCTAGAAAGTGTACAACTGTGCATGAGAAATTAGGGTGAACATTATATCTGCAGGACAAAATCACTTGAGGTATAGTGGACATGAGGCCGGAAAATCACAAGGAGAGGCTATTCCTGGAAATAAGCAGGTTTAATTCAAGAGGAAGGGGTATGAGGTAGTATTATGGGACCTCAACCATTAGCACATCCCCACAAAATAGTCCCCTGACGAAGAACTCTGACATTCTCTGTAGTAGTTCTGAAAAAGTTTCCCCAAAATACCTTGTTTGTGTTAGGAACTTAAGCGCTGCCCAGACAAACTGCTGGGTAGGTGGCGGCGGTGTTAACTCAGGGCCGACTGGATATACTGTAGGAGGCAGGAGATGCCACTAAGCTCTCTCCAATGCCCCTTCATGTTTGTGTCATCTCATTCATCGCAACCACTGTTGTATATGCAAACTAAGCAAAAATATGCAGCAACCATCTCAGTTTCTTTCACGCTGGAAAGGGACTGAGATGGAGTATTAGCTTACTCCTTCAGTGGATCCAAAAAAATCAATTTTTGCAGATTTAGAAAACTTAAAATGTTAGGACCAAACAGATGTGTGGCCTTAAGAAAACCACTTTTCAGTGAGGTTAATTGAAAGAAAGGTTTCAGTTTGCTACAGAGCATAAAGTCTGGACTCAAGATCAATGGGAAAAAAAGTGATTCAAGTCTGGATTTACTGCGATTTAGGGTAAAAAGAGCGGTGGATGACATAATGCACCCATCATGCCTTGCGCCTGCTGTCAGTAGCAATAAAATAATCTGGAGTTTCTTCAGTTGGTCACCTCTTGGTTCTTCAGTGTTATAATCCTAGAAAATGAGGTCAATTGACCATTAATATTACTAATCGTGATTTTTCTGTTGAGTAAATGCAGTGTTTTTCCTGCCATACACAATCACCAGTGAACACACTGATGCTAGCAGTAGCAATGCTGGATTAGCATCTTGCATTTCACATGGAGAACAAAAGAACCACCCGCCTTCAGACTGGCTGGCAACTCCTCCACAGGATATTGATTGAACTGACCATGTTCTTTTCATAAAATCGGTGTCTTACATCCCCGGTCCAGGACGACAATACTAGCAAGCATCAAGCTCAGGCAGTGAAAAAGTGGTTCAGGGAGCATAAAACATTATTTCTCAGCACCACAGACTCAAGACCTTAATCCCATTAAGAATATTTGGGATGCGTGGAAGACTTTAAGGAGCAGTCCTTCTCTCCAAAACAACAAGGAAAGTCTTAGCAAAAGATGAATACGGCTTTGAAAAAAAAAATGTAGTGATGCCACAGCGACTGCATATCAAGGCTGAAGCTAATTCAACAAAATTGACTTTTTGGCCAGGCGGTTTACATATAAAAGACCTTGATGTGATATTTGAATGTAGCCATCAGCTTTTGGTCGGGGACAGAAGAAGACATTTACCTCAACACAACACACATTACGATGAAGCACATGAACAGCCTCAGAAACCTTTGATTTTCCATCTCGCTGCTTTCCGAGCTCGGCTCAGACCCGCTAACTGAAAAGTTTACTTCCTGAAGGCATCTCAGCCGCCGGCCTCCCCTTTGCTCACGAGCCGCAAAATGGTTCTCAGTTCCTCTGTGGCTGGACCGTGGGATAATGCTCCTCATTAGAGACGTGACCTTTCCGGAAACTGCTGCGTGCTCTCCTGGCTGCCCTCTGATTATCTCAGTTACTCCGGCTAAAATAAAATAGCACGGTCATGCTCCCGAGTCAGGAAAACACATTTCATCAGTGCTTCCCTCTGCAGCCCTGTGGGAAGCGAGATGAATTTGAGCTATGCACCATACATGAAGACTGTATGTTTTAAAGACTAGACTACCCCCCACACACACCCACACACCAAGAAATTGGAATTATATGAACACTATAACCAGTTGGACTGAATTCATTTTATGAATTAACAGCAGACGGTGATAAGCTGCAGACCACCACTGACTGAGCAGGAATGGATTGGACTAAATAAAATGGAAGGATGGATGTATTTTGACTAAAGGGATTTAATTGGAATATAATTAGATTATAATTGAAATGTAAGTGGATTATAAATGAATTGAATTAGACTACATTTAATTGGATTTGCGTTGAACTTGTGTTGGAAGGAAGGATGGATGGCTGGTGTCGGTCAGCAGGGTTTCCTCACAACCTGTGCCGAGATGTTTTTGTGTGAAATTTGCACAGTTTCCCAAACCTGCTTAAAATACTTACTGTTTGTAGGAGGGAGTGTGAGAAGAATGTAGACCAGGGGTGTCAAACTGGTCCGCGAAAGAGCCGTGTGGCTGCAGGTTTTTGTTCCAATCATGCAGAAACACAGCTGACTTGTTTCATTCAATCAACTGAACTAGTTAAGACCTTTACTGAAGACAGTTAGTTGATTGACTAAAACAAGTCATCTGTGTTGCTGCATGGCTGGAACAAAAACCTGCAGCCACACGGACCTTTCGCAGATCAGTTTGACACCTGTGCATACCTGTCAAGTTTTGAATTTTAAAATAAGGGAAATTTTCTGCGGCCCGCTGCAAGCAGTCCCACCATCCCAACCAAGCTCCAGTATCTCTTACATTTTTGGTTTACAAAAAAAGCTAAAATCACAGCTACACTACTTCCAGAACTTCAGCCAGCTCTTTGTTTCCTGCACTAAATCTGGAGTGCATAAAGCCACATTAACATAATGTGAACATTCATTATTGTCTAAATGAAAACACAAAGGGGTATATATAAAGAGCAATTATTTGAAGAGATTTGCATATTTTTTGTTCATTAAACATTGCTTTTATTTACATTTACATTTGATTTTCATTCCACACCTTGTTTTCATTTCATATTGCTCTTCTTTTACAGTTTTTCAATCTCATTTCATGTGACTTTTCTTTACTCTTTTAATGACTAGTTGTATTCATTTATTGCAGACTTTGAATTCTTTGACTGTTTTGGATGGAGCGGATTTGTGGACTGGTCCAGAGTAGTTTATTTTACATGAGAGAAGAGCGCAAACAGTTCTGTTGTCTAACAACATCCTATTCTCTGTAACAATGTTTTTTTTTCTTTGCGCGCTGTCACTCATCGGATGTCACACATTAACCTCGCAACATCTACCACCTACAGTACCTGTAGTGGCTACTGCTGTGGCAGTTATCGCGAGACAAGGGGCAGATCTCAGATTGGGAATGTTTTTTGTCTTTTTTTTTTTTTACTCCACCCAATGCAGTATTATTATTTTTTAGTAACACAGGTTAAAAAATGGGAAATCTACGGGAAAAATATTATGGGAGGACCGAGGGAGAGAAGAGTAAAATATGGGACTTTCCCGGCCACAACGGGATAATTGACAGGTATGCTCTTGTGATACCTGTCAAAGACAAACCTTCCCATTCACTCTGAATGCATCCAAACCTTTAACTGGTGCTATAAATGTGTCTTCGCTGTCCTAATACCAATGCTAATACTCTTAAACTTTATACTTTATCAAATAAAAAAGAAAAAAAAATCATCATCATCATCATGTTTCCCAGCTTCCACTGTTTTTGCTCTCTTGTAACTCTGTGTGTTGTTTTCCTGTTTTGTGATTTTTTTTTTTTTCTTTCCTGGATGATCTTACTAATACACATATAACACCAGTTCCAGAAAGGCTGGGACACTAAAATATATATAAAAGCAGAATGTAATGAGTTTTAGATCTCATAAACCCATTTTTTTTACTCTCAACACAAACATATTAGATGTTGAAACTCAGACTTTTACCATTTTTATAGAAAATATGAGCTCATTTTAACTTTGGTGGCAGCAACACATTTCAGAACAGTTGGAACAGGGGCAACAAAAGGCTGGACAGGTAACTGACGCTAAACCAGAAACAAAATAGGGCGTTTGACAACTAACTAGGTTAACCGGCAACAGGTCAGTAACATGAGTGGGGATAAAAAGGAGCATTTCAGAGAGGCAGAGCTCGTTGGGTATAAATTTGGGCAGAGGTTCACCAATCTGCATCTAAAAATTGTGAGACAATGCCAGAAAATTACAGACTTGGATCTACAGTTCATCACATCATGCAAAGATTCAGAGAATCAGGTGGAGCGGCTGTGCGCAGGAGGCAAGGTCAAAGGTCAATCTGCAGGTCCTCGTGTGTCTGAATTAGAGGTGTCCCGATCCGATATTCGGATCGGATCGGCCGCCAATATGAGCAAAAAATGCGGATCGGTATCGGATCGGCAAGCCCTAAAAATGCCGATCCAGACTCCCGATCCATTTTTTTTCCAAAGTCTGTTCCGGGTTTTCCAGCGCACCGCACAGGGCATTATTCAGATAACCCATTCCAGGTTTTGCTCTGTGTTTCCCTAATATCCGGTCCGCATTTTCCAGCACACCTTCAGCACACGAGCATCTCCCTCCCAATCAGTGTTGCCAACTTAGCGACTTTGTCGCAATATCTAGCGACTTTCCAGACCCCCCTAGTGACTTAATCTGTAAAAAGCGACTAGCGACAAATCTAGCGACTTTTTCTGGTGATTAAGCGACTCACTGGCACTCAAACCGCTGCGCTTCTCTCTCTCTCTGTCGGGCACAGTGCACAGCCACAAATACCCCGCCCTCCGCGCGAGACAACTCGAGCTCCTCTCCACCACCACCACCCCCCCCCGTTTGGGACGTTTGGGAATCGTGACAAACTGCCACTGAACAGTGTCAAAGCACAGGTACTAATGCTGTTAATAGACGGTTAAACTCAGGTTGTGTTTGCTTAATACAATTAACAATATTATCTGCACTTATGGCTTGTAAAGCCGTGGTTTACTGATGCCATTTCTGTTTGTTATTTATCATTTTGTCTATTTTGTGTTGATTTGTTGAATAAATAGGTCCGTTTCTCGTTACCAACCAATGTGTATTATTCAAATGCACCTAATTCAGCTGGCTAGTTATTATCAGGAGTAAAACCCTATTCAGCATGAGTCTGACAACAAAGTAAGTTGGTTAAATGACTTAAAACTTTAATACATGCTCAGATAGGCCGATATCGGTATCGGCAGATATCGGTATCGGATCGGAAGTACAAATAAATATCGGTATCGGATCGGAAGTTCAAAATGCTGGATCGGGACATCTCTAGTCTGAATTAAACGAGTGTAAATCTTTATTAGACATCACTACATGGGCTCAGGAGCACTTCCAGAAACCAGTGGATGTGATTTCTCTTTCCTCCAGCAGGAGCAAACCTCATTTTTAGCATTTCCTTCAACTGAGAATTCCAGATCAGAATTTCCCTCAACTATAAGGTACAAACTCCACTTCGATTCTGCCTTGTACAATAGTGCAA
Source organism: Hirundichthys speculiger (assembly GCA_018398805.1). NCBI lineage: Eukaryota > Metazoa > Chordata > Actinopteri > Beloniformes > Exocoetidae > Hirundichthys > Hirundichthys speculiger. The sequence goes on along the minus strand of JAGFBZ010002435.1, from coordinate 314,322 downwards.
AAAATGAGCGAATGAGACATAGTTAACACAGAAAATACACACAATGTGTTTATTACCCCACAAAGAAATATATTGCTTTTCTGTATTTTTTTATTCCCCTTAAACCCCACCCTTACACATAAGATATCACTGGAAATGCCAAGAGTTTCTCTATTTACCACATCAGGACTTATTAAAGGTTGCTCAATGAGTTAAAAGATGTTGACTGAAAAAAAGGTCCACCACAGAGGACATAAGGGAGCAGGCCGGGTATCTGTGAACATGATCCAGAAATGCTGCTGTTTATTCTGGGTCAAAGCTCACCTAAAATGGGTAAGTGGTCTGTGGTCGGATGAATCAAAATTTGAAATTCTTTTTTTAGACTGAAGAAGAGAGGGACCATCGAGTTTGTTATCAGCAGACAGTTCAAAAGCCTGCATCTCTGATGGTGTGAGGTCACATTTGTGCCTATGGCATAGAGAAGGCAACACGATGCTGAAGGGTACATGGAGGCTTTAGAGCAGGGGTCGGCAACCCACGGCTCTAGAGCCGCATGCGGCTCTTTAGCCTCTTTGCAGTGGCTCCCTGTAGCTTTGGGGGGAAAACTTGTCAGAAGGCGATTCTCGCTCTGGAGCACACGTAGTGCTGTTGCTCGCCAGCAGGGGGCAGAATGAGTATGTTCAGCGCAAAATACTGCCAGGTTACTGCAACGAGGAAGTCGTATCTGTGTGTTGCATCCTGGGAAAGAAAATAAAGGTGAGCGCGAGCTCTGTGACTAGCGACGGACATCTTTACATGTTCCTCATGTGCTGCCGTAAAAAATAAAATAAATATTTCCCGCACCACATCGGTGTGCTGTCGTGGTGTAGAACACAAAAGGAGCGATATTGGAAACCTTCCAAAACCCGACAAATTTGTCTTTGAAACATGAATATCATTCCCGACACTGATATAAACATGAAGACGTTGGCATTTGGAGTCCTGTCAATCTTTGATCCACATACTGATGTGAGCAGGTTTTCTCCAGCCTGAACTACAACAAATGTTTTATGTTCAGGCTTAATGGCTGATTGCTGTTCATGGCTGAGGAGATGACAAGAGGATGATAACATACTGAAATGGACTTTTAATTTTTTAAGTTATTAAGCTGCAGCTATACGTTTTATTTATTTTAAAGTGGGCTACTTTTTATTTGATCAACATTTTACAAATAAGGGAATGACTCAAATGAACCTGCGTGGTTCTTTGTTTTATTTCAAAGTAGGTTTACATATGCCAGTGTTTTTTTCTCCTCATTCAAAAGATTCAAGATTTATTATATTTACTTTCATGTCAACAAGTTGACTGGAAATTGTCTTGGTTCAGCTCACAAACATACAGTACAGCAGCAGCCATTATGCAGCCCTTATAAAATTTTGAGGTTTTCCTTTCTTATATCAGGTAAAAACAGCAATAAAATATTAACAATTTTCTGTTTGTTCTATAATTTCATAAATGCAACAAACTATAGCTCTTTTACAGTGGATGACAAAAAAAAAATGGAAATTAAACTTTAATTAGTATCTTGCATGACCTTATAGCATTAAAAACTTTAAAAACTGCCAAAGATACTAGGAATAAGCTTTTGGGTAGATTCAAATCCCTCTGATACAGAATAACTATATATAACACTTCATACACTGTTAAGAGGTGTCCCGATCCGATATTCGGATCGGATCGGCCGCCGATATGAGCAAAAAATGCGGATCGGTATCGGATCGGCAAGCCCTAAAAGTGCCGATCCAGACTCCCGATCCATTTTTTTTTCCAAAGTCCATTCCGGGTTTTCCAGCGCACCGCACAGCGCATTATTCAGATAACCTATTCCAGGTTTTGCTCTAATATCCGGGCCGCATTTTCCAGCACACCTTCAGCACACGAGCATCTCCCTCCCAATCAGTGTAGCCATCTTAGCGACTTTGTCGCAATATCTAGCGACTTTCCAGACCCCCATAGCGACTTAATTTGTAAAAAGTGACTAGCGACAAATCTAGCGACTTTTTCTGGTGATATAGCGACTCACTGGCACTCAAACCGCTAGGTTTGAAGCCATCACTTGGCTGCTGTCTGCCTCGCGAGCCACGCTTCTCTCTCTCTCTTTTCTCTCTGTCGGGCACAGTGCACAGCCACAAATACCCCGCCCCCCGCGCGAGACAACTTGAGCTCCTCTCCACCACCACCACCCCCCCCGTTTGGGACGTTTGGGAATCGTGACAAACTGCCACTGAACAGTGTCAAAGCACAGGTCCTAATGCTGTTAATAGACGGTTAAACTCAGGTTGTGTTTGCTTAATACAATTAACAATATTATCTGCACTTATGGCTTGTAAAGCCGTGGTTTACTGATGCCATTTATGTTTGTTATTTATCATTTTGTCTATTTTGTGTTGATTTGTTGAATAAATAAGTCAGTTTCTCGTTACCAACCAATGTGTATTATTCAAATGCACCTAATTCAGCTGGCTAGTTATTATCAGGAGTAAAACCCTATTCAGCATGAGTCTGACAACAAAGTAAGTTGGTTAAATGACTTAAAACTTTAATACATGCTCAGATAGGCCGGTATCGGTATCGGCAGATATCGGTATCGGATCGGAAGTACAAATAAATATCGGTATCGGATTGGAAGTTCAAAATGCTGGATCGGGACATCTCTAACACTGTTATCTTTATTTTACAGGTCCAATAAGTTTAGATAAGGCCCAGAACTGTTGGACAGTTCGAATCCTGCACCAGACAAGATTCTCCAGTAGCTGGTCTCCTCACTTCCCATGCAGTTGTTAAAAGAAGAGGAGATGCTACACAATGGTAAACTCCCTGTTCCAACTTGACATGTGTTGCTGCCAAAGTCAAAATATGTTCCATGAAGTGTTAAAATGTCTCAGTTTTAAAACCTGGTATGCTTTTTATGTTCTATTGCGAATAAAATATGGGTTTATGAGATTTTAAAATCATTGATTTCTCTTTTTATTTACGCTTTACACAGCATCTCAACTTTTTAGTCATTGGGGTCGTCGGGTCTCTTGCTCCTCAAAGAGATCTATGAACAAGATGGATTAATTGAAATAAACGGAACATAAAAATGCTGCTCGACATGTCTTCCTGGGGTCAGGGGTCAGCTCATTTTAGCTCAACAGTAAGTGTTGTCCCCGGTGTAAGTCTTTGGGCTGTAGCGATGACCATTATCGTTGTATTAAAATTAGGGTCAGGTCACTATGGCTTGTTTCTCAGTGATATTAATATCTAATCTGGAATATCTAATACAATGTGGGATGTTTCTCAGGCGCCATCGCATCATTTTTGGGACACGTAGCTGTTGGAAGAAATTAGCTCAAGGCTCAACGTATTTATAAACAGTGTTTAAGAATGACTGCATTTGCTCTGCTAGTTGTCTTGTGCTGATAACGGCTGTATTGTACGCTGTATGTGAGTTACCTGATCATCTCTGCATGTATACAAATGGAGATTAAATCCACTTGCACCCTCGTCAGATTGTCAAGTGCCTTTTTAAGTGTTGTACAGCTGCCTCACTAGAACCTCAATCAATTATTGGTAAACTAATATGCTCAATTGTTCATTTTTATACAACAATTATAAAAAGATCACAGCAATGATTTTGTCAAGTTAGTTATCCCTGTTAGGTTTTGGGTTTGGTTCTTGTGTTTTCATGGTTTGGTTGGTTGATCTAGTCTCCTACTTGTTCCCATGTTGCTCCCCTACTGTTTCTCTGTTTACTGTGGACCTACCCCAGTTTGTGTTTTTTGATTTTTTTATTTTTTTTCTGTTGGACACAGCTGCCTCCCACTCTTCTGCATTTGATTCCACATCCTCAAACTGTGACAGTCCCATGTTTTACATTTTGACCAGTGTCTCGTCAGAAATCCTACAATTTTATGAATCTACTAACAAATTAAAACACAGCAGGAAGAGACATTATTGAATCACTGCACACTTAATATTTCAGATGCTAAGAAGCCTAAAGATGTTCTAACCTTTTCTTGCCATGTTCAAGGTGTTGCTTCAGTAAAAGCAACACTTTTGTTGTTGTTGTTGTTGTTGTGCAGCTCAGCATGTGTACTGCAGCCTGTAAATGTGCACACAAGTCAGCATTAGTGAAGCCTGCTTTGTAAAAAGGCAAATCTGTAAACTATGAGAATGGTGCGATTTGTGAAGTTTTTTTTTTTCTCCCTTGAGCCACAGATATCTTTGCCCAGAGCTCTTAGCTCATAATAAACAGGATTTACATTCAGTTTTTGAGTGCTTAAAAAATTGCAGATTTCACTCAAGTACAAATCCTATTAAAACTCACAAATGTATATGCACAGACAGATAAATTCGACACTTTAAATCCCACATTTGTGGATCTTTTATATGCTCAAAAAAGGGACTTAAATATTAAATGTTTGATGGATTTTCTTTTTTGTATTAATGGATTTGCCTTCTTTTTATGCCTTGGGATTGTATGAATATAAAAGAAGGTAATTCAAAATTGTTTATCACTACCTTTTTGAAATTGTCCAGAAAAATGTGGAGAAGTGTAGGAAGACATTTAGTTTAAGATCAGTAAACTGGAGATGTTGCCACAAACCAGGTTGGAGAAACGTCTTTAGAAAGAGGTTTTGGAACAGCATGCTCAGAACCTGGCAGCTTTCACCAGAATCACACGAGGCTCCCCCTTCCAGGTGGCATTCCTGGCAACATACTTGGCAGACTCGTAAGGGACAAAAGTAACAAAATGTGGTGATAAACATAATTTTAATTTTCATACTCCAGCCAAAATAATACCTTTTCACCACACGCCCACATATCTGCATACACACAGAAAATAATTATGAACTTTTTTTTCCCCCTGTGGGTGAAACCGAGGATGAAATCTTCAGACAGACATAAAAATAAGCAGGCTAATTAGTCAAAATAATTCCTTAAAAATCTGATCTTGTGTCTTTTAGACCATCATCAGGTCTGAAATTCACAGAAGCAAACAACTTGGGGATAAAAAGTATTAAAATGAGTGTTATTAGTAAAAAAAGAAATTGGAGCATTTTTTCCTTTAAACTGAATTGTGGATTTATGTAAGCTAGCGCCTTACTGGACAACAAGCAGTCAACTGCCTTTATTTTGCACCTATGAGTTAACAACTCAACATCTGCATTACCAGTTCACCGCAGGGAGCCTTCATCTGGTTTCACCAGGAAGTCATTTAGAGCTTATAACATGCACTCTCAAAAAATGTAGCAGTAATTATGGTAGATTAGTGCTAAAGGACTGAAAAAATTAACTTGGACCAGATATGCACCTTTTTTAATTAAAACAGGGGTACATTTGGCCTTGACTGACAGCGCTGACTCATTGTGAATTTGGCAGCCTGAACTGAACGCAGCCCAAATCTGTATTTTCATGAAGCCTTTGGGCCTCACCTGGCCTTTATCAACACCTGGTGAAACCCATGTCAAAGCCAGTTTGACAGCATATAGTCTACACAACACAAATCATTACTCATGTTTGACCCAGTTAATGACTTTTGGACGATAATAAGCCCAGCTAACACTAGCAAACAACTTAACTAAACTATCAGAAGTAGGCTAGTAGTTTTATGGGACTGGAAGTGTGTCCACATTACCAGGAATGGCCTTATAACAAGAATTGTCAGGTGCCAAATTGAGGCCAAACACAACCTTAAGTTGGGTACTTCAGTTCCCAGCCAAAAAACCTCTGGGTGGTTGATTTTGATATGATGTAGGCAGGATATGACGTCTGTTCCCCCTGAGTACAAATTGTCTCATTGCATTCATCACATATTGTACTGGATCCAAACAGCAAAATGAAATGCAGCAATCATCACAGCTCCTATGTTCTTATCGTTCCAGTTGCCTTTTCTTATTCCTTCTTCTTTGCCCTGGTCATCTGAATTATTGGCAGATGGCAAACAGGCAGTTGGTGCACTACTGCCACCAAGTGGTACAGAATATGGGTTGGACAACTAGTAGAGCCTACCAGGTCCATCCCTGTAATGAAAATAAATGCCAGAAATGGGAAGGAGGAGGTTGAGCCTTTACAATTCCAGCCTCTTGGAATTGGCAGGTTTCCACTAGTGGACCCCTAAAAATGGAAGTTACAATACGACAGTCTGGAACAAGGTTATTATAGTTTTGAAATTTTCTTTAGTTTTTATTTTTATTTAGTTTTCCAGTTTGCTTTTTTATTTCAGTTTAGTTTTAGTTAGTTCAACAAGTAATTTAGTAGTTTTAGTTTAGTTTTTATTTTGAGGAATTGACTAGTTTTAGTTTAGTTTTTATTTAGTTTTAGTCTTAGTTTTAGTTTTTCTTCTTCTTGCAGTATGCAGCAGTTTATACACCTTTTCGACTTGAAAATTGTGGACATGTGCCCCCTAGTGGCCCCGCCATAACTGGAGGGTGCGGTGCTCCATCAAGTAACCCAAACACAGCAGCATGGAGGATCTGTTACGGATAACGCAGACATGTCTTGGATTGATGATGTTAGGCAGTGGCCTCCAGTTACAGATGAAGGTAGTTTATCGCTGTTTTTAATGATTGGTTATGGAAATAGCATGATCTATTCCCATAATCAAACACTAAAAACTGTGGAACGCTGGCTATAACTAACGTCAACAAGCCATAAAGATTATGCTGCTGTAATGTTAACGCGAGCGGTAAATTAGGCTATGTGTTAATGTTATATTTAATTTATTTTATCATTCTCCTAAGTCATTCATTCATTCATTCAGTTATAGGCTTGTGCTAGTGCCGAGGGCTACAGTTGCCTCATACTGCTGTTCTTTTGGCCAGAATCGTCCGGGACTCTCAGCGAGACTATGGGCCTGATTTACTAAGATCCTAAATAAAGAGTACTAAATTGCGTGTGCACTGAAAAAGTTTGCGCGTGCTGTTGTTGTGTGTTTTGCGGGCGATCAACTAAGAATGCTCGCGCAAATAATAACGGGTGCAAACCGCAGTATTTAAATGAGGTGTTGCGTGTCTTACAGTTTGCGCCATGGAGAGTCTGGATGGAAAGCAGGATAGACGCAAGCGCAAAATGAAATTTGACGAGTTGGAGTTAGAGATATTAGTGGAAGAGGCAAATAAACACATTCATGAACTACAGCAAAGAAATTTAAACATTACCAAAAGAAACGCAATATGGGAGAAAATCTGCGATAGAATAAATGCAGTTGGTAAGACAAAAAGAACGGCAGATGAGGTTAAAAGAAGGTGGCAAGATATAAGACAAAGAACTAAAGAAAAAGTGGCCTTTAATAAAACTTTGGCAAACAAGACGGGTGGTTAAGTGGCCGTTGAGAAGTTCAAGCCTCCATAACCGCGGAGCGCTGTCATTACGGAGATGCGTCTCTGCGCGCAGCTGTGGCATCAATGAGTGGAGCTGTGGCTGGAGCCGACTCGTCCTCACACACTACTCATTCGTAAAAAAAGTATATGTTCATAAAATCCATCCATCCATCCATCCATTAGCTTCCGCTTATCCGAAGTCGGGTCGCGGGGCCAGTAGCTTCAGAGGTCCAGATCCCCCGGCTGCTTCCACCAGCTCCTCTGGGAGAATCCCGAGGCGTTTTTCATAAAATTATGTGGAAATAACCCATTTTATTACAACTGAAATTGTGCTGGGGAGGAGTATTTTCACCGGACATTTTGACCGGAGAGATTATAAAATCCCGGACTTCCGCATATTTTACCAGACAAAGTCCAGCAATTACCAGACAACGGAAACCCTGTTGCCTCCTGTGGCAACCTTTTGCTTAATAATACTCGATTTAACATTCAAATAAAATATTTCTCCTTTTGCATGTGCAAACAAATTTACACAAGTCCGAAAGACTCTCTCTCTGCGTATTCTTTGATTTTGGCGATGTCGCCTCCTTGCCACAATAACAGCAGCCATCGGTGCGTAATGCAGGCAGATTAGCACCTTCCTTTCTAACGTACTAAATACAGACGCAATCACAATCCCCGCAATTACTTTCAGGGTTGGTAAATCTCATTGCGTGTGGTAAATGAACCTATTTGCATTTTCCCCTCCCAGTATTTAGCGCTTTCTGGCGGGTACGCCCCATATTGTTTATTCATCAGGGCAAAAGTGCTAAATGAACAGCGTGTGCTATTTTGCTCATTTGAGAGGCGCAGTCCTCTTTGCACGCTGTTAGTAAATCAGCTTGCACATTGGTTTGCGGGTGGTGTCAAGTTGCACACGTTTTTACGCACGCAAACCTTTAGTAAATCAGGCCCTATGAGTAGTACGAGACTGAATGTTAACGAAAACTCACCCGGCTGTATTCATTTGGAACAAAGTCCTTTCTGTTGATATTTTTCACCCACGTCTTCCTAACTTCTTGTTCTGCAAACAAGGCAGTCTTCGTGCATACTTTCTTACTTTCTTCTTCCATTGTTGGCACAGTTTATGACGGAACATTATTCCCACTCGACCGACTCGACATTATAAAAATATATATATTTGTAGAAAGAGAAAAACACTGGTTAATCTGCGAGCCGGTGAAAGAATCGCTCTGTAACACACTCCAGCAATGGCGGACGGGGTACTTCCGGGGGGCTGGCCCGAAAAGGTCTATATCCGCTATGCTGCCCCCTCTCTGGAGGGAGGGTAGCATAGCGGCTGCTGCAGGACAGGCAGCAATCTCTATGGCAGTAATCGAGGGAGAAAACGAAACGACAACGAAAACGAAGCTGAATTTATCTACAATTCAGTTTAGTTTTAGTTAGTTTTACATCCTTCATTGTAGTTTTTATTTAGTTTTCGTTTTTTTTTTTATTGTAGTTTTTATTTTTATTTCAGTTAACTGAAATATTTTTTCATTGCTAGTTTTAGTTTTAGTCTTAGTTTTCGTTAACTATTATAACCCTGGTCTGGAATGAAGGCAGACCAGTTCAACAATCAAATGTTCCACTTGGAGCAATGCGTTTTTAGTGGCTGCAGTATTTGGTTTAGCATTTTCTAGCTGAAATATGCAAGGCCTTCCATGAAAGAAGACGTTGCTTGGATGGGGGCACTGGTTGATCATCCACCAGTATTATGGCATAGATGCTTTCTTTCAGATGTGCATGCTTTGCCCCACGCACAGAGACATTTCTTCAGGTTCTTGGAATCTTTTGATAACATGAAAGGTAGAAAAGATATCCACAGTCTCTTTGCAAATTTATTCTGGAGAACATTATTCTGAAATTGTTTCATCATTTATTTGATGCGTGTTTTCACAGATTGGGAAACCTCTGCCCATGTTTTTACTTCTGGGAGACCCCGTCTGTCTAAGATGGTCTTCTTGTACTCAGTCATGTTACTGACCTGTTGCCAATTAAGCTAATTCGTTACAAGATGTTCCTCCAGGTATTTTTATTGAGTACTACTTACTTTACCAGCCTTTTTCTACCCATCTACATGCTTTCTTTTAAAATATGTTACCACCATCAAATTCAAAATGATCTAATATTCTTCATAAAAGGCAAACTATCTCATTTTCAGCACTGGTTTCTATATTCTTCTGTGAATAATCTTCCAAGTTTGTGGTTTGCAAGTCATTTCAGTCGGTTTTATTTAGATTATTCACATTGTCCCAACTCTTCGGAAGTGGAGTTGTATCTTTTAATTCAGAATTGGCTTTTATCCTATTCATAGTTTACCGATACTTTCTGTTTCGAATTTCTTAATCATCAACGGACATCATTCTCAAAATCTCAGAATACATTTCTGATTAACAGAACAGTAGATCAAAGTGTTTTACTATTTCTAAAGTTCTATTTAATACAAAGGACTCTCAGACTAACTAGTATGATGTATTTGTACATCAGATTATCACACTGATGACACTTCTTTTGTCACGTCTCATAAAAATGGCGGCTAGTCACGATACTCTGCCACACGGTGATATTTCCGTCTGCGGCATGAATATAGCAACTTGTCTCCCTGAGTGGACTGTCATCCCTGTTTAATGTATTCAAGTCCAAGAAAAGCTCATGGGCAGAAGGCCTTTTTGGACCTCCACAAAACAACCAGCACTATTGCGGCAGCCGTGATATTGAAAAGTCGTGTTCTGTCAGATGCAAGTTGAGCCATCATGTATTTAGTTTTCATAAAAAAATGACCTCTCTGACTCAGGTTTAATAGGAATCTGGGACAATGGTATAATACCATCTCCCAGCGGAGTCATGAATTGTTGATTCTTTCTTGTTCAGTGTGAGCGGCGTCTAGGAAGCACAGCTAAGAAATACCAATCACCCAAATTTTATATAACGTGTATAATATACAGAATATGATACCCCTTACACACCCCCTTATATTGTATCAGATGTGTGAATTTGCTTAAGGTCTGATAAGGAAAGATTAGGCTCTCTGAAACATACCCTTTTCAAATTTTCTGTTGGTACTGTCATGCCACCTCTTTTAATCTTAATCATTTTTCTTTTTTTAAATGGTAGAAATTATGATCATAGTCGGTCTCAGTATTAGCCAAAGATAACCTCAAAACACTCTCTTTTTTTTTTTTTTTTTTTGTCGTGACATTTATGTAACACCATTTAAGCGCCAAAGTCGCAATATTGCGACAAGCAACATTGCTGAATAAAACAGGCTGTATCTATAAATGTGGTGCCGAATCGTGTCACTACTTTTCACCAGGAGATAGGAGACATGTGTGCCTGTAATCTCAGTAGATTTTTTGGGGGTGGTACCATTCAAAGTTTCAGAGAAAAAGAGTTTGCAAAGCACCCTCCGTCGCAGAGACGGGGCGGCGCAGCAGTGGCGGTAGTGCTCAACGGAGCGAGAGCAGAACAGAGCGAAAGACTGTTTTTTTCATTTACTTACGATGCCGAGAGGTCAGTTTACCATCGACGAAGTACTTCATCAATTACTGGCTGACTCTGATTCCGAGGAGGAAAACGTAGAGTTGTTCAGTGACGATGAAACTGACATGTGTAGTGACGGCGGGTCCGCGCGTCAAAGTCCACAACCATCACACAGTATAACAGGTGCTTCACCTCGTGTGGCTTGCAAAAACCAAGCAGAGGACGTGGTCGGGATGTCAGAGGGTTTCATAACACCGCAAATATCGGTGAATGTAGCGGGGATGAAAACAGCCGCGGTGTGGAAGCCGCGGGAGAAGTCGCGGGAGAAGTCGCGGGAGAAAACACACCGCAAATGGCGGTGGTGGTGGAGTTGGCGTTCACCACCGCTCCACAAATCACGGCGGCAATGATAATAATGATGATGGCTGGGAATTCTTGAGAGGAGAGGAAGAATATCTAAAGTGGATCCCAAATTTTGATGAGCCTGTTGGTTATTGTGGAGACAATCTGACAAATTTTGAGCCACTTGATTTCATCTCTCTTTTCCTGAATGATGAATTCTGGAGCCTCATCACCCGTGAAACATCCGTCAGCGTGGAGTAGGTCTTTGTGCTGTGCCTTGCAATAAAAGATACCACACACACTGAAAAACTACAAGCAGTGCCATCTTGATCATTGAAGGTCTTTGAAAATAATACAATTCCATATGGCCCCCAAACAGTGCCTAAAGATTATACAAATTGGATCAGTGAATTTATTTCTATCAAAAATTTTGTTTCATACTGAATATATTTTACATTGACTGTTGAAAGTATTCCCTTATCTCAAACCGCTCAAATTATAGCCTTTTGAAATCTAAGAAAATTGACATTTTCCAATATGGCCGCCACCTGTTGATGTCACAATATGCAAATTAGTTGACAGTTTACTTACAGCCCAAATTTTGCTTCAACAATATTCCTAAATTATAGAATGCCCTTATCTCAAACCACTTTCAAATTGCAGCCTTTTGAAATCTTGAAAACAAAAATGGATGTTTTCTATGCCTGCCACCTGGTGATGTCACAATAATCAAATTAGATGACAAGTCTACTTCCATTCCAAATTTTGGTTCATACTGAAGATATTTCTCATTTACAGTATGCCTTTATCTCAAACCACTTTGAAGTTATAGCCTTTTGAAACCTTGATATCAAAATTGAACATTTCCCAATATGGCCGCCACCTTGTGACGTCATAATATGCAAATTATTTGAATAATTTCACTCCTATCACAAACTTTGAGTCATACTGAACAATTTTCTCATTGACAGTTTACCTTTATCTCAAACTGCTTTTAAGTTATAGCCTTTTGAAATCTTGATATCAAAATTGAATATTTTCTTGAAAAAACTCCGGCGCCTAAAGGGTTAAGCCAAAAGATAAGACTATAAAAAACAATGGTAGTAACAGTAAATACCCCCTTTCTGCTGCCTTTAGGATTGAAGAGGATTATGTTGCAGCCAGGTGCCGCTCATCATCAGGCCTTGATGAATTCAACAACAGCAGGTGTGAAGACATCTATAAAAGGTCTGGAGCGCTGGAGTGTGTGTTAACACAATGCTGTGAGGGAAATAAATAAGCAAATGTCTTGGGGAGGCAACTGTTGCTGCTGCACAGGCAGAAAGGCTTTTAAAACAAGTTTCATCTAATTTAGAGTTCAATGTCCTCGAGTCAGAAAGAGTAGTTGGGGGGAACAAAACAATCAGATATATCTTGGATGATACAGGCCTCATTGAGCATCTTGAAGTCCATGACGGCTCAATTAGAAAAAGACTGAGGAAGTACGGCTTGTTCAGGAGGGTTTTCAGGAGAAAGCCTCTTCTGTCTAAAAGTACACTGAAGCATAACTAAAGGTTCACAAAACTGCAGATGAACCAATCACAAGACTTTGGGACAGCGTCACATGTAGAGATGAGACCAAAGTAAAGTTTAGTCTAAATGTCTGGTCCATCTTTGGTATAAGTTCAACTCTACATTCTGCTGGGAAGTACTCATGTCACCATGTTAAAGGGTGATTATTTTGGTCTCCAGGTATTGGTCAGCTGTGTTGACCATGAACTCCTGTGCACACCAGAGCGTTATAGAGTCAAAAGCAAGGCCATCGGTCTGACAACTAAAGCTTCATTGAAATTGAAATGTCTGCTTTTCTATTAGTGGGAGTGCAGGGTAAAACCAAAAGGTGAGACCCTGCAACAGGACCGACCAACTCCACAGCCCTTTCAGCTTTTTCCTTTTGAATTAAAACTAAATGTGCTTATATTAGATTTGAACAGCCGTTGTTGTCGCAGGCTGAGCTGTATTCTGTGCAATATATCTTTGTTTTAGATTTTTCTGCAACTAATGAGACGTGCCTCTCCCATTGCTTGAGCTCGTGAGAGAAGTGATGCGTAGTGGAGTAGTTGCTCCAACCTTCTCAGATGAGCAGAGGGTACAGAACTTTAATATGTTGTGGGAAACACTTCAGTATCTCTTAGGGATGCATGATAACTGTTTTTAAAACTGATACCGATAACTTTCAGCTCCTAAAGGCCGATACTGATAAAACGCACACATACCTTAAGATCATTACATCAATACTATGAACAAAACCAAAAACAGCTTTGACTCTTTTAAAAGAACATATATTTATTTTTTCCAATGAAAAACTATTGAAACAGTCTCTCAAACATTTTCGTAAAGCTATCAAACAAACCTATTTGATATCTCACAGCAAATTAAATAAGGTGCATTACTGACTGATATAAAAAAAAATAAAGGCTCCTTAAACTGATGGAAATACATGCATCAGAATTACTAACTGAAAAAGTGCATTCCAGAAGTTTACAAAAAGTAAATATACATAGAAAATTAATGCACTGACACAAGTTATATTCAAACATTTCTACCTTCTACCCATTTCACCTTTTGCCATGGGTCATCTTTGGCAAATTTCTTGGATTTCTCAAAAGCCTGTGTGTAAGACCCGGTGAATTCTTTCCTGCTGGCTTGCTCACATTAGCATTAGCTCACGCTAGCGTTAGCTCACGTCAGTGCGATTTCAAAACTTTTAAAAGCAATGGTTATGTTACAGATGGCTGATCAGGTTTGACGTATTAAAGCTTTTGTTAGTTTTCCCTCCTTGTGGAATTCGCTTGGAGCATTTGTCACAAATAACCAGCGACCCATCTTCTTTGGAAATTTTAAAGAAGTTCCATACAATTGCTGCCATGTTTGTTTTCATCAGAACGCTCTGCTGCATTCAAGGTGTAACATAAATTCCTCTGTTCCCTCATTTGCTAGTCGTTCTTTTGGCCTTTTCTATTTTTTTTTTATGTGTAACATGTGGGAAAATACTGCGAATATCAATTCAAGTCAGCAACTACCAAAATTATAACCAACAAGTTGTTTTCTGGCATTAGGGGGTATTCTTCATTTTCCTTATTGAGAAATGGTTTTTCTGATTATGCCAAAGTCACTTGAACATAACATTCACTGCTGGTTATTCGGGTCTCAGTGGGGGCGAGGCACTGCTGTGTTGACAAAATAAATAAATTAAATAAATATTATCAGGGCTGTTCGTCATGATTTCCTGTTACCGGCCCAATCATTATCGTGCACGCCTAGTACCTCTGCAACAGACCGTGACTGGCACCGAGCAGAACACCGGGTTTCATCTGTGTGTTCACCTCCAGCAAAGGGTTTCTGTTGCTCTGAAAGCTCACAACCAACACAGACTACTGGAGTGTCTCCTCTAACTGTCTGCGAATGTTCAAAGTCCTTCTGTTCTGCCACTGAAGAAATACTGTTGCCTGAAGTTATCAAACTACCTGATGCTGGCACACTTCAAGAGAGAGCCATCTGCTCTGAGAATCGACCGTGATTGCAACAAGGCGTTGGTGCCATATGGTTCTCACATGCCAGTCTTTCCTCAAAAAGGTGTCCAACAGACTACTACAACAGAAAAGTGGGTTTTCTATAATGCGGGGGGGGGGGGGGCGCCTGATGGTAAAGGACAGTTTATATTTGCTGAAATGATTTTACTGGACTTCCTGGTAGCCTGCATGACGCCAGACATCCTTTTTGAGGTCAGAACTGTGGGAAATGGATGATGGGAAAGAGATGCTATTCCCTGAACATTGTTCATGTTTCGTCAACAACTCCTGGACCACCTCATCAGTTAATTTGTTTGCTTTTAATTTATTTTTCTTTTTGACTATCCATCCGCAAACGCCACTAAAACAACTCACATGTTTGTTGTGTTCGGATGAAAGGGCTGAACGTCATTTCCTGCTATTAGCAAAGGGTAGACTCATCGAAATGTTTGTCTGAGGCTGTTTACAAGGACTCAGCGTGATAGATTTTTCTTTTTTCTTGTACGAATAATAGGAGGCTAGGGTGTAACTTTGAGTTGAACATTGGGGGGGTTGAGGGGTTGAGTGACACAGGCTGCATGAGCCGCTCAGGTAGAGACAGATCAATAGTGAAAATATAGCATAAATCACATTTACAACTAGGTTTAGGTTTATTTGTCCAAAGAACACACAGAATTATAAAGTATCAAAGGTTTTAACCATAAACCTCAACTTTACAATACAACACACCTTACAATCCAACAGGATTGTATTTTTTTTTTGAATTTGCTAACTTAATTTTATATTTTGCATTCTTTGCTTTACTGATGTGTGTTTTTAATCTCACTGCTCACCAGCACCAAACGTTTGCTTACGCCTCTGTGAAACAGAAATAAACTGTTTGCACACTGACTTTCTGTCTAAGAGGTCCAACTTATCTTGATGTATATGGCAAACAGCAACATGGTTCTGCCTTTTTTTTGTGTCATGGTTGAACGTAACCAAGTCTTCAACCTACTAAGAGCACTAAAGCTCCTCTCTTGTTTCCCTTCAGCTCGCCTCATACCACCGCGGACACTTCCTATCAATGTCACTTTTTTTTTTTCTTTTTTACTGCCATCGAGAAAATCTACCACATTGTCATGTTTATAATACCTAACATTTATTTTTTAAATAATTATGATATGATATTGGGGGGGTTGCAACCCCCCGCCATAAATTCCGCCTATGATAGGAGGTAATAACTTTTGCACGAGACAACTAACATGACACACGTGACCTACGGAGGTGGAACAGGCAGGGGTGGCAACATATGGCAGGCGTGTATATACTGAGGCAGTTATCGCAGTTTGATGAGAAATAGTAGACAATATCATTTACACTCAAGTATTTCTGCTTGCAGGACTTTATACATAATTTAGAACATAAATCCCACATGTAGATATACTGTATGTTCACTACATAAGGGCACGGGCTGCCATTTACAAACTCATACAAACTTAATCTCATGCAATCAATGTCTTGTATTTGAGGTAACAGGTTTCATGTGAAACAGTTAATATTAGGAATAAGTGACCATAAAATGTGATCTCACTTAATTGAGATGTTACATCCTTCCTCCTCATCTTCTCTCTCTCCTTCCACCTCATCTCCTCGGTCTACACTGTTCAGTTCATTTAGTATTTCTCTGGCCTGTCTCTTTGGTGTGAAAAAACTATATATGCTCCCTTTCCTCTTCATTTCTGTAAGATTCAAAGTAACTTTACAATGTTTTCCTTGACAGACGTTGAATCAATATTAGCTTTTGTAGCTTACTTTACACAGAACTAAAGTCAGACTTAGCTAACATTATATGTATAGTTGGCGAAATAATAATGTTCTTAAACCTGAGTTTTGTCATTACAAGTATACTCGCACAGTGCTTTCATTATTTGATAGATGGTTTATCAGTTTTAACCTCTTTCCTCCCGCGTCTCCCTTCCTCACAACTCCTGGCTCAAAAGAGTCTCTTGCCGCTCTTGTGTTCTCCTGTGCTGCATTCACTGTAGTCGGACATCGGAGCTTCGCGCTCGTAAATGTTAAATTGGCCATAACTTTTCTTTGAATTCATTACTGCCAACTGCGGTGGCAGCTGGGGTGGCAAGGGGTAATTTTAGGGTGCCACCCTATGCCACCCCGGTAGATCCGCCGATGGGAACAGGTGTCTGTGGTTTGGCTTTCATTTATGAAAGGAGCTGGTAGACGCAGTGTGGCAGTCTAAGTGATCCCATCCCTCCAGTCCCACGGGTCGGCATCTGTCAGCTGCTATTAATAATGACATTCTGCTCCCAGCCAATTAATCAGCAGCTGCAACAGAAAAATAAATGCGCTTCATTGAAAAATGGGAGGACAAGGAGAAATTGCTTGTGCTGCACAATGCACTCGTAGAGTCGATACAGAGCAGGCCGAGAGCGTGAGGGGACGAGTGGAGGCTGAGCACTTCAGTGACGGTATGGTGAGGAAGTTGCACGATATGAGAATTTAATTTTTCTTACATTTTCAGGTCGTTAGTGCCTCACTGCTGGAAGGTTCCAGAGTTGAATGAGATGATTCTGTGTGAAAGGTGCGTGCTCCGTGTTCCCCTCACCGTTCAGAAACGTGTGTGTGTGTGTGTGTGTGTGTGTGTCAGCATCAGCATCATGGTTGCTCTCGAAGGGCCAGATTGACAGCATGAGTGTAACAACTACACCTTTATTATATTGTTAAATAACAGATTCTGTATTTATTTCCATGTTTTCTGTCAAGATGCCGATATAGATTATACTCTTTCACAACTGACACTGCCTCATAACACAAAAGACATACTGTTTTTTCACCTTGAGATACAAACTTGTATTTGTTTTCTCTTTGTTTATGAAATTGCCTTCCTTGTGCATCAATTTTTCTTTTCTTGGACATGTTAGGACTAGTTTGTAAAGGTTTTTCTCATGTCCATCAGTTCTGAAAATTGTCTTGAGTTCTTTCTCATGGTGATACAGTGATCCCTCGCTAATTCACGCTTTAAGTTCCACAGTTTTAGTTATTCGCTGAATTTTTTCAGAAATATTATACAAAACAAAAAAAAGAAAAAATTGCAGAAACATCACAGGATGTTGTCCGCGTTCTCTCGCAGCAAAGAAATGTTGTGAGCCAGCCTGGCCCCTTTTAAGAAGGTGGCCTTATGGGTAATGTAGTGTGTGACGTGGGACGGCAGAATGAAAACGAGGTTAGATGAAAGAGCGGTTTCTTTACTACGGTTCAGAGACCAGAGGCTGTGAAGGTAACAGAAAGACCACAGTTGAGCCTTTGTCTTGTTTCACTGCAGTGTCTCGCTACTTTTTTGTGGTTTTAAACATATTTTAAACACATTATTTAGGCTCGAGGTGCTCCGGCTCCAGATCGCGGATTTTGATTCTCGGGGGGGGGGGGCGCTGGTCCCCATTAACCGCGAAAAATAAGGGATCACTGTATACTGTTATCGTTGTGGTAACAATGAAATGCATAATGGGAGATGTAGTTTATTGTCAATATGCGCTTTAAAGCGGCGTAAGCTTATTTTAAGTCTTAAAATATCGGTTTAAAATCTAAGCCAATAGTGCACAAGCTCTCTAGGGCCACATAAAATGTCGTGGCGGGCCACATTTGGCACACATGCGCTCTAAATTCGTCCCCTGGAGTCGGTGTGAGCAGGTGTGGTTGTTTGTGGCTCCAGCGGAAAGAAGTGAGCACAGATACTGGATGAATTTTATTTTGAGTGGGACAAAACGCATATCTAGCATCGTGTCTGTTGCACGTGAAAGTGTGAGCACTCTGCAAGAAATGTTTCTCCCTCTTGCATTATTTGGATAAAGAAATCTACAGATCAGTCATTATTTTCCTCTCTCTGATATGCCTGGCTTAAACTCCCACAGCTGCCTGCGTGCGGTAGTGCTGGCTGGAACTGTGGGTAAAATATGCATGTCGCTGGAACAACCAGCCTTGTTTATACAGAGCCCTTGAACCTCCAGGATCAGAAAGTTTCAGCAGTGAATTCTGATGCAGTAAATCCTGGTCCAACAAATTGCCTCAGCTCTGCACAAACATCAAAACAAAATTTCTCTCCTTTTTTTGCCACCAGCTGTTAGATTTGAGGGAGATTAACAGAAAAAAGAGAGCGCTAGATAATAGAGACACAGAAGATTCCCAACTTGTTTTGTTTTGCCCATCTCTCCTGCATTTCCTTTATACATTCACATCTGAACAACAGTTCTAGCTTCCTGTAAATAGCCAGCAGGGTTTTGACGGAGACCTGGCAGCTTTCCTTTCCAGGAGAAGCAGTTTGAGTGTTTTTCACTGGTGGATTCTCACACTCCACTCCAGCTGCAGTTTTTTTTTTTTTTCTTTTTTTGTGTCTGTGCATTTTTGCCGTCTGAAATATCTGTGAAGTTGTTGTGGGGAGATGAAGCGGTGCGCTGAGACCATCACTGCAGTGTTTATTTTGATGATGTTTATGGAAGTAAAACTCACTTGGCTGGAGTTGCAGCATTAAAATCTCAGTTTTATGGTGCAGCTGTACTTTTTTTTTTTTTTTTTTTCAGTCCTGATGAAAGTAGATTGAAAATGTAATTTGAAGAGTCAGATTGTGTGCTAATTACTCAAAACCACAGCTGCTGTCTGGGCATCTGCTTTCTTGTTATTGTCTCTAATTAGGATGATGGACTTTCATTAATGTTGAGCCTCTTTTTCTTAGATGGTCTCTTTTTGTTTGGGTTGGGTGGTGCACACGTATTCTGTTGGTACATGATGCCTGATAACAATGAGCATAAAGTGTCACAAATGTCAGATGTTGTTAGATAGTATTCACATGACATCACAACAAGCCTTTTGACATTTTGCAGGTCAAGCGAGTCGTTCATAAACGCCGTACTGTGTGTAGTGAGTGTTGCTTGCATCCTGCACGAGGCAAGGCAAGTTTATTTGGAGAGCACAATCCGTGCATGAGGCAATTCAAAGTGCTGTACAGATGCAAAAAATCAAAAGAGGCTGAAATCACCGTTAAAGTTGCTAAAATGCTGCACGCATGGGTTGTTCATTGATGCAAGAGTCAGATGGGATCCAGACAGATTCCCTAAAGTTGAAGTTCGTGAAGGATCAAAGACTGAAGAACTCAGACGCTGGTGAGAAATATGGATTGTCTGAGTAAACTCTGAAGATTTCATTGGATTTTGTGTATAATTTTATTTTTTTTTAACAGCTTCCTGTGCTGGTCGATTCCACCAATTTTCTCCCATAACAAGATCAAGATTGGATATTGAACATTTCCATCTACTTCCAATTTTTTTTTTTTTTCCTATTTTTACCCTCTGCTGAGGTTTGGGGGATGTTTGAATGTTTTCGTCCATTTCTGATGACTAATGTTAAACTGGTAATCGCACGACTGCACTAGAATGTATGAATATCTGGCGATAAGATATTCCTTTTATTTGTCCCACAATGGGAGAAATTCACATTGTTACAGCAGTAATAGAAAAATAGCAATGTAGTTGCGCTGTCCTGTGAAGTACAGCCAACAAAATGGCGACGGCAGGTCAAAGTAGCCGGATGTGTGACATCACCAGAGAAAAGGGACACTCTATGTCCTCATCTCTGCAAAACTTCTTCATCAGTGGGTTTGTGAGATATTCGCTCAGCAGTTTATCATTGGGGAACACCTTCCTTCTGAATGTATTTTAGGCAGTTATTTGCTTAATCCCATACAGTACTGACTAATACACCATTCTCGTAAGACGTGCACCAATAGTGTTTTTTGTTTTTAAGCATTTTCTGTTCTCTTTCAATTTTACTAGAAGGTTTATTCCCAGATTAAATCCTTTCTGAGCAGCAAATATCAGTTTTTCTGTCATCTTTCAGATGGATGCTCCACTTGCTCCCATCGACGGAGATTTTGGACTCGTCTCACTGTGATCTCCAGGTTGTCCATACTGGAAAGTGTCATCGCCATCACTCCGCTCTTTAGTTCCCTCAGCAGATGCTTGACAGAATTCACATTTTGGATTCCAACCGGGCCGCTCCAAGTTGTTGGTTGTGGTTTCTGTGATTTTCTGAATACTACGCCTGGGTTTTTTTTTTTTCTCTTGTTGAAAGGTCCATTGCTATTCTAAAGCCTTTTTTCTCCCTCTCTCTTTCTGTAGACGATGGGTTTTCTCAAGAATCTCTTTTCTCATGATGCTATGTGCTTTGAAACGGCTGCCTGGTTCACTGAAATGAGGGGAAAAAATATATGTATCAATATTTGTACTGAGCCACAATAAAAGGCCACATCTGTCCCCAAAAAAGTTATTTTTCATTGTATCCAAACACAAAATTGTTGGCCAACGGCTCTCCTTTCTGTCCAGATTACAGGTGAGGTTTTGAACACCTGTCAAAGTGGAGCGGCAACGTTTACTGTCTGTTCCAGCCTGAGTGAGATCCTTAAATGTTCCAGGATGAACAATTTTTTAAGATGAGTGGAGCAAAGCTTTACTGTCATGTCGAGAGTCTCACATCTGTACCTCATAATCCTCAAAAGTAAGTAGACGTCAAGCACCTGCTCTGAAAGTGGCGGAGCAGAAATGAGTCAACGGAGCAACCTCTCTGTCTACTGGCATCAAATAAGGGAAGGAAGGAGGCTGCTGCAGAAGGAAGAATCCTTCAGGACGCCTGAATTAACGGTTTGTTCATCCAGCATTTCCGTTATTTATGTTAAACATGAATTTATTTATATGGCATTGATAATGTTGCATTACTGATCCATGATGTAAACTGAGATGCTATCAAGTCTTGAACCGATGCAAGCTGGCTTTACAACTCTTAATAGAGCTTGATTCATCATAATATAACAGTGTGGTTCTTCTCAGGAGAGCCGAGGTCTTGTTACAGTAAATTTAGTCAAGGCAGATCCATATTAAAGCACAGTATCAGTTTACACTTGATTCAGCTGCCTCTCCTTTAAAGCATCAAATCTGCTTCACCCATAACTGTATAAGCCTTGTTTTTTTTTTGTTGTTGTTGTTGTTTTTTTTCTAAAAACATGAGAGAAACCATGTTAGGGGTTAAACTATCTGCTTGTAGTAAGAATGTATTTATTTTACCTAATTATATTGGATCAATATAAAAAAAAGACAGTAGTTTGTGCGTATTGGTACTTATACTGTCAAACTGGAGGGAATATAAATGACTCCTGAGCTTCAAGTTAAATGAACACCAAAACGGTTTTTTTTTTTTTTTTTTTTTTTTTGTTTGTTTTTGTTTTGTTCCTTGTACCAGGCGGTTAATCTGATTTTCTGCTGTAAAGTTGGACATTTTAACACGGGCGTCCGTGGAGGTTGGCTTCTCCCAGTGGTCACTCGAGGAACTGCACATTTTACCACTTCCTTTAGCGAGGGGGGATGGGGGGGGAGTGTATTTTGTGGCAAACACCGAACCTGCTCGTGCTCATCTGTGTCGTGCATTCAGGCAACGTAAACTCGACTAATGCTCTTTAACTTTCAATAACGGCTCAGCTCTGCACAACCTTTTTAACAAGCTTTAATTCGCTATTTTCTCTGCAGTTTGATCTCCGGCCAAATCCGCTGTCAGATGCTCAGGATGCAGTTAAACAGCCTTTTTTGATCTAGAGATGTAATGGTTTTTGACTACAAAAAAAAAAATTAGCAGCTCATATCTTCCACTGGCCACATTTTGATGTATTTTTTTTTTCTAATATCCAGGGGAATATTTGTATATTTCACTTCCAGTATTTTCCATCACTAATGATGTCTATTTACATGTCCAATGCAGAAGCTGCTTCTAAATGGCAAATCTCCCACTGAAGTGATATACTGCACACCAGTCTATACAGACCTCTCAGATTACGCTTTTTAATCACACGCGCGCGTCAGCAGTGCATTATGCGCTGTATCTCATTGCAATGACGGCGCATTACATTAGGACTTCAGATGCACAGGATATTCCATCACTGAAAATTCCCCCTCCGGCCGTCCAGAAACCTTTGCTGCCGCCCGAGTTTTATCATCACAGCTTGAGAGTAGATGACCCGCCAGATGTTTGTAATCTCACACCGAGAAGCTTGTGGCGGGGGTCAGCACGTAGATAAGGACACACTGGCAGGGATTATAAATAGTGACGGTGGGGAAAAGGCCCATAGATCCCATCGTAATCGCTGATAGATGCCGGATGTCCTCTTTTACCCTCATCAAAGGAGACTCATAAACATCAACCCAATAACTGGTGCATATGCCTGTTTATATCTCTATATCCTTAAAAAAAAAAAAAAAGCCCTCATGATGCAGCTGTGGATAAAATGAATTTAGAGCTTGAACAAAAGGTAGCCTCATTTCTTTTTTCCTAGTTTGTTCGGCCCCATTGAGAGTGCATGGTTGTGTGGGCAGGTTAATGATGTCATCTTGAGAGTAGTTTCTAATCACAAACAGACTAATGAGATGGGTGGACTGCAGTTAGTCAGCAGTAAACAGCCTCCTTCACTGTCTCCATCCCTTTCTTTCTTAGTCTTTCCATTTTTTTTCCACTTTCTTAAAACCAAAATAATGAAGAGACTTTGGCAAACGTGTGCAACATTTGAGTACACAGCGACGTGGATATAAATGAATCCAAATTAAATTGCTCTGAACAGCAGGAGGTATTCAGCCTGTGGTCAAGCAGAAGGTCGATCTCAGTAGAGGAGCAAAAGTGACGGCAAAATTAGTTTAAAAGAAATGTTGTGTTAACCCGTGAAAACCACAGTAACACTTAGGTTTAAATGCTTTTTAAAATAACCCTGTTGGTTAGTCATAACACAATGAGAGGAAAACGAGTTTTTGTGATTCTACAGCCCTGCAGTGCTGCACAGACGGTCCCGCTTCTTTTTTTTTTTTTTGAGCTCCATGGAACTGAAACATGTTTCACTTCATTAGAGAGTGAAAATTGGAGCCAAGGAAGTGTAAAGAATTGGACATCAGTCCCCCTAAGCCCCTGAGGTACATCAAGAATTGTTGGCTTGCCAAGCTCTCCCTGTTAAGAGCATGTTCTGCCTGTGAAGATGGCTCAGCAGCAGAGTACATTAATGCAACATGCGACTCCGTGCTGCGCCTACGTTTCATTCTCTAACTTGGGTTTCTGAATGCTGGCTGGTCCTGATGAAAGGACCCAACATTTTCTACTCTCTTGTTCATTGTTGCTTTGTTTTTGTTTTCTGGGGGGAGGGTGTGTTTGGAACCAAGTTGTAAATAGTTTATTTCTGCAGTAAAAGTTTAATATTTTCCAGATTGTAATTCCTTCCATCCATTATTTAGGCCCGATTAATTCTATGCAGGGTCACGGGGATCTGCTGGAGCCCGTCCCAGCTCTCTTCGGGGGGAAAGGCTGGGGCAGATTGGGAATGGCTGAGTTAACCAATTACAAACTTCAGAATACCAAGGCCCAGTTTGAAATGTGAAAAACCCATGCAAACCTTCAATCACCACTTTGATCAACATACAAGACTAAAAACCTACATTCCAATATTAATGTGAGGGGTCAACAAATAAGGTGACATTTGACATGTTAAGATTAACAATTAGTTGGTTTGTTTTATTATTTCGAAATATTTTTTAAATCATGTAATAAATATTTTACAGTAATTAAACAGATTTTAAAAACATCGAGGATTTTAAACATTTGTATCATTTTAATGACCTCTCACGGCCCACCTGCCGTACCTCGACAGTCCATCAGGGGGCCGCGACCCACACTTTGGGAATCACTGGGTTAACTTGATTTTGGAGCCCCTAGTGGTCATTTTATGATCTGCACTACTGCAGTGGCTTCAGCTTTGAAGACCAGACGAAACCCCTCACATATATGACCAATCCTTCAGGTGCAGGTTCTGTAAAGGGAGCAGTTGTTCAGTCTGTCAGTCAAAATAGAAAAGTTGAGTTTGAGTACACAGTTGTGTCTTAGTGCAGGTGGATCTCATGAATGGGGGGAGAAGAAAGTAAAATTAGAAATTCAAATCAACCTTTATGTAATGAGAAGCCACAGTCTTGTTATGTAATTGCATCTAAACTAAGAGAAATGAACATTTATTCGAGTTAAACCAAGAGCTCTGCTGATGCTTGTTTACATGGTATTTGTAGATTTTTTTTTTTTTTTTTAAATCAACTTTTCTGATATGCCAATCTTTATTTTAATGCCATTTTTTAAATATAATTTAATGAGATTTTTGCATCTTTATGTGTCACTTTTAAAGCACTTTGAGTTGTCTGTGAGCTTGAAATGTGCTATGAAAATTAAATTTCCCTGCTCTATTAGACGTTTTATTCCACATTTTAGTTTATTAATGCACTGTTTTATGAAGGTTTATTCTAATTTAATGAAAACATGTTGCATATATGCTTTTGCTCTACATGCATATGCATGCGACCGGTTTTAGACGATCTGAACCTCACTGTGACATGCACATACATTTGAAGTCACACTTTAAAGATATTGTGGTAGAATCTAATCAAAATAATCATTTGTAATCTTAATTTTCCCTTTTCCTCATTGTAACATTTCCTTTTTTTTTCTGGAGTAAAATAGACCAGAACATGTGGGCCGTTTTTATAGCAACACCCAAAAACGAGTGGAGCCACTGTGTTGAAGGAATGAGCAGTAATATTTGGCAGCTTTGTTC
Source organism: Hirundichthys speculiger (assembly GCA_018398805.1). Classification (NCBI taxonomy): domain Eukaryota; kingdom Metazoa; phylum Chordata; class Actinopteri; order Beloniformes; family Exocoetidae; genus Hirundichthys; species Hirundichthys speculiger. Next base: position 288,919 of record JAGFBZ010002435.1, on the reverse strand, counting down.
CCACCGTGTTCACCCTCTCTCACTGAGCCTCAGGAATGATCACAGAGAGACTTTTATTCTCCTGGGAAGAGAAACCTGGCCATCTGTGGCATAGCAGGAGTTTTACTTCTTGCGGCAAATATTTAGAGGCTACAAAGTCTTTTTCTTGCTCTCCAGAATATACGGATTCTCTTGTGAATGATCAGCTACTACACAGTTATAAGCCCTTTTTTCTTACAAAGGCAGACCAGCATATAATGTCTTCCCTTCAGGGGAACAGATAACGGTGCTCAACCAAACCTCACTGCTGAATGGTCTTCTTTACTGGTATTGGGTGCAGCTCATAAGTCTCCAAATCTAATCAGTTTACAGAAGGATCTCAGTTTGAACAGTTGTTCGGACAGAATTGAAATAGTCTTTGGTGTCGTTTGCAACAGACGCCGCCAACGACGGCGACTGTTTCTTCTAGAGCGACGGAAGCGATGGGGGATTTTCCTCGTGGTGAATTATTCACCAACAGACTCTTCGCCGTTTGTGGCCGATGTGAAGCAGACAGCGGATGAGTGGAAGTGGCGACGGTGAACCCAGGTGGTGTCAGGAGATTAAGTCTTTCCAGACTTGTGTTTGTTAATCTTTGTGCAATAAAACCCTCGTGAGTTGAAGGTCATTCAGAGTCCTTCTTATCACACCATCTGCTCGACGAGCTTAAACACGAAGGAAAGTGAGATTTCCAAGTTATTCCCATCGACTGCCTGCACATTTGGCACAACCACAGGACAGAGGGCAGCCTGTCAAAGCATTCCACTTTTCACACATTTGTGCACTTTGCTGTGGATCTGAATGACCAGTCATTGTATTTATGCCACCTCCCAACAGTGGGCATTTGACGCCAAAGAAATTGCTCAGCGGGGGATAAAAACATTCGCTTCTCCGGACGACTGTTTGCCGCTCATTCTGGCTGGTTTTGTATTTGTGCGTTTATGGCCATTCACAGTGCTGCCGGGTTTGTTCAGGTTATCTTGGTGTGAGCTCCGCTATCAGGCTGTGGACATTTGCTTCAGAGCAGATTATGGGATTCTGCATGTGCTGCAACTGAGTAATATAGTGTGTGTTGGAGTATTGTTGTTGTGCTTTGAGAGAAAAGGCTACAGAGAGAAGGGGGAAAGTATAGGGTTAGCTTTATTCTTTTTAATCATATTAAACTGGATCATTAGATTGGATGTTGGCCTAATCTACTGCACCAGCAGCTACACCCACCAGCTTTGGTGGGGTCTTTGGTCCCTCTGGTCGTGCCAGGGCATGAACATATGTATGGAATTAATTTGTCTGAATCAGGATTGTCTGAATCAAATTGCCGTTCTAAATTTCCAAATCCAGGCATTATTGAGAAATAATGTGCGGCTCAACCCACATAAACAGTTCTCAAGCTTATCCTCATACCTCAACTCTGTCTGCTCCTGTAAACCGGCAAAGTCTGGGACTCATCCACCAAGATCCAGCCAACCTGCCTCCTCCAGAGTTGCGGCTATATTGAGGAAAATGAACATTTTTTAAAATGAAACGGACATTTTGACCAATCGCAAATGAAGGTCTGCAGATCTGATATCAGTCTATCAAAAAAGCTTTCTCCCTGCAGTAAACATCGTAACATTTGACATCGTGATTTTGAGATGGGCTCATAGACTTTGACCTTCCTCGTGTGATGAAAGCCTCAATTTCAGTCCACTCCCATCTAAAATGCTTGAAGATTATCCTTTAGAAGCATTTCATGCTATGATAGCACTAATGGTAAAAATAGAACCATGATCCTCATCGTTTAAAAGAGGATCAGGAAGGAGGTCCTGCTGATACGACCTTTAGAGAGCACTCTGGAGGCTAACAGTGGAGCTTCTAAACTTGGCTCAAGAGACATCTAAAGCAGATCGAGGGCAGTCAAATCACAGCGTACATTTACTGATATTGCATGAATTTATGTAGAGCACTGAATGTTCTTTGATTTATATATATCTTGCCAAGGCAGGGAACTGAAAAAATCTAAAGGCAAAAGATAAACGGCACAGGCCTGACTAAGAGACGATGCACCAGGAGTCTTCCAGGAAACGTTGGGACAGCAAAGCTTTAAAAAAAAAAAAAAAAAAAAGGTACATGCTTTTATGCCATCTCTTGAACTTTTTTGTGGGGTACAGCAAAGGTCAGTACACCACGTTTCTATTTACTCACACACACACAATCAGTGCATCTTTATTCAGTATGCTGAAGTACTGTACCAGCTTGGCATTATGGATACCAAGTGATGAAGCATTTCAACCCAATAGCTTTTTTTTCCTTTTTCAAACTTTGAATGGTAAATGGACTGCACTTATATACCGTTTTATCCTCAAAGTGGTTTACATTGGCCTCTCATTCACCCATTCACACATACACACTCATGCACCAGTGGATCCAGACGCACTGGGGGCAAGTTAGGGTTCAGTGTCTTGCCCAAGGACACTTTGGCATGTGGACAGTTGGAGCTGGGATCGAACTGCCAACCTTCCAATGACTGGATGACCCGCTCTACCAACTGAGCTACAGCCACCCATAAAGGACTATGTTGTTCTTACTGGCATAGATTTCATGTCGCCACCATCTTAATGCCATACCAGACAACTAATGTCGGCTATTCAAAAGTACATGGCCACTGGTTCCCTAGAAGTGGATCAGTGTGATAAATGGTAAATGGACTGCACTTATATACCGCTTTTCCACACCAAGGTGCCCTCAAAGCGGTTTACATTGGCCTCTCATTCACCCATTCACACACACATTCACACACCAGTGGGCAGCAGCTGCCAGGCAAGGTGCTGCCAACCCACTGTGGACAAGTTAGGGTTCAGTGTCTTGCCCAAGGACACTTTGGCATGTGGACAGTTGGAGCTGGGATCAAACCACCAACCTTCCAGTGACTGGACGACCCGCTCCACCAACTGAGCTACAGCCACCCCACCCATAAATCATCCTGCGGATTGATATGGAGTTAAGATCACGACAAAGTGGATGGAAGGACCTTCCTGTTCAAGCAGTCCTGTTTTAGGGACTCTATCCATACTATCTCTTATCAGTGACACAAAGTACCAGATTATTCTGATGTTGCTACTTGCCCTCAGTGATAAGTGATTTCATTCACATCTTTTGCACCCTAATAAAGGTTAAGACTCATAACTATGTAGTAATAAACCTTTGGTGTTGATGTTGCTCTACGACCTCAGTTTCTGCATTAACACTGCCACAGACATGTAAATCATGTTTGCATACATAATACATGCAGAGAAATAAAATAAACACCTGGTATTCTGGGTTCATAATGTCAAAAGTCAATGCAAAAAGATGCATAATGCATTTTTTTTCTTGCCATCACACTTTTTTTTCCTGAAAGTATTGTAGGTCCGAGGCGGAGTCTTAATCTGCAGCAGCCCTCATGAGTCCTAGACTCTGCATGTGCAAATGTGTGCATGAAATAAATAAGACCCAGATGATTTGATGCAGCATCCCCTCCTCACTGTGCAACAAGGAATGTGTCAAGATAACAGCGTTTCAACGATAAAGGCAAGGAGGAAACACACAGTGCAGTATTAGTGCAAAAAGGTTAATTTTCATGCTTTTTCAAAATTTTTTTTTTTTTTTACAAATACTGAAGGCTTGATGGATTCAAACACATCAAAATGTAGTTTAAAGGCTTTAGATGTATCTTTAAAGAGATTTATTATATATGAATCCATAACAGGTATGTGCTGCTGGTGGAGAAATGAGCAAAAGGGGCAAAGGCAGAGTGACAGCAGTGGAGGGGGAATTGGAGTGAGATCTGATTTAAAAAAAAAAAAAAAGAGAGCGTGATAGTGTTTGAGCTTTTAGTATGCAGAACAGAAGGCAAACTCTTTTCTCTATAAAAGTGCTCTGCAGTGAGCAGTCTAAACTTTCGCACATAAGCCTTTGCCTCAAGCTATGAAATGAAATATTACAGTCACATTCACCGAAGCCAAGGAAAAAAAAAAGTCTTATTACTTATGATCAAAGGTTGGTGTTTTCTGGAGGAGACACGGAGCGTCTGGCAGAATTTGCATTAGGACTTGAAGGCGGGTCATTTTCAGTGGATAAAGAGGCCTCCGCAAATGGGCGAGGATTCCGTGTTTTGGCTGCTTTTAAACTCTATTCCATTGAAGAGAGTTTATACGGGCAAACATTGCTGCATGAAATCTCCAACTGACTATAAGTAATGAGGAGTTAAATCATGTTTTTTTTTCCATTTTGAAAAGCTTGACTTCTGTCTCTTCAAATCTTTACAAGGAAAAAAATAAGAGCCACAAGATTTTACATCTGTGACTGAGATCTGCACCACTTTGGTCATCACTTCTTCCAGTTTGAAACTGAGAGTTAATGGTTTTTCACTTAACCATGGCCACTAAATTAATCAAATCTAATGCTTCTTTGTGATTTATAATCATAACCTTGACATTGAAGGCTCTCTAAGTCCTAGATTTTCGCTAGACAATATAAGTTTCTTTTACCCATCATCATGGGTAAAAGAAACTGATAATCCAGTTGGCTGCAGCTGTTTCCAACTGCAGCCAACTGGATTATAATGATAACTCTGTCTCCCGCCATTAATCTCTCCCTTAACCAAACCTCCATGCTTTCTAACTGTGTTATGATGAACAATCATCTTAAAACATATCCAGAGCCTCAGAAAATTAAATTTGCTGTTCCCAAAACACTTATCAGGGTGCTGAGAATGCTTCCTTCTGGAGAGTTTTTTCTAACATCAGCTCTCGATGATGTCACAGAGTGAAGAATTTCCTTCTACAGTCGTATTCCTCAGGGAGTGTACATCCACATTAGGAAAAGCTTTAAACGTGGGGGTTTAAAGGGGCTCAAGGAGGATTGTCTGCATTTTCTATCCCATTAGATCTGCTAGTTTAAACCCAACAAAAAACAACAAAAGTTGAGATGCTGTGTAGAATGTAAAAAAAGAAAAAACAGTGCCATGATTTGCAAATCTCCAATTAACCCCCATTTAATTCCCAGGAGAACATTAAAACATATCAGATGTTGAAACTGAGATATTTTACCATTTCATGGAAAATATTGCTTCATTTTGACTTTGATGGCAACATCCGATTCTTACTCAAATATGTATGAGACAATTTGAAGTGTGGAATCTATTTAGAGGAAATGTTGAAAACATAACTTTGATAATGTGTTAATATGTTGTAAATTTGTCTGGCAACAGGTGTTGTGTTGTGCACATTCATTCTGCCCTTCAACAAGCCTGGAGCAAGCTGACCAATCAAAGAACATCTGGCTTCTTTTTCTCATTGAATATGCTGGTTTTCTCCTTGTGATTCTCAGTCTTTATTGTCCTTAAACAATTACCGGTGTTTGTTATTTTGGGTGTAAAGTAACTTGACAACCTCAGCCAATCACATGTCTGCATCGTGTCCAAGTAAACCTGTGTAAACTGTGGGCCGAAGAGAAACTCACAGCATTCTCTGTATAATGTTCTTAATCCTGTTAAAAAAGAGGAAATAACACTTGAACAGAGGATTCATGATTTATTGGTTAATTTTCAAATGTGCATCTCTAGTAGCATTGACTATTTTATTTGTGTTATATATTTGCAGGTTCGGAGTCACAGCTGCCAGGCTGTGCACGCTGCAGATAGTTTCTGGGCAAACAACTGTGGAAGGTCTACAACTCCTTAAGCTGGTTCATGTATCCTTGACCTTTCCCTTTAAACCCATTCTTACCACACTTCGAAGTGGCAGTTTGTAACATCTCCTTCGCCCTTTCTAAAAAAAAATTTCTCTAAAAGCGTTAGGAAGCTCTTCAGTACATAAGGACATGTTTTCAGTTTGAGGAAGTGTTGTGGTGTGTTATTAGGTTCAAATATTCAACTGATTTCTACACTCAGCAGTGTTAGAAATAAGATATTTTGCCATTCAAATGGTTTGTTGGATAATAGTGAACAGTCCTTTCTTCTATTAAATGTTTCCTCTTGAAAATCCAAACTATTAATCCTTAAGTAAAATTTTAAGGCTGATTTTATGGCATTACTTTCTTAATAATAGAAGTAAAAAGAGCTGTTTCTGTGTGGGTGTATGTGCGTGCACACTGCCGGTTGCAGAACAGCAGCACAGTGCAATATTATGCTTTGCAGATTCCTTTTTCCAGAGTTTCTGTCAGTGCCTGCAGTCACTACTTCTTTTTTTAAATTCACTGCCAAATGCAAATCCATACTGCATCCGGACTCTTGCTGCAGAGGGAGTGCCCATAATTAGCTCTAATTTCCCTTCATCAGTGAAAAAGGAGGTTAAAGCTTTTACTGAGACATAAATATACACTCTTACTGATGAAGGGTGTATTATTTTATCCTTGTACTCTTTTGATGGGAACGTTCTTGATGTAGTGTACTGGAGCCTGATTGGTTGAGATCATCAGGTCACTGTTAAATGAAGTGCAGTCCCAGAAAGACACTATTGTCAGCTTTAGTTGGACATTTTAGGGTCTTGTTCAGACCCAGAATTAATAGATATCTCAATCTTTTGTTGTTCTAAAAATGTAACCGTCTGTAAAACAAAAAAGCCTCTGTTGGTTGGATTTGATACCACCTGCAGCAGTGTTGCAGTGGAAAATGACTATTTAGGGCCCAAAGAGATCGAGGGCCCATGACAGACCCAAAAATATAAGCTGAATTTTTTCTTTGAGCTGTGCTGGAGGGGCCCAATGACATGTTTTTCCACTGGGCCCAGAAACCCTGGTGGTGTCAATGACCCCTAGCGTCCTCATAAACAGCCCAGTGTCACTAGAAAACAGTGTCTTGTCCATTTTAATGCCTGGTACAACTAAAGGTACATTTGTTTGGACAAACATAACGATAAGCACAAAGATTGCTCATAAAAGTTTTATTTAAGAGCTGATATCTTACCATTTTCCATGGTTTTCTTGATTAAAACGTATATCACTTAAGTTTTTACAACAATAGCTATGGCGTTGTACTGCCAAAAACACTGCTTTTATGCATTCAGTGTTTTCTTTTCTGTCTGTTTTAGTCACATGATGATGTTTAGTGGTACCAGGTATTAAAATGAACAAGAAAGTGAAGAAAAAATGGTGGTCTAATAATTTTTTCCATGACTGTATATACAACAGCACAGAAATAGTGGGATTAAGTTTTACATTGCCTGTGATTTGAATCTTTAACCAGATATCCATTTAATATTTAAGCCTAAATCTGAGTTTTAAAGCCTGAGTAATAGATTTATCATATTCTAACTCTAACCATAGGGATTTTATTTAATTCCTAACTATGTATGTATTCCCATATTTTTATGTGTAACACTCGGTTTAAAAGTGGGCGGCAAGTATTCACCCTTCATGGGTTTGTCTACAGCTTCCATAGCGGTCCTGCCTGTATTTATTTACCTATATAGACTATTGGCCTGTTTGGATCCCTTACAGGTTCCCACATAAGCTTCACACCCGGGGCCCATGATATTGAAACCATATATGGGACCCGTGCCGTTTCCCCTTTTCAAGCCCAAGACTGCTCTACACCCAAACAGCCTACTTTGAACCCAGGTGGGGCCTGCTTGTTTGGGATGGTTTCACGTAACGCAAAGTTTAGGCACGTTAAGATTTTAAAAGTTTGATGTTGGCATGTATTATTATTATCTTATTCTGCATTGTCGTAAAACACAAATTAAGTCTTAATTTGTACCCTTGACTTGAAAATCTGTCACTATTATCATGAAACAATGACAGAATGTTTCTCAGATGTTGCAGAAGAAAAGTTTACCAATCTTTCTTGTGGATCTCTGGTGTGTTTTTTTTTCTCCTGTCCTTGTTCATTGCCTGCTCTGCCTTTTTATTTGTTTGACTGCTCTTCTGCTAGTCTCTTTGTATTTACAGTTAATTCTTTTCCCTTCACATTTTGTTGGACTGCACTCACTTGCAGTATTGTTTGCTGAACTTGGCTCAGATCATTACTAGCTTTCTCATCACTTTTGCAAGTTTTTCAGAATTACCACTTGGACAAGACATTCAGCTTTCCCAATGAAACTGTATGTTGGTCATTTTACTAACTTGCCTTGTTTTAAAGTTTCATGATGGGATGAGCTCAGCATGAGTCTCTTTTTCATCATCTTAAATCCACAGGACTTGTGTTTACCAGAGTGTGAAAGCAACACTGCATGCATTTTTCACCTTTAAAATTAGATTTCCAAATCCTCCTGACTTTGACTCATTTGAAGGTGAATTGGATCCTTTGGCACATCTGACTTGCCTTGATGTAACTTTGTAGCCCAACCAAGATCTCTTCTGCGAGACCATGTATCGCTATTTGGTAAAGTATCACATCACACGCCTCTGCTAGCTGGCCCTGTTAGATGGTAGCTAACTGGCTCACTAGTTTTGTTACATTCAAGACACTAAAGAGGATCAGGTCATAGGACATGAGGAAGAGGAAATCTTGGGCAGGGTTTCAGTCAGGATCCAGGACCAACTCTGAATATCCCTTCCTCCTGTTAGACTTGTGAGAAAAGTTATTAGTTGCTGGGTTACTGTCTTTTTGTTCATTCGCCAGTAAAGTTGTCCACTCTATTTTGTCTTTGCCCAGTTTTGTCAATTCCTAGGTATCTCGCAGACATAGATTACATTTGGACTGATGTCTGTCTGAGTTAAGTGTGCTCTATTGTAAAACTGCATAGTGGTAAGTTTTGTAAATATTTAGTTGACTAGATCAACTTTGTCTTTTAGCATCACTGTTGTAAAAATATCCATGTGCTTTTACTTGCTACCTAGGTGTATGATTGTTTTTGTTGTTTTTAGGATGCTGGTGTGAGTTGTGTGCAGTACTTATGCATACTTTGACCACAGCATTGCAAACACTTTGAGGATGCATGCCTATAAATGGAGATGCAGTGTATGCCATATACTGTATGGGCTATGTTACGGCCAACAATATTGGTGCATTGAAAGCTGGGATTTCACAGCCGTTGCTCTTCTAATGCTGAAAATTCTGGCTCCAAAAGCAAGTCAGTCTCCACTGACCCCCGAGATCAAACTTAGCTAGATTAGCTAGATCTCCATAGCTAAGTTTGACATCCATGACAACTGTGATATTATAATTATCCATCCATCATCTAGGGTCACAATGATCTGCTGGAGTTATCCCAGGTCTCTTCGGGTAAAAGGCAGGAGTCCACCCTGGATGGGTCGCCAGTCCATCACAGGGCCACATGTAGATGAACAACTATGCACACTCCTACGGGTAATTTAGAACCACCAATTAACCTAACATGCATGTCTTTGGACTGTGGGAGGAAGGCCGGAGTACCTGGAGGAAACCCACGCAAGCACAGGGAGAACATGCAAACTCCACACAGAAAGACCTGCTGAGGTTTGAACCAGGAACCTTCTCTGACGGCTGCCATAGCCAAAGCTGCACTGTCATCACTTCAGCTACTTTGTGCTTAGCTTTGTCTTGAGTTCTGAGCTGTAAATCAAGATTTAACAGTGCATAGGCATTATTTTAAAGCTGGTAATTGTACTAACAGGGGAGACTGGAAATGGCCGGTACCCAAGGACAAAGCTTACCTAAGCAGCAGGCAGCCAGTGCTAACTGTGCATTGACTTAACAATCACACCCATGCTATGCTAGCCTTCCTAACATTGCTCATTCTTAACTTTGGGCTGTGTTATTTCTGATGTGACTACAGATGTGACATTTGAAATGGGAGATCCAGCGTGCGCCTTCACCAGGAGCTCCAGCCGAGCAACGAAGGAGCTGGGAGCCAGCTGTGATGAAGGTCCGGGTACTGCAAGGCTGTCTTCATTTTGCATTTGCTCGTCGACGGTCCCGCTCGATCAGCCTTCTGCCCATCCTCGTTTAACCTTAGACATTATTTCTCTCAGTTGCGACATCATAGATTTGCATGAGCTAAGGCAAGCTAGAACAGTTAATTTGTGGTAACTGAGCTAAGGTGGGCATGTTGCAAAAGGAAACTTGCGGGTAGCATCACAGGAGGTTTGTCCTCCTTTTTTTTTTCCTACAGTCTATGATATTTACAGTGCCAGACTTCTTCAACGTGCTCCTTTAAATGTTTCTGAAGCTCCCATCTCAGTAAAGTGTGCTGTTGCAGTCCAGACACATATTTTTGTCACAGATGTGCCCTTTAAGCAGTAATCCAGGACAACGACCTCTTTTACAGATTCCACTGATTCCTCAGAGTGCATGAGAAGGGTTCTATGTTTGCATTAATGCAATGAAAAGGATTAGTTAAGTTTTTTTTTTTTTTAAAGGAATGTTCTCACACAAGATGCTTGCTACTTATTTGGTGACCAAAAACAGATTTTCAAAATAAGGACCTAAATTTTAATAGAAAAAATGGTACCATCACGGTAAACATCCTCTGTTACAAGTGAAACGCAAAAATATATTCATATATTTAAAAAGAATATTTAAGAAATGCAAATTCTGACATTTTTTAATATGTATATGAAAATGAAATCGGGGAAAAACAATGGGACAATCATATGCATGCTTTTAATTTATTTAATTTTAGATTCAGTTTTTCCCCCCAGCTAAGTAACAAAATAAGCAGAGTTGTGATAATGACCTGTCATCAAGAATTTGAGGAATTTTAAAAATGCTAAAATAAAAATGGGTCTCCTATGAAGATATAAAGTCATGCAGCACACATGACAATACAGGAACTGAAGGCTGTGATGAAATGGATGAAAGGAAATGGCTGGTTAGGGAATATTTTCTGATGGTAGTCTGATCAGATACAGGAAAGGTTCTACACAGTCACTCACACCTACTGACAACCTGTATATCAGCAGACGGGAGCAGAAGTGTGTGCACGTGTGAGCTGTGTTGATTTTTTCCCAGTTGATTCCAACTCAAGATCACTATCTTCTCAGGCTCCTCGTACTTTCCATGTTTAATCGACAGCAACACAAAGCTCCAGGGATTTGTGGAGGCTCTGCCGTCTAATGCTTTCACTTTTGTGAGATAAACTGAGGGCTGTCTGAAAGAATCTTGGCATAGTTTGGTGCAAATTGTAGCTCGACATTATCTTGGCCTCTGGAGACCCCGGCGTGGATCTCGGGTGTCTCAGGGTGTCAGCTGAGCTCAGTGATACAAAGATATTTCAAAGCCTCAAGTTTTGTCTTCAAATAGTTCATACTGTATTACCAATCAAAAGAACTGCTTTCAATACAACACCTGGAGGGCACCTGCCACTCTGAAGAAATAAAAGCATGACCTTGATTTTCTATGTCAGCACTCTGTTCTATTTTAAGAAACTTTCACATTTCCATAAGGGATCTGCTGATGTTTGTAATCCTACAAAAATAGCTCTAATCATATTCTGAACTGCCAGGGGCATGTCATCGGACATCACCATTCCTGCAGTAGTAAAGCAGTCCATTTAAAATTGGGAATATACTGTGTGGATGGGTGCTGATCTTGCATTAAATTGCAAATTGTAGCATATTTAATCATTTCTTTCATGGTTAAATGCTGGTGTTAAATTACAGGGAATGTTATTTTAAATAGTCTTAAAGAGTGTTCAATGATGAGGATGGAAAGAGACCCCATTAACAAGGTGGTGCAGGAGTAGTAAAGGACAGACCTTCATGAGCTTCAAGTAGTCAAGCCAAGCATATGATGGTCAAGCAGCCATCATAACTACCTTAGAGCCTTTCTTATTTTAATCATTGGTTCCCTTCAGAGTAGCTCTGCTAACAGCATAACTCCATAAGGCAGTAACTATTTAGGGTAGAACAGGATGGGACGACATTCTGGTAAAAGATTCACAGGTGCAACACAGTTTTGCTATGAGAAGGAAGCAGTTGTGTCTCAAACCCACATTCAAAACCACCCACAGCAGCACTTTCAGCAGGAAAATGCATCTAATGTATTGCCTTCTGACATTATCTCTTTACTAACTGCTTCTAATTAGATACAATTATCTCTTAATTGTGAAAGTGTGCGATGTGGTCTTTCACTACAGCTGGTTAAGGTTTATGCTGGCTCCTGTGGACATATTTGACCTGAAATGTTTCCAGTTATGGGATGCTCTGGCAAGTTGATCTTCCAAATGTCATAATACTGTAGTTTAAAAAAGGAAAGTGGCACTCATGTCTACTTCCATTGTCAAAAAAAAAATTCTCCACAGAATAGACAAGCTCTAAGAAATAAGAACTTTTATTCATAATATATTCATACTTTTACACAATTAAAATAAAATGCATATCTATGGTTCCATTGCAGTTTCCATAAACAGATGGAGAGCATTCATGTGTTAAATGCTTCCCACATTTGTTTTTCTGTCATGAAAATAGAACTAAAAACCAGGGAGGTAAAATATTTGTTTTTATAAACATAAAAAAAGAACATTAACCAACAAATGCATGACTCAGAATAAATAATGACGGGAAATTGTTTGCTGTTTTTCTTTTTTTTTTTTTCTTCATTTGACAGACCAAACGTTATTTGTGTGCATTCTGTCTCTGATTTCCTGTATTTATTTGTTTATCTTTTTTTTTTTTTTTTTTGTCTTTCATCTTCCAGTGGTCTGTCTGAGCAATAAAAGCCTTTTGAGAGGGAAAACGGAGAATTCTCCAGTGTAGCTTTGACACAGTACAGTTGAGTACATAGAGAACAAACGATTTTGGGCACCAACTCATTATTTACATCAGATCTGTAGTGTTCTGTAAAGGCATCCATTATGTTTGATGTACTCTTACGTCTTCATTATTGTTTGTCTCCAGAAATGTTGAGTCAACAGGACCCCTCGCTTTTCAGTCATTGCCTGTTGTAGACGTCACTGCATCTTCGGTACCATTGTCATTAGAATCAACATTCTTGAGTCCTGTGTGCAGAGCGTCATTGAGAGTCCTAAGACATGGCTAGAGATATCCAGGTCACGGGAATGATGAGAAAGCGCAGCACTTGCAAGGTTGAACCTTGGCTTTTGATGCATTGGTTGTCTGATCTGGGCTTTTTGGAACACTTCTTTTTCTTTTTGTTTGACGCTGTAGATGATTCTGGGTTATCAATAAATTCGGGGTCCAGGTTTTCCAAAGTCTTCTCCAAGGTGTTGGACAAGGTTCCTAGCGGCCCATCATTCTGCTTGATCTGGGTCTCATTTTTTGTTCTTTCCTGCTGCTTGTATTTAGTCTTGGACATGTTCTCCTTTTCCTTCAGGGGGTTGTTAGTGATTTGGCGACTCTTCCCTGACAGGATAGAGGACTTGTCATTATCTCCAAGACAACACCTGGGAATGGTGTCGGCCAGAGGGCTTTCAGTTGAAGGGAATTTCCCTGACTGTGCCTTGGAGTTGAAGAGACTGGTCTGGATTAGCGGCGTTTCAACGCATCCGTCCAAGTTTTCGTTTTTCAGTCGCTTCAGGTCCTTTCCAGCCAGGAAGTCGGGGATGTGGCACTCCAACTCAGAGCTAGAACCTTTGAAACGCTTGAACCACTCCCATAAGCTCCTCGCCCGGCAGTCGCAGATCCACTGATTCCCGTTCAAACGCAAATACTGGAGGGAAACCAATGGATCCATGGTCTCTCCTGTCAAGACAGTCAGGTTGTTGAGGAACAGGAACAAGGATTTCAGCTTGCCAAGATCGCTAAAAGCTCTGGGTTGGACGTAAATGACTCGATTCTGGTGAAGTAGCAGTCTGTCGAGATTGACTAAGCCCCGAAACATGTTGTCTGTTACTATCTTGATTTTGTTATTGTGCAGGTAGAGATAGGTGAGGTTAGCAAGGTCCAGAAACGTGTCGTCATGCAGCGTGAGAATGTTATTGTCCTGGAGGTAAAGGTACTGCAGAGAGAACATTCCTCGGAAAACTCCAACAGGGAGCTCTGACAGGCCACACCTGTGCAGGTGGAGAGTGTGCAGCTTAGTTAAGCCCCGAAAGGCTGTCGGGCTGATGGTGCGGAGGTTGCTGTTGTCTCCAATATCCAGCTCCTCCAGTTTTTCCAAGCCATAAAAAGCTCCAGCCTCGATGTAGCTGATGTTGTTAGAGTAGAGCCAGAGAACAGTGAGGTTGTGGCAAGAACTAAAGCTGGTGGACTTCACCACCGTGAGTTTGTTGCTCTGGAGGAATATCCGCTGGCTCCGTACAGGGATCTCCGTAGGGATGAAAAACAGTCCTTGTTGTTGGCAAGCCACGGTGGGCCTGGGCTCACTGTAGCACACACACTTGGCAGGGCAGCTGTCAGTTTGAGGCACAAGGTTCAGCCACATCACCAGGAAAAGGAGTCGCCCCCCTGTGGAGATACACAAAATTACATCAGTGGATTAGTAAAGGGTTATGGGAATGTTAAAAGTTACCGAAATCACTGCATCCTGGTCAATTTGCATAAAATAAGCAACCAGTCTGGTTGTTGTGCACATATTTATCACAAGAAGTGTAATGTTCAGCATATTTTGAAAATGGTACTACAGCCTGATGTCATTTGACTTTAATGCAGCAGGGAACCTCTTTTCCACAGACTCAGTGAGACTTCAGTTGGGCTGCTTTTATATGGAATTACCTAATTTTAATAGTGTGGACATAAGTAATGGTATTTCAGCGGTCCTGAGGATGACATTGAACCTTATGCTGGAAAATAAGCTATCTTGCTGAGTAAAAAGATTAATAGCTGAGGACAAGGTCAAAAGCTGGTGGAGAGTTTTCACTACTAAACCAAAGTATTTTTATGCATAAAAAACATGATTTTTCTCTCTTGGATATTTAGTGCCCCAATATAAAACCTCAGGAGAGTCTGGTAGGAGTTTCTGTATATGTACATATTTAGATATCCACTTGTACAAAAGAAAGAATAAGTTATGTCCTATTGGTCTAACTTAACAGATGTAAGGAAATAGATCCCACATCTCACTTGATCTGAAACCATCATTATTTTTCTTTTCTTGACAAGTTTATGGTTTTAATTGCTATTATCAAGCTCTATTTAGTACAGCATGATGTCCATTTTACAAATCTTATCCTTTTTAAATAAATTGACCAAAAAATTCAGGTATGCGAGGGGTTGGAGGTAGACTGTGAATAATTAGCTGCTTGAGTCACTGCTTCTTTTCCTCTTCTTCAATACAAGGAATTAGTCTGGCACCTCTGGGTTCGACTTTGACTTCAAGGTGGCAGTACCAAAAGACAGAGAAGAAACTTCCTCGACGACTGCTTACCCACGCCATACAGTTTTAAAAGGACAAGAAAATTATGAACTTAAACAATCAAAATAGAAATTCACAATCCAATGGGTAACATTCTAGTTGCCACGTCCGTCTCTTTTACACATCTATCCATCTATTAACTTCCGCTGATTTGCATTCAGGTCCGGCTGCTCCAAGATAATACCGAGGTGTTCCCTATTCAGTCAAAAAATAAAATCTTTTCAGCGTGTCCGGGTCTGGCTTGAGGGCTCTTCCCGGTTGGAGAGGTCAAAAACACTTCCCCCGGGAGGCACCCTGAAGGCATCCAAACCCAACTCAGCTGGCTATTCTCGACACGGAGCAGTAGCGACTACTCAGCGTCCCTCCTGAGCTCCTGAACCTTTCACCCTCCCCTCTATAGGAGAGCTCAGCCGCCCTGCTGAGGGCACTCATGTCAACCACTGCTTTAAACAACCTCATTCTTTCAGTCAGTAGCAATGATCAAAACAAGAACGATTCAAACAAACCAACAAATACTTCACCAACCTACTTTAGAGGCCAAAAATAGACTTAATACCTTTCTTTAAATCCCTTTTATAAATGGATGAAATCATGAGTCGTGGATAAAATCATCATATGACAAGTGTGGTGGGCTCTCAGTGTTTATACTTAACGTACGGCAAATCCCACATTAATGGTTTTCCCTATATTTATTTCTACCACGGTTCAATCCACGGTTGTACATCAGATTTGGAAAAAAAAAAACATCATCTTCTGCAGGCTCATGCATCCTTCATGTTGAAATGATGGTGTGAAACTTTCACAAGCATGCCTGGTGTCTTTTAAATGGCAGGTATTCCTCCTCAGCTCCTGTCCTCACTGAAGAGTTCCCGTCTCTGTTGCCGCTGCACATGTGAGGAATCCAAGGCTCGCAGGCCTGACAGGTAGAGGGTATCTGGGAAAATGCATGAGCTGCACTCATCCCTGAACACATCCCAGCTCTTCTCCTTCTCATTCCCCTGCAACGTGTCGCGGTGCAGCTCATCTCTGGACCTTGTTAAACGCAGCTCTAGTGTGGCCTGACAGCAGCCCTCTGCTGCACTTTCTTTCTCATCTCCGTGCTCAGCCGTCAGACTGCCACCGGAAAGCTGTCAAGACTTCCCTCTCTTTCTGCCTCGCAGCACTTTTCCCTCAGCGCTGCCTAACAATAGCAATATTTTACTGCACGGCACGCTTCGTGTATCTCCTCTGCCGTCTTCTTTTTTTTTTTTTTTTCCTTTCCTTTCCTTCTGCTGTCTATTCATTAACAGGCCATTTCCACCTACGCATCACACGTCAAAGCCTAGCCTCCTCAGCTCTTGGTATAATATGTCTCATCTTTGTTAACATCTGTTGAATGACAGCATAAGCCCCCGATGTCATCGGCCCCTTGCCAATAATTCTTTTTTTTCCCATTAACAGCGTCTTCATGTCTGCGTCAGACTGATTACAAGACAATATGTTACAAGCATAAATCTGGCAGTCGAGGCATGTTGACATTATCGGGTGAAGTCTCTCATGATCACATCCTGACATCAGGATGTCACACTGAGACCTCAGAGTTCAAGCCCTTGACGTATAAACAATGCAACACTTTTTCTTTTTTTCCCCATTTCATTTAATTGCTACTTTTTTTGTCTTCCCTTAAAATCTTCATTTTAGCAAAGTAGCAAATATACACAAGATTCGCAGATGTTCATCTGTTTGTTCTGGCTGTGTGAGTTGCTGACACAGACAAAATCTGACAAGGATATGTAAAACAAAAATCCCTGCCTTAGTCTTATCTGCCGGCTTTGAGTTCAACACTCAGTCTTGTCCTGTGCCTGGTTTCCAAACATGACAGACTGTCGCAGTGGCCTCTGTTCAGAGAAATACATCACATCTGCTCTTTTTAGTAGCACACAGGGACCTTTTTCTTTTTTTTTTCTTCTAAGTGACAGTTCTGGTCCTGATTTAATTCTAAAACAGCAAAAATTAGTTTATTTGAAGAATATTTGATTACTTTTAGGAGATAACATGTAGCTCCTGTAGTGTTTCATCCCTGCTGTTGGCAAAAAGCATCCAAAGGAATGGGTGAGCTACGTGTCTACATCGAACCCACAACAAATGTGACTGTACTTTTTCCTTTTTACATACAGAGGTTGGACAATGAAACTGAAACACCTGTCATTTTAGTGTGGGAGGTTTCATGGCTATATCGGATCAGCCTGGTGTCCAGTCTTCATTAATTCCACACAGCACCAGTCAGAGCAGAGTGAAAAATTCAGTTATCAGGGTAAGAACACAGTTTTGCTTAAAATATTGCAATGCAAGCAACAACATGGGTGACATATCAGAGTTCAAAAGAGGACAAATTGTTGGTGCACGTCTTGCTGATGCATTTGTGACCAAGACAGAAAGTCTTTGTGATGTATCAAGAGCCACGGTATCCAGGGTAACGTCAGCATACCACCAAGAAGGACGAACCACATCAAACAGGATTAACTGTGGACCCAAGAGGAAGCTGTCTGAAAGGGATGTTCAGGTGCTAACCTGGATTGGATCCAAAAAACATAAAACTACAGCTGCTCAAATCATGGCAGAATAAATGTGCACCTCAACTCTCCTGTTTCCACCAGAACTGTCCATCAGGAGCTCCACAGGGTCAGTATACACGGCCGGGCTGCTATAGCTAAACCTTTGGTCACTTGTTCCAGTGCCAAACATCAATGTCAATGGTGCAAATCTTGGGCTGTGGACAATGTGAAGCATGTATTGTTCTCTGATGAGTCCAGCTTTACTGTTTTCCCCACATCTGGGAGAGTTACGGTGTGGAGAAACCCCAAAGAACCATACCACCCAGAGTGATGCATGCCCAGAGTGCAGCATGGGGGGTGGATAGTGATGGTTTGGGCTGCCATGTCATGGCATTCCCTTGGTCCAATACTTGTGCTGGATGGCTGCGTCACTGCCAGAGACTACCGAACCATTCTGGAGGACCATGTGCATCCAATGGTTCAAACATTGTATCCTGAAGGTCGTGCCGTGTATCAGGATGACAATGCACCAATACACCCAGCAAGACTGGTGAAAGATTGGTTTGATGAACATGAAAGTGAAGTTGAACATCTCCCTTGGTCTGCAGTCACCAGACCTGAATATTACTGAGCCACTTTGGGGTGTTTTAGAGGAGCGAGTCAGGAAACGTTTTCCTTCACCAGCATCACGTAGTGACCTGACCACTGTCCTGCAGGAAGAATGGCTTCAAATCCCTCTGACCACTGTGCAGGACTTCTATATGTCATTCCCAAGACAAGTTGACGCTGTATTGGCTGCAAAACGAGGCCCTACACCATACTAATAAATGATTGTGGTCCAAAACCAGGTGTTTCAGTTTTATTGTCCAACCCCTGTGTATCCTCCTACTTTTGTCTTGAACTTTTTCCAGCCAGATATCTTTCTATCTGTAAATGTCTGCCCAACATTCATCAGCTCTAGATCACATATTCGGCTCAGTTGCTACGTGTGAGCTACATAAACGAAGCATTACAAAAAAAGAAAACTCTTCAGAAAAGAAACCACACCACCACCTAGCGTTTGGGGGTGTAATTACAGAGCGACATAAACAACAATGGACAAGTAGAAACACCAACTAGGACATGGGTCCTGCATTGAGGCTACGGGCGTAGTTGCTCTGTAGAAACGTAAATCCCACTTATCTTTTGAATCCTGTCCGTTTTCTCTTCTGACATCTGCATATGGGTTTGTCACATGAAACTAACTGTCAGAGCATCAGTTGAGATCATGGCAGTGGCAACTAAGAGACTCAAATTGTTGAGGGATGGAAAAAATTATTAGACCACCCTTGTTTTCTTTAGTTTCTTGTTCATTTTAATGCCTGGTACAACTAAAGGTACATTTGTTTGGACAAACATAAGGATAACCACAAAGATTGCTCATAAGAGTTTTATTTAAGAGCTGATATCTTACCATTTTCCATGGTTTTCTTGATTATAACCTAAATCACTTAAGTTTTTACATCAATAGTTATGGCGTTGTACTGCCAAAAACACTGCTTTTATGCATTCAGTGTTTTCTTTTCTGTCTGTTTTAGTCACATGATGACGTTTAGTGGTATCAGGTATTAAAATAAACAAGAAAGTGAAGAAAAAATGGTGATCTAATAATTTTTTCCATGACTGTAAAAACTAGTATGATGAGCGACTTTAAGAGGCACAACAGAACTTTTTCAGAGATGTAACTGCTCTGACCCAATATCACTCTTAAGAGGTGCTGACAGTCTACTACAACCTCAAGTAAGCTTGCACTTATTCCCAACAACAAGTTTCATAATGATAATAAAAAAGCAGGTCCATTAAAGGCAGGCCTGGCGTCCTCGGACTCGTGCCTCAAATGATATTTGAAAGTTTCCGGATCTCAAGACTGATGATATATTAAAACGCTGATTCCATTCATGCTTTAAAGCAAACGTATTATGAAAAGATTTTTTCCGTGCTTGAAAGTACATGTTCTGAAGTCTGAAGTGACCACCATCTCAAACTCGGATGTTACACAACCCTATCATTTTCGTTGGGGCAATCTAAATCTGAAAATATCTCATTCAGCCAGCTATTAAGATCTTCAAGGAAGTGTGATATCACCTTTTCCCATCTTTGCCAGCTCCAAATTACATATATTGTGACATTTCCTGTATCTAGAAATTGGGTAGCACAAAGCTGTAGCACCCTCGGAAGACAGTACTAAAGTGGAATCAAGTGACTGGCTCCGCCCCTTTTAATGGCTGTTATGAAAAGACCTATTACTTTTGTACTGTTTCACTGCTGTATTTTGAGTAAAACATGCCAAAGAAAGCTCCCTGAGAGCTTTGGAAAACACCAGAATAAGCCTCATTTACACCCACAGGAATATGGACATGATGGCTCACAAAAATAAGCAAGCTATGGTTTGATTTCCCTTTATTTCACTCGTCATTACCTGGTACCAGAAGCTATCTAAACTTGGTACACACGACTCGCATGCATGAACATACAGAGAACGAGACCGAGCTCACCAGGCACGTTCTTGCTAGCACTGAATAGTAGCTAGGTGGTGTTGCTGATACTTAGAAGCTTTTTCTCAAGCAAGAGGGTGTATGTGAGGCTGGAGCAGTTGGAGAAGTTACCTCTTGTTACTGCCGCATCAGCAGCAGAACTACGCTCCCTGCTTCTTCTAAATTGCCCTGACCTTCACGTCTACTGCCGTGTGTCAGAGGAGAAGCTGGAGCTGGAGCTCACACCAAATTAACATTGAATTCATAACCTGCTCAGTTGGCTAAAGTGCTGTTATAAAACATGCAGACACTGCTAACATTTGTAAAACACAGCTCAAACAGTAGACCGTGATGGAAGGTGCTCTTCCTTGAGCTGGGGCTTCAATTGCTGCCAAGCGTCTTCATTAGGAAAAATGGGTCCGCAAGGAAAACTGTTAGGAACCTGCAAGTTTGTTTGTTTTGTTTTTCCTTTTCTTCTACTCATTTTACTCAGAAGTTGTTGGCAACAAGTGAAAGTGTTGTACTGCTGCTGGCAGGTGGTATGAAGTGGGAGTTTTCTAAGTCAGTGGAGCCTACCAGGTCCGACATTGTAAATGGAGACATGTCGGGTTAAAAGAAATTTGTAATTCCAGCCTCCACGGCTTTTCCTCTGACCCCCACTAATGATGGAAACACAATTTTCTTGAAGGGAAGAAAAAAAAAAATCAGTCTACAGTATTTGGGTGTTTTGAGAGGACTACCAAGCCAAACTCAAGGCTGTCATTTTCTCTTTTGGGCCTCACATCATGCTTCAACTGCTGTGTCTTCACAGTTGATCGCACAAAGCCCCCCCCCCAACACACACACACCAACACATTGCAAACCAGTCGTTATGAATTGTGTCGTGTATTCCTGTTCAATGTTTGCCAAAATATTTCACAGACGTTTCATTAAGGTGTCATAAAGTTGTTGACCTCTGTAAACAAAAGGGGGTAATATGTCTCCTTTAATGTGTTTTATTTAATAGAGTTTTGTTTTATTGAAAGTGGTAAGTATGTTTGAGAAGGTCTGACCTTGGAAGATTGCTGTTGTGACTTTTTAATGAAAAATCACTGAGGTATATATTCTGATGTGACGCTGATGGATAACATCGAGCTGTCTCGAAGGGCCTTTAGTGTCCCTTGATGGTAAATGGACATATGACTTTATTCTCACATTTACAGGTGAAACAATGATTCAATTTACTTTAATTCAATTCATAGTACTTTATTGATCTTCAAAGGGAAATTATATGTTGTAGTAACTGTCATGATATAAGTTTCTTCAGAGAGTCATTGTAGCTCCAACACTGTATTTGCCTGTAAAGACAGAGATGTGAAGATCAGGGGGATGAGTGGGTGCAGATTGGCTTGTTTACTCAACTGTGTATCTCATAGCCATATTGCTCAATCATTTGCATATCTCCTTGGCATTTTTAGAGACCTAAAAAATAAAAACCCACTCAGTGCTCTTTTGTCCTGCAGTTAAAATTCAACATTCATTCAAACACTTTCTTGTGGACTGAGACCCTCGACAAACAGACGTTCAGGACAGAACATTGACACGCCCCCCTGATAAATCACGGTGGCTTTACTTTGAAGGGACTGGGGATTGGGCAGGGACAGCTAACATGACAGTCTTATCCCCTTGGCTCCGTGTGAAAGTGATGTCTCTGTCAGAGATGAATCACATTTGCGCTCCAGAGGGACCTCCTGGCCCCTCTCTGAAATTATACATTATCATGTTGCTTAAAGCCAGGCCATCGTTAATATAGTCAAAGATTCCTCTCTGTAAGGTCATGTATCTTGTGTTAATCCATCCATGCATACATAATTAGCTTTTTTTCATGTTAAAGTAGGGAACTTAGCAAAAAAATTGTACGAGTCATGACAGTTGTATGAAGTCCAATTTTAGCACAGCCGATGCAGTGATGGATGAGTTTCTGAGCTGAGAGTAATAAAGGGCAAAAACAGACACAGATTTTCAAATACAAAAGTTCTTAGAGTTTTATTATACTCAAAATAATGTTTGTGTTCCATTATAAACTTCCTGATTAGATTTTTTTTTTTTTTTTTGAGAAAAATGCATCATTTTACATATTTTGAAGTATTTTTAAAACAGAATCTTGCCTTCTTTTGGTTATTGTCTCATGTTGCAGTTACGCCTTTTATTTGATAACAGGCTCCTATATCACCCCCTGGAGAAGAAGTATAACACTGCTTTCAGATATACAGTAAACCCTGATGCCCTGTATGAAACTACCTCATCCACTGGTACATACGCAGTGCTGATGACGACGGATTTTATTATTTTTTTAAAGTGACTTCAATCCATTAATGTGATTTACCTCAATATACGCCTCCACAGTGATTGAGCTATTCTATACGAGCTGACTGCATCTGCGTCACTAATCTGCAGGCAAATTTCCTCCTCAACTCATCAGCTAACTGTTCTTGATTTTGTTTGTCACTCCAGTTTCCTTTCATCTTTTTTTCCCAGATTTGTCACATTCCTGTTGAACTGTGGTGATAGTAAAAATCACACAGCAACGTACATGATTTATTTAAGTTACTGCACCGTTCATTTCTCACACGCTAAATGCTCTTCTGAGTTTCATCCTCGGCGTGCTCTCAGATACGACCGCTGACCCTGCTAGAGGGGCTAGAGGGGAAAAGCTGTGGTCATTTTGGATATATTCAGATCACCTTAGTGCTAAATTTCTGTCTGAAACGAGTAATAAACATTCACACCTACAACACCAGTGCTTTTGTCCAACAGATAACTTCTCTTTTCCTCGATGAGACACTACATCCCTAAATCAGCTTTTGAGCCTATTTCAACAACAAACATACATGCCGGAGGCTTATTTTTTTTCTCCCCACTGTCGCCTCATGCTTGCTCTGCACCAAACTGAAGATTTGGTGTAATCTGTTGGTAAACTTCCACAGCTTCCTGCCCAACATGCCTTGAGATCACTTTG
The DNA here is from genome assembly GCA_018398805.1 of Hirundichthys speculiger. Classification (NCBI taxonomy): domain Eukaryota; kingdom Metazoa; phylum Chordata; class Actinopteri; order Beloniformes; family Exocoetidae; genus Hirundichthys; species Hirundichthys speculiger. The sequence goes on along the minus strand of JAGFBZ010002435.1, from coordinate 265,666 downwards.
TTGAGAACTGGTGCAATGCAAATAAAGGTGAACTGCATTAAACTGAATATGACTTTGTAAGTAGATGGATGTGCGTTGGGATAACTTGTGGCACCTACGGGTACCAAAAACAAAAGTTCTGCAAGTTCTGACTTTTTTTTCTTTCCATTTGCTGAAAACTTTCAGGGCAAATTCTAATATTTCAACTTCTACTTTCACACAGGAGTTTTTTTTTTATGCTACTTTTAGAAAAAAAAAAGTGAGAATTGCAGAGCTGCCCAGAGTCGCAGTGTCATGATAAACCAGGAGAAGACTCCATTCACGTCTGCTTTGAACCTCTTTTCCCTTCCCTGAGCCTGTGAAAAGTTATATTATACGGGAGAAATGGTCTCCATTGGTTGGTAGGACGAATTCATATGATGAAAAAAGACCACATTGACCACATTATTGCATCCATATTTGACAGTATGGTTTTCAAAAGAGTTGGTTTTCCTTTTTCACTTAGTTTTCAAAGCAGTTATTACTTCTGGAAGTTATAATATTTCTTTCACATTTACAGTGGATTTAATCTTAGCTCTGCCTCACTTCACTTTGTGTCTTGCTGCTGCTTTAACATGAAAACATTTGACTTTGAGTTGCATAATAAGTTACTTTAGCCCTCATTTGCGAGAGAGCTGCCCAAATTTTATGCATCTCAGCGTGGCTCTGTTAAATTTTTAACACGCTGCCCTTAAAATAGTCCAAAAACACATGAAACAAAGACGCACAGACAAGCATACAAAAATGGATTTCTGCTCGCCCCTTACAACATTGATGAACCAGATGCTATGATCTGAAATAAAGATGTATCAAGATCAAACAGGTTATTTAGGACATGATGGACCAGAGCTTAAGATTGAATCCCTGAGATAATCGCGGTCTCTTGCAGGGGCATCAGCATGCAGGCGAGGACACAATTAGAAGACGGACGGGGGGGACAGATGAGGTCCTGTTTGACACACATCTGACACAGCCCTTGCCCAAGCAGATGGCTCATGAATAACTGAAGGAACCGGAGGTCGGCAGGCAGAGGAAAGAAAAACAGCAACGTTTTCAGGGACTTATATACATGCAATTCTCTCCTCGTCAGCGAGAATAAAAGAAATCAGTCGTGATGCTAGATTCAGTGAATTATCCGGTTTCAGCATAACTGCAGTAAGCAGGCAGGTGGGCTTGTCTAACTAGTGGGAAGCGACAGGAGTAACAATTGGCAGTGGGCTGCCAATATCCTGACAGTGAGAGAATGAGCTCACAATCTTGAGGGGTGTCAGATCGAATCTCTGGTCGACTGGCAAGCAATTGAAAAGGAAAGTGGAGGTGAGTAGTTCTCCCTTTCAAAACTGCCATCAAATTACCATCGACCCCTCAATGATGCACTGACCTCCCAGCTGCTCATCATCGCTCAGCAGGGTTCCACTCAAGGCTGTGCTGTGCTCAACATTTGCAAACTGCTGCTGCAGTTCAACACGGCAAGGAATACTTCATAAAACTCACCGCAGCGAAAGCGTACTTCAGTTTTCTAATGCAAAGAATTTAACAGTGGTGTGGTAGCCTATAACCTCTGTGCTGGGCTGTAATCTTTTAAGTATTCATTCATGTAATATGATTATTATGATTATTGTCATAATTTTAAGGGTATACATTTTTACAACCCTGCGCAGGAGGTTTATGAGCTTATCTGCAACAGGGGATTTTTTTTTGCTGCCAGCAAAGCTAAAAAAAATGATATTGTTAAGAAAGTTTGTGCCCATGGTGTGCTTTGTCAGTATACAGTGTGAGATGAAGTAAACATACTAAAGACTATTGGCTCTATTTGACTACAGATACACAGCCCACTGGAAATGTACATTTACTGGGTATTCTTATTTCCCTGTTCGGCACAACATCAGTATCATTTGTGTGCGACTGTATCATCAGCATTTAGAGAATGTATTATTTTTTTCACTGGAGGTTAACTTGAGGGTAACAGTTTCAATTACTGTGCTGTCAGACAAAAGCTTCACTCGAGCCAGGACAGTTTTACCTGCTCTGTTGACACGTGCGTGTCATCTACAGAGACTTGAACATGCTTAGGATTTAAAGGAAAAAAAGGTTAAAGTTGTATTTCAGTTTGTTTATTAGATTCCAGTTTGTTTTTCTTGACAAAATAGTTTTTGGCAAAGAATAAACTTTGATTGTGAGGTTCTGCAGGGCTCTGTGTTTGGGCCACTTTGTTTTACTTTACATACGTCCTGCGGGCAACGTCCTCAGGGGTTACAAATCAATTTTAATTGTTATGCAGATAATACCCAGCTGGAGAAATTATAATTTCAATTTCTCCTCTTTGGCTATCTTTTTTCTTACAGTCTCATAGTTCCTTATAATCTCTTTCCTAAGGGCAGTGAGTTGCAGCAGATCCATTTTTGAGCTTCTTCCCTTTTATGGTTCTTTACATTAGTTTCATTAGTTTTCCGTTGGGACTACCCGCCCCAAAAGAAAAAGACTTGTGTTGGTGCTGAATGTCATGCAAGTAGAGGACATCACAAGAAGAGCTGTCATTCCATCATCCATTCCATCTCTATGGGGAATATGAGATCTTGAGATGAGCTGGTGGTGCTGACCCAAAACCAGTCAGGATACTGGGAGTGATTATGATGTTTGCAGATATTTGGCTGACTACAGTAACACCGGACACCAGTTCTATACTGGAAGGATTTTATCTCTCACCAACAGAACGGTGGAGAGCGAGGGGAGGGGGGGCAGTAAGGATTTTAAACTGCTAGCTGTTAGCGTGAGGTTTTGCTATTTAGAAAGCGGTAAAAGTGTGTGTCTGACTCTACTACTGTCGACGCTGCCTGTGATGTCCTCCACTTCGTCGCAAGTAGGCTACAGACACAGCATCCCCCTCTAATCTGTGGTGACTTCAGTCATACCTCTCCATCCTCCACTCTGCCCATCCTCACCCAGTATTTACCTGCCCCACTAGAGACAAAAAAAAGGGTTCTTTGCCAGCGCCAAAGAGCCATTTACTTGATCACCTCTCATTGCTCTTGATAGGATTGGATCACAGTTTAGTTTAGCTCCAGCCTGTGTACAAGCCTGTTGAGCGCAACCATCTATGACCCATACAGTGAAGAGGGCTGTTTTCCTCAGGGGGAAGACTGACAGTCTCCACAGGCTACATATCAGACTTAACCAGCTGCTGTGTGGAGAACGATATAGCCTCTGCTAACCAGGAGTGTACAGTCCTTCTCCGACAACATGAATTAACCCTGACATACAGGCTGTTCTTAAAAGGAGGAAAAAAATGGGGCTTTAAAGACAGGAAGCAAACGGGAGCTGAAAGCTTTGCAGTATTAGCTGAGGAGGAAGATAAGGGAGGAAGGGGGGGAAACAATTACCGGAGAAAGATGGAACAGCTGCCGCAAAAAACCTGTGAACCGTCTCAGGCGGTAGATCAGACCCCGGGATCAGTCCGTCACCCTTTCCCCGGCCTTGTCATCCCTGCCCCACTCCCACCTCCACCTTGACACCCTTTTTTCTACAGCTCTCGGCTCTCGGCAGCCATCCACCGTTGCCCATGCATCCCGTACGCTGCCGTTATTCTGCTGAGAAATTTCATCCTCAACACCAGCAGCCAGCAGTTCTTTGGTTTTGTTTTCATTCCCGTTTCCTGCCATCTCTTTTTCCAAATTTGCCTCGTTCCTGAATGAGTGCTCTGATGGATTGTGGTGACACACTGACATGGTCATTTGTAATCACACCACTCTGTCAAAACATGCAAACACTTTGTTTTACTCAGTCTGCCTTAAATGATTACCGTGCATCACTGCAGAGGGGGTCCCGGATCATGAGCTGCGTCTGGTCTAATGTCGTTGACACGCTCAGATGGACCACGTTGGTGCTGTTTGACCAGCGATTAGCGACGTACTGGGAAGCTAAAGACACGAAAGGCAGCGGCGTCTGGCAGCATCAGCTCCAAGTTCTTCCGGTTCTGTGCAGACCAGCTGTACAAGATACTGGAGTACGTTTTCAAGATGATCCAGATGCTAAAGAGGGTAACAGAACTGTGGAAAACATCTTGTCGGACCCCAACAGCTGCAGGCCTTGACATTGATCCTTTCCATTCTGATTAACCCTATAGTTCCTTTTAGTGATGATTTTAGACCAAGGCCACTTGGGAAACATCACACAGTGTCTTAAAAACTTCTCCTCACTCTGTTCACTCGGTGTATTCTTATTTATGGAAAAAAAGGCTTAAACATTAGATGTAGAAACTTCTCAACCAAGCTGCATAGCTGTAGCCTGGCCTACCATTACCTTTTTATCTTGGCAAAAGTTCTTGGGTCTGGTACCCCTCCCCTTCCTTCCTTTCAGTCCACCAGGACTAAAAGTACAGAACTGATCACAACGGGCCAAAGGCATCTATGAGCCACGATTCAAAACGACCAAGATGGCTGCTAATAATACCTTGGATAAACAATTGTTTGCTGTAAAATCAACAACAGTCATTCACCAGCATTCCTGCAGACAGTTCTGGATATCTTTTTACTGATGCTGATCTACCTGTTCCTCTGCCTTTTGTCTTTTTCTTTATTCCTCTGGCTGGTTGTATGCCAGTATATTGGCATTCAGAGGCAGTTTTTTGTGGTACTGCCTCATAGAAATCAGTCAAATCCAGAGAAACCCGACTGATTTTTCATGTCAAAGGGGAAAAAACATCCGGAAGGCCGGCCAGGCTAGTGTCGCTGTATCAACACATTAATAACACCAAAGCCATCACATTGATTTACATGATTAATTTTTTCAATGTAATCAGACAAAAATTATACAAAAAATTAAGTAGTCATGTAATTTCTCTAAAACGACTTCTCTAATCTGATGACCAGAATGTAGCCAGTGATGCGTGCAATCATCCTCACTGAAAGGCTACATGCAAGCTCACTCATATAAAACAATGACAAAACTGTCTGGATTAAATTTTAATCAAGCACTCCCTACTCTGCAGTGCAACAGAAAATATACCATGCCCACTACAGTGGGCACCGTGTATCAAAGAGCTAAGTAAATTACATCTACCATCACTTCCGGTGTATATGGGCTGCACTCTTGCAACTAATAATAAATTCAGCCCCTAAAATGGTACTTATTTTTCTTTTACATGACATCTGTGATGGTTTAAATAGAGCTAGGTATCCTTAAATGCCTCTAAAATGGATTAATTAATATGCGGTGGAAGAGTGCCATTGGATTAAGAGGGGGGTGGGGGGGAAATGGCATATTACTCCAAACTCTATTGTATAGCTGGCAGCAAACCAAGCAGTCCTCAGTGTTGCTGTTGCTGCTCATTATGAAATGTTCCATGGAAGCATGGAGGGCCCAGGGAGACGAGTCTACCCCGAGAGCTTCTGCAGAATAGCTCGAATCCAGCTCCATGCCCGCCTCCACGTGTCACAGACATGGGCAATTTTCAAATGTGAAACCATGTAAAATGCATAATTCAAGTAAAATAAACTGCAAATAAAGCCGGAATCTCACAAACATGAGTGTGTGGGAGTGTCCAGATACACTCCTCAAGTCACAGAAGGCCAACAACCCAGAATGCCCTACTTTAACTTTTATGCCACCCGGGCTGCCAGCAGTGCAGTCAAGCATTTTTTTTTTTTTTTTTTGTTTAACCGAGTGCAAAAGGCTTTATCTTATCTACACATCGCTGGAGAGGAAATAAATAACTGTGGCTGCCAAGGGCACAGCCCATATGTCGAGATGTTGCTTAGCTTTCAGGGAGATATTAGTACAAGTGTTAACATTTACACAGCCTTCTGTTATTTGTTTGTATTTAAACATTATGTCCTTTTTATAGAATTTGAAAAGATCGCACAAGCGTTGGGAAGCATTATTTAGACTTTAACTAAATATTATCAAAGTGTTTCTGCAAAGTATGTTGCTTGGTCGTATACGTACTCAGCAGTGGCATATGACGGCATTTAAAATAGAAGATTGCATTTTCAAATGCCACAGTTTAAAAAATAAAAAAAGATCTCAGCATTTGGGTTTTGTCATTTTAAAATTGTTTGGAAGTTTTCCCTGTTTCTGGAAAAGGTTTGGATAACCCCACAGTTTCACATGGATGCTCAGAGGAGACTGCCACTGATTTATGTTTTCAGGAGGTATGTTCTGCTGACTTCCTGAATTTCCCTGGTTATTCTTGTGTGAAGCCTCTGTTCATTTGGTTTACTTTAGTATTTTGCTTCTGTGTGATATCCGTTTGGGCTCATCCACTTGGCAAAACCAGCTTAAGAGCACAGGCGTATGCATCTTGTCTCCTCCTGTGTCTTGTTCAGTATATTTGTTAATACAGTTCTGCGTCTCCTCCCTTTGTCAGTCTGTTGACCGTCATGGCCCTTTGTTAAGTCTGTGTTCCACCTGTGGAGTTCTCCTGGGTCACCACGTCTCTCCTGTGTTTTCTGTTGATGCACAATCAGTAGTTTTCACTGAAGTTCCTGTGCAGGGAAGCTTTATTTACACCAGCCATGACATATTTTAGGTCTTCCTCAAAATTCTTGCACGTTAATCCAGATAGAATATTTGTGTTGGGGTTCATTGTTTCACTAGTTTTTGGTTGTTTTATATAGGGCCGGGCAACGATTAAAATTTTAATCGCATGATTTCCCTGATTAATCACGATTAATCGCATTGTATACAGAAAATCAAATAATGAATTCAAAGGTAGTGTAAAGGTCACTTTTATTTAAATGTTCTGCTGCCACATGAACTAAAGTGCCCTAACATTTGTTGTTCAAACATTTTAACATCAGCACTTGCCAGTAACACATATTTAGTGTAAATCTCATCCTAAAAAATGTCAAATAAAATAAAGCTTATTGCCACTGCCAGGGCATTAATGTCATCCTGGTTTTTTTTTTTAATGAAAAATAAAAAGTCTACCAACAAAATCCTAACAACAAAGGAGTATGAAAGTTTTTTTTTTTCAGACAGAATTGTTAATATTGCTACTTGAGTTGCTACCCGAACTGTAATGTACACGGATTTTTACCGTTCTCCAGGTCTGTTTTAGCTTTTCCGCATATTTACCTGCCAATTCTCTTCCGGTTCTGCAGCAGCCAGTAACATACTTTTCAAAACAAAAGCATGTGAGCAACATGCGTTAACGCACGATAAAATAAATGTTGCCATTAATAAATTAATGCGTTAACGCGATAATAACGAGTTAACTTGTCCAGCCCTAGTTTTATAATTTCTATTTTGAGTTATTCATGATGTGCGTCAAAACACTTTCTTTGATATAAAACACAAAAAGATAACATTACATTGAAGAAAAACAGTGGCCTTTTTTATTTTCTTTACTATTTCCTGACATATGAGCTCTTCTGCATTTTCTGCATTATGTACATAATAAATAGAGTTTCAGTTGTTTGCCAACAGACACTGGCATAGTTTACTTCCAGCAATGCGCCTACATCTGAGTTTATCATACTTTACGTGACAGCCTTGAACGTTAATTCCAATCCAAATATGGAGTTGTGGTCTTTCAGGCGGTTCAGGCTCTAGCAAGTACTCGGTTAAAGTACTACTGTGATGTGTGTAAGCCAACAAGGTTGAATGATTCACTGCTCTAATATCTACGAGTAATAACAGCCCTGGTAAATATTGGATGAAAGCTTCAGATCGTGTTAACAGGTCACCGTGTTGCGTGTCACTTGGCGTGTTGGAGGGCAGCGACGGCTCCGACAGACCTACAGGTTTGTTCATGTGAAGGAGAGGAAACGAACTGGCGGCGGCGGTTTAACAGAAGACGTTGTGCAAGAGTTTGATGTCACTTTAGCTTGTATTTGCTGTAGGCACACTTGAACTCTCAAAGAGTGACTTTTTTTTTCTATTCCTGGTATAGAGTAAAGTAGGTGCAAACATTATCCACTTCATATCGTTCTGACAGCTTCATTACTGCAAAATACCTGCTTGGCAGGGGGCCCTCTTAGAACCGGCACTTGTGCTTGTCGAAAAACTAGCTTTGGATGAAGTGTTGTGTTTGTGTGAGTCACAGCTGGGGAAAAAAAAAAAATACATCAAACAAACATTTAATCTGTGGCCAGTTTAGACTAAACCAAAGTCATTCTCTGAGTGATCCATTAAGTCTTTTTCGTCGAATTGCCGGGCAGGAAATAATAGCTGGAGGGAAACTTGAAACGATTCAACACTTTTTCCTAACGAAAGAAAGTTGGGTGTCTGGGACTTCGGACTGGTGCCGTGTGCTCGTTTTTCTATTTGAAGCCAGAGGCACCTTTTCAAAAAGAGCTTCAGGGACATGGTTTACCGCCGTGTTGTTTCAGCTCTTCATTTAACAACGTTTTGTAAGTAACTAGGGACTCTGGAGACCAATTGTTTCAGCACTGAGAGTGGGAGGAAAAAATAAAATAAAACTCTTAGTCACAGTCTAATATACGGTGGCAAATAAAGCCGTGCAAACTTCTTGTAATTAATTGGTTTTCTGCATTAATTTGCCATGAAATGTGATCCGATCTTCATCACAGGACACAGTGTCCTTCAATTGATAACACACATTTGTTAGAAATAATGTTGTGTGTCTTGCACAAACTAATTAAATGTTCATAGTGCTGGAGGGAGAAAAAAAAGTGACTTCTTAGTTTGACAAAAGTTATATAGAGCCAGTAGTTTTTGCACTCCTGGAATCCAGTTAATGAAATGAGTTTACAGGTTTGGTTTAAGGCCACTGTGACGGATAAAAGATGCTCAAGCGTTTTAAGTTTGCTCTTCATAAGCAGCATCTGTTAGCATCAACCGTGGCTAACACAAATTAGCCCTCCGAAGACATAAAATCAAGAGTAGCTCTGCAGCAGATCTGCATGATACTGGAGAGGAGTACAGATTATAAAGCACGGTGGAGGGAGCATCATGCTTTGCTGCCTCGGGGCTTAGGTCACTTTCTATCATGATGGGGGACATCAAGGTTTTCCAAAATAACTCGCAGAAAAGTGAAGGTGGTTACCTGCCAGGTAAAGACCAGACGCTCGGTGATGTAGCAGAACAATGACCTTTGACCTCAGAATAAGAAACGTATTGTCTGGAGAGCAGCTTATGTTGCATCAACAGCTGTTCACGAGTTAACATAAATGGTTTCCAACGTCTACCACTGCAGAACTCTACATTTGCTGGCATGTGAACAGTTTTTTGGTAACAAGTCAGGCAGTTTTTGTGAGTTTTAAACCTCAGGCTTTAATGAGCTCCAAGAAGAACTTCAGAATTCAATAATTCAGAGGCGTAGGTTTTTTTTTTCCCCCCTTTTTCCATAGTTCATCATAAATGAATTCAGGTCCAGAGAATATATAAGACTCGCTGGTTCTTGTTCATGTCCTTTTCTGTGGTAGAGCTTAAACTTGGGTCTGTGGATGCGTCGAGGAACTGCGTCCGCTGAAAGCGATTTTTACAGAAGCGCTCCTGAACACATGACATATAATTCTTTGTAAATTTTCTATTTAAGTCTGTGTGGGTCCTGTGAGGACTGGGGCTGCTGATCCTTCCGCTCTGTTACATCCCAAATCCTGGTGGGATCACAGCTGAACAGTTCGCCCATGCACTCGTTCAGAGTAATGAACCGCTCTCCCTTCCTTGGCTCCTTAAAGACTCCGCCGCTGTGGCGCTCTCTCTTTATATCCAATCATGTCACTGACCTGTTGCCAATTAACCTAATCAGAAGTGAGATGTTCCACTAGGTCTTTTTCTTTCTTTGGATTTTAATGTTTTACTGCTTTTTTAAATCATCTGATGTCTGTTTTGAAATGTGTCTGATCTCAGAAATTAATTTATTGGCATTTATGCAGATTTTAATACATAATTTCTCTCTTTTTTTTTTTCGTAGTGTGTTCAATTTTTATTTTACTTACATGTAACAGTATTTCAAATGTTTTGGAAGATGGTCTGTATTTTTTTTAAATTTTTTTTCAAAGCCCTTGTAGCTGCGAAAGCACAGAAACATTTACAAGCACAGACATTACTCACTCTAAAGCAATGCACTGGTGAATGTGCTGGGCTATATTGACTAGCATTCATGCAAAAAGGCAACGGATGACACAGGCATTTTTCATCGCCTGAGGGCGAGATGGTGGAAACGAGCCTGGAAATAGTTCACAAGACAAACCATTATTGACACCCTTTTTTTTTTTTTTTTAACTGGCATAATGGGCTTTCTACGCCTCCTCAGTCATTGCAACTCTCCCAGTACTGCATTCATATTAGACTGCCCCGGCAGACCGGATGCAAATATGTCACCTGCAATCACCTCCACCTGTCTGAGACTGGGCGGACCCCCGGCAAGTGTCGCTCTAATCCACTTAAAAACAACCTCGGGTTTTCTCTCCCCATTGGAACGATTCATTTTGTCTGGCTTGAAACGAATATTTGCACTCAGATGAGAGCCAAAACGTTTGGAGGGAAAACCCCTAAAGGAGGAGGGGGGTCTTGACTCCAATAGATGGAAAACTCTGGCGTGATGATGTTGGGGGGGAGGGGCACGCCAAACTGAAATGGTGCCAAGAATTGCATGATTTGAAGTAGACTTTGATCTCTGTGGGATTAACGAGGAACTAAATCACTTTCTAGTTCTACAGTCATGGAAAAAATTATTAGACCACCCTTGTTTTCTTCAGTTTCTTGTTCATTTTAATGCCTGGTACAACTAAAGGTACATTTGTTTGGACAAACATAACGATAACCACAAAGATTGCTCAGAAGAGTTTTATTTAAGAGCTGATATCTTACCATTTTCCATGGTTTTCTTGATTATAACCTAAATCACTTAAGTTTTTACATAAATAGCTATGGCGTTGCACTGCCAAAAACACTGCTTTTATGCATTCAGTGTTTTCTTTTCTGTCTGTTTTAGTCACATGATGACGTTTAGTGGTACCAGGTATTAAAATAAACAAGAAACTAATGGTGGTCTAATAATTTTTTCCATGACTGTATATGAATCATGTCTTCAGCAGCACGAGTGCATAAACATCAGTCCCTACCAGCTACAGCTGCACTTCATTATAAAACTGAAATATTTAGAAATAGTGATTAATACAAGAAACACAGAGAATCTAGTATAACAACTGATCTGTGATGGTTTGCTGTGGCAGTATTTCAGTATATTCCAGTATATTCCACAGCACAGGGTCCTCCTCTACTATCTGTTTTTGTGTATTTGTGGGAAAATATTCTTAATATCTATGCACGGGTCTATGACTATACGTGTCAAAGCCAGACTGAAAGTAAAGACGTGACACCTTCTGGATTTTAGTGAAGTATAATTCCACTGGGTGGAGGAGCCGTCCAGCACGCTGCAGATGATGAGAAAACTGGCCCCAGAAATAAGATGGCAGAATGGATTTAAGCAAGAGAGACAGAGAAACAAGGAGAATACCAAAAAGAAATAGTGTTGTTGTTGTTTTACATATCAAAAGCCCTTGAAGATGCCGGGGAAGTAGATGCTTTGTCTCCCAGGAGCAGATGGCTGGAAAACGCATTACATGCTGTTCTGTCTGGTTATGAAGACCGCCAGTGATATCTATATCTATCTTTTCTACCACACTTTTAAGGACGCATTTTGGACAGTCTTGGATTTTTGTCCGTATGAGAGAGAATCAAACCAAATTAATAAATGCTGTAAGTTGACATGTGTATCAAGTAAGCAAACTCAAGAATGAGCTATGCGTTTGGTCAAACCGATGAAGTATCTCCACCGTAACGAAAAACCCGACGTCATCTCGGTTTGACGTGCACCTCCCAAGAAATGCAACAATGCCTTGTAACAATGCAACAATGTTAATGGCTAGCTTAGAAGAATTGCATTTCCTTCTACATCAGGGGTGTCAGACTCATTTTCACTGAGGGCCACATCAGCGTCATGGTTGCCCTCGAAGGGCCAGATTGACAGCATGAATGTAACAAAATGCAATGTAAATCAAAGTAAATTAAATTACACCTTATTATAATGTTAAATAACCATTTCTGTATTTATTATGTATATAAGTTTCAAACATCTAAGTCATTATTTTATTAAACTCAGTGTTTGTGGTTGTAAGAGTATCCATTACCTTGGTAAGCGATTATTTGTTTTTCTTGGAGGCTAAATTTAGCATAATTAGCTCCTTGTTTGCTGTTAAAATGCCGACGTAGATTAAACTCTTTCACGACTGACACCTGCCTCAAAAAATATACAGTTATTTCACCTCGAGTTACAAACTTTTGACGTTTTCCCATCATTCATGTAACTGCCTTCCTTGTGCATCAATTTTTCTTTTCTTGGACATGTTGGGGTTAGTTTGTAGTCTTGCTCATGGCTACCGTAATCATTGTGGGTAATTGACGAAATGCATGATGGGAGATGCAGTTTATTGTCAATATGCGCTTTAAAGTGGCATAAGCTCATTTTAAGTCTTAAAATATTGGTTTAAAATTTAAGCCAATAATGCACAAGCTCTCGAGGGCCACATACCAATGACGTAGCGGGCCACATTTGGCCCACGGGCCTTGTGTTTGAAATGTGTTCTACATATTTCCTGCTACTACGACTTTTCATTTTCAAACCGGGAAGAAAGAGGGATGACTGCAGTGTCACTAAAAAAATGACTGTTGCTCAACATTTATCAGCTCCAGCTCATATAACATCAAGGCTGCCCCAAACACAATTTTATGGGCAACGGCGCAGCGCCGTAACTGCCTGTTTGCAAAAGCAAAAAAAAACTCCCAAAAACCCAGATACATGAGTATTTAGATCTAGACCTACGTAAGATTTGCTTTATTTGCTCCATCATTGGGTCTAAGCGACATAAAGAAAGTTACAATGCTACAAAAAAATAAACAACCTGCACTGCCACCTAGAGTTTGGTGGTGTAATTACAGAGCAATACAAGCATCCGCAGTGGTTACATAGAGCCATAAATCATGTTGCACTGTGTACTATGCACACGGATCATGAAGCAGAAAACAAAACATAAGCATCCACGGATTACCATGGTTCTAAAACATTAAAACACAACTGCATTTGCTTCCTCACCAATGGATTTTTATTATTATTTTTGTAACCGTAGAAAACCACACAGAGAAAGTAGAGCAGATGGGCCATCACCACACGAGTCAGCTGGCTATTTGAAAATGCAAAAATCGTTTTCCCTTCAACAGTTGTGAATGTGAAAGGGGCTTGTCGCGACGCTCCCACTGAGTACGATCCCTCAGTCCTGCCTGTTCTCCGAACATTTTGCTTCATTTTCTTCAATCTCACTGCTTTTATCAGAATTGTTTCCAGCCACAGCAGGCGGACGGGGCGGCACAGCAGAGGACTGAACAAATAAAGAGACAAATTTTCTCCCTCAGAAATTGGCAGGGAACAAAACGGAGATAAAAGGAGGATGATAATTGGACTCGGATATCCAGACAGATGCAATCAGATTATATCAATTAATGGTGGTTTAAGTTTTCATCCAAAGTGCTCTGGCGAGGCCCGTCATCAGGCTCTTTTTAGGTGTGAATAAAGATTTCATCTTTATGTTTTATTTCTGTGTACTGTAAAAAAAAAAAAAAAAAAAAAACGGGTTCTGTTTTTGTCGTTGTTTGGCAGATTTTAATGTTAAACAGCATTATTGCAAATTTAATGTTAAATTTGCAATAATGCTGTTTTGTTGTAATTACAAGCATGTGGGTGGTTCAATCTCTCTTCTCATATCCGCAGCCGATTGACTTATCCCATGTTACGAGGCACGTACAGTGATCCTTTGCCAATTCGCAGTTTATGCTCTGCAGTTTTAGTTATTCGCTGATTTTTCAGAAATATATAATTAAAAAAAATAAATAAAATTGCAGATACATCACAGGATGTTGTGTGCATTCTCTCACAGTGAAGAAATGCTGTGGGCCAGCCTGGCCCCTTTAAGTAGGTGGCCTTATGGGTAATGATGTGGCCTTATGGTTAATGGAGTGTGTTTGTCGTGGGACGGCAGAATGAAAACGAGGTTAGATGAAAAGTGTAGTGAGCATCAACAGCAGCCCAGCGTGTATAGATTTACATTCTCTGTTAACCAACAGGAGCCCAACAATACAACCTGTGTGATGTTACAAGTTCCTGCAGTGCCACAATAAAGTGCTCGTTCCATGCAGAGAAAACCAGACTTTTTGTATTGTTGTTGTTAGCGTGTTAGCTGCTAATTACGAGCCAAAAATAGCACAATACCAGCGGTTTGTTTACTACGGTTCAGAGACCAGAGGCTGTGAAGGAAACAGAAAGACCACAGTTGAGCCTTTGTCTTGTTTCGCTGCAGTGCCTCGCTACTTTTTTGTGGTTTTTAAACATATTTTAAAAACACATTATGTAGGCTCTGTTGGGCTCTGGCTCCAGTTTGCAGATTTTGATTTACGCGGGGGGGGGGGGCGCCGGTCCCCATTAACTGCGAAAAACAAGGAATCACTGTATGTATGTGACAGTTGCCTTCATCTCAAAACGGCCTGCTGCTAAATTGCTTTTTAAGCGCACATGTGTGTGACTCATCAGACGAACAGCGGGGGGAGCGCAGAGACGCAACATGCCCGCGGGCGCTTATTCCAGATAGCCAGAGGACGGGAGACGTCCTGAGAGCAGCAGAAAATGAACAGAATAACAGATAAATCCGGCGGATCATTGTGCAAACGTTAACTAATTCTGTCCAGATTTCTTGTAGATTCATCTATTTTGGATGTGGAGGCGGCCCCGGAGGCATGTTGACCTGAAAAATACAAACCTCTCCCTTCCTTTCATCTTCTTCTGAGTCAGTTCCTGCAAGTTAGTGTACGAGGGCCAAATACCGCGAGACCCTTCTGCCGCTCTGCCCCGCGACGAGAGCTCTCTGTTGTTTTCCGCTCCCATCACGTTAGATTTCCAAAACAGCACAGTCAAAGGAACACATTCGGGTTTTGGTTGTGCTGTGAAAACTATTGACAGTCCAGTAAATATGTGAGTGGGCCACAGCGCTCTCTGAGCACATGTGGGTGGATTTGTGACATTGGAGAGGTAGAGCATCGCGCATCTGCGCCTGCCTCCACATACGTGTGATTCATTCTTTATCCCAGACCTTCGACTTTAACCCAAAGCATATGAGAACTGGTGCTTTGAGAGTGAATTTGGCCTCTCCTGCCGCCTCACTATTTTCCGTATATATATATCAAAGCGTGAAATAGAGACCTTTAAGCATGCTGTACTATTCCTATTATGGGCTATGGTTCATACAGTAATGAAAACCACTGCAGCTCCTTGTCAGAAAATGGAGCAGTGCTGGTGGACAGAACTGGGTGAACATAAGAGGTAAAAAAAAAGCACAGCACATGTAAGAGAAGACTAGTCTCTGAGAAGTGTCAGTGTCTTTTTAAGTCAAGGTTGTAGTCTTGAATGTCTTCAACCACTGCTCTAAACGCAGCCATCTGCATCTCATCTGAGATTATAAAGGTATGTACCGTATTTTCCGGACTATAAGCCGCTACTTTTGTCCCACGTTTTAAACCATGAGGGATATACAGAGATGCGGCTTTTCTATGAATTTTTCTTCAGCCCTCAGGGGGCGCTCTAGCAGGAAGTGCAAAAACCAAAAAACAAACCAAGTAGTTAAAGGCTATTCTGTTTTTGTTAAGTAGCCTATGTTGGCTACGCTACTCTACATTCATTTTGTGAACATCAATACCTGTTATTATTATTATTATTATTATTATTATTATTATTATTATTATTATTATTATTATTATTATTATTGGACAAACTGATTAATCCAGGTGTGCCTGACCATTGTAGCTACTCAGACACACCTGGATTTATCAGTTTGTCCAGTCAGTTTGTTGGTTCCCCAGCGGATTTCTGTGTTCTGAGTGGACCCGCTGCAGAGGTAAGGTTTTAATCTCAGATGCAGCCCGGACACAGCGTGGAGCCAGCAGGTCCGCGACCCGGCACTGAGTGCAAGTGGACCCCGGTTCGGGTCCATTTCGCGGGTCTGTTCCGGATGTCTTTGCTGTGTGGGGGGGTTTCAGTACACAGGAGGAGGAAAAATAAAGCAACTTGGTTTTAGTGTACAGGAGGAAAATGAATGAAAGCATCAATGACTTTTCTGTTTTGTTTGATCAGCACTTTTACTGCCATGTTACAGGCACTGTTCAGAAACAATCAGTTCAGGTAGAAAATCTTTCGATGTAAATATCTTATTTCTCAGCCTGGATATCAGTGGCTTATAGTCCAGTGCAGCGTATATGTGACAAAATCTATATTTCTTTCAAATTTTAGTGGGTGTGGCTTATATTCAGGTGCGCTTTTTAGTCCAGAAAATACGGTATGTTGAGAACCAAACTCACATAGCAGACACATTTGGGCCTAAATTTGGCTGCTTTTGGCACTTATCAGTCAGTTACAACACTGGCAAGTGTTATGTGGTTCAGGTGTGTCCCAAAGTTCATGAACTGGGAAAAGCTTGGGTTTTTTTTTTTAATTGCATTGTATGAGACGGATGTGTTGCGAGGACTGTGTGTGACCTACAGGCCAAAAGAAAATCAAGAGTTGGGATCATGTCTGGTGGACATGCATCCACACTGGCCTTGAGTCAACGCCATCAGTCAAAGGCAAATGTGAAACAAAAGTGAATGGGCCAGACGTTCTTTGCCATCTGAGAAACATCAAACACTGTTGGGGAATCTACAGGCAGGCCGGCTCATCTTTTCTCCCCACAAAGGTTCAAGCAAAGACCGGCCGTAGGACGCCTGAAGTACATCATCAAAAAGGCACATTTAGTGACTCTGGTAGCACACCTTCCATTCGGGTTATTCTTTTAGCTTCAATGAGTAAGGGTTGACAGAGAAGGATAATGGGCTTTGCAGCAGATATTTTTCAGGGGACATTCTCATCTTTTTTTTTTCACCTTGGCCCCCAAAAAGCGAAAGAAATGGCTGCAGCCGTGTTGATTTAATAAGCCCATTTCAGAGAGGCTCTCTAAGTGTGCGCTCCCTCCTTTGGAAAAATGAAAGGAGAAAGACTTGTGCATTATTTACCAGTCGCCTCGGTACCGCCGCGCCCTGCGCAGACAAAGCGGTCGGCTGCAGGAAAATGGATTTTCCTGCTGAAAAGCTCAGAAAGGATGTGATAACGGGAAGAAAGGACAGAAAGCAGAGAAGCACCGGATAAACACTGACAGATTAGCCAAGCATTGAATTAGTTAAATGTCTTCACGTCAGCCGGTCAGCTATCTCCGTGTCTTTGTCCTTTTTGGACTGATAAGGACAGGTCTTTACATCCCTGGATCAGTCACCTTTTTTTCCACCAGAAAGGTCAAACACTGGTGCAGAGCTCAACTCATGCTGGGAAGTCAATATTCTTGCTCTTTATCCTTGGCGTCGGGGTGATCTATATCTGAGAGCCGTGCCATCGCACGCCCAATATTCCCCGTGAGCACTTTAAAATCTCCCTCACACCTCCTCGGGTTTGCTCCCAGCGAGAGACCAGTACCTCGCAGCGGAGCGGCCATCAGATAAGACTGGAGCGAAGATCCAATAGTGGCAATCTCGCAGTGGCGCGACAGTGTCTCTGAACGATATGGCCGGTCGGGTTATCTCTCAATGCCCCTGTTATCTAAACAAACAAGTCACAAGATGAGTAGTAGGATCAACATACTGGCCAACTGAAGTTAAGTTTTATCCTGCACAAAAATAAAAAGGCAATTACGTACACGGTGCTTAACTAAACTACACTCCAGGTGTGCGTCCGCGCGAAGTTGTGTACAAGTATGTGTACAGCATGCATCACTGTTGTCACAATCCCAAAATGACTGTGGCACTGTAAATGATGAGCTGGCGCAATCTGAGCATCACTGTACCGTGGGATGACTCAACTGACAAGAGTTCCTGCATTGCTGCCTGGGTAATGAGCCCGTCCAGCCCTGGAGAAAAACAATCTGGTATTTTTAAACTGCATCTTTCAGCTGTTCCTTTTTCTCCCCGGAGCTCCGGCTTGTAAGCTCTCGGTGGCTTGTAATATGAATGCCATTTCTAGTACTCGTGCTAATGGGCTTGATATGTGTGAATAATATAAATGCATTACAGAGCTTTTAATGGTACTCGTGGTCCATTCATGCCCCGCTGATTTAGATTTAGTGCTCTGCACAATGCAACAGAATACCCTGTGTGTGCAAGCTCAACCGGTAGACTGGGGCTATTAGTGTCTTTTCGCGTTATAAAATGAAAATGCTGTGAGTGCTAAGAAGAGTAAATAGTTGCTGTTCCTTTCAAGAAATCACAGGTACTCTTGAACAAGGGTTGGCTCATGGACTATTTTTAGGGCTTCGGTCTGGTGGAGGCGTGATTATATTTATATAATCAGCTGTCACATGTGATCTTCTGTGTGATTGCAGTCAAGAAAGTAGTACAATGAAAATAAATGAGCATCTACCAGATACAACAAGCTATATCTGTAGAGCACAGTAAGCACCTCTTGTCTGTTGGACATGGTCTTCATAGCATTACAAGAGCATGCTGGTGCCCAGTAGCATGTCCCTGTAGGGCCCATCTGGGTTCAGAGTGGGCTTCCAATGTGTCCCATTGAGTTTCAGTGTTAAGAAGCCAATGAGGGTCAAATACAGAAGCCCACAGGGGATCCAAGTGGGCGAAGAAGGGCAGAAATTGTGTGAGTCACATGTAGTTGGTCACCAGTTAAAAAGCTGAGCAACATCTAGAAACCAGCTCGATTCCGCTCAGAGTCATCATGGCCAAAGGCAGACAGGGTCACAGAGAAACCTGAGGACTAACCCACTTGTAGCCCATATTTGCAGTACGACTGAACGATTTGAGGAAAATATGTAATTGTAATATTTCTGACAGATATTGGACTTGCTATTTGATTTGCAGTATAATTCAAGTCATTATTCATTGTATAATTGTTTTAAAATGACTGAAATGTTTCTAGACAAACACTGCTTTGTGTGCTTTTTCTTGGCTGCAACATTCACAAGTGTTGACTGTGGTGCTTCTGCAGATGTTGGCACATGTCCATCGTGTTTCCTCATGGAGTTGCAAAATACTCCAGAATAATCAGTTTTGAGCTACATAAATAATAATAATGACCTTCACCATATGCTGCTTGCAGTGAGTTAAAAATTTCACTTGCAATACAAAAATTGATTAATCTTTCAGTCCTAAATTGCAGCTGATATTCATAAATGCTGGCTGGGAAACTCAATAACAATCCTGCAGGTTTCCATCCTTAAACCAATAAATTGGGTCTATGTCATGTCCAGTGTTTACTAGAGGTGGGCGATACTGGGAATTTTGGTATTCGATACGACACCAAGTAAATACAAGGCCAGTATTGCCGATACCAATGTCGATACTTTTACATATTAAGCTTAATCTATCATGAAACTGCTGACCTTTTGGCTTTTTTTTTTTTTTTTTTTTTTTTTGTCTTTGGATTATTTTGTTAAAACCTAGGATAACTTTTCGCCAAACTTTATAGGTGACAGCAAAATATTTTATTATCACAATTAACATTTTTGTGTAAATATTGATTGGAGTTGAACTGTTCTGTTCTTAATGATTTTTCTAAGTGGGCGGGCCTGGGGGGAGGGGCCAGACTGAGTCTACCTGCATGCTTGTTTGGCCGGCGCCGCTGAGCCGCGTGATGATGCAACATCAAAAGAAGACATCAATGATTTCTTAGTGTTGTGGGAGAGAAAAAAAGCTTGAGTATCGATCTTTTTACACGAATATTATACCAGCATTGGTATCGATATTATTGATATTTGGATCAATCCGCCCACCTCTAGTGTTTACTGTGACTGTTTCCTGCAACTCCAGTGACATTAGCTAAGTGTGCTAACATCTAGCCACTTGATTCAACCATCACAGCTCCTCGCTCAGTATCTTAAATCGATGACGGATTGGATTGTTGACGGTGG
Source organism: Hirundichthys speculiger (assembly GCA_018398805.1). Taxonomy (NCBI): domain Eukaryota; kingdom Metazoa; phylum Chordata; class Actinopteri; order Beloniformes; family Exocoetidae; genus Hirundichthys; species Hirundichthys speculiger. Next base: position 245,696 of record JAGFBZ010002435.1, on the reverse strand, counting down.
AATTATAACTCAACAGTGGTTTACATGGCTCCTGTGCCGCTGTGTTTAGCAGCTGCATATTTGGTAGAATGCTTTTGTCTTTTTATTGCTCAATTTTAAAGAGTTGCCACACAACTGAGAGCTTTGGCATGTTGTGCAACAATTAACAGTAAAACTGAACTGAAGCGATTCTGTGAGTGACGTTCAATGCCACCACTGAGTGAGAGCGTGTCTGCTCATAGCCAGGCAGGAATCGTGTTTATTTATCTTCATATTTTTATAATTTAATGGAGCAATAAAGAAAAGGAAATATAAGAAGCCCTATTTGCAGCTTTGGTATCCATGAAAGCAAAAAAAATAAATAAATAAAATAGAAAAGACCACCTGGAGGGACAGTTATCTGTGTGCTTGAGCCCAGCCCTAAATTAACTGTAATATTTCTGAAACAAAAGAGCCGGCCAAGGAAAGGATCTGTTTGACCCCCCCATCCCAACTATAACTAAATAGAGATATTGTGTGAACTTTTCCACTGATTTGAGAAGGATCATAAAAGAAAAGTGAAAGGTTTTTCTTTTTGTTAACAGGACATCCCCCCCTTTCGTTAAATAAGAAAATAACTTCTTACTTAGGCAACTGGGTCTTAGGGAAGTTCATCTCCCATCTGCCTTGATTATAACTGTCTCAAATTCAGGAGCTGTGCAGCACTGAGGAAGGATGCACACTCATTCAGGAAATTAGATAAGTAACCTGATAATCTCCTGAAGTGCATCCACAACAAAGTGGATGCACTTCCACTTGCACGAAACAAGCCTCGGCTACATGTATCAGGTACATCACATCATACATGAAAATATTGTTGCATTTCCTGATTTATCTCACTTGCTTTTATCATGTTTTTGTTGCTTTGGACAGACGGTAATGACAGAATTGACAGTTTAAGCCTGGACCAGCAGATCCCCGAAATAAATGTACAATCTGTTCATGGTATCACAGTTTCTGCCTCTATCACGTACCGCGATCATTTAGACCCGGAGCACTTAAGAAGCAAACGGTTGCATTGAGATAGATTTTGGATAAAACGATGAAAGAAAAAATCCAATAGTGTCTATTTATTTATTGATTGACTGATTTAAATTGATAAATTCACTGCTCCAGCCACCCCGTCTTTTGCACTCAGGTTCCCCCCCCTCCTGACACAAGTGCTTCACCTTCACCGCCACCACATTAACAGTAGATCTGCATTATCACTGGGTCTCATTCCAGCCATTTTTCCCAAAGGCCGGCATCTTCTTGGGTCCTTTTGTAATCCACCTCATTTTGTTCGAGATAGTGCCGCTCACCTTGGCTCGACCCTTTCTGCCGATCCTCTCCTGCTCAGGCTAAAAACCACTCTGGATTAACTGTATTGCCCCCTTGTTTTGCTCGGCTCAGCCTCCGGCTCCCTGCTGCTGATTCCCTGCAGCTCTGATGGCCACCGCTCCTGCCTCCTTCTCTTTTCCTGGAACTCCATCTCTGCCTTGCACAATTAACTTATTTGTGAATAAATCTCCCTCTTAAGTGCCTCAACAAACCACAGTTTGGAACCTGTGTGAAACACCATCTAGAAATCCTTAGAGATTGCATTTTGACACACTGATTTGAGCAGCTTTGCTCTGTTAAAATTTAGTTTACGTCAAAGCAATACAGTGATCCCTTGCCACTATGCGCTTTAAGTTCCGCGGTTTTAGTTATTCGCAGATTTTTTCAAAAATATATAATATAATTAAAAAGAATTTTAAAAATCGCTCAAACATCACAGGATATTGTGCACGTTCTCTCACAGTGAAGAAATGCTGTGAGCCAATCTTTTTGTTTTGTTGTTGTTAGCGTGTTAGCCGCTAATTACGAGCCAAAAATACCAGCGGTTTGTTTACTACGGTTCAGAGACCAGAGGCTGTGAAGGTAACAGAAAGACCACAGTTGAGCCTTTGTCTTGTTTTGCTGCAGTGTCTCACTACTTTTTTGGGGGTTTTTTAAACATATTTTAAACACATTATTGAGGCTCGGGGGGCTCCGGCTCCAGTTCGCAGATTTTGAGTTACGCGGATGGGCGCCAGTCCCAAATCGCGAAAAATAAGGGATCACTGTAAATGGAAGAGCTCAATGGAAGGTATTTTTGGTCATTTCGATATTATGCAAAGGAATTTAGATGTTTAAACTGGGAACTTAGATGTGTGTCCTTGCCTGCATCGAGATATTGCATTGAATGAAATATTTCTCTCTTGTCACTGGCAGATACTAACAACTGTTTTTAAGAAGCACCAAGTCTTTCAAGTTAATCCTGCTGTCTAAATAACCTTGAACGTGTTACGTTTGTCAGAGGGAAATCTCTTGTTTCAACGCATTCATATAAGCTGGTGGTTTGCACCAGACTCGCATCCCCGACGAAAATCAAGAAAGACGCACCTCCATGCAAAATCCCTCCTGATCCTCTGTCACATGAAAACCTTTAAAGTCTCCTCCCTGTCCGTCCGGATTCTGCTTAGACAGGCTCCTCGCGCTGTGCAGCGTCACCTGAGCAGCCATCACCTGACAGCAGGGATTTCGATCATTGTGCTGAGCTCATAAGTACGTTCTCTCCCCCCCCCCACCTCCCTCTTTACCCAGCGCGGCCAACTGCCACTGTCATGCTAATTTACGAGCGCACGCTCATGCGAGCACCTACATTTTTAGAGCTTCCTCACACACCCCATCATTGACTGGCAATTAAAGTTTAGGATGTACTAAAAGAGAGCACGCGAGATGAAACATTTGCTCTCTTGTGTGGGAGAATCTGCTGAATGGAAGGTCATAAGAAAACAGGGCACGCTTGCACATATGTTTTCCGAAAAGAAAAATGGCTCAGAGCAGAGAGAGCTACTGTAGCCTCACGGGTATATTCATGTATTTCCACGGGGCTCCTAGAAATAGCAGGTGCGCAGCGACTGCAGCGGCTAACAACAGATTATGTTTGGAGTTCCATTTTGTTGACGCCGTCTTCGCTGAACCACCTCCAGTAAAGAGTAAACAAGAAAACAGAAGCTCTGCGACTGCTTTGGGCGACCAATTCTGCTCCCACAGATTATCGTTTATCTCAGTCGCCAGAGAAATACGAGATGAGAGTCTTATCCTGCAATCAGCCAACACATAAAAGATGAGCAAAGTAGCTAACGGTGTTGGGAGTAACATTACAAAAGTAATGCAATTACAGAAAAATATAACCCTTTTCTGTTACGCATTTATCTAACATAACCATAAACGTTTTGATAATATTGTACCCGTTACTAGAGATGTGCCGACAGGAATTTTCTTCCTCAAAAGTGTAACTGCATCCATTCATTTAAGCAACAGCAAAAGCTAGCAGAGGCTGCAGGAGCCTTTTGTTAGCTTCAGAACATTGAAGATGCTCAGGAGGGTGATGCTGTTTGAATGTTGGACCAAGTTTGCTGTCACAAATGTTTCGGTGGTTTTTCTGCTCTTTTGGTTCTGCTCCCTTAGAAGCATTCAGTTCTTATGGCTCCACATGGCTTTTCATTTAGTATTTGAATCTTCTATTTGAGCTTATCTTAGCACTTATGAATGGCTTGTGTGTTGGTAAGCAATTTTTCTCATACATAATTAAAAGAAAGAGACTCTTTTACATAATTCAAAAATACACAATAACATTTCAAACCTTTACATGGACAACTGAACACAGAACCACAGAAAATAAATAAAAACTTTAGTGGTGGGACACGATAAAAAAAAGTAATTAATCCCATTTTTATCTAATACCAATTTTTGACAAAATAAGTAATGTTTTTCAATTAAAATACATTTTGCTTGATGGACAAAAACACATTGTTGAGGCCTGTGACTCTAAATCCAACCAAGGCTTCATATACTTCACCCATAATGTAATTTGATTAAAGGAACAGTAGAATGAATAATTATTCGGTGTAATAAATAAGTCGATCTAATTAATGTGAGTGTGGCAGTGAGAGAAAGCTGCTTGCAAGTGCCTTGAGGGGTCCCTGGACTAGAAAGGAGCCATGCATGCTAACTGAATCAATGAATGAGCACATCTGCAAACTTAAAACTACAAAAATAACATTTTCCCATCTATATTAACTTGTGCCTTTTTCACCTGTCTACTACATTGATAGATTAGTTCAAATTATGATTATAGTTAGCATTCAACATTTTAAGACTTTGAGTAAACTCAAGCATTAACCCATGTGCAGTGTGGATGCCGAGGAAGAACATCTGCTCTGACTGCAGCTGCTGGGCTCCTGGGAGCACCTCTGGAACTGGGAGGGGCCCACCGCCAATTACCGCTGCTGGTGGGGAACAGTGACCACATGTGGTCTCCAATAACACCAGAAAAAAGTCTCTAGATTTGTCGCTTTATAAAAAGATAAAAGTCACTAAAGGGTTCTGGCCATTCACTAAATATGGCGACAGTGGCCTCTATGTGACAAGCTCCCCATATGATTAACACTGTTCATGGCGGGCAAACAAAGTTGAGGCACATTACTGCCACCTACTGGGCTGGAGTGTGTGCATCAACGTTACCGGCATGAGAGAAATTAGGGAACTGAGAAAGGTGCGAATAAAAGTGTCTTTTTATTAGCATAATTTTATTCTGTCATTAATCAAAATGAATCTGTTAAAGTGCCAGCTCTAATAAAAACCAAATAAAGGTCAAAGTCTTAACATTGTGACACTTGAGATAAAAGTCTTTAGTGCAGGTTTGGCACACTCAGAAATACCAGATGACCCACAGATGACCCAGGTCACCGGTCCCTCATCAACACTTTTTTAGAATAAATGTGCTGATTTTGGTTTGAGTTGCAGAAAGGCGTGGTGCACCTGCAGTTTTTGGAAAGACTGGCTACTGCAGCAGAAGTACAAGATGTGAGCCATGTACCTCTGCTGCAACATCCACTTCATCCACCTCAGCAGAGGACACTTTTCCAGGAACAGTGCTGCTCCTCCAGCTGCAGAGACAGGTGGGTGGTTTTAAAAGTTTTGTGCACGTTTGTTGTTGACCATGCCCTTACTGATATGTCCAAATATTTCCTTCTCAGTCTCCTAATCTACATGCTTACGTGGCTTTTCTCCACGGTGGGTTTCTACGGTCCAGAAACATGCACGTCAGGTTAACTGGTCAGTCTAAACGGTCTATAGGAGTGAATGTGAGAGTCTGTATGTGGTGAATGGGGGGGCCTGACCAGCGAGGACCCCTGGCTTTTGCCCAAAGAAAGCTGGGATTGGATCCAACAGATTCCTGTGACCCTAAATGGGAATAAGTGGGTATAGATAATGGATATTGGCAGATACCTGTCAGAGGCCATCAGACCAAAAAAAAAATCAGCCGAGTGCATCTCTGCTCATTACAACCTTAGTAAGACACATAAGAATGCATTTTAAAGTGTTTTGGTATTTTAAGACTTGACCAAGTTTGCAAGAGATTCTGACACCAGTAAAAAAAAAAACAGAAAAAAAAAAAAGTATTTGGATAAAATTATATTTCTTGGCTGCTGGCATTCAGTGGTTGAGCTGAAAGAGCTAAACAGGTTGAACATGAGCAGGAAGGGCCAGACTTCCCCAGAACAACTGCCACCAACCAGACCCATTACCCCACTACAGGCCCGTTTTCCACCTGCCACCAGATGTGGAAATGAAGGAAGCTGTACAGTCAAACTGTGCCACAACAGCCATCAGTGGATGTACACTGGCCTACAATCAACTGCATTTTAAGCATTTTAGAACACCTGCTCATACTTCTGCACCTATTGTGTTGACAGTAATGCAAAACTACGGTAACGGCTAAGCAGGAATTACGCTAGCTTTTGTATGTGAAAAGGGGCTATTATAGTTCCCTTGTGCACTTCAGAGTCCAATCAAATGGTGGTACCATTGTACCATTGCTTACATTGTATCTTGACTGCGTTGTTAAAAAAAAACAGGAGAGTACACGGCCGACTGCATAGAGTCAATGATGAAATCTGCATCACGGAGACCCTGACAAACCCTGGGACATCTGTGGACTCATAATATATTATTACAGCCTCCAAATTGTAAAGCCAGTATTATATCGTAAGTAATACTATTTTCAAATGACAGTTACTAGGCAGGTGAAAAACCACTGGCTAATTTTGATGTAGTTCATCAGTGAGTCCATAGTTTTTGAAAACTTGGCACTTTACATTTTCTCAGTTCGGTTTATAAGGCCTCCACACTTCCTCATGAACACGGACCACCATTTATGATTAATGGTATTACCGGCTGGGCTAAGATAAGAAGTCAATTAGCTGTGTGGGCAAGGACCTTGACTCAATCTCCAGTGACTAATCCCACAGCTTTTGTTATGATTAGCAGCTGCAGAGTTTTAATCTTGGCTTCTGAGCATTAGGCGTCAGCCCATTCACAAGCGACTCATTAGCCCTAATAAAAAAAAAAAGCACTTCTGCTGTATGTTCAAGTGCTGCAGGACAATCTACCTCTCCTTTACCATATCAATGGGAACAGACAGTCTCAAGAAATTATCCTTTAAGTGAAATGAATTCATCCACCTTGTTAATATTTCAGGAAGACTCGTCTCTGAAGGGTCGCCTTTCATCCCAGGCCCACTCATCCTGCAGGGTGCCATGGTGGGTTGTCGGATGGGGTGTTGGTGGGGGGGTAGGGTGAGGGCTGGCGGTGTTCAGCTTACATGCATTAAATGACTTTGGACTCCTTCTGTCTTAATTCTATCTGCAGAAGAAATGCCCAGGGAGCTCTTCTGATGCTCTTACCTTTACACAGCAACCAGGGAATTTTAAAATAACTGCGGATCTGAAATTACTACAGCACAAAGAAGTTCCAGAAGAAAGCTCTTGGGGAGGAAAAAAAAAAGAAGTTTAGAGAGACTTTGAGCATAATCTTTAAGCTTTTTAACTTTTAAAGACAAGTGCAAGGCGGTATGATATACAGAGAGAGCTCACATGATTGACAAAGTGGAAGCGGTTTCTGCAGTAACGCTCATCCTGCATGATGCTGCACTTTGTAGCAGGAAACGCAGGACGCCGTCTGCTCCCGAAACCCCGACAACCAACAACCGATACATCAACGCACACCGACCAGGAGACGCAGGTGCCCGCCACGCCCGTGGAGGGCTGTGGCAAACAGGGAGGCTGCTGCATGAAGGCGAGGCAGCTAAATATGGGATGAAAGCAGCCGTCAACTGCTTAAGACTTGACCAGGCGGCTCGGGTTTACGGCACGCTTCGAGAAATGATCCAGATTGAGGCAGGCACTGCAAAGGAGCAGCCCTTAATGAGAGCGAGAGAGAGCTGAGGAGAGGTAGCCTGTGGGGTGACGCAGGGAAAAGAGAATGTAGACAGATTCCAACAAGGAAACTTTGCAGGGGAGAATACGGAGGTAAAGGCTGCTACATCTAAAAACAGCCTGCAACGGTGGCAGAGACTTAAAGGTGTGTGTAGGGAGCGCATGGAGACAGAGAGTGAGTGAGGAAAGAGGGGGGAGCAGAGGTTTTGGAGATGCAATCTATTTTTAATCCAAGCTGCCAGGAGTCTAAACAACTTGACTCAATCAGAGAAGTAGGTGGCCTCATGAGCGTCGTTCGGATTAAGATTAATGCGGGTGGCTCACCGCACACGCGCCCACACACAAATATACGTCAGGAAACTCTTGGAAGGATGCAGTCCTCCGACACATGCACGCAAACAAGCAGAAGTGTGAACAGATGGAAGAGGAAAGAGGAGATACCCAAATGTGCCATGGACATGAGAGACAGGCTTAAGCCTGCCCCCTAGTGTTCACTTCCTTATCAGAGCAACGACATAATGCCTCCTTCCTGTGATTAACAACACAAATCTGCCAGGAGGGGAGCATTAACTTATGGCCTGTTTTTCCACACATATTTTGTCAGGATTTGTATTTAACAAAAAGTGATTTTTATTCAATCAATTACTGTTAGGAGCCTTTTTTAAAAAAATCTTGGTTCAGTCAGTACAAGCAAGTGATGAAAAATGAAATATCTGGATATGATAAAAGCATGAGCTTAAAAAAAGGAAAAACAACACACCAAAAAATAGACAGCTTCATGACTAACGGCCCTAGATACCCACGGATCAACAACAGTGACGGCTCCATGTTAATAGAGATTCATTATTTGAAAGATAAAAAGGAATGCAATCAAACAGCAAAGCCTTCTTCTGCTCCACTTAAGGATTTCTCCATTTTGCACTGCCAGCAGCAGATTTGATTAAATAATGTGTCATTATTCAACACTGAAATGCCAACACCGGGGAAGAAAAGTGTGGACACACACAACCCTCTGCGGCGAACTTGTTTGGACTAAGGAAATGACATAAAATTGTTTAATGACAATGAAAATTGAATGAAATGGTGCAAGGGTAATGTGACTCAACAGCCTTCATAATAAAGTTCAATGGAGCAACGGTCTTTTGAGAAACACTGAAGTTTAATTGATCAAAAACAAGCATCGTCCACCATATATATCATTCACTGTAATTATTTCTGGAGCAGAACAACTTTGCCGATGGTCTTCATTTGCTTTTTTTCCCCAACTTTGTAAGCTGTTTATTTCAGAGTCTTGACTATAAGATATCCTCTCCTCGCATCAGTTCTCCTGTTCTGCTGGAAACATTTTAAGATGGTAGTCAGTGTTTCTCACAGCTCAAGGCTCTATTTGTGGTGGGGAGGGGGGCAGTAGAGACACTTTGAATGGCACTGTTGCAAAGTTGTAATTGTAGTGGCAATCTAGCTACAAAAAAAAACACGACGAGGGAACCTGGAAGTCTTTGGCAACGCGTGATGGTACATAAAAAACAAGGTCCTGCACTGATAAAAAATGTAACACTTTATTTAATATAAACAGACCCAAAAACACACTGGTAAGAAAAGGATTAAAACCAAACTCCTACAAAAATACTTTGACCAAAAACTCATTCACACAGACAAAAACCTGTAAAGCACAGTTGAAAGACTGTTTTGCTCCCCTGAACCTGGTTTCCTCTGACACCGATCGACTGTAACCTGTAACCAGTGACGCACCCACACATACCCACACTTAAACTGGCTGCTACAGTAATTGTGAACACTACACACACAGATATACAAAGCTTAAACTGAAAACACTATATACAGACACGGAGCCTACCTCCTCTTCAAGACGAGGTCTTTTATTTTTCTGAAAATATTTTTCTATACTCATCTGTGTAAAGGGGTGAACAGAAGCAGAGCCGATGTACGTAGGCGACATTACGGCGCTACGCCAGCAGCTCCACAGGTGCCTGTCGGCTAATGTACATTAACAGCAGGATAACGTGGGCCCGATCTTCCGCCAGATCTCCTAAAGCCACTATTTAGGGACAGCGGGTAGCGGGAGGAGCGCTCCCCCGCAAAGAACTCAATCTTCCATCTTGCTAAACTCGCTATCCCACCTGCGCTACACGCTACATTATCCATAGTGGATAGGGCCACCTGTTAAACCAATCAGTATGTCAGTAGCCGTTGCCTTTAAGAGCAGGTTGCGCTACCCGCAAACCGCTACCCACAAACTGCTATGGAGCGTCTTTTCTATATTTTTACACAGACAATTCCTATCGGCTACCTGAAAGTCCCAGATAGTTGGTGTCCTCCCAGTTAACATGCTCTGGTCGTCTATTGTTTAACTGGCGATTTAAAGCCATTTAGGACGATCTCTGCTATTTTCTCAGGAGTTCAACTGAGGCCAAATCACGCTTTTTATACAAGAGTTAATTCTAGAGGTAGAGACGTTTGTGCACGTCCACATGTGACCAGGTGGACACACATTGATGCCATTTGGATGCACTCTTGTATGCGCCGACATGCGCTACCCTAAACCCACAACCGCAAAATACTGAGTTTGTAGAAAGGGCAAAAGACACGCCTATTGCCACACCTACAAAGTGAGAAAGAGAGTCAGCATAATGTGTAGTGGCTTTAGGGAATGGAAGATTTGCATTAGTGGTTAGCGGAGGTTCCTATACCTGCAATTTGCGGCTAGCGGGAAGTGTACGATCGGGGCCCATGTCTCTGCACATGTTGAGCATCTAGATTTGATAGAGACACAACTTCGGACCACCTTTTACCACTTTGTGACGGCACATCCTATGCATAGACTGTATCTTCGTCGCTTGAATCACGCCTCTTCCACCACGACTTCTTCTGCAGCGTCTCGACTTACAGGCCCACTGTGAGTTCTTCTTCAGAAACTTATAAATGTATAGGCGGCGTCACAATGCCCCAGAATTGAAACGAGACGCGACGTTTCACAAAGTAAACAGCCTGGAGGCGAGGGCGAGTCAAAAGCCGAAAAATGTATTTGTGGTGGCCAAAATGTATCCGTGGTGGAATGAACATGTGGGAAACACTGGTCGTACCAAGTGAAAAGTCTCCTTTCATGAAGGCCAGCTCTCAGTCTGGGCAGGAACATAAAACATGAGTCTGGGATGTTCAAATTATAAGCCCAGATCCAATTTGTAGCACATCCAGACTGTATCCAGATCTCATTTCTTTTAACAACCTGAGCAGCTAAAAAGCAGATAAAAATGCAATTTTTACAAATCTGATTCAAATCACTTCAGAGGTGGTTTAAAATGTGATTCCAGTCAGATTTGAACAGATTCAACAGATTTACTTTGTTTGCATCTGTTCTATGCACGCATGGATTAGCGAAGGTCAGGAAGGAGACCCCTTCACTGTAAATCCAAATCTTCATCAATCCAACTCCTTTAACTTTCAATTGTTTTTTTTTTTTCCAACATTATGATTTAACGGGGCACATACAAACAGCACAGAGAGCTCCTGATACGTACAAGCCCAGTATTTTTCCCTCCCTGAGTGGAACAAGTAACTTGTCTTATCCACCCTAGAGATGGTCGGCAGACACAGAACTGGACATGAGGGTTTGACCCGACGTCTCTCTATACCACAACGATGTTATACGAGAATGAAAAGCGACTGGCCTTTATAAGCGGAGAGGCTTATGACACCAGACTGGACATTATCCTCTGCGCAGGGCGTCCTTTGGTACAGCTGGAAAAGCTTAGAAGCGAAAATGCAAAGCCACCATCTTACTGCAGAGAGAGTGAGACTTTGTAGATTACATGTTTTCTCCCTAACTGAGCCACAGAGCAGGGATAAAGGAAGAACGGCCAGAAATCCACTTGTGCATTTTAATGGAAGATCAGGTCTGTTTGTGTTTGACATCGTTTCCAGTTTGACATCTCCATATGTGATTACAAAAGAGACTCACTGCTTCGAGAGGCTTGCAGGATTGATGTTCACTGCTGGCTTACTGGCTGAATGCTACTGGCAGCAGAATCGGGCCAGTGGTCAAAGAGAAAGAGGTTCAAACATCAATGGATGCTTGTCGCTTTAGCAAATGCCATTTATCCAAACTCAAGGATTTTTTTTTTTTTTTGTCAGTTCTGTCAATAAGATCTTGGACTGAGAAATGAAGAGACAGTTGGGTTCTACTTTATCTTCAAGACTAATATCCCACCAGGAAACTTTGAAGATCAGGCCTGAGGTCACCATCTTGAGTCCGTTCCCTATAAGAGCGTGCACTTTCTTGTGATGGGCGAGACTTGATACACTCCCCAAAACGAAGTCGATAGAGTATCTGCTCATCAGGAGAGCATGACAGCCTGAGAGATGAGAGCAAATCAATCATTGTGGACTCCAGTAACCACTCCATAGCGCAGATAAAACAGACTGGCAGCTCTTTAAAAGGGTACCAACGGACCCAACTGGAGACCGTTTATCTTACTAGAAGGGGTCAAAACTTAAAACCTAAATGATCTGTTGGGTGTTTTTTTCCCTTCTGTTGAGCTCCAAATGTTTCCTGAATACTACCTATGTATTCCACTTGTTCTAATGTTGGTGATGAAAGAAGAATAGTGCGACTATTCAGCGCAGACCTCGTTTTCCCTTGTGTTTGGTTTCAAAACGGTGACGGACGGTAAAAATCTCCGCCACCGCCTACGTCCTAACTAAGAACTGATAAATGACTCCATTGTCTGACGGATTAAACATAAAGAGAAGGACCTTCACGGAGACAGAACGTGTTTGTGTTTTCGTGGCTTACTGTCCCAGCCGTCATCTCCTTTGGCGCCTGCGTTGTTTGCAAGAGGAGGCAAATTATATGATGTTCACAGAAAGAGAAGTGGCGCTGCGTTTATTCAGATTTGACCGTATATTTTGGCGATCGGAGCTTCAGCTCGGCCGGGACGGTTTCATTTCCACAAACCAGGAGTTAATGTGTAGCTGATTTTTGACTAGAGGGGGTTTGAAATTGATGGCCATCCCTGTTTATATGACTCAAAGTACTCAGTTCTAAAGAAGAGCTACGGGGTGATAAACATTAGATAATTAAATCACCTCCACTTAGCCCACAGCTCGTCTCCTCACCAGCTAAAGAGCATTTTTTTTCCTTCTACATAGAAATATCGATTTCTGTTGCATGTCTTCTGCTTTTTGGTCACGGCAAAAAAAAAAAATCACTGCAAACTGTTGAGCTTCATTTCGTGTCAATCCATTTCGTAAGCATGTCCCCGAGCCCATTTAGCCAGTGAAAGCATCTCAAAGTTTGGTCTGACATTTTGGTCCTACAGTTTGGAGCATCAGTTAGATCGCTGTTTGTTTGGAGCAGAGTGAGTTTTCTGCTCCGGCTCGGCGGCGGTGCTCCGCCCTTCCCAGGGCAGCTCTCCGGTTTCACTTCTGTGTGGACTGTTTGTTTGTTTGTTTTCTTCCAGCAACAACTTGAATCCCGGGAGATTTCATTCAGCAAAAAAATTCAATTGAAATCCTTTTTCGTAATGTTTTCAGACACCTGCAACAGTCCGAGCCCTTCGGCTGAAAATACCAGCACTCGCTCCAGACATGGGGATCCAACGGTACGAATCTGATGGCAAAAAAGGAAAAAAAAAAAATCTCTGTGCCCGTCACTGTCGTGCACTCGCACACGGAGGGAGCGAACGTGGTATCAGGCTTGTGTGTATGTGGGTTTTAAGGATACTATAAAACCATTTCTTCTTTCCTTGACTCTTTTTAATGTCACGATCCACTGCCTTACCTCTTCCCTGAAGGTAATAAAAAGACTCTACAGAAATGAAAATCTGGACATGTGATAACCCTGAACTAGCTTTGGCATTACGCTGCACGGGGATTGACATATCTATGAGCGGGTGAGTCAGGCTGATGGTGGGTGTTGCATTCTGGGCTCATTCAAAATGTCTTTTGGGCCACTTAGCGTGCTAAAGCTGAGGAGCTGGCAGGATCCTGCCACTGAGCTTCAGGCTTTTTCTCAGCAGTGCGAATGGCGGAGGTGAAACGCCAGCTTCTGACATGTTTTTCTTTGTCAGAGTCATATTTTGACATTTCGTGTTCAACATCCAACCCCGCAGTTAAACGCTGCCATTTGTTTATTTCATTTTTTTTTTCTCATTTCAAAAGGAATTGAGTCAAACCTTTTCACTCTCCAGTCCTTTTTTTAAATGTGTCCCTATTGTTAGGATTTATAATTAACCATGTAGATTTTAACTTGTTAACTGAAACTTAGCATGAAGGAATGCTGTGAGTTTCTCAGCTCAGGTTTACGACTTAATTACTGCAACATCTGCTCGACCCCCATCACCAGTTTGAAACTGCTTGAACAAACAGTTGTTGATTTACCAGGACTGTGTGACTGGACCATCTGGACTTTCGGAGACAAAGGATCATACAACCCGGGAGAGCAGGACCCGCCTTCTTGGGATCCTTAAAGGAGGGACAGAATTTGATTTCTGGGTGCATTTCCTGGCATCTTTCGTGGTATCAAGAAGTGTACCATCAGCCGATTAAAATATTCTGCATGGCATAATAATTCTTTGTATACATGATTGTATTAAATTCTTGATTGATCTTTGCTTCTAGATTTGTCATTTAGGCACCAGATAAAAAGAACACGGAGAGACAGATTTTACACTATTATTGCGGGACCTATATTCATTACAGCTTCGAAAGACCAAAGGAAAGAATTGGACTGAATACAGCAAATCAAGTCTGCTATTGATCCCATTTGACTTTTCAATAACAGCAATGCCGCAGAATGTGTTATATATATATATATTAAAAAAAAAAAAAGAGGGGAGAAAAAAGCCTTTCTGGACTTAACGTTGCATTCAATTGATTTTTACTCATTGAGCTTTATTTAATTAGTCATGAAAAGTACAACTCAGCAAGTCAAATTAGTTGAACAATGTCTTCGTTGGCTTTGAGGGAGGCGATCCAGGTCGATCGGTGATCGCCAAACAAGAAAGGTCTGAAAACTTTGGATTTCTTTTCCATAAAGGTAAGACAAATAGCTTTACTACCTCGGCCAAGGACGTTATGTTTTTGCTGGCGTTTATCTGTCTGTGTTCAAGATAGCTCAAAAAGTTATGGATGGATTTTGATGAAATTTTCAGGAGTTGTCAGAAATGTGAAAAGGAAGAACTGATTTCATTTTGGGTGTGATCTGGAAGAAATTCTGGATTCTGGATCACTTTCAAATTTTCAATAACATTGCGGTCAATGGGGCCGAAAATTTGTTTCTCAATATCTCTGTTAATTATTGCCCAAAACTCATGAAATTTGACTCAGGGATTGACAATGGGAACCTCTATCAAATTTCAAAGGCTGATCCAGATCTGATCCAGAAGGCGGATTTTATAGCAATCTGTAAATCGCTATATGGGGGAATTGTTGCGCTTGGCGAAGGTCTGCGCTCTCCGAGTGCTTTTCTAGTTTTTCATGCACTCATCATGAGCACAACAGCATTGAAATATAATCTTTGTTGCTTTCTTATGATTTACAGACCAAACAGTAAGTGACGTTAAAATAAATTAATACTGTCATTATTAAAGATGTGACTTTTCTAAAAATATCGTTGCTATTTATGGCGACATTGGCCTTTAAGAATCATTCGTTACGCCGCATCTCTCCTCTCTTCCAGGCTGACTGTCGGCATCAGTCACTTTCATCTGTTTTCATCACCTCCTCTCAGACAGATAACCCATCTGAACAGCTCCTCGGGTATTCACCCTGGTACAGTATGCATCTAGCGGCATAAATATACCACACACCCCCCGCCATTTATCTTCTCACTACTATCATTTCCAAGTCAATTAGCCCAGTCAATATGCTGTGTCAGTTATTACCCACATTATAGCATAGGTAAATTACTTCTGTGCGGCGCAGACACCTCGATCAGGCTGACAACGCGGCAAAGGCAGTTGGATGAGGATTAGGATGATAGATTGACGGCAGAAAATGGAAACAGCCTCAACTTTGTGATTCATAACGGCCTCAGTGGTGCAGTCGTATGGAAGCAGGTCTCATGAAACGAAGAGGGTGAAATCTAAATCTGAAGTAAAAACTCTCGATCCAAAGCGCCGAAAAAAGAAACCAAAATGCAGAGGATGGCATTAGTATGCATGACTGCCCTCCTGTTTCTTCCCTCTGCTTTCCTCAGTTCGCTGACTTCTTCTGTACTATCACCGCTTCAGCGACATCTTTTTTTTTTTTTTTTTTCGCAAAGTCCTTTTTGCCCCTGCTTTATCTTCAACATGCAATGTTAGTGCCGGTGGTGTCACACCGGGAAGAAGCGGCTGAAATGTTCTTTTGAGAAGCTCATCATGTTGTTGTGACACTTGATCTTCTCCACCAGGATGCTGCCTGGCGATGCGGAGAAGGAACAAACATTTAATGGCAGCCGAGGGGAAATGGTTGAAGGATGCTCTTTTGTGGGAAGTTGCAAAAGAAATTTTGAGAAACACATTTTTAACCATTATAATAAATAAAATGTGTGTGTGTGTCGGTGTGTGTGTGCATATTTGAGAGGTTTTGTCTGGTGTTCTGGTCGTACTGGTGGGCTCTACTGCATGAACAACAATACTCAGATGCTAATAAATGGCTTCTGACTAAAAAAAATACCATGTAAACAGGAACCTTCATCTAAATAAGGTCATATTCAAAGTACGCAGTGATCTAACTGAGACATGTGGATGCATGTGAACACGTCATCGAAGTGTATAGCAGCTGTGAAACATTCGAGGGTCACAGTAGATACAGAGTGAAAATAAATAGTACTAAAAATAAGAGGCTGTAGGTGAATTTTCTTTGCTTATTTTTTGCCCCAGGCATGTAAGGCTCGTCATCATCACTCCATGTGATGTTTACTTCTAAATTTCCTCCAGCGTTCAGGTGTAGAAACTCACAATCATTTGTGTTTGCATGTGAACACCACATGAGCTCAAACTGAGCCCGTCCCTTCCACTCGTCTTTAAACTCGTCCACCGGCAGCGGCTGCGTTGAAGCGCCGCGACGCCGCAGCTGCTCGTCGCAACGCAAATAAACCTCGCCTTAGCTCTCAGTTGACTTCAGCAGCTGAACTCTAAAACACATCCACCCTTCTGTTTCTCTCTTCACCAAGTAGCTCAGCAGTAAATGCCGCACATTTACGGCCCAATCTTCGGCAAGATCTCCTAAAGCCGCTATTAAGGCATAGCGGTTAGTGGGAGGGGCGTTCCCCTGCAAATAACGTAATCTTCCACCTTGCTAAACCCACTATCTCACCTGCGCTACCCGCTATATTATTCATAGGAGTGGTTAGGGCGTTCAACCTGTTAAACCAATCCGTGCGTCAGTAGCCATTGCCTTTAAGAGCAGGTTGTGCTACCCACAAACCGCTATGGAGCGTCTTTTCTATATTTTTACACAGACAATTCCTATCAGCTACCTGAAAGTCCCAGATAGTTGGTGCGCTCCTGGTAAACATGCTCAGGTCGTCTATGGTTTAACTGGCGAGCAAGCCGTTTAAGACGATCTCTGCTATTTCCTCAAGGGTTCAACTGAGGCCAAATCACGCTTTTTATACAAGATTTAATTCGAGAGGTAGAGCCATTTGTGCACGTCCACATGTGACCAGGTGGACGTGCATTGATGCCATTTGGATGCGCTCTTGTAGGCGCCGATATGCGGGTTGCGGGTAGCGTGCAGCAGGTAACGGGTTGTCAGACCACC
Source organism: Hirundichthys speculiger (assembly GCA_018398805.1). Taxonomy (NCBI): domain Eukaryota; kingdom Metazoa; phylum Chordata; class Actinopteri; order Beloniformes; family Exocoetidae; genus Hirundichthys; species Hirundichthys speculiger. The sequence goes on along the minus strand of JAGFBZ010002435.1, from coordinate 228,621 downwards.
TGCTACCCGCAACCTGCAACCCGCGATCACAAGATAACGGATTTGCAGAAAGGGCAAAAGACACGCCCATTGCCGCACCTACAATGTGAGTAAGGGAGTCGGCATAACGGGTAGCGGGTTTAGGGAGCAGAAGCTTGCATTAGCGGTTAGCAGAGGTTCCTAAACCCGCAATTAGTGGGTAGCGGCTAGTGGGTAGCAGCTAGCCGGAAGTGCACGATCGGGGCCTTAGACCCTGCCGTGATGAATGTTAATGGTTGTTGCTAATCTTTTATTCCTTCCATTCCATGTTGTTAAATGTTTTAAATGTATTTCTTTTTCAATCCAGAACTATATTTGACAAAGTTGGGCATGTATAGAGTTAAGTCACGTCTATATTTGACATGTGCAAAGTTACTGAGTGTTTTACTGCAAATAAAACCAGCTTTCAACCCGGTGACGGCAGCGATAATAGCTAAGTGTGCTAGCAGCTACTCGGTCACTGTAACTGACACAGTTCAATACAATCATGTACTTAGTCAGTAGCTGATTGTATCGAACTGATGGTGCAAGTAGCTTCAACTTACAGCGGGTGATTTTTCATGGCTGTTGTGCCGCCACAGTCAGGCCAGACTGCAGCTGCATGTTTGGCAGCCTGCCTTTGTCTTGTCAATGCTCACTGTTGCCACGTAGCTGAGGTCTTCAGCGGGTCGTCTTCCTTTAAACAGTCAGAGTGAACTGAAGCATTACTGCAGGTGATGTTCCTGGCTGCCAGTGAGCGAGAGTGTTGTCTTCCTGTAGCCAGGTGGAGACTGTCTGTCTTATAGAACTGGCTGGCAATAATAAAGCACAATGCTGGCAAATGTATTAATGCATTTATTTTGCAGTTCAGCTGTCAAAAAAAGAGAGAGAAATGCTGGAGAATCCAAGTATTTGGATTAAAAAAAAAAGACTGGCAGATGAATATCTTGGCCTGCTTCTAATTTACCAGCTTTATCTCATTCAGTTTATTTGGGTTCTCTTTTAATATAGCAGTGAGAATTTGTGTGCATGTATTTATGCAGAAACTTCAAAGGGCTCCACAGACAGTTCAGCACCACCGTACACAACACTATACATCTTTAAAATCTGTATTTCCAATGATACCAAGCCGCTTAACTGTTTTCTTTTTAATACCAGACTCGATTTAGGAGAAAGTGTTGCCTCATCAGAAGCTTTTCTCTTCTTTTTTCTTCCTTATTTTCTGAGAAGAGTGGAGTCACGAGTCTGGAGCTTACGTCTCCAACATGGAAAATAGTCATTAGGGAAGTTGCTTCAAATGTTTCTGGAGCCTCATCTGACTTTCAGTGAAAAAAAAAAAACACTTTGGCCTAAGAGTTTTCTGAAAATAAATTGGACAAAAAAAAAAAAACAACTCAGCACAAGCATTAATTAGCTTGACTGCATAACACCATCTCAAAACTATACAATAATTTGCCCATACACTAAAAATGTATTATTGTAAGTGACTTAATGAACGTGACAGCTCTGACCCTATTTAGACCTGGTATTAACATGCAGGACCATCTGTGTTGCTTTGATTTGTTGCCTAACTTCTTCTTTTAATTTCTGAGAGACAGAAGTTCCTTATCCTGTTTTCAGAGAGCCAGGTCCACTTTAGAGCATCACTGCCGCCTGCGGGTTAAACACAACAATGCATTTGGTCCGTGCAAGTACAAATCACATTCATGGCCTTTTGCATATGGCGCAGGGGAGTGAGATCAGATGACAAGTTGTCATCTGGGAGGCATGTTAATGCCAGGTGTGAACAGACGTGCTGATGAGGGAAAATGCATAAAAATGCATCTGGTGAGAATGACATAACAAGATGACAAGCTGTCCTCTTGATGTTTATTCTTTGCAAAGAACGAACCCACTCCAACAGAAGGAAGCAGCCTGCATTCAGTCTGAATGGTGACCCAGCATACGGGGAAACAAGGCTTTTACAGAGGGAAATTCAGAGGGAGTCGGCCTCTCAAACAGGCTGATGTAGCAGTTATAACACGCAGCTCTTAGCAGATCAGATGACCCTTGAAACAATCAGTAGGCTTCAGAAAGCATGGAAAATTAAAAAAAATTAAGAAAAAGGAAAGAGAAATTACCACATTTTTCTTTGCCACGTCCCCTTTTTTGATCAATAAAGGCACGTAAAACTTCCCAAACAACAATCATCAACATATGAAGGCGGATGCATCTTTCTGCTTATCCGTCGTCTGTAAGACTTTCAAGGATTTTAAAGCTGCTCCAGCTGTGATCTAATCATCGGGACAGATGTTAGTACCTGGTCTAAACTGGGTCTAAGTATCCAGCCTTCAGCCAACTAATCAGAGGATTTGCCCTTCAGTCTGGGATTTGTTCACTCTGCTATCAACCCGAAGATGTGATTTGCTTCAGTACCATAATAGAAAATGGAACAGAGTGAAAATATAACCTGAGATGCGGCACGTCTGCCTCATTGTATTCCTACCTCTTGTGTCTCTGATGTTTTCGGTTTATTTTTGTCGCCCTGCATTTTAATGTGGGATAGCATCCTTGAAATTAAAAGGAGATAAAAGGGAAGCTGGTGCTTTGTTAATATCTCTTTGAAGATGGAGTCAATCTGGCAACAGAACGCCTGGTCTTTATTTTCTCTTCCCTTCCCTCTCTTCCTGTATTCAGCACAGTGGATGAGAGATTACTGCACACTCAGCTTAGCAGCAGCTTACCTTTTGGTGGAGGAACACTTAAAGCAATCTCCTTTCATCTTGCGTCTTGTGGCAGAAACCAGACTTTGTTTTGTCTTTTTAATCGACACCTGGACAATGAATATTTATCTATGTAATTCTTGCTCATTCGTACATCCTCCCCTGCAGAGAGACACAGATTGCACCTGTCTGGTTGGATTTTCAAACATGTATATTAATATCCCGATTAGTACGAAGGGCATATGTGTACGCAAAGATGGGGGGAAATAAAACACTCTGCTCGTAGGCTGCAGGCCGTTAATGGCTGCACGGAAATAACTATCTGTGCACAGTCACGGCCATTATACGAGTCCTTCATGCATTTAACCTGCATAATCCGCCATTAGAATGGCAGGCGGTAAAAACAGGATAAAGTAGGGGGGAAAAAAAAAAACAACTTTATAGCCCACATGTTCAGTCAAAATACACCAGATAATTTTCTGTTATTTCTGCTCATGTAATGTAATATTTCTCCATGAACTAGTCTTGATAGTTGCACCAGAAGGAGGTAGAGCTTCAGCAAATGGTGCAACACAGCAGCGCAGATAAGTGTCTATAAAGGAAGCGATACAAGATGCAAGTATCACCTGTTTCCGTATTTGATATAAAATCAAACTATTTCCTTTATTTCATAACTGGTCTAAAATGACCTCCTCTTAAAGTGGAGTTTTTCCTTGCCACTGTTTGGCTTAAATGCTTGTTTCTCTCCCTCTGTGGGAGTTTTTATACCTGCCATTATCCTTGTTTAGGATTCAATGTTATTTTTTAGTTAATGATATTTGCTTGGGGGTCATGCTCTGGGTCTCTGTAAAGCACCTAGAGACAACTGACATTGTAACAGACGCTACATACAAATAAAATTGAATTGAATTGAATTGAAAATAAAGCAAGAAAAAGGACAAAAAAAGAGGTCATGAACATTACTCACTGCTCAAAAATGATCAACTTCCGAAGTTGTGGAAGGAGGCCACTTGTCTGAAACCGTCATTGAACTAAGATTCGAAGTCTTTCTTCAATAACAAGCACACTTTTTTTTTTCCCTTGTGGGTTCTCAAGGAGAGCTTTTGAATCAGATAGTGTTAAGTGTGTGAAGCAATCCGTTACACTATTGATGACACCCGTATCAGCACTCTGCACCCGGGCCACCGTCCCGACAAGTCTCCCAACGCGTCATGAGGCGACTTTAATATGCAGTTAATTACTCCTGCCTTGACCTGCTGGTAAAATGAGCCCATGTGTCTGTTATCTGTACCAAAATGCATTAGCGTATGCCCCTTTTAATGGCTTTAATTAGTTGTAAACTGAGCTAATTCTCCATTTAAGTGGCTGAGGAGTCGATACTGTAATACGGTCCCAATGTGCACAGCTTCAACTTTATCTCGCTGAGGAGGTGCTGCAGAGGAGACGGTAGCTGAGGGCCACGTGCATAAAACCTTTCTGCGATAAAGAAGCTGTTCCACGCAGGCAGCAAGTTCACCACTCTGAAAGGAAAATGACAAATTTGGCGTGATGATGTATTGACAGAAGAATTATTTGAGTGGAGCTCTTACATAATGTGGAAAAAAGTTTCCATTAGAATGGGGGAAAAAACATCCACAAGGCCTGTTATCAGGAGTGAAAGGGGATCCATCTTCTTGTCAATATGAAGTAAACATATCCTTGGTACGATGCGAAAGACAATGAACACGGGGAAAAGTAAAATTAGAGAGGAAGCAAAGAGCAGCCTGTGTTTTCCTGACTTTTGAGAGTGAACACTGTTGAAATATCAAAGAGATCAACATTATTTTACCTCTAATTGACAGTGATTTCACTATAAAACCTTCCCTAGTTATAAAAAAAACCCTGCAGATCGTATGAACAAGACAGCTTTTTAAAAAGGCACCTATAAACTTCTTGTCAGTAAAGTCCATCTCCTCTCATCCGCTCATCTCCAATAAACTTTCCTGAGTGATGTCTTGTACAGGCGGCGGCGAAGTGCAGTGAAGAAAGCTAATGGCCATTTATGGTTTCTTATGCATGGTGCAAATAAGCAGGTCTCCATTATAACGTTTCACGTGGATACGACTGACAGGAAATACTGAGAACGCAACTGAATCATGCCCAACCTATTTATAGCACAGTTCTTACGGGAACAGTCAAACCTAGCCCAATGATTAAAATCGAATTTAGTTTCAGAATAAAAACTTTCTCACACAAAACGTGGTTACATTTGTTGCACGGTGGTCTCCTGTTAGGTCAGATGGAGCAGACGATCAGCTAGTCAACGTTTTTTACCTTACATTTTAGTTCTTTCCGATCGGCTATGAAGAAGAAAGAAAAGATATGTCTCAGTTTTTTAGTTGCCTGGCCAGCCATATCAGTTCACTTCACAAAAATCCCCTCTCTTGAGATGGCGCTGGTCCCCTTCCCATTTCACATCAATTTCCACTGGTACGGAATGTACTAAGCTAATCACAACAGGGTGGGGCGGGGCTTTATGTGATGATTCATCGCCGAGCCTCTGAAAGTCATCATTTACACAACCAAGATGGCTGCAGAACTACTAATAACTCATTGGATCAACATGTTTTTTTGCAAAACCGACATCGGCCTTTCACCGGCATTCACTGCACACCATCTAAGATGTCTTTTGTTGCCGCTGTGCCCACGTCACATGCTTTGTTTGATCTGTACGCATGTCCAGTGGCATCCATGGACAGTCTTCTGTGTCCACTGGTTCTGCACCCTAGAATTCAAAGTCAAATCCTTTGAGTTGAAAAGGACAAGAACTTAGATGGCTGGTCAGGCTACATTTGTTGTAACAGTGAGGGAAATCAAGCACAATGATAGTCATCAAAATTCTCCAAGTTCGTCAGATCGTGCATCCTAAATTCTTTATTTTCTGCGCTAGCATCCGGTATGGCCTCCAGCTCCCACTGCTCCCCGCTCACTCTTCTGTCATTGGCTACTTTCCTCATTCAGTCCTACTTGTTTCGGCAGCGGCAGCAGTGACAGTTGGAAGATATTTCTCTCTGAAATGAAGTATATCTATAAGGGGCAGCTCTCACCCCGCATGGGGGAAAAAAATGCATGTTTTCAGCTGAACGGTGCTTGGAGCTTGAAGGGCCAACCTGCAGATGCTATTATTGCTTCCGTAGGCAGAAAAGCTATTTTGAAAAAAATTCAGCAAGCTGTTCATATCACTACTCTTTCAGAACTTGTACCTTTTAAAATGACATCAAGACACTGGTATCTGACTGTTTTAAGACCATTTTGAACCTTTTGAAAGTCAAGAAAACTATTCTGTGCACCCTTCAAGAAAAAGGGCCTTGTTTTTGTTCTTTTATTTCTTTTTTTTCCCGCCAAATGACAAGCTTGGATCAATGTGTGACCGAGGGTAAACGGAGAAATTACCCGCCCCGGCATGGCCGTTTTGCTACCTGTATTAACTACATCAGGGGCAATTTGCCTTCTGATCACATCCACCCGGACATGTTCATCTGCAGAAGCCTGTTCAGCAGATGGTCATTTGATTTAGGCTATATTTATCTGAGACAGCTCAAAGAGGAGAAAGTGAAGGCAAAAGAAGACTTTGAAAATTCAGCACATCTTGAGACGCCGACTGATATTCCTGCGTTCGCTGCTCTGCTAAAAGGAAAAGCTTCCCTGCAAAGACTGGGACCTGTTGATGCCACACTTAGAAAATCTCAATGTGTCCACAGATGATAATAATCCCTGCCGTAAAACTGCAGCTAATGAATTTGTAGCTCTGATTACACTGCCATCCTGGAATTAGTGTCTTGCCTCGCCAAAATTAACTTCATATGTTACAGCTGTGTGCTAAGTACTCTGTCAGTTGTGTTCTGTTCTGTCTGTAATTCTAACTCTTCTCGCATCTCTGGATGCTTACAGACATGAGGCATTTTGTTGGGTTTGCCGCATGTTTAGCATGCGTAGGAACGCACCCTAAAAACATTACTTAATGTAGCTTCACCAAGAAAGCATGTGATGTGGTTTTAAAGTGAACATGGTATGCTTTACTGTTTTTTTGACTTATCGAAAGTTCAACACTGAATTGGTCGTCATCAGAAGCTCAAAAAAACAAACACATATGAGGTGTTTTATTATGAACATGGTGGATCCATGTCACTTGAACTCTATGGCGCGAGACTTTATGTCATCGTCGGGTTGGGATGTTATGGTAGGATTTCATTGACTGGTTTGGTTCCACCACAGACTAAAGGGACAGTGCACATCAGCGAGAAGGAAATCCTCCAGCTATGTGTTGATGTCACTGGCCCAGCCAATGGAAATGGTGATAAACCCAGCAAAGTGTTAGGATATACAGTGGTACCTCTACTTACGAACGTCTCTACATACGGAATTTTCAGGTTACGACACGCCTCAACGGGAAAATATTGCCTCATGTTACAAAAGAAATTTCAGGATACAAAAGGCAAAAATACATTACAGCGCATACTGTATTTTTGCCTTTTGTATCCTGAAATTTCTTTCGTAACAAGAAGCAATATTTTCCAGTTGAGGCGTTTCGTAACCTGCTACTCGCAGCTCCCAGAGTTTACCGAACGCAAACATACTTGTAGCTGCTCCGCCACTGGCTATCGCCTAGCATCTTCTTGGCATCCCATTGAGATTTTAGAAAAATTCCATGAAGTTTCAGAATTTGTTGAAAAGAATCACCCAGAAAAAGTGTTCACTAGTTGGGCTATCGCTCCTTACGATGATGTTTGCCTTGCACATTTTCTTTGGATCGGTTCTTTACAAAACGTCAGGCAAAAACCACTGCTGAGAGAGAAAAGGTGACGACGATAGCAGTTAAAAGGTAAATGAACATAATTTTTATTCTGTACTTTATTTTTTGTTTTTTACATTATGTACAACTCTCATTTTATGTTTATTGTGCAGTAATCTAATGGCAACATGTACTTGTTACATCCTTTGATGCATTTTTTTGATTTATAAAAAATTTATGTCTGAATTTTGGGGGTCTTGGAATGGATTAGAGCATTTACATGGAAAACGCGTCTCTACTTACAATATTGTCAGGTTATGAAACTACTTCCAGAACCAATTAATTCTGTAAGTAGAGGTACCACTGTACAGTATATCCATTTCTGATCAGCTCCTGTTCCATACAAACTATCCTGTTTTTGCTTCCATGAGGTTTTGGAAGACGTGTGTGAGAAATTACAATTTCCAACTTTAGCTGCAGTTGTTTTAGCAATCCAGTTAGCAAATCCAATTGTTCAAACAGAGATCTTAGAAGAAGGAACAGCAACAGCAAAGATTACATCCTAATGACTTTCATACTACGATCTGATCTGATTCCAGCTTGAAAGATACATGCCTGGATTTCTGGCCGTTGTCACTGGTGAAAACGGTTCATCTCTCACTTTTGTTCATCACAGCTTGGCTTGCAGCTCCGTCATCCATTCCTTACCACCAACAGCAGTTGGGTCTGTTCATGATGCACCCCACCCCTTCACGGAAAGCTTGTAAAGGTATGATCAATCAGAGCACACTGAAGACAGCAGCATTTCATTTCCAGGCATTTACATCGACGATGATGTTTCTCTTTTATTGTTCTCAGGTCTTTACAAACTCCATGACGAACATTGCAATCGATCCTGCTACTTGTTCAGAAATGTATTTCACATTAAACTGGTCTGCTGACTTTGGATGTTAACTTGGGGAGTAGGGGAGATGGTTTTAGAGGAAAGAGGGGGTGACTATTCTCAGTTTGTTTCCTTAGAGTTAACAATGAGGAGGCAGGAATGCATCTCCAACCACTCACCCATATACTCACCCAAATGTCACCCGCCAGCTAAATCCTGTGTGATTCAGCATGCAATGGGCGGTTTGAAGCAGCCGGTGCGTGTGCTCGTGAGCACACGGGTGTTGGGCTTGTTCTCCTGCATGCTCTCCCTCCCGTCTCCCTTTTCTTTGCGGTATGAAGCGTGACACGTTATTGAACTAAAAGGTGGGAACCACTTCATAGTTATGCAGGAAACTCAATATGCTAATGTCGTTCAGGGCAGGAACAGAGAGGGGAGAAGACGCATCCTGTCAATTACTGTTGGGAAACCACTGAAAGCCACGGGAACATTCCCAAAAACAAAGAAGCTTACACAGGAGCTGTTTCTTTAAAAAAATAAACTCAGGTTTTACAGCTTACTTGTATCAAATTGAATTAAATTAAATTACGTAACTCAATTAATTTCAGACTTTTGAGGAGAGATAACAGATATAACGGTACACACTTCAAGCATCTAGTTGGCACTGCTGAAGCTCTGTTTTGGCATCAATATCAATCCAGTCTGGCAAGTTTCACTCCAGCAAGCATCTGCGGGTTATGGGCCGAAGATGCCACACTGAGACAGAAGCCGCTTTAGACTACTTTATTTCTCAGACAGAAATACTCAAGACTCCCTCAGCATAATTTGTTTACAGCTCAGAGATGGAGGGTTGGCAGGGCTCATCTCTCTCTCCCTGGAATAATTGCTGTGATGATGGGCTTTAGCTGGGAACACGCACAGACATGTCAGAACAAGGACCATTTTAGATTAGCTGGTTTGAAAGCTGTCAGTTGGGTGTGAAATGATTTCCTTTTGTTGCCAACGCTTCACCTGCTATCGCCTGTTAGTGTTGTTATCACTCCCATTAAAACACAGCTTCACGTGAGACTGTGTCGCCGCACAAAAGGCCCACAGCACGAACTGGAGCGGTTTCACCATCGAGGCTCCAAAATTGTGAAATTGCAACACTTTCTGGGCACCAGCATATTTCCAAGCCTACGACTGCAAGTTAAAATTTGAGCATGCCTGTTTTGTGTTGCCACACCAAAACAGGCTTCAAAAGCATTACATGTGTACTTTATTATTGCAATGTGAGACATTTTTAGATTTTTTTAATTATGTAAAAACCTCCCTAAACCACTAAAGCATGTTAAAAAACTAGACTGCAGGAGTTAATGTTTTTGATACACCTAATGTTGTGTCAGAAAGAGTTGAAGCTCATCTGACTCGGTATTATCGAGGAGTTCTTTGCTCTTCTACTTCCTTGTAGGTTGAGCAAAAAAAACACACGGTTAGGATTACAATGCCTCATTTCCACTTGCCCTCCATCAGTTCATATGAGGTACGTTATTAAACCGGTGATCAATACAAGGAAGTCCAGTTCTTTATTGGTGGGTTGGCCTGACGCCAACGTTGCCATTGCCGAGTCATTTACCTCCATGGGAGACAAACTGGCTCCTCTCAAACTAGCATCTGACACTTGTTGCCAATGCAGTTTCACCACACAGGCAAACGACTGAAAGTTACAAACTGCGTACAAGTTCTCTCCAAAATCCACCGCACGAGTTCAAATGTTTCAGCTTACGCAAGGCCAACAACAGCAACACCTCTGAGCTCAGCGTCTAGGAGCAAGACTTATACGTATGTTAGGATTTCAGAATTAGCTCAAAGGTTTAGTGCACATCCGCTGGTGAAAGACCAAACTTTTATGGTCCTTCAGGAATGCCGCAGTGTCCACATTCTGTTATCCCGAATTCCAGCTGTCTTATGACCTCCTGCCATGCTGACTTCCAAAAAGTTGTGACTTGCACGGATAAACACATTTGAATGACATTTTTGGTTCCTGAGATGTGGGAGGCATCTCAGACAAACATATTCGATTGACATCTTGGCTCCTAGACGGAGACAATCAACAGCATGTGTTTGTAGAATTCTATCTGGAAGAGAAACACCAAAGGAAGAATATAAGACCCCCCCCCCCACTTCTAGAGTTATAAGAGGCAGACATTTTAACATTGTGGATCCATCTGTCCTCAAAACCTCTGTGGTGATGAGAACAGTGTACCACTCGGCCCATTAAATATTCTGCATGGCATATTGAACCATGTATCAATATTGTGAATTAAACTTTCTATTGGTCTTTGCTTTCAGTCTCTTCTGGACACCAGATAAAAGGACACAAAAAAACTTTTCACGTACCATGCAGTTAGATGGTTTTAAAAGGCTGTTTAGATTGTCAGTCTGCAATAAGACACTACCCCATTTTACGTGCAGCCATTAACTCAACCGTAAGAGGTAGCAGACACAGGCTGGGTAACTTTGTATCTACTGTATCTAACCTTAACCGTAACTGTGAGGGGGAGACGCCAGTGGGTAATGGGCAATTTAATGGGCTGACAGCAATTAAAGTAGGAGTGTGCTCTCAAATTCTGAATCACAAAGAAATTTTTGTGGAATTTATAGGGGGGGAAAAACATGAAAAAGAAAACAGCCAATGCAGTCTGGGTTGAAATAAAAATGGAAAAAGAAAACATTGCCAGATGCCAAAATGGAAAACAAAAGGATTAAAAAATATGAGAAACCACTTATGATGCCCAAACACAGCAACAAGCCACACTGCATACAAAAATAAAGGAAAAAAAGTGAAAGACCAACAAAAACTCATCATTGACAATTTTATATCAGGATTTTCCGCAGTTTAAATGGAACGCTCATTTGCATATCTTTAAATCATGCATCACAAATGGTCAATCTGAACCTTATCAGTGACAAAAGTCCACGGTCATTACTTTCCTGCCAGCCATCGGAAACTCGCTGAATCTCCCTCCACCGTCCTCCCTCTATCTTTCCGCCCCTCCCATCTCCTTCCCTTGAGTCCGACAGATTACAGATATTATAATGGACGTCCTAGGAGGCTAGCCGTGGTCACATTTAATTTGCCGTAGCCTGATATCTACACATGATAATCAGCATTTACACCTGGGAGTGAAGGCTGAAAGATGAGGGACAATGTATGCACGGGTGAGACAGGAATGGAAAAGAGAGGGAGCACCATTAACACAATGAGGAAGTTGGAGAAAGCAAAAGTAAGGGAAATTATGATTCTGCATAGAAATCCATTCCGCTCCCAATTCACATGGACAAAAGTGGAGTACAACTGAAGCACACTTCATTGTATTTGCATTTAAATAAGAATAATATACTTTGGACCCCTAGACGCCATAAAGCAAAGCCTGATCCACGTGGAGACCCCTCGACAGAGTTATTACATGTTAGCCTTTTCTTCACATGGAGCTTTGTTTTGCTGGTGGCAGCCTTGTTCCAATTATATAAAGATAAGGAAAAGTGTTGTTCTCTCAAAGGAAAGGTTAGAGGCCAACCTTGCTGCAGCAGACGAGTGGGATCTTCATTGATTCCACTGTTATGCTAGTGTATATGTTTAGAAACTCTTATTTTACTCCTGTCGCAATTGCGGGATTATGCATTTCCTGCTCTACAAATCCTTTTTACTCCCACCTGCCACTGCACATGAAAGAAAGTCGTCAGCTACTGAGCATTTGTTGAGTTCTTGTGTAAAGCTGCCAGAGCAGGTATATATTATATATGCTTTGCGCTTATGGCACGAGCCTGCACAGCTACAACAGATCAATTTCCCATGAGCTGGCGAGCGACAAGCAGTTTCTGCTGATGGGGCTCCACGTGCATATGTCAACTCAGAAACACAAGGCTTAAAAAAAGACACTTTAGAGAGGTGAATGTATTGCAATGTGACTGGGAGTGCAATCTCTCACTGGACTTCTGCAGGGCTTTGTTCTTCCACTATCTTCTGTGGAAATCTACCCATCCGCTTGTCTAATTCATGCTTACCCATCAATCAGAGCTGCTTTGTTTCCCTTCACCTCAGACTTCAGAACCGCCTTTTGAACGCTCACTAATACATGCAGTCATTGGCAAAACAAACAAAGAAACTAAAAAAATCAGTATTTGTTCTTCTCATGAAGCAATGTGAAGTGATTCTGCAGGATTTTGAGGGAAGGTAACTAACGAGGCGAACACAATCCCGCGGTTCACGCGGTGGAGAGAGGTGGCTTCCTTAGTTTTAGCAAGTCAACAACTCGGTGCCAGGGATTCAAGGCACTGCATCAAAACACCAACCCCCATCTGTCGAGTTTGCAAACTAACGACTACAGCAGGCAGACTCACATACTGTAGGATGATCATAAGCACTGCTGGGGAGTTCGTTTCACGTCACTGCTGCTAATGAGATCAACATGGCTAAAAATAGCCTCAAGTATTAATCTATCCAAGGATAAAGGGGGAAAAAAAAGGTTCTTCCTCAGGACATCCCCCCCGTTTAAAAACTTAACAAATTAACATTTTACAGCTCAGATTACTGGTATGCAAACTGTGGTACGCATGCCACTGGTGGTAAGCGAGGAAAGCCATGAACTTTCCACATTTTTTTCCACATTTTCACTTTTAAAAAAAATCAGAAACACAATGCAATATAAATATGATGTTTTAAACGAAATGTGTAGCTTTAGATAATTATAATCGTCTTTAAAAAATATTTGCTGCATATTCAGTGGCAGTGCAGATGTAACAACTTTTGAGTGTGTTTATTTTGCTCTGGATGAGAGTATGAGTATGTTGGACAGAGTTGTAAATGTCCTGATTCAGTAAAGTAACAATTCAGGTAATAAATAACCACAATAAGGAATAAACATCTCTCCTGTGTGTTTAAAGCTAATTGAGAAGGCATATATGGCTATATTTTAAAACTGGTCATCACTCAGAGAGCTAAACAGTTTCTCAGGTGGTACGCAGTATTAAAAGTTTGAGAACCACTTGCTCAGAGGTTAAAAGAAGATTTTAGAGCTAAAACAAGTTAAGGTTAAGGAATGCAAACCTTCTTTGGGACCAGAACAAAGCGAATCAAAGCTTTTTTGAGTGAGAATGGAGTATGTTTGTTGCAAAAATGGCAGTTAACAGTAGTGCAGGGGACAATGAAGCTATTTTAAGCCTCAAGACTCAAAAAAGTCATTTTGCACAAGTTGTCGTTGTGGACAGGGTCTTAACAGGTGAACTGGGGTCAATCAACTTTGTGTACGAAAAGTGTTTATAAAGGACCGTGTTGGTGCATCTCAGTTCAGTCACTGCTGCCTTATCTGACATCTGTACATGTTGGTGACCGATGCCGCACAAACTCCTGGTACCTCTACCTAGCTCCATTGCCCGCCACGCTAACATTAACCGCAAACACTCCATTTTAACTCAAAACTGCTTCAGTTTATGTTGTTTTTATCCCCAACAATAGTTTGCACTCAGGTTTTTTTTTCTTCTTCTTCTTTTGGCAGGCAGATTTGTGTGGTTCCCTGCTAGCAAAACACTGCGGCTAATTCTATCAAAATGGCCTGAATGGCGACATCCAGCTCTGCTGGAGCAGAATATTCACGACACGACAGAGCGTCCGCAGTCTTGTCAATTACAGAATTGTAACTCTGCTTTCTATCTGTGTGTGTTTGGTGTTTACAAGGAGTGCTAGCCTCAGACCATCACAGCTTGTATCAGCCAGCTGCTACAACCAAATAGCCTGCAAGAGGGGAAGCAGAGCTGGGTTGACTTATACGCCTGACAGTGTCTCCATTTACACATCTAATTTAAGAGCGGCTTCTGTTCTATCTAATTAACAATTTACTAGGCCATCAGTCAGACTCCCCATCGAGGTATAATTAGCGTCACCAATGTTCAAGCGGCTCTGTGCACACTTTCACATCTGCAAAGAGATTAGAAGGACCATGTAACTTTCAAGGATACACGCAAAAAGAAACGTGGCCACTGAGTTTCGAAGATGCGGGAAGAACGACCATGAAATCACGGACTGAGCTGAAAGACGTCGCTGCACAGCAGAATGTGATGGCCTGTGTCTTTGACAAATTAGCCAGCTCTGTTCCCGCACGCCACCAGCGGCAAGCGTGTAATGTCATTGCCATGTTGAAGAAATCAGCGGATGCATATTGACTGGAATGAGGTTGTTTTGTATTATTGCTGGCTCAACCGGGCTCCCTGCTTCTCAAATAGTGTCAACACAGCTTTAATGCAATGCATACACTGTGCAAATTACACATGACTTTTTTTTTATTTTTTGGGGGGGGGGGTTAGGCATGAGATATTGAAGGGTTTGATGTGCTCTGTGTGCGTAGGCACCTTTAAAGGATTATGATGGAGTGTCAGAATGTAATTTTGTAAAAGGACAAGTAAATCCCCCCCCCCATAAAGACTCAACCCACTTATCATGAGGTTGCATAACACTAATTCATCTGGTCGTCTCTGATCTCTGACACTCCTCAAGACAAGTACCAATGTTTTTTTTCTTTTTTTGATGATTTAATGTTCCAATTTTTGGGAACCGAGTGCATGAAGTTGGGAGTGGGGGGGCTGGAGGTCTGCAGTATGTTCTGCTGGTTGTCTCTCCAGTTTTTAATTATAACCCACAGAGAGGATTAGGCACCGGTAATCTGGGAGGAATAGTGTATTTGATTTTGACTGCTTTCTGCTTTGTATTTTCACCCCTCAGCTCCCTCTGTATAAACAAATGGAATTTCACTCGTTTATCCACTTAGCTCCTCTGTCTAGGTGATTAACAGTGAAGGGCTGTGAGAATGGGATAACCTAGAGCGAACAGGTCCAAGGATATCTGAGGCCAGCACATGTGTGTATGCGTGTACTTATATCACGGGGAATCTGTATTTGCTTGTGTTGATGTGCCGTATAAACAAATGCAGAGCTACTTGAAGGGTGCGGCCAATTAAAAGAAGCCCCTGAAGCAGTGTGGGCTCATCAGGATGCAGTCAACACAGCAGATCCACTCTCAGATAGCCTGCTGCAGTCTGCAAGTCAGGCATGAATAGCACCTAATTCTACAGCAAACACCCTTGACATCTTTATCCTATAACTCCCGAGAAATCCATAAAAAATATGAATTCAACTGACTGGAAATGGTTCATATGCTTGTATTTGTTTTGTATAGTTGTGTTTTTGCATTATAAATCTTGATTGAAAACTCAAATTTAAAGTGATCACAACAAAACACCTCGATGAACAGTCTCTTTAGACCTTCTCAGGAAGAATTTTCAAGTAAATTACAACATTCCCGCATGAACTGTTATTCAAGTATTCAAGTCTCTTTATTGTCATTATGCAGGCATAATGAAATTTTGCACATTTTATGCCACATGTGAAACTCACAAAAGATGAACAACTGCATGCAAGAACTAAATCTTCTTATGTCAACTAAACAAATCCCCAAAGATGCTGTTATATCATTCAACTGGGTGCATTACTATTTTGGACATTAGAGGGATTAAA
The DNA here is from genome assembly GCA_018398805.1 of Hirundichthys speculiger. Lineage (NCBI taxonomy): Eukaryota > Metazoa > Chordata > Actinopteri > Beloniformes > Exocoetidae > Hirundichthys > Hirundichthys speculiger. The sequence continues at coordinate 212,720 of JAGFBZ010002435.1, read as the reverse complement.
AGTCTTTTATCAAGCAGTTACTTCATGTTCTATTGTTCATCCGTTGCTCATAAATTATAAATCTGCAGCTGAATTAGTACCTGGATTCACTGGTACGTAAAAGAAACAAAGAGGTTTTAATGGTGAAAACAAAATGGACGTGTGCACGGCGTTCATGTCCTCAACGCCTGGTCTGATGTCCACGCAGGACACAGGAATGTGCTTCGGAGCAGGACCAGACATAATATTCAGCCGAAAACTATTTGCCTTCTTCAGGATGATTTGGTTTTGAATTGCGACCAGCATCAAAGCTGCAGTCAATTATATTCGATTCTTAGTCAACAGAATTAGTCAAAGTGTCATTAAAAAGGCGCAGTGACTATATAAATGCTGGATGTAAAATTGACTTCCTGCACTTGTTTTCAGCTTATGTGAAATGTCATCGGTTACCGTCTCATACAGTTTGGGGATTGCAATTTAAAAAATGTATTTCCAACCCAGTCAACTGTGCCACGACTCCAACTGTTCAGTTAACTGACAGCTTGTTATCCAAGACACTGAATTTTACAATTTTGTCCATTACTGCTTTGGCTTTCTCGCTTTTTTGGGGGAAATTTCATTTGTTTCACAAACACAAACTTCACAGATGGCTGCTGAGGCTGTTGAGTTCATAAAGTCGTCTTGCTTTTTCTATGTACAATACTTTAGTGTCGGTCTTATTACACTTAGCAACATTTGTGTCGCCTCTGGAAATAGCAGCCTTGCATAATGAGCGTCCCATATTAACGCAACGCCATGTTACCAACATATGCTCATGCTTGACAGCTATCTCAGCCCAACAGCTCACATCTCACTGTTTCTCCACCTCTTTTATTGCATAAGTTCCCATGTTATTTTTTTTTTTAAGAACAATGAGGAAATTACACGGTATGGAATGGTGTGTAGACGTAGATCACAGACCTAGCAATGCTGGTGTCAGAAGTAGAAAAACTAATATGAAGTGAATTAGAAAAGGCTGAGACAGTATGAAAAATACAAATAAAAAAGGAAATAAATAAAGGTATATAAAGGTAAGATTTTTGAACATTTACACATTTACATTTTTATTGTTATTTTATTTCCGATGGTAAGGGTCGAAAATATTTTCTTGTCAACTGATTTAATGACATTTATCATTTCCTGCATTTGAGGCCTGAAATACAGCGCAAAACAAAGTTTGAGACTGGGAAAATGTGACGCTATTATTGCATTAAAATATATCCATACAGTGGTACCTCTACTTACGAACGTCTCTACATATGAAATTTTCAGGTTACGAAACGCTTCAAATGGAAAATATTGCCTCTTGTTACGATAGAAATTTCAGGATATGAAAGGCAAAAATACAGTAGCGCTGTTACTAGCAGCTCCCAGAGTTTACTGGACGTAAACATACTTGTTGGCTCTGTATCTCGGTTTAAAGCGGTGCGTCCAAGCTGCTCTGCCATTGGCTATTGCTTAGCATCTTCCTGGCATCTCATTGGCTAGGAGGGCCCCTTGTCTGTATGAGCGTAACCCAGCAACCCAGATAAACAAACAATTTTTACCTCCGCCAAGGAGGTTATGTTTTTTCCGGCGTTTATTAGGCTTAGGCGGTATTACGGTAATACCGTATACTTCCGGTATTTAAAAATAGCAGCGGTATCAGTTTGAATACCGTCATAAAAAAATGCAATGAATGATTTCTGTGGTTTAAAGTTTAGTTTCTCTTCTGTATCGCTGTGTGTACTGTGTGTTCTGCTTTATTTTACCGTTTATTCGTGTTCGCTCGCAGCTCATCTCAGTTTGACTCGTCCTCTTAAGGTACTGACGATGAAAACAACACTTCCTGAGTTTGCTGCTTCAAAATAAAAGCTTCCAATGAAACTAATAATGTTGGACTTTATGTTGAAGAATTTATAGGAAGTGAAACGTCGGGCATCAGACACTTTACTATAAAGCGCGTTTCAGCAAACACACACCTCGGCAGCAGAGAGAGGAGCTGGAGCAGAGAAGGAAGAGTTAAAACTACAGTGAAAAGCAAGAAATACACAAATAAATAACAACTGTAGTTGAGAAAACTTTATATTGAAGCACTGAACTGCTGTGTCGAGGTAAACTCGCCTTTTTTTTTCAGGCGTAAAGCCCCGCGGCGGCGCCCATAATGGGGACGGCTGTTTTGACGCGCAGCGTCCGCCGGTGGTGTTTGTTCCCCTTAAAAGTCGTGGGAATACGGTATACCCCGGTAAAATGTGAGGGAAGTTTGACGGTATCAAAATTTGGATACCGCCCAAGCCTAGAGTTTATCTGTCTGTCTGTCTGTGTTCAAGATAACTCAAAAAGTTATGGATGGATTTTTATTAAATTTTTACGAGTTGTCAAAAAAGTGAAAAGGAAGAACTGATTTTTCATTTTGGGTGTGAAGAAATCCTGGATTCTGGATCACTTTCAAATTTTCAATAATTGTTGCGCTTGGCAGAGGTCTGCTCTCTTCAAGTGCTTTTCTAGTTCTAACATGCATTTCTTACAGGTTTTTATGTCATTTAATGTATTATTTATAATTTATTTAAAAAATTATGTTCAAATTTTTGGGGTCTTGGAACAGATTAGGGCATTTACATGGAAAACGCATCTCTACTTACGAAAGTTTCAGGTTATGAAACTACTTCCAGAACCAATTAATTCCATAAGTAGAGGTACCACTGTATTTATCAGGTAACATCATCAAGTGATCAAGTTTAATCATGATTTAGAATAAAAGCATTAAAAAGGTGAGACTCTGAGGAGCTAAGATGGTTAAAGGATCTTCAGTTTCTCAACAGAGGCTTCATAAAACCATTGAACCCTTTACAAACTAGAAAAGCACTCAGAGAGCGCAGACCTTAGCCAAGTGCAACAGTTCCCCCCATAGCGATTTACAGATTGCGATAAAATTCGCTTTCTGGATCAGATCTGGATCAGTCTTTGAAATTTGATAGAAGTTTCCATTGTCAATCCCTGAGTCAAATTTCATGAGTTTTGGGCAATAATTAACAGAGATATTGAGAAATAAATTTTTGGCCCCATTAACCGCAATGTTATTGAAAATTTGAAAGTGATCCAGAATCCAGGATTTCTTCCGGACCACACCCTAAATGAAATCAGTTCTTCCTTTTTAGATTTCTGACAACTCCTGAAAATTTCACCAAAATCCATGCATAACTTTTTGAGTTATCTTGAACACAGACAGATAAACAGATAAATGCCAGCAAAAACAAAACCTCCTTGGCGGGATGTAACAATGTTCCACAGTTTGAGTGGAATATTTCACCCTCTGAAGTTTATATCATCATTCATCAGTTCAAGGAACCTGAAGTAATTTGGATGAATATGAGGGTGCTAGCTTACACTCAACAATTTTACAAGAAATTTGAAGGTCTCAGACAAATTTCCATACTCAGATGAAAATTGAAAGTCTTTCATTAGTTGGGGTTGGCTCCTGGGACCTCAGGTGTTGGCTGTAAGGTAGTACTCAGTTTATTTCCACATCTTGGGGTTATTGATGGAATTCTTTTGTCTTGTCTCATCCAACTTGTGTCGTTCCATGACTTCATTAGTATGAATAACCAAGAGGAACGTTGCTTGTTGGTTGCAAATTGTCGTGTAAATAGTGTCTGTGCAAAATCGCCAACCATAGTGAAGTCTTTAGTCTGCAGCTTAAAACTCTGTTTTACAGTCTTTAGATGTGAGTTGGTGTAATACCCAAGTCTTTTAAAAGTCTTTTTTTCTAGTTTATGGGCAGCACCTGGTCTCCAGTCCTTCAGGCAGCACTGCATCAGGAACTGTCATTAGCTCCATGTCTACAAAAGCTTCTATGTCCCAAAGGGCAGCTCCTTACTTTAGCGAACCTTTGTCCGTCTACGATACAGAGTTAATTTCTTTACGCCGCATAAAACTTTGCAGTGCAGAGGAAAGGCCTTATGTTCACTTGGAGGTGGCACGGACTTCCTTGGACCCAGAGGCGTCTGGGATGGACCAACCCACTCTGGAGATGTGTGTTTAATCAGATGAGTCAGAGTTCCAGACTTGTTCTTGGAAGACATTGAAAGCATGTGCTGTGGATCATAGACAAGAACATTGTCCAAATTCTTGTACAAAAGTCCAAAAGCCAGTGTCTGTGATGGCACAGGCTTGTGCTGGCACCCCTGTCAGAGGTCATTTACATCTCTGTGATGGCAGCAGTGATGCAAAGGAAAGCACTTTGACAATTTAGAGCAACATATGCTGCCTTCAAGTCATCTTCTCCAAAGAGTTCATGCATTTTTCAAGAGGAAAATGAAAAACCACAAAGGCATGGCAGAGGAAGGAGAATGAATGGGTGCTGGAGTGGCCTCGCCTGCAGTCCTCATCTAACCCAACAGAGAAGGTTATGGAGAATTTTGGAGCCAAAACTCTGACAACGATGACCCCGAACACCTTCAGACTGCAGCAAAAGTGGAACAAGATAACACCTGAAACTCTGAAGTGAAAAAGTTGTGAAGTCTTTACTGTCCTAACACAAATATTTCCCAGAATGCATCGCAGGTCAGACACACAAAAATTGCCAAATGGTGTTAATGGAAAAAAAATTAAATCTGTTGGGCTCTCAGTTTTAAAGTCAAAGTAAATTTCAGAATAACTGCATTTTTCTTATTTGGATGATTGAGTTGTGTAAAAGTTGTTTTATTCCAAAGTCATCAAAACACAGAAGCATTGTTTTGAGTATCAGACTTCTTTTCCTGAGGAAGACTGCAGTAAAATGCTACATACCAAAACTCGACAAACCTTGAAAAATAAAAAGAAGATAAACCCAGGAGACATGGATTTCCTGACTACAGAGATCTGAACGAAACCTGGAAATGTCCAGATGTTGCAGGATCCTTCAGCAGATCAGCTGTTCTGACCAAAACTCTTCTTGTCTATTCTTTAACTGAAGCCAGCTGTGAGAGGGAAACATTTCAGCATCCTCACAAAAAAAACTAAAACAAAACAAACACGTTAGCTGGAAAATAGATTAGCGCCTTTATTTCTTCTCTGTGCCTTCTCCTTCCTCAGACCTCCCCGTAAACTCTCGGAGCGCTACACCCACACACATTATCCCTGCAGCCCTCCCCCTGCGCTCGTGTAAACATCCATACAAACACTAAGATGGATCAATTTCACATTCCCTTTCAGAGGGCTGGAGATGCCTCATCGGGTTGTGAAGTTATGGCACGGTGTTTGATCTCACCTGACGCTGCTAATGCAAATCAGCCGTTCGCCTCCTCTCCTCGCTCTTTTTGCATCTTCTTCTGGACGGTCTGTTGTGTTCTAAACAATCACCTCCCCGACTTCTGATGTTGAATTTCTGTGGCCTATTTTTTTTTTTTTTTTTTTAAAGAAAACAAGACATTTTTTTCCTCCTCCACCCAAAAAATGTAGAAATATATTATTGTGTGGTGGCTTAAAAGTCCCATAGAGATGGCTGTCGTTTCCACCGTAATGGTTTTAACCATTCATTTACACTTTATTGGCTTTGCTTGGCAGTAGACGGGGAGCAACGGCACCCTGGAGCAACAGCTTTCCTACAGAGGCATTTGATCATCCGCTGACTGGGTGAAAAAGAGTGTAAATTAAAGTCCCTCCTCACCCTGACACTTTAAACACAAGACATGACAGGCCATATTTTCACAGCCAAATCAGGAGTCTGAGAGATGGATACCAATTATAATTGCCTCCAGACAAAAAAAAAAAAAAGAAATCAGACATAGGTGTGTGTCAGTAGCCTGGTGCTAAATCACGCCAGCAGCTGGATGATGAAAACTTGCCTGTAGGGTTTGAGGGACCCAGAGCCATCTTGTGCCAGTGATGGGGTGTGCACTTGAATTTGCATCACTCCCTGACATATCAAAGGGAATGCACAAGCAGATGTTCCTCTTTGATTTAGCTAGTTGTGAGACGGAGAGCTTTTTCCTGTAGGCCCCACAATAATCTGCTGCTTTCTCGCCATAATCCTCCAGTTTTAGCCAAGTAATGAACATCGTGAGGAAGATGGAGTGAGTACAGCATGTTGCATAAGCGTACGCGTGTGTGTGTGTGTGTGTGTGTGTGTGCTGAGACAGTGTGAGGACGGGTGGGGCACAAGTGAGGCTTTTTCTCCAAGCTTTTCATGGAACAAACTAGTTGTCAGACACAAGTGTCATAGTGCTGCTTTGGTGGGAGGACGCCACAGACTTTCTATTCCATCTGTATCTATGCGTCCTCCTCCGTGGGCACCGTGTCCGTGGCTTTCCTCCTAATGAGAACCGGAGAGCATTAATATTGTCATTAGAACTGATCCAAAGTCCAGTCTGAAAGCCAAGAGGCAGCTTTCAGTCACTTTGGCCGCATCTTGAATGGGACTACGCCACAAATGCACTAATTGCGAGCCAAGGACCTGGACTGAGACGCGGTGCCACTGAGCCGCCAAGCGGACCATCTGCAGACTTCATCAGACGCTCTGGCGGGTGGCTGGATTGAGTTTGGAGGCTGTATCACAAAGAGCATCGCCTGCTCAGCCACCTCAGACACTCTCTTGTCAGTGTACGCAGGGATCCTATATAGACAGAGAAATAAAAGAGCGACTCAATTAAGAGCCACTCAGTCAAGGTCGTTTGCGCCGCAACGTGCCATTCACAACTGACGCTGACGCTCCGCGTTTGTCCCGCACAAATGTGAAATGTAGGTTATGTCTTTTTATTTTTGGTCAATTTGACTCAGCCTGGGGGGGAGCCATCGGACTGAACTCCAATTAGGACACCTGGTTTATCTTTTTCCTTCCCCCCACAGAGCGGTCACAGCGCACCGATGTGGGTTTTTTTTTTTTTTTTTTTTTTTTTTTTTTTTTACCAGTGCGCACCGACCCAAACAAATCTCGCCTGCTTTAATGAGGAAACTTTACAAAGAGGGCTGGGTGTCTGATATATGTAGGCTACTCACCATCAATAACGACGGTCCTCATGATTTAGACGGGGGCTGAAATCCAGAAGCGCTATAAATCCAAGTAGAACGGCCACCCAACCGTGCGCAGAGATGGATGAGATATCCGCTATTTAATGCAATTTATGGGATATCGCAAAAAAAAAAAAAAAAAATCCAGCGCGAGGTCGGAAATGGACACACTGAAGCACCCTGTACCCTTCAAACTTTAGCCGTAGGTGTTCCCGAGTGGGGAGCCGCTGCTCCGGCTGCACCCTGGCTCAGTCATGTGGACGACGGGATTCAAAATCAGTCAGCAAATAAACATCCAAACTGGGATCAGTCCGACTCGACGCCTCCCCGCAAATACGGGACGCGCAGACGGAGCTCAAAGTGTTCACGCGCAAGTGGAGAATCAACGAAAAACCAGTATCAGATCCATGTTCTTGTTGTCGCAGCGCATATCCAGGTCCGATCTCAGGGATCCCATGTATGTTTGCCCCCCTTCTCAAGTAGGCTTCAATGGGGAGGAGAGGGGGGGAAAAAAAGTGCGAGCGATGAGAGTGGATGTCGCCCGCACTGGTGCGCGTCAGTGTGCGTTTGGCACGGCGAGGTGGAGATGGAGGGCGGGGCGGAGAGGTGCGTCTGGGAGAAAGAGACAGAAAGATGGAGAGAGAAAATTCAAAGATGAATCTTTAATAGGTCTCTGTGTCACGCTCCAAAAAAAAAAAAAAATCCTCTTAACTGTAAAAGTATAATATTTAGGACTGCGTCAATGATTAAAATCAGGTGAATCTCCCACCACCGCTTTAGGATACCTGCATTTATTGAGAGAACATTCCACACACACAAAAAAGGTTAAAATAAACAAACAAATGACAGAATATACAGTAAGTGATGGAGTGTCAAGATTTTTTTAAAGAGTGGCTTTGGGATTTAATGGCACTTCTTGCAGCGCAGGGCTGCGCTCTGATGAATGTTTTATGTGCAGGGGTTCTGGGTCGGGTGGAGGTGGTGGTGGTGGTGGTGGGTGGGGAGGACCGTGACGTGAGGCGAATCTATTTGTATCGGACAGTGCCAGGCACGCACACGCATGAGAAAGACGCCCCAGAGGAGAAGCGCAGAGCCGGGCTTAATGCTGGGAACTTTGGCTGCGTTTCAGTCCTTCCTGATCGATTGGACCACATGTAACATCTTAAAACCTCAAACTTACCCTTGACAAGAATATTTCCCTCAAAAAATAGATAAAAAAAACTCTACATGTTCGATTATGTGTCCTCCTTTAAAAACAAACAAACAAACAATCAGTATGCCCTGCACTGGTCCACAGCAGGCGGCGCGCATCTCGCACCTCTTTTGCATGCGTCAGTGGTGATAAGGCTCGCTTGTTCAGTAGTGATTAGACTCGTGTGTCGGGGCTGGTCGAAGCACAGACCCTTCAGTGTCGCTCTGCTCTGCAGCTGTGCTGGGTTTTTACTGAAACCCAGGAGGATTTAAGACAGAGCAGTGCGCTGTTATCTGTCGGTAACACACGCCCCCTACCGGTGAACACCGGGGAAAAAAGAAAGCTCTTCAGCATCATAGGAGGAGACAGAGCCCTCATCTCCGGATGATGATCCCCACCTACCTGAGAAGCAGCAAGGGATGGGGTTTTTATCTTTATTTTTTTTTAAAAAGTGAATTAGGAATTTAGAAATCCTGGCAGGTGAGCATTTTAGCTGAATGGAAAACACACACACACAGTCCTGCCTCGCGTCTATTATAAGACACACTGCTGCAAGATCAAATGCTCTCATTAATTACAGTTTGTACATTCAGACAGAAGCCTGCCACAGGGAGCAGGTGAATGGAAACTGCTGCCAGGTGTGTGGCGAGGCCGAGTGAAATGGAGGATGCGCTCGGTTAATCCTGAGCTTACAACCACCACCAATATTGAATCTCACCATCAGAATATGTCAGTGAGCTACTCGGCTGGTATTTACTCACAGCGGAGACCGGCAGGGCCAGATGGCCAGTAGAGACGCCGGCCAAAGCTGCCCACTGAGAACGAGGTCACCTCGCGCTGAAGGAAATGCTGTCATCTTTCTCTGTTTCTCCCGTCTCATCGCATCCATGGGGGGAAACGCATGTATGTGCCTAATCCTGTAAGCCTTTTAGCATGTTGCAACAATCGCCTCCCTGTGCTGTATTTTCCAGACAAAATAATGACGCTGAAAGCAAGAGACGGCACACAGACTTATGTCGTCTGAAGCCAGGATTTTATTCGCACCGTGTTCATCTTGTGCAGAATTATCGACCATGCAGCTGCAAACTACGTTCTAGATGAGCAAAGTTTTGGAAACTTGTCTTCATGCTGGCTGGGGAAAAACTTTCTAGAATGGAGACGGCGTTATACAGAAAAGAAAACAGAGCACGTAGGCCTATAAAGACAAAAGTTGCAACCGGAAGTTTTCATACAGTTTTGAGAAATGTCTGACAGTAAAGCTGAGGAAACTTTTCCTGTTTTAAAATTCTCTCTTTCTTCAGAGTCAGTCATTTTACACACAGTTGGCTGGTATTTCATATAACTGCCTGTTCGAATTGAATCTGAACGGTTTGACTTGGCTCAAGTCATTTTGAAGCTCTCAAGAAGCTTCTCACAACAGCCGGGTTTCCACGTTCAGGGTAAAACGTAAGACTCTGGAAGTGTAACGGGGCGGACGTCATCCTCAGTCATTTTCAGCCATTTTGGCTCCACTACGCGCAGCTCACACATATGTGTTGCTGGTATTGATGACGTCATCTGCTGCCAAATTGAATTGTGGGTTCCACGCGTCCCATTGACGCCATTGCCTCCGACAACAGTTTGGCGGATTTTCATTTTTTTCCCGTTGCAAAGCATGCGTCAGCTCATCAAGTTGCAGCTGCAGCTACAGCTAGCCGATGAATCTGTACACGGACGCGGGAGAAATTCAAAGCATTCGGCTTATTTGTGTAGCGAGCAGGAGGACATTTGATTGGTTGTTTTTGGAACGACAAAGAAATGTTAGAAACACTTCTGCAACGCAGCTGTGTGGATACCGCGTTACAGCGCCGACCCCAGTAGGACTCAGTGACCTCGCCAACGAATACTCCACCTCTTGGTGGCGGTAGAGCAACCCTGATCAACCCTGTTTGCCAACCGCCATTAAAAAGAAAAAAGGTGATGATTACAGAAATAGAAGATCAATCTAAAACGACAAGATCAACACAGAAGGAGCTGGGATGTTTGCTAGTTTCTGTTTGCCGTGTTTGCATACACTGCAATGGTGGACAAGAGAGAACTCAAACATGAGAAAGCTGAACAACCTCATCTCCTACTTGGCATACCCAGGTAGCAGTTGGTCAACACCATGCACCTCCCAAAATCTTTTTCAGGGCCACACTGAAGGGCCTAAGCCAAGACTTCCCTTTAAAATTCTTGCTGAAGGCCTGTTCCTGGTAATGGAGACATGCGGCAACAGCCAAGGGCTGTTGTCCCGATTCTCCTGTCTCAACTATTGGAGGTTGGTCAAGTTTTTTGATCTTCCTGATTGCCTTTTTTCAATACTGCCCACACATTTTCTGTCAACGTGTCAATTTTATTTATATGTAAATATAAAGAAAAAGATAACCTAAAGTTAATCTAAAGATATACAGAGAGTGAGATTTATTTACAGTGTAAGAAATGAAGTATTTCACTGTAGAAATGCCAACAAATGCTCACTGCTTGTCATTCGACTTCGTATGCAAAATCCGCGATGGACTGAAATCGTGCATGAGACGTGACAGTATATATATTTCGGAAACCTGTCCGTCAAAACTGCATTCAGCTTTTCCTCCAATCACCATGTGGACTGATCAGCGTCCAGGCCAAACCACAGCTCCATTCACTCCCAGAGACGCTCAGAGTCGGGGGGGCGGGATAACGTTGACATTTCAGCCAATTACTGTCGAGTTTAGCAGCAATGAAAAAAAATGTCATAACATGCTGCTTCAGTGACGTGAACCAGCCCCCCCTGCGACACAGCAGCCTCACAGCATGATGCTGCCACCCCCATGCTTCACCATTGAGATTTTCTTCTGAGGCTTGTGACTTCCCCCTTTTTCCTCCAAATAATAGTAATAAAAATAAGGATAACTGTGAACACAGAAAATTGAAAATATAATATAAAACATAATACAGTTGTAAAATAAAATTGTTATTGCTAATTAATTCAATAAATACTTTTGAAATTTAAATGAAAATGTCTACAACTATTTCAATAAAACATAAAAGTCGGTATATTTTAAACCAAAAGTCACTTTATGTATCGTACTGTTCCCTTGTTGTCCTTGACATCACGTACAAAACTCAGATTTAACAAATGTACATGTTACAAAAGAAAGCTATAAGAATTATAAACCAATCTAATTTTTATGAACCAAACAATCCACCATTAACTTGGATACTTTCACATTTTATGATTTAGTTGATTATAAAGCAATTTAAATAATGTGTAAAGTATATAATAACTTGCTTCTTCACTGCATTCAGAAGCTATTTTAAGTCGGGGAGTCGTTATGAAGGAAAACAGATGAAGACTGTAAATCTATTAAAGGAGAGAATTTCTGGAACAACTGTGAGAATAAATTATGAATCTGTGGTTCGCTTGTCTCATTAAAAAAATGTTTAAAAATGTTATATTTATTAGCTATAAGACTCAGCTTTGGGTACTTTGTTTTAATGGGGGTTTGGGAATCTCACATTCAGGTTTCTGTTATATTTTGTATATTTAATGTTTCATTTTCGGAAATTGTAGCTGTCTTTTGTTTTAAATAAATTAATGGTTGGTGGAATAAGATGTTGCTTCAACCTTCACCTCTTTGGCCAGTATTTTTGTCTGTATGGAGCCTAATGACCAAACCAAAATAAACGTATATTAAAGAAACTACTTATAATTCTGGTGACCACGCAGTTCTATTTTAGTCTCATCAGACCACATGGCATGTCTCCAGAAATTCAGATCTCTGTCTGCTTGTCTGTAATCTGGCTGTTTTTTAATGGCAGTTCTGGATCAATGGCTTTCTCTCACTGCGTGGCCTTTCAGCTCATGCTGGTGCAGGTGCTTTACTGTGGATGACATTTCAGAAATTAAAAAGGTTTCAGGAATTCTGACCGACTTAAAACAGGAAAAGTTTCCCCGACTTTTCTGTCGGACACAGACAAAAGCGTTTGTCTTTTTCTGGCCGCGGTTGTTCAAGAGAGATCTTAATTAAGTCAAAGCATGACGGGCTGACATTATCAAGACGAGACACTCCTCGACTATCACCGCTGCTGAATTCATAAACAAAAAGGCCCATTGGATGAGACGTGTCTGCAGTATGTACACAGTAGAGGAGGGCTGCGTTACAGCTGATTACTTCCTCCCAGCTCATTATATAACAGACCCATGACTCCTCCGCTCGTTCTCTTGCTGTATATCACTTAGGCAAGTGAAAAGTACAAAGGTAAATTGCCATGGGAGCTTTTATATTGGACGCCTTGTGCAATGAGTGACTGTAGGCAGACCGTTGCTGTGTGAATTGGGGGGAGAAAAAAAAGAAAAGGAGATTGGGGATCTTTTATTCATGAAAGTAATGAAATGAGTCAAGCTGTGGAGTCTCAAAAGCAACAGATCCCTGTAGGCTGAGGCTCTACTATTCTTTTCATCACAAGTATGACAGATGAAAAGGAGAGGAGGGGCTTAAGTGACTTACTTTGCTAATGGGAAAGTTAGCTTTGTCCCACCACTACAGGGACTACACAGATAACGAAAGGCAGTGAGGAACATTACCCAGTTTGGATCAGATTGTGCAGGTAGACCTGTCCTTAATTACAGAAACTGATGACTCATGCTAAGCCTGTGTCAAAGGACCCAGGTTTTTTTTTTTTTTCAGGGCCCCCCATCTTGTGGCGTATTCATATTTCCTCTTAGCTGATCTCTCTTTATGTCTCCTACACTCCTCAAAATTATGTAAATGTTCAAGAATGGCGCAGGCGTTTGCCTTCACAACACATTCTTTGCTGCATAACCCATAACTGAGCTTGAATGGTACGTTTATCACTTTAGGCAGCACTGTTAGCCTCCCACCAAACCAAAAGCATATTGCAGTTTGGATTAAATTGCTTGGATTTCAAAAAAGGGGAAAAGTAATAAAAAAAAAATACATGTAAAATAAAAGGAAAGAAAATGCAAATCATTGTCAGAATGGAAATGCGGACGGGCACGGTTTCACCGTATGTGTTTCATTAATACTTGGAATTCATCTCACAGTTTAAAACAAAATGGAGAGTCAATTTTCATAGTCGAAATTGAAACTTATAAGACCAGGGAACATAGTTCCAGTCTTCGGTTGTCCTATTATGGTGAGCCTGTGTGAGTTGTGGTCTCAGTTTCATGTTCTTAGCTGAGATGGATTTGCGTCACTGTTTGCTGCGTCGTGTATTCAGAGACAGATTTCTGAAAATGTTTCAACAAGTGGTCATTTGAATTCCTGTTGCTTTTCTACCATCTTGAAACAGTCTGGTACTTCTTCTCGGACCTTTTTCTCGATAAAGCTTCGAGCTGAAAGTCCTGATAGAACAGCAGTTTCTGAAATGATCTCTCCATCCCCAACAAGCACAATCAGTGTCACTTCAATCATTTGTCTTCAGCGTTGTTGTGCCTGAAAAGGATCGGTATTCATATTCATGAATATCTATATTTCTATGTGTGTGTGGATGTGTTCTTTTCTAACAGGTTTCTCTTTCTGTTTGATCATCTTGGGTCGTTTTCCACCTCCTCATAGTAATGCTAGTTTTATATCTAAGGCGCTGTTTAGCAGCCTGGCAAGCCATACCCATTCACTCACTTTTTACGAACCTAAATTGTCTCTTGTGAAATGGGTCTAGTACCCCTTCCAACCACAGCTATGTTCCTCTGGTACAGAACGGGGCGGGTTTCATGGGATGACTCTTACAGGATCATTGGGGAGCCAGTATTCAACTAAACCAAGATGGCTGCAGTCACATGCATTTGCATGACCATTCAATGGTGACTGGAGGCAGTTTCTTCTGTGCCTGTTGGTACTGGCCCTCAAAGTCAAAGTCAAACAACCCAGACTCATTGTTTTGTATTGAAGAGGAAAAGAGTGAATATGGTTGGCCACCTGCTTCGACCTGGTATTAACATCCATCCAGAGTGGATCAGATGACAAGTGGACGGCTCTAAGTACTTTATTTCTCCCGATAAACGTGCCCTGGTGTGATGCAAAACATGACCGAGGGGCATTTATTTCGACTCGAAATATTGCTTTGAAATCATTTCACACAGACCACCGTGACTGGCTGTGGTTGTTAAGGTCTGAGGACAAAGCTTAGCTTAGCTTAGCTTAGCCATGCTAACAACAGTGGCCATTTCATGTAGCTTCTGAAACAACAGTTAAGACGCCAGGCGCTGCAAAGTTACTCCATGAGGAGCTCAGCTTCTTGCAGCTGAGCTGAGCGCATCGAGGCCAGTCATGGAGCTCCACCTCAGAGCAAGAAGGCCCAAGGGTGGAGCTCCATGACTGGCCTCGTTTCCTCCAGCGCCTGAAGGAGGATTCACAACCTCTCGTCGTGCGAAGTTCAGCCATGGAGCCACACGGTTTAAATTATAAAGTAACGTGATTAACTTTTATTTTTAAAATGATGCCGGTCTTGCAGACTGTGAGAAAATTTCTATCCGCTACACTGAAAAAGCATTTTTGAAATAATAAAGTGGTTCCACAAGAGCAGAGTCCAATGGCACCAACGTGTTCCCTCACAAGCGCTATTACGTTCTGCACCATCTATTATTTGTATTTTTTTCCCCCTTCGTTTTTGGTCCAAACTTGCAGGACGATGAGTTCATGCTGCTCTCCCAGCTCTTGCTCATTAGGCCTTGGAGTCAGATATTAATTCTCGCCCGGGTGAAAACCCTGTCGCCATTAAGATCGGGTGACAGCTCATTTTCCTTGGCGGCCTGCAGAAGACAATAGAAGTGATTGAATTGTTTTTTGCTTCTTTTTTTTTTTTTTCATTTTTCCCAGTCTGTAACCTCATTAACTCATCGGAATAAAGACAATGCAGAGTTGTTTGCATTAAGCTGTAATTATGCTGATTCACTCACTTCCTGACTCTCTCACTCTCTCTCTTATCTTTCCATTTGCCACTTTAATTAGATTCTCCTCTACTCAAACACTGACAATGTAGACTTGCTCGTGACTCATAAATTAAGCACCCACCTACCCACCACTTCTCATATGGCTCTGAGTAGCGGGTGTGAGAGGAGGGAAAAAGGAGAGCGGAACACGAAGATAGACGGCGAAGGGGGTCTCTGTGCAACACGCCAGCAACTTCACCAGTCATATATTACTTGGGCCGACAAGGCTACATTCCTCGAGACTGTCAGTGGGTCGGAGAGGACAAGTATGTGTAAATTTATTCTCCCGCAACTTCACGTGCTCATCTGCCTGACCTTGGTTTTCTCTCTCTTTCCTCTCAAGTGAGAGGTGGAGAGGTGGGGAGGGGGAGAAAAGGAAAGAGAGCGATGCTCGGATGAACACAGACTTCATCCATCTGTCTCATGAGGATTCAATCTCGTCTATTAGGTTGACATAAGCACAGAAAGCATATGTCATAACTTCTTCCAGCTGGCTTCTTTTGCGGTTCAGGTCAGTGTGAACCATGTCGTTGTGCAATCATATGAACCACCCTCCTTCTGTTTTTTAATCATTGTGGGTCTTAGTATTAGACAAATACAGCCTAAGGAAGCATGTTTTTTATTTTTTTACTGTTCCATTATGTATTTAACAATAAGAAAAGAATCAAGTGGGCAATACTAAGTACCCCTCTACAGAGTAAGGCGTACGGTGTGGTGTCATGGGTTCTCTCTCTAGAAGACTTCAAAAGAAACAAAAAAATAAAAATTAACAGGCGTAGCTGAAAAATTTGTGGTGGTGCAGTGTTTATTGCCATAATCTACCTAAAATGCAACAAAGTGACAAGACAAAAGAAAACTACCAGGAAGTAAAGATGATAATAATACTAACAAGAATAAACTTAGATCAATTACAACTTGTCCCTCAGTATCTCAGAAGGGCGGGGAAAGGAAAAAAAGAAACATAAACAGTTGTTTCTAATCTCCATGGTGCATACCTTCTCTACCAGTCACCAAGCAGACTCCCTCACAATTTCCAGAATACCCATTTTTTAAACAATAAGCCCCTCCCATTGGGCGTGGCATTCTCATTAACAAATACATTTGCATTTCCAGCAATTATTTATTACTATGTACTTCATAGTCTTTGACAATTACAACAGTTAGACCCCACCATTGTCAGGGATATAATTCTGCTATGAAACAGTAAATTAAACTATACGCAGCTCATGTGACAGCGCAGTAATTAATCAATGAGGATGAGGTGCGCTGTTTTCCCACCCACTTCTCGCATCTGGACATACTGGGATCAAGATGGAGCGCACCTTCGCACCCCTGGATGCGCTACAGAAACTGAAATTGAGTAAGAACCGGGAAGTTTTATGAACTTTAATATACAAGGACATGAGGGTGTGGTTCACTAGAAGGTTGGCGGTTTGATCCCGGCTTCAACTGTCCACATGCCAAAGTGTCCTTGGCAGGACACTGAACCCTAACTTGACCCCAGTGGGTCTGGAAGCACCTTGTATGGCAGCAGCCCACTGGTGTATGAGTGTGTGTGTGTGTAAACGGGTGAATAAGAGGCCAATGTAAACTGCTTTGAGGGCACCTTGACGGTGTGGATAAAGCGGTATATAAGTGCAGTCCATTTAAGGACTGCACACATTGCACACTGCACACTTTCACATGTGGCGAATCATCAGCTGCTGACAAAGCTTCGTTGCTTTGACGACGTGATCATGAGCTGGTGTGCAAACCAGATGTTTGCTGGTCTGGATTGTGTGTGTTAACACAATGCCAAGAGTGAAAGACACAAGCAGTAGTGTTAGAGAAGCGATTGTTAACAGCCACATCTCGATCCCTGCAGGCCCACTACAACGTCCATAACAGAACTAGAGGACAAGATGTGTGGAAGCGTCGCCAGGAGAAACCATCTTTTATCACAAAGGAACATGAAAGCATGTTCACAGAACTGAATTTTAACAAACCACAGAACTTCTGGATAGTCCTGGATAGGTTTGCTTAAAGTGTAGTTGTTTGGCCTTAATAACTATATTTGACAAAAAGCAAGTGCAGCATTTCAGCAGAAACAGCTCATAGCCACTGTCTAGGACACTGGTGAAGGAGGAATGATTTGGGGTTGCTTTGCAGCCGCAGGATCTGACCAACTTGTAGTCTCTGATCCACAGAGAAGTGAGGCCATGGACTGAACCAGGTCACATCAACACCAGCAAATCTAAATCAGCTGAAAAATAAAAGGATTAAGGTTTTCAGATAGCCCAATAAAAGTCCAGACCTCAACCCAATTCAAATATTCTGGCAGTACCTTAAGAGAATAAAGTGTGCTTTGATGGCACACATGGTATTTTTGTTATTAACAGAATGGTGAAAAAGTTATGTTGTCATTCATCTGAGGTTGTATTTGCCGAAGATATTTGATTTTTTTTTTCTTTTCTTTTTGAACGTGTTTTTACACAGCCCTGCCTTTCACCTTAAAACGGCTGGACTTTGTTGGACTCGTTGGACTTCGCACACTTGCACAGCCTCCATCTTTTCTTAAAGACTGCCGTTTATGCTGTTGCACCTGAACCGAACTTTTTCCAGCGTGTGAAAACATGTTGGCAAGGATGCAACCTTTCATATTTCTAAAAGATTAAAAACGTTTAAGGTCAAACAGCTCCCTGAGGGTGAAGGGTGATTTTTTTTTCACACCTCATGCAGAAGTGTTGGAAGGTTGGAGAAAGACATTCACAATTTTGCTTCTCCTTATCTTTGGGAAGAGCTAAAAATACACAGTTTTCTCCAAGTTCCAGCAGAGGAAAGAACATTTACAAAAATAAAAAAGAGTGTTCCCTATGCACAGCCTGGGTTTACAACTAAATCATTTCAGAAATGGCTGTTTAATTGAAATCTGCCCAACCTTTCTCTGTACAATGACGTGTTCTTGTTTAGTTTGACATCCCCAAACATTCTCTTAAGTTTAAGAACCATTAGCCATCCGAATGCCAGATGCTGTCAGTTGCGTGCCTCTGGGTATTTTTCCGACTCTCCACTCCCATATGTGCATGAATTGAATCTTTACATTGTTTGAATTTTGATTCAGGGTCCTGCGTCTGCCGGCTGGTCTAATTGACACGTTTGAATGGTGTCCATGAAGTAAGCCCTTATAATCAAGCAATGCATGAGACAGCTTCTTGTAGAGCGCCGTCGATGTGCTCTTTGAAGACGTCTTTCATTTCTTGGTATTACACAAGACACACAAGTGCTTGTCCACACAACAACCAACCTAACTGTGTGTAGCAGCAGTGTTTGATGTGTTTCCTCCACATCTAACATTGTAGCTATGCAAAAACAAATTTTGTTGAATGGGGACCCCTCTTATGGCATCAATGCAAAGAGAGAGAGAGAGAGAGATAGAGAGAGAGAATTAAAGTGAATCAGAGAAGTAAAATTAAGAATTAATAAGCAAGAAACAAACTGTTTGATTGCAGATGTCCCACCCAAAGATGTCTTCTGAAACAAAGATGGGTGGACAGATTTGATCAGGATAAATGTAAGGTTACATTAGTGTCATACGCTAGCGCCATAGACTACATAAAAATAAATGGATATATCTTCGGTGACATCACCTAAAAGTTCTGGAGAGTCTGAGGTCCAACTTTGTCCCGTGGAAAACACCAAGGGACAAAGGCCCAATTCCAAGTCTTCCCTTAACCCTCAATCTCAACCCTCGCCCTTAACCCTCAATCTTGGCCCTCAAAAGTAAGTGTAAGGGCCATCTTGTGACTTAGAAATGGGACACCCCTTGAGTGCAGTTATGTCTTCAGACTGTAGGGGGCGGTCTTTTTGAAGATGCCTTGGCAAAAGTACGCAATGCCTTCTGGGTAGCCCTTACTTCCAAGGGTGGTGTCAGAGAATCTCAATATTGAGGGCGATACAGCCCTCAAACTCGTCCCTCAACTTGACGTTCTAAGAATCGGGACAGCACTTGCACTTCATGGGAGCGCACATTTTTGAGATTGAGGGTTAAGGGAGGAATTGGAATTCACCCAAAGTTGACTCCACCCAACCACATGTAACAGAGTTTATGTTCTCTGTAATTCCACTTGTGACTTTGATGCCATGTAACATTCATATCTATGCAAATACAGGCTCACCGCTCATGGCGCTCTCTTCCAGAGGTTAGAAATGCTTCTCACTTCCATGACGCACGGACAGTTATAACAGACGTGTCTGAGGTCGGTCACTGAATGCAGCACTGCCTGCAACAGTTATGCATAACAAGCTTTAACGTTCATTTTATGAAGTTATGTAATTTGTGATAAATGGACACAGCAATGGAAATGGTTACAAGAGACATAGTAATTTGTTGCAGTATGCTGGTAGTAATGGAATAACGGTCTATTTGGAATAAACAGTGGCATAAAATGACAAAACAAGCCTTTGTCCATTATTCACTACACAACGCAGAGTCAAAGGGTTGCTTTAACCACCAAGTTGTGCTGCTGTCGTACAGCTGAGGGAACAGTTACACCACAACCTCAGTTACCATTAGTTGGTTGCTTCTGCTTGGCTGGCTATGCTCATGCTAACCAATGATGCTAACTAATGTCACCTTAATTCAATTCTCATCAAATCTGTTCAATCATCCTTATTTCAGATGTCAGAAACAAAACAACATCTGAAATAAATACTGCCATTAATGAAATAAAGTGTAGTGTGGCTCTGCTGGTCGACCGTAGGGATTTGGTCCAGGTGAAAGTCTCAAAAAAGTAACCCCCATACCGTTGTCATGGATAAGAAATCAAGCTACGGAAACCTTTTTTTGATACCACTCTGCAAATACTTCTTCTTCAAAGTTAGACATTTTATCAATAAGAGATCGACTGACGCCTCTGACTGAAGCTCAGATCATCCTCAATGCGTTTATCAGCTTGTGGAGGAATACAGTGAATGTACAGTATGATAAGTTGTGTATGAATGTATGTGTGAATGAATGAATGAATGAATGAATGAGAACAATGAATACAATGTAAAACACATTGTGGAACCTAGTCAAGGTTAAAATGTAATGATCAATACCAAAATGTTGACATTTTCAGTCCTGATTGCCACTTCATTTAGAATTATCCAGGGAACTGGTGAATTGTTAAGCATGTAAAATGTAAGCAGGATATTTAATGCCATGAAACCATAGTCATGGTAGGCCTACTTCTCTACCGCCCTGTATTTCACTCACTTATTAAGGATCAGGTGAAGTCTTTGGAGAAAAATGCCAAATTTGATAGGAAGGGAGGGAATTAAGCAAATGTTAATGTTTCTGAGTCACTTGCCTGTCACCTGTTCAGAGTTCGTGTGCAAATGTCAAAGAAAAAACTGTATTTTATCTGTTTTAATTTAAAACAAAAAAAGAGAGAAGTTTGATTATTTTTTTCTTAAAAGCAAGCCTTTAAGTGCATTTTTGAAGTAATTTCAGCGTTAGAATTACAAATAGCCATGTGTTCTTAAGTTTTTTTACACAACAAGACTTTTAATCTGGATACTAGCCCTAGTATTTCTTGGTATGAGATCAAAATAAAAGTCTGTGGTGTTGCCCATCCTTGTTAAAATGGTATTATATGCACTAAGTGTGAAATGTAAAGGTGCGTATTCATGAATCAATGTAATGGGATACTTGATAGCAGATGATGCTATTGGTGTTCCTGGACTTATTACAGTTTAGTCTGCATGTTTGCATCAAATTTCATCACTCAAGACCTCAAATGTCACCAAAGACATAAGGACTTACCATGAATGTCTGTACAGACCATTAAGTCATTTCACTGATATGAGTCATCCATCTGACATAATTTAAATTGAAATTTATGTTAACGCGATTGCTTGAAAAACACTGAGTGGCAAAAATGGTAAATGCTAACTCAGACACGCCTAGAGTGGACTGACATACAGACACACGGCACTTATCCTACTTCTACTAAGCTGTTCTCGCTCCTGACTTGACGTACCGGTTACTGGCAAAGCATCACTTTTGGATATGCAGGATTTCCTGAGCTGACAGGCGTGTTATGATTCACCATTGGAGCAAAGCTTTCTGGGACAGGTCATATAAAATGAGATAAAACAGGACTAAGCAGTCGTCATCCTAACCCTTACTGAGTACTGTAACCCATTGGCTTTAAGGGTTGGGTAGGAGACGCTATTAAAGAGAGTACCAATAAGCAGGATTTTGAAAACAAAAAATTAAAAAGTACAACCTTCTTCCTTGACACCTCCCTTCAAAGCCACGCCTCCAAACCACATAAAGCAACGCATGTTCACCAAAGAAAAACAGAGCCAACAGACTTCTCTTGGGTGTCTCACTACGACTGGACGTTTTGGAGATTTTTTTGCCCTGTCAGGTTATTCGTATTTATTTATTTTTGAACATTTCATTAATTGTTTGCTATTTGTATGTAATAGAGAAAATGCTTAAGAAAAAGATTTCCTACCCTTCCTTTAATATGTGAAGCAGCAGTTTCCTACAAACTCAAAATAAAAATGGGAAGTCAAAATGAAAACCAGCAACAAGGACATATAAATAAATAGTGAATAAGTGAAATTAGTGAATGATATTCTCCTGCCCATCTTTGCTGCTGAAGCAGCGTCTGTCGCTGGAGGATTATCCACAATAGCAGCTGCAGAGCAGTCAGAAAGTGAACTTTTGTACTTGGGTACCCAGCACACCCTGTACAGGTTAGCAGTCCATCACATGGCCACACAGAGATGAATTATTTGAGCTGAAACAAGGAGCTCTGCTGGAACCAGCTGCCCCGTGAGTCCAACATGTAGTCACCTGCATGTTGGACAAGCTTACCAACATCTTCCACGAGCCAGGAGAGCTGTGACTGCAGGTCCCAGAAGACCTCTGCTACTTCTTGTTTCAGCTCTGGCAGGGCTCACTTTGCATATTGTTCGTTAGTGGTCAGGTTAGTGAACTTAGAAGGGTTCTGAAATTATCTGAAGCCACCCGGTGGCTTCAAAACATAGAAGCCCTCCAAGCCAACCCCAAACCAGTGATAGCCGTCTCTCAGTACAGTTAGCAGCACAACAAGCCATATTATCTTTGGAGTTAAAATGACTCTAACCCTTTTTAAGTTTTTAGTCACAGTTCAGAAGTCAAGAGACAAATCAACTAAAGTGATGAGAGCTAGCCATTGGCTAAGACAGCTATCAATCAAAAAACAACACCCCTAAGTATACCTAGTTTTGTTGCTTTACATAATTTTACTAGTGCTTCAAAAACATTTAAAGAAAAAAAATAACCCCGTACCTCCCAGTAGTCAGCCAAGGAACTGCAACTTTACTTATTTCAGCAAACGGATTCAACACAGAAGGTACCAACAGGCAAAGAAGAAACGGCCTCTGAAAGCCATTGGATAGGCTTAGAAACAGAAAAAAAAAAAAGCATGTGATGTAAGCAGAGTAACAAGCAGACTGTTAAAAATTTTACAGAATAAAAAAGGACATGAAGTAGAGTAGGAGTACTGGTGAATGAGTGTTGTCATTTTTACAGTAAAAACTTGTTTATTACCTCTGCCAAGGAGGTTATGTTTTTGCCGGCATTTATTTCTGTCTGTTTGTCTCAAAATAACTCAAAAAGTTATGGATGGATTTTGGTAAAATTTTCAGGAGTTGTCAGAAATGTGAAAAGGAGGAACTGATTTCATTTTGGGTGTGATCCGGAAGAAATCCTGGATTCTGGATCACTTTCAAATTTTCGCTAACATTTGGTCAATGGAGCCAAAAATTTAGTTTCTCAATATCTCCGTTAATTATTGCCCAAAACTCATGAAATTTGACTCAGGGATTGACAATGGGAGCCTCTATCAAATTTCAAAGGCTGATCCGGATCTGATTCAAAAGGCGGATTTTATCGCTATCTGTAAATTGCTATATGGGGGAATTCTTGCGTTTGGTGGAGGTCTGCGCCCTCCGAGTGCTTTTCTAGTTCAAACTGTAACTGGCTGTTCTGCAGCCATCGTGGTTGTTTCAGATAGCATCTCTTGCTTGTGGAAGAGCCATCTCATACAGCTGTCCCCCAGCAACTGGTTCAGTAAATTCTGGCTGTGAATTTGTTGGGGTACCAGGCCAGTTTGAAGGGACTTTTCATGAAGTGACTGGCTGGCCAGGCTAGCATACTCACACTAAACCTGTAATTGACCCAACATGCATATCTGGGGATGTTGAAGGAAAACCCACAAAGCCAAACTCCACACATGGAGACCTCGACTGAGAATCAAGCTTCCTTCAATTTCAGAATCTGCTATTCATAAAGAACACAGATTTATTCGCCCTCATACTCCTGAGAGTGTGGTCATTGTATTCAGAAACCATCTTCTCACCCACCCTGAGGTGATGAGAACACATGTTTTATTTATTTATTTTTTCTATTGACTTCTTTGCGTTGCTGCGTAACAGCCAGGCCCAACACTTTGTCCTAAATTGCCCTTAACAAAGAAGCCACATTGCTCTCTCCGGTTCTAGGTTTAGACGCAACGGATTAAAGAATCTGCAAGGTTAGCTGAGGCACTACTCTCTTGGTTTCTGTTTCTTAAATCTTCTTTGATACCAGATTACCTCGCGGCCTAATATCTTCTTCATGGCACATAATGTTGATGACACACATCTGTATATGGGATGGGGTCATCTGTCCTCACCTTGGTCTGTGTAATCTGCAGCCAGTCAGGCTTCACCTGCCTCTTTACTTGACTTCTTTATTTTTCCCCTCTTGCTTTCACATCCCCCTAAGAATCAAACAAATTGTTTGGGATTGTTGCTTCGCTTGCTCACTGAAGCGCCGTATGAAGTTCTTTCACTAAATTCACTATAGGAAATAACTAAAACACATCATTTAGTCTCGGGTTTGGGGATTTGTTTCAATAACACGCTGATATCAGATTGTGGTTTTGAGTCTGATTGGATTAGGAGCTTACTCTGTTTTTTTTTTTTTTTTTTCCTGATCTCTCATTGTATTAGTCTTGGGAAGTACATCACACAAAGTGCAATGATGCAGAGCTTTTTTTTTCTCAGCAGGTCTGTTGTAAATCCACAACACAACGACTGCCTAGTTGTAGCTGTCACCAAGTCGTCTCAAAGACATTTGTCAGCAGATCTTTCGAACCATATCAGTCATAAAATTCAAAATGAATTAGTGATTTTTTTTAAACTCCCCAGATAGACAGAGGGTATCACATGTTTCACAAAGCAATAGACCCAGATTGAAAGAGTCTGATGGCATGTCCATTTTTGAATCTAAATGGGTTCTGCTGGTAAATCTTTCAGAGTATTATGGTGTTCTGTGAAATATTGAAAGCCTGCGAAAGCGTATAATCAATCTTGAATAAATCTTTTTTTCCTTAAGCTTACAAAAGATGATAAGACATCGGCATCAAGATTGCAGCCCAACGGCCACTAAAAAAAAAAAAAGACCCTTGCGCAACAATGATTAACTACAAAAAAAAGGAAAGAAAATTCCTCCAATATAGACAGATCATTCATTTTCTTTAGAAAATCTCCACTTGCGCAAAATAAAAAATAAAAGCCTCTTAGCTGGGGCACATAAATAAACCGGGACATCATTTCCCTAGAAATGCTCTGCAAATCTTCCTTCATCATTTCACAGGTACAATGGAAAAATGAATGTCAGATGAAGAAATACATTTAATTTCAAGGAATTTACACACATACAAGGCGCGTCAAAGCGGCCCTGAGAAATAAATTAAAGAGGCTGAGTATCCCTGTCTTACAGAACGTATCAGTTTTCTCTTTGTTTTGTGCTTGTGGAACTGGTGGAAAATCAAAAGTTTAGCTTCATTTCAGACATCCAAGAAACAGGACATTAAGTGAATTTGAGATCTTTTAATTCATCCCTTCAAAGTATCTTACAGTGTTGTTTTTTTAAAAATCTATTTTAAGTGGTTTTATGTTTTTCTAGAAGCATAGATGCACATGAATTGTATGTATCATATTCACACATATCTGATGGAAAGTGTGGTTTTCTGCCACTTGAACACCAACCATTTATAAGCTCAGTGCCTTGAAAGGAGTTGTCTTACATAATGCATGTCAGGCGCCAGCATAGTCTGTAGAATTACTGGACAAACCCTCTGTGACGCCATAGGTTTTTCACAGAGTGATTTTGAAGCCTCTTTTACCTCACACTGCGTGGCGTCATGTTGCAGAGGAGCGAATCGAGCAGCACTGAGAAGCTCTCTGCAACACACACACCTTAATTCAGTTGCAGTTAGCTATTTTGGCTTGTCTGGTTTAGCTAATGTGAACCCAGAACGATCATTAATATTGCTTTACATTCATGTTGATCAAATCTGTCCAAAGATCCTCATCTCAATTGTTGCTACCTGGACAAGATCTGAAATGAAGACAAGCAGAGCTCTGCTGGGACTCTGCGGTGGGTGAAAGTCTAAGTCCCACATACACCCAAAAATTACACCCTGTACAGTTGTCACGGATGTGAAATCTATAAAACTATAACCATAACTAGAGAGACCAAAAACAGTTTTTGTATCAGGCTGTAAATATGTTTATTTCTGCTGTAAAGTTGGACATTTTCAAAAGGGAGTCAATGGAGATTTACACGGTTTTGGGGTTAACACCTAGTGGTCAGTCAAGGAATTGCAACTTTTGCTATTACCTCAGCCAAGGAGGTTATGTTTTTTCTGGCATTTATCTGTCTGTCTGTGTTCAAGATAACTCAAAAAGTTATGGGTGGATTTTGATGAAATTTTCAGGAGTTGTTGGTAATGTAAAAGGAGGAACTGATTTCGTTTTTGGGTGTGATCCGGAAGAAATTCTGGATTCTGGATCAGTTTCAAAATTTTCGATAATTGTTGCGCTTGGCGAAGGTCTGCGCTCTCCGACTGCTTTTCTAGTTTCCTGTATTGATTCAACCTGAAAGTGGGAATGTTGGCACTTGGGCGCCGCAGGAATATCAACAGACAAACGAATGACCTGCTCTGCTCTGATATGAAATATAAATTCAAATAATTCTGTCATGAACTGGTCATCTACTATGACTGTTTGAGAGAGAGAGAGACTCAGATGTCAACACATTTGATGTCCATCACTCACAGGCAGAATCTATCATTCGACTTGTGAACCGACCCTCTGCAAAATCAGACACATTCAAGAGTTTGTTTCCGCTGTTGTCACTCTGCATTACATTCTTGAAGCATTTTGACACAGTAAAACAGACTATTATTCATCAGGGACATGATTGTAGTTTTGAGGGAACATGACATAAAGTTGCAGTGTATTTCATGTCATGGCATACTGCTGAATGACTTCAACATTTCCAACTGAGGTGGCTGTGACAGAAGCTAAAGGCGTACTGTGATGGCTGTGATGGACCTTTTTAAGGGTACTTCAACATGTTGGAGCATCATGGTAGAGAGGCAAGTAGGGAGACTCACAAGGTCTTTTAGTCTGCTTTCTCTCAAGCAATAGAAGCACAAAGATTCTCTTTTTAAGCAAAAGAAAACATGTACTGGACTTTTCAGTAGACATCCTTGCATGTTACACACTTTAAAGTGGCCATATCATGCTTATTTTTAGGCATCTACAACTCTAATACTTGTCTCCGGTATCTCTAGAGAAGCTCTGTAATAGGAATAACCTAAAAGCCTGTAACCTTATTCAAGAACAACAAAGACCTACAATAACAAGAAGTTCTTCCTGAAAACCAGCAGGTTTGGATCAAGTGTTTCTAATTGGTTTAATTCCTGGAGGCCTGCCACTGGACAGAGCTAACGGCTCACAACTCACGTTGAAGGTCAGACACTCACGTTTTCAACAAAGTAATACGTTAGTCATGCTGTGTTATCAACACTTCCTGTAAGCTGAATTACAGCCGAACATCTCCTTTGGTAGATACTTCATCACCTGCTGTTGTGTAAGTTTACAAATCTTTCAGTCAGTCACTGTTAATATAGTATGTTGTTTTTTCTGAATTCGTCCGTAATAATAGATGTAATTTGGCAAATGTGGTAAAAACTCTTGCAACCAAAAAACAGATAACCTTATGATGCCATCGCCAAACTGCTTTTGACTCCACAGTTGCCACCTAGTCGATGCTGTCATGGTGTGATAATCAGTGAAGCTCATCACTTTCATACATGAGATGCATTGAAGATTTCTGTTTTTTTTTTTTTGTTTGTTTTTTGTTTCCTG
The DNA here is from genome assembly GCA_018398805.1 of Hirundichthys speculiger. Classification (NCBI taxonomy): domain Eukaryota; kingdom Metazoa; phylum Chordata; class Actinopteri; order Beloniformes; family Exocoetidae; genus Hirundichthys; species Hirundichthys speculiger. The sequence continues at coordinate 185,367 of JAGFBZ010002435.1, read as the reverse complement.
GCCTGACTGAAAGCATTAAAGTTTAGGACCCAGCAACTACAGCCACCGTCTCCCAACGCTTGCACTTAAATGCACACATGCTGGTTTCCAAGACAACCAGTTTACCTCTTGCATTTCAGGCAAGTTCCTGACAATCGACCCACACCGACATTCAGCTTTTCTCTTTCTGCAAATCCAGCAGTGTGCCGGGCCTTGTTCATACAACAGCCCTCTGTGAAGCGTCACAAAAAAAGGTAAAGAAATTAATAAAGACATAGATGTTTCCACTAAGCAATGATTGGCCAGCTTTCACTCAAAACAAAAACGCATTTCTTTAGAGATATCTCGGAAACAAAAGCAAGATGCAAATGGAAAGTACACTTGATCCTTGCTGTGCAGTTGTCAGCCTCTGCTTTTAATGTTACTAAGGAAGCTCTTGCTCTTGAGTGCCCACATATGACCATAGAAGGAAATTTCACCCTCGATGATGTCACAGAGAGCCGATGTTCAAAAAAACTCTTCGGAAAGAAGCTCTTAGTAGCCTGAAAACCACATATTTGGTGCTTAAGAAAACTACAACATACATTTACCTATTTTTTTTTAACCTTTTTTGATCTACGATGACAGTCAATCATAATATACCCACCCTAAACACATCTGCAATTCAAGTAGGTAAAGGATGCTTCAAATGAGCAAATGAGCTGAATCTGTTTTTCAACAGCAATTGTTGGATGTGTGTCAGAAGGGAACGACCTGGAATACAAGAGGGTCATCACAGACTTTGTCAACTGGAGTGGGGTCAACCATCTCCGACTCAAATGCCAGCAAGACGAAGGAACTAGTGATTGACTTTTGCAGGAACACGCCGCAGATTACTCCAGTGAACATCCAGGGTTTGGACATCGAGGTCGTAGGAGAGTACAAATACCTGGGTGTTCACCTCAACAACAAACTGGACTGGTCCAGCAACACCAACACCCTGTACAACAAGGACCAAAGTTGTCTTCACCTGCTGAGGAGACTGAAGTCCTTCGGTGTGTGCAGGAAACTGCTAAAAACATTTTATGACACTGTCGTAGCGTCAGTGGTCTGCTGGGGCTGTGGAAGCACTGGGAGGGACAGGAAAAGACTGAACAAGCTGGTTAGGAGAGCCAGCTCAGTCCTGGACTGTCCCCTGGAGACCATCGAGGTGGTGGGTGATAAGAGGGTGTTAACAAAACTGAGATCCATCATGGACAACACCTCTCATCCCCTGTATGAGACTGTAAAATCACTGAACAGCTCATTCAGCAGCGGACTGCTGCAGCCACAGTGCAGGAAGCAACGTTACCGCAGGTCCTTCATCCCATCAGCCGTCAGACTCTTTAACAGCAGGACTTAATGGACACCTTTCTGTCTGCTGTACAACCCTTCATCCCCTACCTCATGCAATATTTTTCTTTTTACACTTTATTTATGCCATACTTATTTTATATAATTGGTCCCTGTAAAATATTCACCGCTTCATCTCATGTAAAGTACAATGTAAAATATCAACAGCTCCACCTCATATTTATCAAAGTGAAATGTGTTTATATGTGTAGAAATTGTAAATAGTCTGGTGTGTATATAGCTTATGTTTAACAATTTAATTTTTTTAGAATACATTTACATTTTTAAATTTTAATTTTTTTATCTGTCCAACCTGTGCTGCTGTAATGACTGAATTTCCCCGGTGAGGGATTAATAAAGTATTATTCTATTCTATTCTATTCTATTCTATTCTATTCTATTTTATTCTATTCTATTCATTTAAGATCTCAAAAGCACTTTGTTGTTGCGATAGTGTGTCATTGAAAAACATTATCACTGAACATTGCTGTCCATTCATGAAACCCCCCAGATGCTTGATTAGCTGGCTGACGTCTGCTACTGTAAGCGTGATGAGCTCAACGGTCTGACTCCATCCAGCAAGAGTAGAAGATCTGTGCAGCTGAATCCTCATAATCCCAAGGCTCGTGGCTCTTACTTTGTCTCTCTGCAGGCGTTTGGCCCTGGGCTACTGGCTACACCTCCAAAAAGGTCAGCAGGAGCACTGTGCACTCCTAAAGACAAGCCAATTAGCACACGCGCTCTCAGAAACCTGTATCACTTATTCAGTATACCTCCTCGGGACGAAACCTGCGTTGGGGGAAGACGTACGGGAGGATGTAGGAAGAGATGAAGGGGTTCAGTGGAAATGCAGGGTTTAATTACCATCAGCTCAGCAGGATAGCTTCACAGGAGCAAATCCTTGGCAGGAGCCGGTGGAAACAGAACGGCAGCACCCGGAGCCAGCATCTTTGTTTCTGACACGTTTCACGTTCACAGTGGTGTTGTTTAACACCACTTAGATCAGGGTGAAAGCAGTCCTACTTGACAAGGTTGACACGCTCCATGATGAATAATGAAAGGAGGGTTTTCTTCAAATCTCTTAATTGGCTTAAAGGAGAAAAGCATTCGTGTGGAGTCTGAGAAACATCCCTGCTCGTCAGGCTGTAATTGAAGTCTGCAGATAAGTTTCCAGTCATGATGCACTTAGAGTATCACTAAACAGAAAATGTGCTCGCCTGGATCAAGGATAAACACTTAGTTTCACACGAAGCAAAGGAAATGCAATTAAGTCCCTACGTCGACACACCAAGCGATGAACGTTGGAAGGAAACCGCCTAATTTGTTATGATGCACCTGTGACGTCATCATAGGATGCGGTCCTTTAAATAAGACGGTTCAGAGAAACATGATTAATCATGCTAAGTTGATGACTGCATACGTGGTGTGATGATAAAACCGGCTGCATCACTGCAGCAGTTTGTTTTATTTTCTCTATAATTAAACTGACACATAAAGCAGGTTTCCAGGACCGCCTTATTTCACCCGTGTTATTGCAAACTTGAGGAACATCCAGTCAGAGTGATGCAAAAACACAGTCCAGGCATTTGGTGCTTCCAGGACAGCTGTAATTTCCCATTATGGCTCTCTGAAAAGCCTCCAGCTCATCCAGAAGAGTTATGACGACAGTAACTCTTCACTTGTTCCCTATAAAATCAAGGATAGAAGTTGAAAACCTTCCTTTCACATAAAGCCCTTGTAATTCTTAGTTTCCAAAAGTAGAACGGGAAGCAGGTCAGGTCAGGGACGGCAAGACTTCAGGCCTTGTGTTATGACTCCAGGTCATTTGTGGTGCAGCGGATGTTAGTTTTCTTGTGCGTGAGTGTGAGCGACAGTGTTCACTCTTTGACAGTCTAACCTAACAGGCTTAATTAACTTGCGAATCCTCTATTTTGTCAGAGAGGACTAAATCACCGACGGTGAAGCACAAAAGGACAGGACGGATGAAGACGCAAAACAAAAGGCAGGCAGTGATGGATGTGGTGTGTGTGGTACGTCGGTGGGGTTTGTGTGTTGCGCTGTGGTGCATATAGATGAAGGTGTGGAGGTTAGTGTTGTTGATGTTGCACGTAACCTCCACACCATCCACGCGCATCCACACCAGAGCTGAAGCAGCCCAGCAGCCCAGCAGCCAGACACAAAGCGGTGATGTTGACCTCCAACGCTTCCTCAGCATCAGCCAGGTACCACAGCCACGTCTACAGGCTGGATCACAGTTGGTGTGCACTGGATTTCCCTCCAGACCCAACAGGAACCATCCCGCCCAGCCAGCATAATTACCACATAGATGAGCGGTAAAACAAAAAAAATCCTGATGATTTTTGCTCAGAAGTAGTCGAACATGTTTTAACATCATTATTCAGTGTCATTTGGCCTGTAGGAAGACAGATGAGCAGATGTACGCATGCATGCCCGTTTTTCTTTCTGTCACATTAATATGCGCCTCTGGAAAAGCCTTGATGCTGAACCAAACAGAACTTGCGGTTCTGGGACGGGGTCCAGGTATCTGTCGGCTTCAACCTGTTCACTTCTGGCCTGCTCTCTGAAAATTTGCTTATGAAAGACAAACTCACACATGTCTGAAGAGTGGAAACATGAAACTGAGGATGTAGAGGGGAGAGAAAGTTCGCTCTCCTCTGACCGGCGCTGCTGATGGATCGACCACCCGCGATGCTAACGCTGGTCAGAAGACTCGAACCAATTAAAGGCTCCCTCTTGAACACACTACAGGAGGACATGGTGTATCTGTGTAAGTGGATACGCTGCCTGTTATGTCAAATTTTATCGCGAAGCATCAGCAGGACTGCATTGTACGATCTATATTGCAGTTTCTTGACTTTTCAGGGTTGATCCTCGAATCTTATAGTGTCATTTTATTCAGAATTTTCATTACTTCCAGCTTCTCATTAGTATTTAGAAAAGCACTCAGAGAGCGCAGACCTCCGCCAAGCACAACAGTTCTCCCATATAGCGATTTAAAGATTCCAATAAAATCTGCATTCTGGATCAGATCTGGATGAGCCTTTGAAATTTGATAGAGGTTCCCATTGTCAGTCCCTGAGTGAAATTTCCTGAGTTTTGGGCGATAATTAATGGAGATATTGAGAAACAACATCTTCGGCCCCATTGACCACAACGTTATCGAAAATTTGAAAGTGATCCAGAATCCAGGATTTTTTCCGGATTACACCCAAAATGAAATCAGTTCTTCATTTTCATATTTCTGACAACTCCTGAAAATGTCATCAAAATCCATCCATAACTTTTTAAATTATCTTGAACACAGACAGACAGACAGACAGACAGTTAAACGCTGGCAAAACCCTAACCTCCTTGGTGGAGGTAATTAAATGGAGGGTAACCGTCACCAATCGTCAGAGGTTTTAAATGATTCCTTTGCCTTTGATTATAAATCATGAATTGGCAGCTTGGATGAATTTCTGATGAGATGTGTTTTCCCAGGGAGCACTTGAAGGAAGACATAGCAGAGAGCTAGCCCTCCTAGTTGTGTTGGTTCATTTGCTTCAAATGTCAATTGATGTGATCCCCCAGAAATCACTTACCCAAACTTTAAATATACTTTAAATATAACACGGGAGTAACAGTTGGGAATGTTATCAAACAAAATAAGCTCTTTTTCCTTGAATTATGAAAGTACTGGAGCCCTTAGGGGGTTAAAACCTTTGCTAAACAGGGCTAAAATATTCAGAAATACCCAGATTTTAATCTGTCATGCCACTGTACCTACTGTTTGGAAGCAGATTGTAAAGCAGGGATTTACGCAACACAATTACACTGTAAGGGCAGACATCCTATACGCTCTGCGGAAATTACACAATAAATAATGGTCTGTGTTATGTAATATTACTGAAAAACCTGAAATCTGATTACAGTCATATGCTTTAAGATCTGACATGTGACATGTACTAAGAGCTTTCAGTTTCAACATGAGATACATGAAAAAAAAAAAAACAATTTACGATTACAAAACAGTTGTGATTTTGCAGAGTTTATTCTCTTCAACCTGTTTCCAATGATTTTCTGAAGAAAGTGTTGATGTTTTACATAAGAGCATTAAATCTACTGGAACACGTTCTGTCCATATATACAGTCATGGAAAAAATGATTAGACCACCCTTGTTTTCTTCAGTTACTTGTTCATTTTAATGCCTGGTACAACTAAAGGTACATTTGTTTGGACAAACATAACAATAACCACAAAGATTGCTCATAAGAGTTTTATTTAAGAGCTGATATCTTACCATTTTCCATGGTTTTCTTGATTTAACCTAAATCACTTAAGTTTTTACATCAATAGCTATGGCGTTGTACTGCCAAAAACACTGCTTTTATGCATTCAGTGTTTTCTTTTCTGTCTGTTTTAGTCACATGATGACGTTTAGTGGTACCAGGTATTAAAATGAACAAGAAAGTGAAGAAAAAATGGTGGTCTAATAATTTTTTCCATGACTGTAGGAGATCCTCATCAAGGCGCTGGGCTCTCTTTTGCCGTCACAGCTTGATCACGTTCAGTTAACACATGTTCACGAGCGGAAGCTTCCTTTTATGAACCACAGACTAGCACGCAAATCCTCAGAAACACGCAGGTGTTTAGTGTTAAAGGTGGCAGCGATTCAAACGGCGGCTCCGTCGTTCCCGCTGCTGATGAGCATTATCAGTTAATAACCCATGCAGCCACATGTCGTCCCTGAACCGTGTCCTCGAATGAGGCATTGATCCCTGCTTTGTTCCCGCACAATGTATGTGATTCAGCGTCACATGTGACAAACAAAAATCAATCTAGAACAAAGCTCAAGGGGTCGTGAGTCTCGGGTTTTTGTCCGCTGTTTGACCAGAAGCGCACTATCCAATTTTTATTATGAAATAACAGCTCATAAATGGCCTTTTGTTTAATTCCTGCATTATGAAGCCTAATATTTCTAGCTGAAGTACCCTCTGTGATATTTCAGTGCCCGTGCCTCTCATAGGTTTCCAGTACACACATCAAAGCAAATTTCATTAATGCACCGTATCTTTAGAGCTGGAGCACCTACTGTGTACCTGGTAGGTGTTAGTCATTAGCCACCGCAGGGGTTGCTGTTGATTTCTATTTGTGTGGGCGCAAGATTTATATTATGCCTTCAGTACAATCGTCCTCTCATCCTGACACTTATAATTAAAACAAGAATGCAGGACCGCTAAACACTTACGGCTTTTTAGTCCATTAAGACTCCTTTTGAAAAAGGTGCTTTGTTATACCCATATTATCAGCCTTTTTGGAGTTTTGACTGTTTTTAAAAGCTCTCTAAAAGAGCTGGACTCTTTGACACAGTCAGCGTTGAGGTTGTTGCAGGAAATATGCCGTCATCGTAGACTGCAATCAGCATTCCCAGGTGATTTAATATCTCAAAGTTCAAAGACGGTTCGAGTCGCAGGAGGCCGACACGCATCAGAGGTCAGGTGAGGTGAAAGATGCGCCTCCATCACTCATCTGGTGGACGCGTGATAAACCTTACTCACTATCGCCATCATGACATGCTGGTGTTCTGGGAAAAACAAGGACCAAAGTACAGGATGTTTTGGCTTGAGAGATTATAAAATTAAAGACAGAGCAGCAAGCAAAAGAAAAAAAAAAAGGAAAAAAAAGGAAGTTTCAGCATGTGATGAACATGCCAGCATAAATAAACCACTGATGTTCAGACGGCTGTGATGGTTAACCCTTCTATATCTTCTTTGGGTTTGCTCACAACTGCATTTGAAAGATCTTTTCTAGCTCTGCCAAAAGTCTTAAGACCCGTAACAGATAAAAAGAGGCCTCCAGTTTTTTTTTATGTATTTTACCACTTTAAAGTACCACTTTAATCATTTCATAATGATAATGGCCCCGATCGTACACTTCCCGCTAGCCGCTACCCGCAAAATGCGTGTTTAGAAATCTCCGCTAACCGCTAATACAATCTTCCGCTCCCTAAAGCCGCTACCCATTATGCCGACTCCCTTACTCACATTGTAGGTGTGGCAAGGGGCATGTCTTTTGCCCTTTCCGCACACTCGGTATCTTGCAATCGTGGGTAGCGGGTACTGGGTACCGGGTACCGGGTAGTCAGACCACCCGCTACCTGCATGTCCGCGTGTACAAGAAAGCATTGTGGTTTCTGCCAGAGAGGTGGTTTCTCGGTCTTTTCTCTGTCTTCAGTCTAATGAAAAAAGGGACGCAGCTCCAAAGCTGTCTTTAAATGCATATGAAGTTTATTTGCAGAAAAAGAGGCTTAATAGAGACTTGATCAGGTCTGGGAACTTTGGTTCTTTGGAACTTTCGAATTTGGTAAGAAGAACCAAGCACGTACATCAGAGGAAAGTTTATATAGTCGTGGCCAGGTCTCATTTCAGACACGTTTGGAATCAATCAAAAGCTTCTCCTGACAGTTACCAACATGTTGTTCTCTCTGGACAATAACCATCTCAGATTTCTAATAAGAGACAGGATATACTCCCTAACTGATCACGGATCCTCCAAATTTGTAAGTCCTGGGAACGTGTCCTTGAGCGCATTCTCACATATTGGGCCAAATGTACTCAGTGAACCTCAACAAAGGCCTAAACTTCAGGCCTTACAGCTGTTAAAGTGCTATTAAAGGGTTATAGTTAAACTTTATATAGAAAGGTAAATATCGTGTACACATCAGATATTTATCATGTTTTTCAGACACTACAGCATCCAAATGGCATCAATGTGCGTCAACTGGGTCACATGTGGACGTGCACAAACAGCTCTACCTCTTGAAAAAACTCTAAAACTATAAAAAGTGTGATTTGGCCTCAGTTTAACCGCTAAGAAAATGGCAGAGATCCTCTTAAACAGCTTGCTCACCAGATTAACCATAGACCACCAGAGTGTGTTAACTGGGAGCGCACCAACTATCTGGGACTTTCAGGTAGTTGATAGGAATTGTCTGCGTAAAAATATTTATATGTATATATCAGTGCAGAGGAGGAGGAGGAAGGAAGAGGAGGAAGCTCTACAGCAGAGTCCCAGACGCACGAGAGCTGCTCTGATCTTGATGAAGAGACGCTACATAGCGGTTTGCGGGTAGCGCAACCTGCTCTTAAAGGCAATGGCTACTGACGCACTGATTGGTTTAACAGGTGGAACGACCTAACCACTCCCACGCATAATGTAGCAGGTAGCGCAGGTGGGATTGCGGGTTTAGCAAGGTGGAAGATTGCGTTCTTTGCTACCTGCTATCCCTTAATAGCGGCTTTAGGAGATCTGGCAGAAGATCGGGCCCTATGTATATATTACAGTCATATCTATCAGCCTCTTAGTAACAGTGGCTTTGAGAGGATACTCTTCAAAGACTGGTTATGGCTGTCACTGCACTGCAAAAATTAACAATCTAACCAAGTGTTCCAATCTTGTATCTAGCTAAAAAGTCTTTTTGATCTTGTTTTGAGAGTAATATACTATGCAAGCACAGAATGTGTAAGATTACTGGTCTTGTTTTGATATATTTTTTTCTTATTTCAAGAAATCTTACTAAGTGTGATTAGCTCACTGCACTGGCAGATTATTTCACTTACTTTTAGTCTGTATCTGCTCAAACCAAGTATTTATTTCTTATATTAAGACCATTAATTTTTGCAGTGTGTGACTTCTCGCCTCTCACCTTTATTACTTTTCCAAGCTTTAAGCTCCACCAGTGAAGTTCATTCACATAGCAAACAATACATATCAAATCCACAGGACAGCTTGAGGGCGTTAGGAAAAGAAAAAAAAGCCACTTTCATCAGACTTGTATCCTGTTTAAAGTGACCTTGTCCGTCAACGTGACGCATGCTACAAAGTTATAAAAGTCCCTCATGGTTACGGTCCAGAACAGTTACGGGCTTAGATTTCACCTTTTATTTTTACTATTTTTCTCCAACTTGAGCCATGGACATGCCGCAGCCTGAATTGGTGTTTTATTTATTTTATTTTTTTTATTTATTGGCTTTGCTTGTTTTCAGGTGAGATGCTTTATAACCTCCCAGGTTCTTTTATTTATTTGTCCTAATCTGGACCCTTTCGGCGCCAGGACTGTGACAAAACGATGACGGGAGTCATTTCTTTTGAGTAGCCCAAACTTGAGGAACTCCAGTAAACCCCTGCCCTCTAGGAGATAAAATAAAATACTGAAACAAAATATCACATTTGCGCTGAACGCATTTAATTAATTAATTCTAATTTAGTCGAGCCTCCCTCTGACAGTTTTCAATAGAAGGCGTGCGCAGTGTCATTCTTTTTAGTGGTAATAGGCTCCGTAACCCTTTGGCACAGAATTTAAAGACGACTTCATATACATCACGCTGGGTGACAAGATTTCAGCGCAGCTGGGTCCTTTTTTAAGTGGGTCCTCAGAAAACCTTGATCTCGGCACCAGAAAATTAATGCTTAATGGAAAAGGGGAAGCAAAATGCAAGAGCTTTCTCAATCTGCTGCTTTTTTTTTTTTTTTTTTTTTTTTTACATTTCTTTGGACAAATCCTGAGTGTCCTTAGTGGCTCTGTGGTTGATGTATGGTCCGCTCTAAGATCCAAACGGAAAAAAAAGGGATGATTTTTATTGGTTTTGTGGAGAGATACTGTCCATTGTCATTTGCTCTCAGTCCAATGCTGTGCGAATGACCAGCAGTAAAGCAATTGCCCTCGATCTGTATTTATTCAGTTCAGTCCTTCTGCATTTCACTTAAAAGCACATTATGCACATCCGATGGAATAAAAATGAAAATAATTTATCTGGTCAAAACACAAAGCCCGTCCCTGTGAGTACATCTTGTAATTCTCCTCTGAGACATCTGAGTTAAAGACTTGCTTCTAGTGATTATCCACCCCCAGCTGTCTGCATTCGCCTCCATCCTTCCCTTCCCGGTCTATTCTAATATCTCATTTGTCCACTGCTCCTGTCTCTGCCGCTCCAGTCTTGTCAGGGAAAGGTCACTCTGGCCCTCCAAGCAGAGTGCACTCTTTCTCCGGGGAAATTAATGGTTTGAGCCTTCAAGACCTGCCTCTCTCTTTCTCTGTAATTTGTTGGCATTGACTCAGTGCATCTGTTCAAAATGTATATGTACACAGGGCAACATGTGGAGGCTGGAAGCAGACGGATGCACCTCTTGTGTTGACGAGTTCAGAAATGTAGGGAGGCAGACAAGTACACGGTTGAGGATCAGGTAGGGCAGAGACAGCTCCACCAGCCTTTTTTCCTCAGTAAATATTCTGATATATATCATATTTTCTTTGTGCGCTCCAGCTTTGACCCAGAGTGATTCCTTTGGATTCGGCCGAATTTTACTGAATCTAGAGGAATGTCTGTGAAGCCAACAGGGGATGCCGTTGGCTTGCCCCTAATGTTGTGTTATTGATGATGTTCTCATCTTCCCACACAATCATGGACAGACAAGGGGGGTTTGTTGTTTGCTTGTTTCTGTTGTCGTGAAGGCTGGCAGACAGTTGTTTAAATGCTCTGCCCCTAAAATGAACGATCAGAAGTGATGGAGAGATTAGGAAGTTTGCGGGCAGGGCAGCCTGACCTTCACAGAGAAATAAATCTGGTCTTCTATGTTAATTAGCATGCGGTGCATCGTGGGCACAAAATGTCAAGGTGACACACAAGAAAAACATTTTTCATATGGCATTCATGTTCTTATATAGCAAGAGTGGGCACAGAATAACATGAATGACTATATAATGTGATAAAAAGGAGCAACTTCCAGTAAAGAACATAAATTGCACAAAAAGAACTGGACAAACCCTCTGTGACGTCACCCCAAAGAGTGGTTTTGAAGCCTATTTTTGAAGCCTATTGTGCTATAATGAATCAAATGATGATATAAATGATTATATATATATATATATATATATATATATATATATATATATATATATATATATATATATATATATATATATATATATATAATATTATAATGAATCAAAACCTAAAATCTGAGAACTAAAGCCCTGAATCAGAGAAGGAAAATTCAGAATCTGTTACCAAGAAGTCAAATTCTTTCAACGATCGTCATCAATGCTGTTTTCAGAAGTGAAAGCGAGAATAGAAAAAGCACAACTGAGTAAGACAGTTGGAAAACAGAGATGGTTTTAGAACTGATAGAAAGATGATTGTGTTCTTGTTTACAGAATTTGATTCTGAGTTTTTCTTCTCTGTTTCAGGACTTTGGTCCTCAGATTTTATATTTTGATTCACAATATACATGACGCTGAATTGATGCTACAGAAAAGACATTGCTAATTTTTCAATCATTAAATAATTTAGTAAATGATGACATGTGAGCCTTATGGTAACAATTTATCAATAAAACAGTTATTCATAACAATTCATTAAAAAAAATCATGCGCAACATGATGCAACCCAGAGTCTGTGACACTGGCAGCTTTGGCAGAATGAGAAGGTGTTATATAAGATTTTTAGGTATATCTTACTTATAAGTACAGTCATGGAAAAAATTATTAGACCACCATTTTTTCTTCACTTTCTTGTTTCTTGTTTTTGGCAGTACAACGCCATAGCTATTAATGTAAAAACTTAAGTGATTTAGGTTATAATCAAGAAAACCATGGAAAATGGTAAGATATCAGCTCTTAAATAAAACTCTTATGAGCAATCTTTGTGGTTATCGTTATGTTTGTCCAAACAAATGTACCTTTAGTTGTACCAGGTATTAAAATGAACAAGAAACTGAAGAAAACAAGGGTGGTCTAATCATTTTTTCCATGACTGTATATACATAGGGCCCGATCTTGCGCCAAACCTCCAAAACCTGCTATTAAGGGATAAAAGGTATTGGGAGGGGCGTTCCCCCACGAAGAACGCAATCTTCCACCTCCCAAAACCCACGATCTCACCTGCGAAATCCACGATGTCATGCACACATTATGCATGGGAGTGGTTAGGGCGTTCCACCTGTTTAACCAATCAGTGCGTCAGTAGCCATTGCCTTTAAGAGCAGGTTGCAGTACCTGCAAACTGCCATGGAACGTCTTTTCACCCAGATCAGAGCAGCTCTCATGGACAGCTGGTCTGGGACTGTGCTGTAGAGCTTCCTCCTCTTTTTTCCTCCTCCTCCTCTGCACTGATATATACATAACTAGCTTTAACTAATGTGGAGCAAATGATTTAATCATTTCTTTTGTACTCCAAGAAGTTCCAACAAACTGCTCAGAAAATAGAGCCGGTGAGCTTCCAGGAAAGCATTTATTAACTAGAAAAGCAATCGGAGAGCGCAGACCTCCGCCAAGCACAGCAGTTGTGGTTGCTTTAGGGTTCAAGAAACAACTAAACAGCGCAATGTTATCGAAAGTTTGAAAGTGATCCAGAATCCAGGATTTCTTCCGGATCACACCCAAAATAAAATCAGTTCTTCCTTTTCACATTTCTGACAACTCCTGAAAATGTCATCAAAATCCATCCATAACTTTTTGAGTTATCTTGAACATATCCCCTGCGCAAAGACGCACAGCTGCGCCAAGACGCATAGTTGCTGGGAGCGGTGCTTTTTTCACAACAGAGTTCTGTGATCTCCTCGTTTCCTCCACAGCAAACATCTGAATGAGATCATGTCACAGCTGTACAGACATCATCTGCCCTTAAGAGAATAATGTATGAAAGTAATACAGTGATGCATAATCTAGAGGTAGAGCCGGTTGTGCATTCCACATGTGACTGGGTGTACGCGCAATGACAGGATTTGGACGCGCTCTTTTACGCGCCGACATGCCAGTTGCGCTTTCCACAAACTCGGTATCTTGCGGTACTGGTGTCTCGCAGATTTTGGGTATTGGGTAATGGGTGGTCACACCACCCATTACCCAATACCCAAAATCTGCGAAGTACAGGTACCGCAAGATACCGAATTCGTGGAAAGCGCTAGTGACACGCCCATTGCCGCGCCCACAATGTGCTTAAGGGAAACGGCAAAATGGGTTTTGGGTATTGGGAGGTGGAAGATTGCATTTCGGCTCCTAAATCTGTGATTTGCAGGTAATGGGTTTTGGGTATTGGGTAATGGGAGGTGCAAGATCGGGCCCATAGTGTGTTCTAGTGAGGCAGTCAATCGGCAGTTAAACGATACACAGACTACGACAGAGGTGCAAAGTGGATTTATTCTCCAAGTTGTATACAAATTAAAGAGGCCATTAACTCACATCACAGAATGCAGGATGATCAGAAATGACAATTTGTGAGTAGGAAACAGCCATCTTTAAACATCACATGAACAACATGAGGACTTTGAGATAAGTTCTTTAGACGCCTATGTCTCAAAACTAAGTGACTTGATGGAGCCAGAATGATAATCAGAAGCGGTGGCCCTCTACAGGCCAGAATCTAGAGCAAAAATCACAGACTTATGAATCAGCATTATACAATAAGGCCCCAAGATGCAGTTTTAATATAACAGAAGGGAACGGGTTTTTAGAGCGCACAGTGATTTTCGGGCCCTGATGATGACAGCTGTCAGCTGTTTCAGATCTCCAACAACTGTCCTCTTGGAACTGAGTTGGGTCCGACTTTCGAAAAAGAGACGAGGAGGAGCTGAACATTACCTGTTCCTTTAAAAGTGCTGACAATGCTGGGTTTCCTGAGTGATCGTCTGCATACACATTGATATTAAGGCGCCATTTGAACACGAATTTGCGTATGTTAAGAGGAAGAATTTCCCTTCCGCAAACGTGCAAATAATATGTGATGAACAAATGCACCTGAGTAATGTTGTGTTAAGGTGGCCTGGATTAATCCACGACTCATATATCCTTCAAACAGCATGGTGGGGGTGAGGCTCCGAGCTGGTAGGATGCAGGATGGGTGGCTTCTGGCGAGTGATGCTTTTAACCTTCCTATGGTGTTAGGGTCCCTACGGACCTGTTTTGAGTTTTAGCATGCATAAAAGTACTTCATACATTTGTTTTTTGCATTGAAACTTTTTGACTTTGTTAGGGACTTCCATTTAAACAAAATAAAATCAATATTTTTTTTTTTTTTTACTAAATTATAAAGTGCTCAGGTGAAAAAAAAATGACTTTTGTGGTGTTCGGGTCATTTTTGACCCGGTTAAGATTTTCGATTATAAAACAATCAAAAATGCCAAAAATGAAATCATAAACACACAATCAACCAACAGCCTCTTCCTCCAACCAAGCTTTTCTCTTTGCCTTTTTGTGAGAACAAACAAAGGGAGACATGTCCAGGCTTGTCAAGCCATTTGAGTGTAGAGGTGGTGACTTGCAGAGTACACATCGCCAATTCACAGGATGCAACAATGAGGAGAAGATTCACTGTAAATGAAGCTTTGGATCACATCTCTGCTGTAAATGAGGCAGAGGACACACAGGATTTTAGCAATGGAGATGAGCAGGCCTCTGAGAACAAAGATGATGTGGAGTACCAATTGGAAGAAACAGACACAACTGATCAGTCTGAAGAGGAGGTCACTGGTGCTGAAGCTGCTCCTGCTGAATCATTCCAATCCAAATGTGGCAACATCCGTTGGAGCACAGTTCCTCCTGATGTGCATGGAAGGACAGCTGCTGCAAACATCATCAAAATGACCCCTGGGGTCACGAGGTTTGCTGTGACAAGAGTAAGTGACATCAAGACGTGCTTTGATCTTTTTTTGCCATTGTCACTAAAAAAAAGTCATAATTGCTATGACAAACCTTGAGGGGAAAAAAGTCCATGGCAACATGTGGAAAGACATTGATGAGACGTACCTGGATGCCTACATTGGTGTTCTCCTCCTTGCTGGAGTTTACAGATCCAGCAATGAGGCAACTGAGAGTCTCTGGGATGCATCAACGGGCAGAAATATTTTCCGGGCAACAATGTCTCTTCGGACCTTTCAGATGATCTCAAGAGTTCTCAGATTTGACAATCCAGACACCAGAGCAAAATCTGACAAGCTTGCTCCCATCAGGGATGTTTGGGAGAGATGGGTGCAACTCCTTCCACTGATGTTCAACCCAGGGCCAGAGGTGACAGTGGATGAACGTTTTCTCCCTTTTCAAGGAAAATGCCCATTCCGGCAATACATGCCCAGCAAGCCAGGCAAATATGGCATAAAAATAGTTCTATTGTGTGGAAAAAAAAGACTTGTTTTTGCCCTTTTCTTGAAGTAAATATATACGGGTCCAAAATGACCCGAAACATCATAGATGTTACTATATTTGATAATATTAAAATCAAAATCTTTTTTTGTTGAACATTTAAGAAATGTGTTTTAATATCTCTCAGTTACATTCAGGTAACAGAACAACTGATTATTTTCTTGCTTTCTTCTCTTAAGGTTCATTTGACCACTTTTTACACATTGAAAACGAGGGGTATGCTGTTAAAACAAAGGCCCAGGGGGCCACAAAAAAATATTAAAACCAATCTTTTCATGGATAAGGGAGCCCAACCAGCTAAACAAGAGTTAAGAAAAACATTGGATGATAAAAGATTGTTTTTAGGGTATTTTATGGCTGATTTAATACACTGGTCCAAAATGACCCGCTAACACCACAGATGGCAGCAGAAAGCTAACACCAGAGGAAGGTTAAAATGTAAATCATTGTAAAATCCACAAATGAAAGCTCATTACATGCATAACTATGCAGTTGCCCATCAGGTGCCAGCAGTTCTCCACTAAACCACCCCCCCCCCACCAACCCACAGACTTATGATACAGTGATGAGCACTGGCATACTCAGGGAGTTGTAAAGTGAAAGACCAGATAATTGAAAAGTTGGGGGTGCTGCCTGACAGGACCAGGGGGTGCTCCTGTATCGCCCTGGAAAAGTAAAATGCATTGCGCCAACACAAATGGTGAGAGATCATCGACCCCAGATCCACCACTTCTTCTAGCCACACTTTGGCTCTCTGCTTCACCTCCACCTTTCTGTTTGACTTTGTTTGTTTTTTTTTTCTTTGGTAATTTACAGTGCAGTTTTCTGAGCCCACAACAAGCTCCCACTGCATTTTTTTCTTTACTATATATGCCAAGGGACGAAGTGCCAAATATCTTTTTTTCCTGGCCTCAAGTGTCCCATGGTCACATATTGTGAAATTTCTAATTTTCCGATTGCTTTTGCCATTTTTGAGTGTTGTGCTCATGAATGTGCCCTCAATTTCAAGTGGATTGCGATATACTAAGAGAATATGCATGAATTTGCCCGTGTGCAAGGTTTAGTAACATCTGAATCGTTTTGTGTGTATATAAATTTACAAGATTTAGAATGAATTCTAACCTTAACCTGTTGGACATGAGGTCCCTGGTCAGTGTCATATTTCTAAGCGTTGGGCTAATTCTAGTTTATCCAAAAACAGGTGAATGGGGTGAATGAAAAGGTCTGGCAGCATGTTAGAACACACCTTTTTTACCTCAGTTACCACAAGCCTGTTATTTTAGCTGAGCTTGGATCATGCTAAGCTATGATGCTAACTAATGTTACCTGAAATTCATTCTGATCAAATCTGTCCATTCACCCTCATTTAAGGGGTTTCTATGGTCATTCAAGGAGCTGCCCATTTTGACACTTGTGCTTCGGTTTCAGTCTAGTAAGCATGCTATAGCCTTTTGATGGGAACATTTTCTTCCTCAGCATTTTATTCTGTAGATTTTCAGCTTCTTTTCTGCTGGTCTATCAATTAATTGATGGATAAATACGGTCTTATTACATTATTTTGCAGCAGAAATCTCACCAGCGTCAATAAATCCCCCATGCTGACACCAATGGGCCATTTATAAACCCATGAGTGGAGAGGGGAAAAACAGGAAGAAGTCTTGATTTGAAAATAATTATAATACAAATAGAAGAAAATCTATCAAATTAAAACCATTCACAATGAGCTGGGATTCAAGAAAAAGTGAAATTTTCAAAAATAGAGGATGGTTGTGGAAAAATCAAAGGAATCCTGAGACATTCTTTGAATGTTACACTGGAAAAAAGGCCACTCAAAAAATAAGTTTAAAAAAAACTTAATACAAGATATTTTTGCTTGTAATAAGCAAAAAAATCTGCCAATGGAACAGGTGAAAATTCTCTTAATTCAAGATGCATTGTCTAAAACCAAGCTCCTATATCTCACTGAAATGTTACTCTTTAGGTTATTTATCTTATATTAAGTGTGATGAGATATTTTGACTAGAAATTAGAAAAATACACTTGGTAAGATTTTGAGTTTTTGCAGTGTATGATTGTGTTTGGTTTGCTGCCTAGTTGGTTAGGTTGAGGCATCAAGACTGCTCAGGTTTACAAAACACAATGTGCTGGTTTGATTTATGAGTTAGAATTATCCCAGATAGTCAAGACTATTGGGAACAAACATGGCCAGTGTGTGCGTTTTTCTTTGGTTCCCATTTTACCTTAGCAGATGGTGTTGACTCAGGGTGAGTGTAGCTACCCAAACTCAGCTACGTGTCCACCAGACATAACCCCAGTTTCTATTTCTGTTGGGCATCTGGTTGGCCATGGTTAGCCCTCACAACACTGGCCGTAGCCTGTGTCAAAGCTGGCATTTGGGTCACATCTGGCTCATACAGCACATGCCATAGACCCAGTTCAAGACTTCTGGGCCAAGTCTGGCTTACATAACACTCCCCACTATGGTAACCAGGCCAAATGTGCCAAAGTAGACCCAACTAGGCTCAAATCTTGTCTGAAATGATGACAGAAAGAGAACAGAACATCAAATTCTACATATCGTCATGTTAACAACTCTAATTATGTGTAAATGACATTAAAACGGTCAAACATTCATATGTTGGAGACAGATATCCTTCCTGCTCACTTCTTCAGTCAGTTTACACCGATAAATATAACATGCACGACTTGGGTGTGTGGGAGGAAAAGAAACCCATACAGACACTGGGAGAACATGCACACTCCACAGACTGTATTATATGATATGATATGTTATGATATGATAGGTTTATATGTCCCAGTGGGGACATTTGGTTTGCAGCATACCTGACTTGACATTTCCACACTCCGACATCACATAAAGAGCACACAACATGCACGTGCACTGGTACTTTATTGCGCAGTAAAATGGATATTTTGTTAAGACTAGATGGCATTTTATTTTTGGTTCATATTTAAAAATTTGATGGCTCGTGGAGAAAAAAAAAAGAGTTCGGACCCACTCTTTTTGTAGACCCTCCATAGCTATTGAATGATGCTACCTTCGATTTATGTGTGGCCAAGCAACCCTTTTTTTTGAAGTGGTGTCATATTATCTTTTTTCCACACATAAGCTCACATAAGCTCCGTCTGACGGTTATCTGAGAAGCACTGGGCTTCAGCGCCCTGTTGATGGGATCAATACCTGTGATGTGTGTTAGCGTGCAGTGAATATAACATTGTTGCTGGACGGGTGCAGTCTGTTTTCCATGGCTGCAGGCGAGATTTGATAGATTGGAGGCCAAACCACGAGCCCTCTTAGGTCTCTGCTGGGTGCCTGGAGCATCCACAGTTCAAAGTCCACAGCACAGAGACATTTGAAGAAGACACAGCGCTGGATGGTTGAGAGACTATCTAATTTATGTGATAGAATCTACAGGCATGTGGGGTTGGAACAGTGAGGAGGAATGGAAGGATTGAGATAAGGACAGAGAAACGTGAAAAACATGGAGGGAAAAGTCCAAATGACTCTTAGATAGTAGACAGCCAGAGGAATTGAGAGCTAGAAAAAATACCAACAGAGTGTGATTCAAACATTTTGCTGTATTTTGAACTTCCTCCTTCTCCAATTTAGGGTCTTGGAGATACAATCTGGACAAGTTGGCAGACCTTCGCAGGGTATATTTTGTAAAATATAACTTTTTTGTGGCTGTAGGTGTCTGAAGTGGCTGCACTCAAAAACTTTGATATAACACAATCCTATCACTTCGTTTGGATTTATCTTTTTCCTTGAGCTATTCAGATATCCAGGGTACTGATAAGTTGCACCATCAGTTCAGAGAAGAATTATGCAACCTCCCCCATCTTTATTTCAACCTACAACTTTAAATTATGCTGCAATTTGCTGTACCTCTGAAGTGAGAAACTCGCCTGTTCTTGCTTTTTTGCTTTGCTAATAACAGCAAAGTCTCATTAGCAGTTTAACAGCTTGTTTACTCACAAAAAATGAGCTAATAATGCCTCACCACTACTTTGTCTAATGTTTTATATCCTGACCAAGAAATTCAGCTGATTGTTGCTTTATTTTTTTTTCCCAGTCAGAAGTTCAAATTCAGTTTCCATTCATTGGTGATTGTGGCATCAATAGTGGAAAGCAAGTTTTTTTGTGAAATATTACCAATGTAAGCAACATTAGCCTCTAAAAATGAAAACATCGTGGAATGGAAGAACAGCAAAGTCAGGGTATATTAAAACTATACGCAAAAGAGGAAATATGATGGGATTTTTCTTCACCTATCAATGGCTAACTGGCTGCTACTTGAGTTTTCTCAACAATGTGGTGTTTTACCAACTTGGTACAATCTTGTCAGTACCCACCGGCGAATAAGTACCAACTAGAGAAATCAAATATGGTTCCTTAAAAGGATTTGAGTCCAACGAGTCCCTCAGACCCCTCGACTGTGTGTAAATAAACATCATCTGCAAAATGAAATCAATAGATGTCCATTAATTAAGCTATGTGTAATGTAAAGTCTGAATCAAAAACGCACATTTTGGCCACTGAGGGGTTAACGGGAAGAACTTGTTCTGACGCGTGTCCTGGGAAACAACAATAAATCAATGTCCAATACTGCTGTCTTGAGTGCATCGACCCATTTATTTCACTGTCGTGCTCTCCTTTTCATAGGTAAAACAGATCCACAGTTAATCTCAGGCAAGTTTCCATTCAACGGGTTAACAGTACCATTTTCTATGCTGCCACACACACGGGCGAAGAATTGTTTACCTGTCGCTGTTCACACCTGCTGCTCATCCCCTGCACCTTACCTAAATTACCTGTGCTGGCGCTCTAATGGGCCAACCCGTGTACATATACCACTGCTACGTCCCCATGCCCAGAGCAATGACCTCCATGTAAAACAAGAAACAACAAAAATATTACTGTGGCTCCAACATGTAATAATGTCAAATGACACAGCGAAAATGTGTTGAACGCGTGAATAAAGGGAGGTGCATAAAGGCATAGAAAGCAAAGACACCATCTGGAATCAGCCTATATATGTTCTTTGCATGTTCTTTCCAATAATATGCTTTACATGTTATTAAACAAAAGATTATGTCTCTAAAATAATATTTCCATGATAGGCACAAAGCTGTACAACCAATCAGAAATAAGGCACATCCAGCGGTCAACATCCCACCTTCCAATTTGAATCCGATGCAGAACTGAGAAAAACTGCAGTTTCTTGACTGACCAGTAGGGGACCTAACATGACAATTATTTATGTTTTTCTGGCTGTGAGTTGGCCTGGAAGGGTCAGAGGTTGAAGGCTGGGTAAGCAACAGGCAGCTTGTGCTAACTTTATTAGATAAGTGCAGTAGTTATTTCTGATGTTTCCACTGAAATGAAATGTCTGGTGGCATCTCTGCAGGTCCTCCATCATTTCCTGGCTAACAGTCAATCATCCCGTGAATGTAGCCTGATGCTGTTAGCGCTAATCCTGCAAGCAGGAAGCCAACCAACAGGGGTCCCTGTGGAGCTCAGCTAGTCCTCTTTCAGCTCTGGCAGCGATCGTTTCGGATGTCGTTTGGGTTGAGACACTTGAAATGAAGATGTTTGGACAGGCTTTATTAGAATAAATGTAAAGTAATATTAAATACCACCACAAGTTAGCAATAGACAAGACAACCAAGATAAAATTGCTAAGTTGCACTGGAGAGGGTGGCCATGTTCTTGCACATTTTCAACATGGCTCTGCACAAAGTGAAAATGAACAAAGCCTCTAAAGCCCCCTTCAGAAAAACTTATGTGATGTCACCGATGTTTGTCCAGTTCTTCTTATACGTTCTATCTTTTGTCCAGTTCTTCTATGGGCGTACCCCACTGAAGATAGAGGTGAGAGTCACATGGCTCACTCCACCCTGTGAAACCAGTTGCTGTACACAAAGATCTAGGCTTTTACTGAAAACCAAGCTTCTTTTTTTTAAGACATCCCTGAAGTAATTTGAACAAAGTATGTCATTTAAATTTTAAGGCATTGAGGAAACTGTGTCAACTTTTGAAAAAGAGGAAAAGAGGACGTAATATGTTTTCCCGTTTCCTGTAAGGGGACTTTAAGGGTTTGGCATTAAAGATTAGGGCATAAGAAAATAATTTAGAAGCCAGCTGAACAGACATGATACTGTGGGCTTTTTGTAGAGGCTAGTGTACCTCAACACTTTCCTCTTCTGAGGTCTGATCCTGAGGGAATTTATTTTATGAACCTTGCCATCCTATTTTGTTACTTGGCATACATCAACATGTACATATGCACACACACACACACACAGACAAGCAGTTATTGCAGAGGTTGTGTGTGTCGCTGTGTATGTGACTACTTAGTTTTAACCTCTCTTGCCTTTCCAACATTAATGGGTTTCTCTAATCTGCCTCTTTACAGACATTTGAAACTGCAACCAGCCATTAGCAGTTTGTTCCCCCAATCCCTTTCTTTTCTGCAATTAGAACACTGTAATGTAATTAATGTGCTTTTATGTCATATTTCCCTTTTTTCTGCATTTTCTGTTGTACACAGCGTTGCCCTGCAAAACGCCAGCCTCTGCAGGTCGGCCTGTCATGTCGGTATTTTTATCGAGCGCTGACTTCAAGTTAAGGGCAGCAGTAATGTTGTTCCAGTCGCGCCAATAAGGGACACAACAGGATATGTGTTGACAAGTGACCTCTTTGTGCAGTGTTTTGGTAGTCAAAGAAAATCAGTGATCAATAGCAGGATAATTGTGGCTCAGCTCCTCTGTCTGTTGTTGACTGTGTAATGGAAAAAGTAAAAAAAAAATTAAAAAATCTGTTCTTGACCTCATTTTAGGTGCTCTGCAGTACATTTTGATAGATGTACTTTAAATTGAAAGTTTATATTTAGATGCAGGATGCTGTCTGCAAGAGTGGGGCACGTACTTCACCTCTGAAATATTTACAAGTCAATGCTTATATCAGCATGTTCTACTCTATATTGTTCAGGACAAGGGAACAGCGTGCAGCATTTTTCACTGAGGTGTCAACGGCGTACAACAAGCAACACTGGCTGAAATTTCCTCTGCTTCAAAGCCAGTGTTGATTTAAACCTTTTCCAGGCTTGTCACCTTGAAAACAACAATGCTAATCTCTTTGAAAAGGGCTGTTTGACATGTCGTCCTGATGCTACACAAAAAGGCATGTTTTTCCTTTTCTGAGCCTCCTGCTGAGGCAGGAAAAAGCGTGGACCACTCAGACTGGCCAGGCTTTTGTTTTTCTTTTTTTTTTTTTTTTGTAATATAATTTAGTTGAAAAGAAAGGGTGCACTGGCGATCAATAGCAGGTCAGCCAATGATGGATGGCAGCGCGATTACTAATTTCACTGTGAGACAAATAACCACGCTTGGTCCTCCGAGCTGAGGAATGGAGAAAGAAAGTGGCACACCGAGCAACAAGGGGTGCCTCAGCTCCCCAATCCACTTCCCTATTCACATGACCATTCATCTCCATTGCTTCTGCACTCCCGGCTTTCACTCTCACTCTCTGAAGCATCATAATGACCGTCGGAGTAATCGCATGAGGGAACGTGTGTCTGCTGTCATTGGACAAACTTCACCACAAGTTAGTCTGCTCTAACTTTGGTAGCTCAGGAAAATCAGGTCAGCTCAATGGCTTTCGATCTTCCCTCTGCTGTGTGGTTCCTCAGCAGGAACGGTTAACAATGTGCCAGTGGATCACATTGGGGTCCAAAACATGAAACCGAGGGCAACAATCCCTTTCAGGTCACTTCATTGACTATACATCAGTGCGAAAAAGAAAATAAACCAAATCTCAATTCTCAGCCAAATCTCAATTTTTATTTTATGAGCACAAAACAGAAAGTCACCTGGTTCTCACTAAGTCTTAAAATAAGCTAAATATGGCCTCAGATGTGCAACAACACTTAACACCGTGCCATTAAATTTTAGCAGCGATAACTTAAAGTCATCATTTTTGTGTTTGACCTCACCAGTTTCAAGCTTTATGGTGGAGGGTTTTGGCCTACTCTTAAAACCACGTTTCCCCTGAGCAGTAGCGTACAGTCGAGGACAGAAAGCATTCAAAACATACCAAAACTAGAAAAGCACTCGGAGAGCGCAGACCTCCACCAAGCACAGCAGTTCCCCCATATAGCGATTTACAGATTGTGATAAAATCTGCCTACTGGATCAGATCCGGATCAGCCTTTGAAATTTAATAGAGGTTCCCATTGTCAATCCGTGAGTGAAATTTCATGAGTTTTGGGCAATAATTAATGGAAATATTGAGAAACTAGTTTTTCAGCCCCATTGACCGCATCGAAAATTTGAAAGTGATCCAGAATCCAGGATTTTTTCCGGATCACACCCAAAATGAAATCAGATCTTCCTTTTCACATTTCTGACAACTCCTGAAAATTTCATCAAAATCCATCCATAACTTTTTGAGTTATCTTGAACACAGACAGACAGACAGATAAACGCTGACAAAAACATAACCTCCTTGGCGGAGGTAATGACTGTACACTACCGTACTGCTTTTCAGTACACTTCTGTCGGGTACCAGAAGCTTTTGGTACTGTTCACTCTTTATTTGGTTTGACATGGCAGGATAAATGAGCACAAGAGCCAAGGATTCTGAAATAAGTCAAAGATACATCAATAAATACAAACTTTAAAATCTTAGAATTAGGGTCCATAAGAAATAAATGGTAAAAACTAGTTATTTATATGCTCATAATTGTACTTTTTTACTAACAATGACAAACACAAACACTAAAAACATGAAGCAGGTTATTTATCTAACAGTTTAGGAGCTCATGGAAGAAAGGAGACGATGGGACACCAAAGATCCTGCAGCATCTCTTCTGAACTCGTTCTAACTCATCAGATAGACGTTTCGTCAGCCAACCACAGACGGGTCGAAGGAATGTCACACTGAGCTAAGAGGTACGAGGTGGAGCTGGAAACACTGCAGTCAGTCAACTGGTCAACAAAGGATCGTCTCTTCTGCGTGACATGAAGGTGAACACAAGATTGATCATTTTAAGGAATTATCTCGAACAAAGCTCAGCTTCTTCTTGCCAAGAAGAAACTCTACGATGTCCTAGATGTCCTCCACTGTTGTCCTTTTTTAATTGAGTCGCATTCTCCTTCCTTCTTAATTTTATTGGCTGGAGACACTACATGTAGCAGAGGCTAACTATTGTACCGTACTGATCCAAACCGAGCCGCACTGCTCAGTGGAAATGGTGTTTTATTTACAAAGTCACTTTGAATAAATGAGGTTTGCATTCATTCATACACAAATAACTTGAGGACTTTTTTTTTTTTAATCGGGTCAGCATCTGGTTTTGGGCATTTGCAACACCTAGTTATCCTACTGTCATGAATTTTAACATTTAACATGCAAACTGTGGCCTTTAGTTTGAGATGCAGCTCTTTTTTTTGAGCATTGCATGAGCTGACCTTGGTTTAAACTAGCTGGGACAGCCATGTTTTTTCACATGCAAATAATCTGTCTCACTGCTGAATGATAGACTCCAGATTGTTTGGAAATATCCTGATACACTATCCTACATTAATGAGCAGCAACAAATTCTTCTCTAAGCTAATTGCTGATGTCTTGCCTCCTTGGAATTGTGACAACCCGCCAGAATACTCCAGACCAACAACCTACAAAAACATCTGTTGTATAGAGATGCTCACACTTGCTGATGATCCGTTAATCAAACGTATTTCATTTGCTGCCACTTTTTCATGGAGCTAAATCTAAGGAGCTAAATCAGTGTCAAAAGTTTTGTAATTCAAAACAAAAATTTTAAGATGAAAAATAAAAAATTTGAAACTCAAAGTTGAAATTTTGATATTGAACTGTGTAAAATACAACATTTTCAAGGCAAAGTTTTTGTCAGTTTAATTATTATTTTGATTCAAATCTCAAATTCCTTTGAATAAACCATTTACTTTCAAATTTTACTTAAACACTTTTTGAAATTTTGGGCTTTTTATTTTTTATTTTCACCTACAAATTTCATGTTTTCAGATTCAGATCTTTTTTTTTTTATCCAGGCTCACATCTTTTTTTCACTTTCAGATCGTATTTTTTCAGGTTCAGACTTTTGGCCCTGATCTAATGTGGGGGTGGGCATCTGAACCTTTCTCAAACACGTTGCCTTTACGGACTATTCGTACTGTCAATTGTCCGAACAAACGCTTTCTTCATACCAACCGACAACCCAACATACATTTAGCTAGCTGCTTAGACCGGACCGATCGCAGTATAAAGAGATGATCTTTGTCACACATGGGGTACTTTCATTTTCCTGTAACTGTAATTTCAAACACTGTTATTCAGCTGTTCAAGAATGAAAATCCCAAAATAGAAAGGAGTGACATCACAAATAAAAACAAGAGAGGATCTTAATTTGACTTAAGACCAGATCAATAAACTGAGGACGGGAGGCGAAGCGATATGGGAGGTAAGATAGGTCAGAAACAAAGAGACAATGGGACATGTCCAACTTTCTGGGTCTCTCAACGCTCAAATGAACTCATTAGAAGTTAATTAAACACAACTATTGATCCGTTGTCACTCTTCCCAGAGCAGGTCTCCATTAGATTCCACATCTCGGGTTCTGTTCTGAACTGCTGAGTTCTTCTTTTCTTCCTGGCTTCTCCACTCGGCACTGCTGTCTTTTCTTCCCTGGCGCCATTCGAGATGGTAGATCCATGTCTGGGAAGTGAGACGGCCAGTATGACCAAGGTCTACTTGGAGCTTAATTGAGTGTTAATGCAGTATAGAGTTTCCATACTATGTTACAGCGTTTTCACGCCATATCTGCCATTCGATCCATGTGAGAATAGTTTTCAGAAATGAAACGCATCATTTGGCAGCCATAATGGACATCCTATCAGCTGAACAAATCTCACTGAGCGTGATTAATGTGTGAGTATGTTTAGTTAACTTAAAAACAAATTCACTTGTACCATACTGCACCACTGCTACTTGATTTCGGCATGATTGTCTATTTAAATGCAGTGCACCAAAGGGCTTTTAGTGCATGCGGCCTGCTGACTCCACCATGCTTGACAGTTCAGACCCTGTTGAACTGAACAAAACGAACCACCCACTCACATTTCACACATTATGGTAATAACAATAAAGAAGGATGATCATTTAAATTGTCGGTGGAGCTTATAGCATTTCATCAAAGATTCAGCTGCTTTGCAAAGCAGCATGCATGGTCCTGGTGCTCACCAAACCTACAGCAAGTTGGTTCTTAGATGAATATGCACACACATGATAAACATACAAATGTGGGCCGTGTGGCCCCGGTTACATCCCTGTAACTGGAAAGAAATTCTAAAATATTGAAAACTACCTTAAAATTAAATTATTTCTAACATTTATAATAGCACTTCTTGCTCTCATTTTCATAAAAGTGAAAACTAAGTTTGCATGGGGGGCTTCAAAAAGTGAAAAACATCGCACATATTCTACATAAAAGGGTTCACTATATTTTTTCATTAATCCTACAGGCAACAAAGGTGTCAATATAAAACAGTTTTTCATATTACGGTACTATATTTTCATGTAAGAATTTGTATTTGCGTTGATAACACGTTAACACAAATTCTGTTTAAAGGCACTATTTTTTTTGACGCGAGAATAACACATACATGTTTCTGTAAATATGACCCTCGCCCAAACCTATAGTTTGGAGAAACAAGAAATGATGGGATGTAGGTGTATTTACAGTCAACGTGTGGGACAGACATGGCGACAGAAAGGGGTCTTATGAGCGGTAAGTTTAGCCTTAAGGTGCTGCCAGATGGGTCTGTTGACAAGAAAAAGGTTATTTGTATTTACTGTCGCGGTGAATTGAGTTACCACCACAGGGCAGTAAAGTTAGTTTCATATCCGACATTCACTTGTTTTTTTTCTCTTTAAACTTTAATAGCGTCATGAAAATGGCACCGATTTCATCCAGGTAGGTATCATTTTGTAGATATAAGTATGCCAGACATTTCACAAGTGTCATCAACCCTCCAAGCTCAGTGAGTGTGGCTAAAACTCTCAGGAACAGCGCTGAATGTCCTTCTGAGTACCTTGCTGCTGCCGTGGAGTTTAGGGACCGTCAACAAATTACTGCGGTCAAGCAGCAGCCCTAACAAAATACCAAAGAACCATTATGATTTAAGCCCCCAAAAAGTACGGCAGCCTTGGTAGACTTCCGGATTTCAAACCAAAAAGCAAAGCACACAACACAAAGTAAAAAGTTAGGTAAAAAGTTGAGTAACATGGCAGGGCACTGAGGATCTAGGTGAGGAAAGACCATCTATGGGAGGCCATCCACACCGAGAGGCACCACAGCCTGCATACACAGGGGGCACCGTCCCAGAGACCACCTCGACCCAGATAGACCAGGGTAGGTTCTACACGTTGTGCAGACCTCCCAGTCCTCCAGGCCCAAAAGCAAACAGGAAACAGTAAAGTAAGTGCAAACCTGTGTCATACTGAAAGCTCCAGTTGCCTATCCTCAACAACCTGTAGTGAAAGCAGCAGTGCTGGTCTTTTCTGTAAGCACTATCTGTAGGAAAGACATCCATGGCAAGTCAAATTTATCAAGACAAACGTTAAAGCCACTCTATGTAGCAATACTACCTCCGACCACATAGGGGCAGCACATCACCAAAAGGCCAAATGTCAGCTCCTGGCATAAGATAGAACAAATAAGACAAAGTGGTATTGTCAGATGTTGTCTTTTGTCAACACAGCAGATCCTTATGCCTTCATAGAGTCAGAAATGTGGTTTTGTTTCTTTTTCTGCACTAATGTTATTAATATTAATCAAGCCAATATCTAATTTTAGTATCTAATGTTATAGTAGTAACAGTTAGACATTAGTGTAAAAATAGAAGGTGTCTTTTAGTTGTTCATAAGGGATATATTTCATACACCTGATCAAGCTTAACTTGTTATGGTTTTTGTTTCTCCTGTTTGGTTCTGTTTCAGTCTTTTTCCTGCACTCTTTTTACTTCTGTTGTTCTGTTTTGTGCAAAGTTTGCTTTTCTTTCTTGCTTTGCTCTGGAAGTGTTGTTCCTTGTTTGTGAGCCCCCTGTTGGCTTCCTGTTTTGCTCTCTGCTCACCTGCCGTCTCTCTATTGGTTTAGTAGCCTATATGTTTCTAAGCTTTCAGTGGAGCCAGATAGCAGAAGAAGTTACAGCCCTGCATGCTTTTCACTAAATGGACACAAAATAAAAAGCTAACATCATCTTAGATGATGACTGATGGTTTCATATTACCATTGCCTGAGTTTTGTTCTCCAAATTGTGGCTTATGAGCATGCACTTAAAATACATGCCCTACATTATTACTACTTAGACAACAGACAAAAAGAAACTAGAAAGCTTTCAAACCAAATATCTGTTATTAAAGATTCCTGAGGCTGTATCACTTGTATTGTCTAGTTTCTAGCAAAAGAAACTAGAGGACTCAAAGAAGGCAGGTGACTGCACGGCATACTGGATTAATGAAGTGTGAAGAATTTCAGTCCCTGAATGACAGCACAATGGGTCCATTCAAGCTGATCTCACAGAAAAGTCTGAAATGTCAATGACCCCTTTGAACACCACTAAATAGTCTTTCATGTAATATATGCTATTGTACTCACTGATCTTGTTCAATTTGACTAATATAAAAATTGTCAAAAGTGCACAGCTGAAAAAAAAAAGGAAGAATGGTGGTGAAGCACATCTGCAAATCCTTCAACCAAAAAGAAAGAAAAGGGTTTTCCTGTCTGGTGCCCCTTTCACACTAGACAAGACAAGAGCATATATGTGCCTTTTTTTCTTTTTTTTATGTTATTGACTTTTTCTTCCTTTCAGCAACAACTGTGTAGACTGGTAGAATCAGAAATGATGGTAGGAAGCTGTCCTACTGGCCGCAGACGTGAAAAGCATGATTTTCTGAGCCTTTGAAAGTCGAGGCTACGCAGCAGGGTTGAGAGAGCCAGCTGCCTGTCACCATGCAGTTGGTAAAATTGATTCATCCTGTCCCCTTGTTTCATCCACTGTTGTTGTTGTTGTCATCGTGTGTTTTTCAAAGCTTATTTCAGGTCATGGCTTACACTTGGCGCCCGGAGCACAGAAAGCCCAGTCAGAATCAGTGCGCCCACCTGGCCGCTTCCATCACCACTAGTCAGAGTTGGAGCTAATAAATACCCACAGTTGCTCTGCAAATGTGTATTTACCACCCGCTGAGGACAAAAGGTAGACGATGTTGGGTGTCAGAGGGGTTTCGGTCCGAAAAATAAGTTGAAGTTTTGGCGGCCAAATGCCGTGCCTGTAAATCTCTGCAAACACAAAAGCGGCAGAGACGACGGAGGAGAAGCTCGTCGCGTTCAGCGCTGCTGTCAATGCTGTCACATTACATGCCTGGACCATGTCATTAAAAATGAAAGGCTAACTTTATGTGTGGACAACATCTTTCCCCCCGGGTTTTCCTGTTAACCCAGTTTTTCCTGTGATTGAACTGTAATGATATTAGTGGGAAAGCGTCTCAAAGAACATGAACATGTGACTGTGGACAGTGGAACTGGGTCATTCCTCCTTTTTCCTCTTCGTCTCCCCCAAAACAGTAAAAGTTGTTGCTGATCAAATAATCCCCAGAGAGGGACTGTATGAGTTTATGGCTGCTTCTTCTTTAATGCTGGTTGAAAAGCTTATAATATATATATAACTGTGGTTAATACTTAAAAATAATTATTTTCTCTCATATTCTTTATATGGGTTTTAATTAGGCATCTACTAGAAAGTAATTCTGAGTTTAAATTATGGTTAACTAAAAAAAAAAAAAAATCCCAGGTTTTCTGGGGGTGTTGTGAACTCAGCGACGTCCTATATTGATTAGACAGAGGATGTGCCTGTGCTCTCAAGCACATGCAAAACCAGTATTGCAGACAGGTCTAAGGCTAAATTATATTTTATTATACTATGGATTCATTCATGTTTGACTACAGACATTTCTGTAGATATACAACCTATGGTAAAAGATGTACTGCGCTGTCAATATACTATAAATAAAGCATGTAGATATATTGTGTCACTGCATTGAACGGATCAGTGTGTGGATGCAAAACAACTTTCTCCAGCTAAACTCAGACAAAACTGAAATCATTGTCTGTGGCCCACAGAAACAAAGAGAAAGTGTTATCAGTCACCTTGAGACTCTCTCTCTAGAACCTAAAAATCAGGTCAGAAATTTAGGGGTTATATTAGATTCAGAGTTGAACTTTAACAGCAACATTAAAGCAATGACATCAGCAGCTTTTTACCATCTAAAAAAACATTGCCAGAATCAAAGGAATAGTATCTAAACCAGATTTAGAAAGACTAATCCATGCGTTCGTCTCCACCAGGTTAGACTACTGTAACGGGCCTGCTCACTGTGCTCTAAACCAGCTGTAAGACAGCTGCAGTACATCCAGAACGTTGCTGCACAAGTCCTGACTAGAACCAGGAAATACGACCATATTAGTCCAGTCCTGAGGTCTCTGCACTGGTCCTGACTAGAACCAGGAGATACGACCATATTAGTCCAGTCCTGAGGTCTCTGCACTGGTCCTGACTAGAACCAAGAGATACGACCATATTAGTCCAGTCCTGAGGTCTCTGCACTGGTCCTGACTAGAACCAGGAGATACGACCATATTAGTCCAGTCCTGAGGTCTCTGCACTGGTCCTGACTAGAACCAGGAAATACGACCATATTAGTCCAGTCCTGAGGTCTCTGCACTGGTCCTGACTAGAACCAGGAAAATACGACCATATTAGTCCAGTCCTGAGGTCTCTGCACTGGTCCTGACTAGAACCAGGAAATACGACCATATTAGTCCAGTCCTGAGGTCTCTGCACTGGTCCTGACTAGAACCAGGAAATACGACCATATTAGTCCAGTCCTGAGGTCTCTGCACTGGTCCTGACTAGAACCAGGAAATACGACCATATTAGTCCAGTCCTGAGGTCTCTGCACTGGTCCTGACTAGAACCAGTAAATATGACCATATTAGTCCAGTCCTGAGGTCTCTGGCTTCCTGTCACTCAGAGAATAGACTTTAAAACAGCTCTACTTGTGTTCAAGTCTTTTCATGGCCCCATGACTGCCCATCTCTGACATGTTAGAGTCATATGAACCAACCTGGACTCTGAGAACCTCAGGTAGTGGTCTCCTGCTGGTGTCCAGAGTCAGGACTAAACAAGAAGAAGCTGCATTTCAGTTTTATGCTCCTAAAATCTGGAACAGTCTTCCAGAAGATGTGAGACAGACCTGAACTCTGACAATGTTCAGATCCAGACTGAAAACAGTTATGTTTAGATGTGAAGATGATGACTGAAAGGATTTTATCTGCACTCTTCAATTGTAATTCATTTTTAATTCAATTTATTCTTCGTTTTAAATGTATTTTTTATTCAATTTATTCTTCTTTTTAAATTCATTTTTTAAATTTAATTTTTTACCTCCGCCAAGGAGGTTGTTTTTGCCAGCATTTATCTGTCTGTCTGTGTTTAAGATAACTCAAAAAGTTATGGATGGAGTTAGATGAAATTTTCAGGAGTTGTCAGAAATGTGTAAAGGAAGAACTGATTTAATTTTGGATGTGATCCGGAAGAAATCCTGGATTCTGGACTTTCAAATTTTCGATAACATTGCGGTCAATGGAGCTAAAAATTTTGTTTCTCAATATCTCCTTTAATTATTGCCCAAAACTCATGAAATTTGACTCAGGGATTGACAATGGGAACCTCTATTAAATTTCAAAGGCTGATCCGGATCTGATCCAGAAGGCGGATTTTATCGCAATCTGTAAATCGCTATATGGGGGAATTGTTGCGCTTGGTGGAGGTCTGCGCTTTCCGAGTGCTTTTCTAGTTAATGATTATTTTTATGCTCTTATGATTTATGACATGAGTCCTTCTTGTGATTTTGTGCATCTGTAAAGTACTTTGAATCTGCCTTGTGTACGAATTGTGCTCTACAAGTAAACTTGCCTTGCGTTGCCTATATTTGGCATAAATGTTCCATTTAACTAGTGGAAGGTAGGTTAAATTTTAGCATTTTCAGCAATCTCCTCAGATGTTTTCTTTGCTTGATTTATTCCAATAACTTTACCCTCCTGAAACAGATTAACATCTTCTCCACGACCACAGGATGCGTCCTCCGACATGTTTGTTTAGGAAATGAGAAGCTAATCACTGCATCAGTTAGGGTTAAATAACTTGATGGCAGCAGAAACATAATCATCCATGATGTACTTATCCAATGAGAGAGTCTTATCTGTTTGCTTTGTTAAATCCAGATCGTGCCTTTTTTTTTTTTGTACTTAGAGTGTATGATCCCTTTATTCACTCTAAGTAAAAGTGCAGTTGAAGCGCTGTTATTCTTTATGTTGTGCAACTACATTGTTTCTATTTCTATTAGCACCCCGACGTCTGTGACTGGTCGAGCGTCTAGTTTAGTAAGGTTTTCTTTCTCAGTTCTGTGTTAAGACCAGTCCCTCTCTACGGTCTGGAGACGGCAAAACTGACCAAGAGACAGGAAGCGAAGCCGGGGTTGGGCAGAACTGAAGATCTTAAGATTTTTTTTCAGGAAAGACAAGGATGGACAGGATTAAGACTGAGCACATAGGAGGAACGTCCCATATCTAAAATAAAGTAATGAGGACTACATTGAGATGGATTGGATATGTAAAGAGGAGGGATAGTGAATAGATGATGTAAACCATAGAGATTTCTGGATGTGATAAATAGGAGATGCAGTTGATTGCTGTGACAGAAGCAGCAGATGAGCTAAGATGGAAATAGGTGGTCCAACGTGGCAACCCTTAAAGGGAAAAATGCAAGTAAAAATAAAAATCTACAAGATATGAGCAAATATCAAACAAATCTGATAATGCTAACAAAAATGAATCAGTTCCGTATAATGACAACTCGCTCAATTTTACCACTGAGACAGTGGACAAGTTGTCTGGATGACTGCCTGGAGTGAATTTCTTGCTTTTGTGTGAACTCTCTGTTGTTCCATTAGACTCAGGGTTTGGTAATCTCTGTGTTGACTGCAAATCGTTTCTTTTTTTTTGTTTGTTTGTTTGTTTCTGTTAAACCCAGTTGTACTGAAATTGAAAATGCAGAATGCGATACGAGTTCACAGCTCGGTGCATGAATTTATTCAACGATCTGATTACCCATTCAGCAGAATACCGCCTTGTGTTGCGAGGCTGCACGGGGCAGGTAAAGGTCACCGTGCCTCCTTTGAACAAATGCACTATGTCATACACATACTGCAGCTGCTTTTTTTCCACTTTATTTACTTCTTTTTCTCACAAAGATGCTGCGTACTTTTTCATTGATTTCGCTGACATTCTGTTGCACCGGGACAAAACTTTGTGTGCATCTCAGGAGAGTGCAGAGTGGATGTGCCTGGAAATAGAGCGGGGCGTGCGCTCTGTGCCCTTAGTGGCAAAACCTGTAGTGCTGACTTTTTTTTTTTTTTTTTGGTTTTAATGTCAAAGTAAATTAAAATAAGAAAAAAACAACAGATTCAGGAGGAAGGGTTATTTTCAATATTATGCAGAAGCGGTAAAAAAAAGTAGACCCTTGTCTGTTTTTCATTTTATGTTCAGTCATGTATACAACAGAAGCTATTAAGTAATTTCTAAGTCAGAGGAACAGTCACTGAATGTTCCATCAAAGCTGACCTACCTTAATTCCAGCTGTTAAATATTACACAGAAGCAGGCTGAGGAAGCATGGTACTCACACATGACTACTCTTCGTAATTCAGACAGCCGTTTAAATGTTTGTTGATGTCAGCCACAGCATATCAGCCACTTTCAGTCTGTTGTACCTTGTGATCTGTTAAAATGTAAATGTCAGCGCTGGTTATACTGAGTAACCCCTGGAAGTGAACTGTATAAGTAATTAAGTTGCTTGAAATATCCTCTAACATACCAAGAAGTAAAAGGAGCACAGAATAAATGTCCCTGAAATGGCACACAGCTGTACTTGTACGGCTGCCGTCAATATGTAACGATAATTTGTTCTCTGGTTTATGATGTATATTATATTACTACACTGACAGTTTACCACAAGGAAGAAACAGAATCGTAAATTCTCCCCAAGGTTTGCACTTAATGTATGTCAGAAATTAGATTAATAAAGTATTTGACTTAAATCAAATAACTTTAAGGTTACATTCAGAGTTTAGGCTGCATCATTTCTTTTCCCTTTTCCTTGTACGACGCTGCACCATGTTGCAAAAGGGTGGAATGAACAGGCCTGGAATCTGGCTGGAAGACACCCACCCTACTTCAGTCGCAGTTAGCAATTATATCTTGGCTGGCTTAGTTTATGCTAACTAATATTATTTTACATTCATTCCGTTCAAATCTGGCTAAACAGATTTAGCCAGCCCCTAGTGGTCAACCAAGGAACTGCAGTTTTTCTAACATTTGAAATGAACTCAACTTGGAAAACAAGATGTTGCGCATTGTTTTCATAACATATTTACCCTTGTTCGATCTCTTGCTCAGTCAGTCTTTCATTTTCTCTTCTCTCATTGCTTACTTGAGTGACAGAGTCTCCTGATGCCGTAAAGTGGTGCAGTTATTCTTAGAGACAGCTGGGAGACGACGTTACTTTGGCTGGTTTTTGCTGATAATTGTAAGGAAGGGAGACCTCAAGAGCTGGACTTCCTGACAGTACCTTAACCAAATATTCTTTCAAATGAAGCTGAAACTCATTTTAATTTGACAAAAAAGGAAGAAGAAAAACTCCTTTATTCTGCTTCGAATTTCTCCAGTACCTCCTCTGTTTTCCATGAATAAAGATGAGATTAAGAGGTGTTAAGTGGGTTTCACTGTTCAAAAACTGCAAAGTAGCCCATTCTGTTCAAACAGTGAAGAACGCCCTTCACTAAGAAAGTAAAAAAATTGCTTACTTTGAAGAGAAATTGGGAGATTGTGTGTGGGGTGTACACCATAAGGCCATATGATCAAATCCCTCCCACAACCAAATAAACTACCAGTCCAGTTCCATTGTTTTCTTTAAATCTTTAAACTCAAGGGAATAAAGCTGATGTTAAACCTTTATAGATTTTAAGGATTTTTTTTCATTAGTTGTCTATAATCTTGGTCTTGGCAGTATTAAAATGACATTAGTTGCATTTATTATTGGTGGGAAGTTGAAATCATGGGGTTTCATTTTATTCATGTGGTCTGGAACCAGTCTTTGTTACATCTAAGTCTCTGTCCCAGTTTGTGGAAAAAAAAAAACTCTTGCAAATTAGTTGTGCTCAACACAGATTCTTGAATGTGCCTGCCCGGGATTCACTTCTTATCAGGCTCATAATCCTTGCCACAGAGCAGGAAGTGATTATATCACATGGAGCTTGCTGTCAAAACTGATATGTTGCCCTTCAAAAGATTGTTTTGTTGTCTAACAAACAGTCAGAAAAAATGTAATATGTAATATGCAAGCTGTACTCAAAGACATCACTAGATTTTATGTCATGTCATTGGTTAGTTTTGATAAGTAATTATAGAATAAGCTTCAAAAAGGAAAAAGAAAAGAAAATGAAGACTGACGTTTGATATATATTTCTCTATCATAGACTGTATAGAAAGAACTGGACAATCCGTCTGTGATGTCACTGATAGTTGGCATTGGAATGCCACCAACTGGCAGAGCTGGCAACTCAGCTGCCTGCCCAAAGGCAGTCACTCGCCTACATCCACAGACTCCTCTACATCAACCCAGAGCCAGTCATGGTGGACTGTACAAATAACAGCACAACAAGCCATATTATCTTGAAAATAAGAGTGATTATGCCCTCTGGCCGATTAATGTAAGACTTAGATGTCATGTTCACTGAAAAAACTCAGCACTAAATATCTAAAGTGATGACAGCTGGCATGTACCATCATAGACTGCAAAGTCATAGAGGAAATTTAGCTGTGTAGAAACCACTGTTTGTACCAGGGTGTAGTTAGGTGTATTTCCACCCATCCATTCATCCGTTATCTTCCGTTTGGTCCGTAGTCGGGTCACGGGGGCAGCAGCCCAAGCAGAGGGGTCCAGACCTCCCTCTCCCAATTTGTATGTAATGGCTACTGACGCACTGATTGGTTTAACAGGTGGAACGCCCTAACCACTCCTACGCATAATGTAGCGGTTAGCGCAGGTGGGATAAAGGGTTTAGCAAGGTGGAAGATTGCGTTCTTTGTGGGGGAACGCCTCTCCCGCTACCCGCTATCCCTAAATAGCGGCTTTAGAAGATCTGGTGGAAGATCGGGCCCTAAATCTCTCGGCCAGCCTGGAAGCTGAACTGGAGAAGGTGGCAGGGAAGAGGGAGGTCTGGGCCTCTGTGCTTAGGCTGCTGCCCCCACAACCCAAATTTGTATAAGTGGGAGTTCACAGGTGGATGGATGGACGGGTTGGTGACAGCGGGATGTCGTCCCTTGATCTCTATGAGACTCCACTGATCATTTTCATTTTCCAACTACAGATTGATTCACATAATCTTCCCGAATATGATATTCATGCACTGAGATTTGCCTTTTAACACATGACACCAATTTCCAAACATTTTGCAAAACCTATTTCTATTACCCCTTTAGTTTGTGCGACATAGGTCATTAGGTTTGCGGGCTTCACTTGAAAATCATGACAAGAGACGTCGAGTTTCCCAACCCATTAACTGGTTGTCTACTCAGACTTGACTGATTAATCCTAATGTTTCTACCACTCGTGAAAGCCTTTTTGTTCATTCCCAGGTATCTAGGGGTAACTGGGCTGGAGGCAGTGTCATTTTCTCGAGTCTAAATAACCAATTAGCTGAAACCTTAGAAACCAGAGCAAAGCAGCCATTAGTGATAAGCCATTGACATTTCAGTCACTGTAGAATGGAACAGTGGTCAGATTCTCAGACTGAGCAGCTTTTTCATAGAATCACGACAGAAAATGTTAAACGTGGACAAGCAATTCTGGATTCTGGGCATGATTTGAATGTTTAGACCTTTTCATAAAACAGTGCATAGTTTTCTACGACTGGGAATAACTTGATTGAGTTGTAAACAGTCAGTCCACGCCTGATTTTCAGTATCCTGTGTGTCCTGCTGCAAGCACAATGGCTGTTAAACTTTCTTGAGGAGTAGAAAGGTACTATGCAACTCTTTTTATTTATTCCTTTTTCCTTCTGTGTTACAGGGACTGGAGGCCAAAGAAAGCAAAATTAGAAAAATGTCAGTGGTCTGCTAGAAGGAAACTAAGAAAATTATTTTAAATGTAGAACACGCTAGTTTTTCATTAACATTTAAGAGAACTGTATTTTTTCCATTTTTATTATTTATTTATTCATTTTATTCCAGCCAAAGGGGCTAATTTTGGATACCCTGAAGTTTAAGCTTTTTTTTACAGGCATGTTTAGGGAATGCAACACAAAAGCAGGAGCTGGATTCCTCAGCTGAGTCTGAACTGCTCTGCAGGTGGATCCATAGTTTTACAGGCTTAACACACAATCACACCCTTCTGCATGTAAGAAGGAAAAACTTAAATCCTGCATAAAACAGTGGCAGCTCGTCCATTGAAGCAAAGGTTGATTAAAAAATAAAAAATAAAATTAAAAAATCACAAGTAAAAAAAAAAACGCATACATGGATTCAAGTTGTGTGTCTGTTACATTTTTGGTGGCTGCATATTTCTAACATAAACTGAGAGTAAGTTGTACAAAGAGCAGTGTAATTGTCTGAACCTCAGAATTTCTTCTATTTCATAGTTCAGGCCCCATGATATGTTTTTTCATGACTTTAAATGGTTCAAGATGTCAAGTTTCTGGATCTTAAGTTAGAGAATAATTCATGGTAATTTCACCTAAAACTCTGTCTTGATTGTCTGCCCCTGTGTCTCCTTATCCCTTGAGTCTTGGCCAGAGTCTATACATTGTACTTTTGTTTCATTCCCTTCCTGCTCGTCTGTTGTCTCTCTGCCCATCTTAATGCCCGTCATCATGCGGGTGTCTCTGTCTTTGCTTAGCCGTTACAGTCCTTATATAGTCCCAGGTTTCTAAACATTAAGAATCAGCTTTTCATTTAGACTGTAATTTCTTTAGAACACTGGTAAGCAGTGTTGTGCTAGTTACTGAATAATATTAACTACTAGTTAATTTGTAAGAAAAGTAACTCAGTAACTCAGTTACTTAAACCAAAAAGTAATGCGTTACTGAGAAAGTAACTTTTTAGTTACTGTAAAATGTTCTTCCAATGCTCCCATTAAATGAAGGTTGATTGATTGAGTTCTCCTCTCACCGTCATTTCAGTTCTGTACTGAAGCTGAATAATACAAACCGTTGATTAAAACAACCTTTTCAATTCATTTGCATCCCCATCACTGAATCTAATCATCCAAGCAATATGATCTGTTGTGCACCAACACCAACCTTGACACAAACACCAAAGTGTTTTCTCAATGCCTATTTATTTCAGTCAGGCTGTAAAGTCTTCCATAGGCTGTAAACTGCAAGGCTATTTTTTTTATTTGGTGTTAAAACAAACCTGCCAAAAATTAAAGTGGCTTAAAAGCAAATACAGACATTCTGAAAACAACATTCTGATATAAATAACACAGTTCACCATATTTTAGTTTCATTGTGTCTAAAAATCAATCCTTTCTTGCGT
Organism: Hirundichthys speculiger; assembly: GCA_018398805.1. Lineage (NCBI taxonomy): Eukaryota > Metazoa > Chordata > Actinopteri > Beloniformes > Exocoetidae > Hirundichthys > Hirundichthys speculiger. The sequence continues at coordinate 146,067 of JAGFBZ010002435.1, read as the reverse complement.
GTGTGATTGCAGTTATTATTATTATTATTATTATTATTATTATTACCTGTGCATGGCACCATGCTGTCGATCTGCCTGAAAGCAGGGTCCTCCACTGTGGAGATGGGTAGCATGTTTTCCACTGCATAACTGAGGGGAAAAAACACATGTTTTTGCCTGTAAAATTTTACCATTGGACTCCTGGAATAATAAATAAAGAAATCCAAATAAACAATCAAACATACCGTGCTATTGTCTTATCAAGTTGTGCCTGGCTATAGGTCCGTCTTTCGAACTCCAACCACTGCTGCTTCGGTGGAGTGGGTGTGTGCTGCTCGCTGCTGTCGGTCTCGGATGCTGCTTTGATACTTTGTGGAAGCATGCCGCTTCTCTAGGCGCTGTTGTTCGCCGTAGAAAGGATTATTGACCCGGGGCACAGTTTACATGTTACCAAAATGTTGTTTTTTCGCTTTGCTCTCGAGTTGAAAATAGTGTGAGTATTTCCAGGAGTAGAAACTTATTTTCCCTTCGCTCGCCATCATGCCGTACCCTGACCTGTCCAGTCCTCTTAATGGCGTGTGTTTGATTGCGTGTGTGAAGCTAGAGGTGCTTTGTTTTTCAATTCAATTAGGCTAAACTTTATTGATCGGGAACTGTGTGCCGTTGTAAAATCTCACCAAAAGGAACGGAGTAACGCAGCGTTTGGTAACGGGAACAGAGTTACTGAATTTTAAAAAACAGCGCGTTACTAATAAAGCATTACTACCCAACACTGCTGGTAAGTGGTTATAATCCATCCGTTAAAAAGAGCAATCGTAGCTCCAGCTCATCAAACTGCGGTCCCACCAATCCTCTACTACTGTTCAGCCTCAGATCAGTTCTTATGTCATCTTCTCCATCAGCCTGGATCCTCTGAATCTGTTTTCTACTGTGTGATCATCGTGGTTTGTTCGAAGGTTTTCCAGGAGAAAGTCTCTTCTGTCCAAAAAGAACACAGAAGCATCACTGAGATCTTCAAAACTCTATCACTGTGAAGCATGGCAGTGGAGGGCTAATGATATTTAAGTTTTTTCTTTTCCCCTCTTCCTCGCTGGCTCGTCTGTTGCCCATCCTGAGCTTTGTTCATGTTGTCGATCTTCTCGATCTTCATCTTGTTCAGCTTCCATTGGTCCTGGCTCCTCTTGTCCCTTGTGTTCCCGCCCTGCTGTCTCTGTTTTTGAGAAGTTATCTTCAGTTAAGTTTTTGGTTCCTGTTTTGAACACTAAAATTACTTTGTTGAACATTCCTGCTTCTCCTGCTCTTGGATCCGAACAGTTACAAACCTGACAAGCAGTACAGAATGTGGTTTCAAAAAACACTAAGACTTTGAAATGGCCTGGACGAAGTCTGGACATCAACCCAAAAGATGTGGCAGGACCTGAAGAGAGCCTTGCATAAGCAAATGCCAAAAAGAATCTAAATGAACTGTGTTGGAAAGAAAAATTCCTCCACAATAATGTGAGACACAGGTAAATTCATACAAGAGACAACTACTTTAAGTTATTGCTGTTAAAGGTGGATGTACAAGCTATTAAATCATGTGGGTACTTAGTATTGCCCACATGAAAAAAAAAAAAAGAAAAAAGAGGCCCGCTAGGACGAGAAAAAAAAGAGTATTATGAATTTTTTTATAAAGTAACCTTTTTGTTGGATTTTAAGGAATTATAGTGAAGCATAAGTTACTCAGTTTTGTCATTTTGAGCTGCATTTAAGGGAAAAGCGATTTAATCTAAATCTGTCAATTGTTTTTCTTTTGTTTTGTTTTTCCTTACAAATGCACCAGAAACAACAATTTAAGGACCTGCTTTTTAAAATGTTTTTCTGCGGGCGCATGACCCCAGGCATGTTGAGCATATTTGGCTGTCAAAGCTAAATTCTTCAGTAAGACAGAAACATTGTGTGAACGTACAGGTGAGGCTCACAGTGGTGCTGCGTGCGCTTGCTGCTGTCATTTTAGGACAAAGGCGAGTTTTTCTAGCGTGCACATATTCTGCAAGAGGGACGGCGGGAAGAAAATTAATATGAGCAACACGAACCCTGTCTCATTAGCTTAGCTAATGCAATCAGACAGTAATAGCTGCAGCTGAAGCTAAGCGATAGCGCGTGTTTATTCCCAGGTCGAACAGAAGGTAGATGAAGTGGATAAATGAAATTTCAGGTTTGGCCTCTGAGAGCGTGTCCGGGCAGAGTGTCAGGAGCTGTGGCAGCTTGAGGAGCAATATAAGTCTACCTTTCAACATGACATCAACAAACTCCCCCTGACCTACATTCTCGGAGAGCGACAATAACAGCAGACAGAATATTGTGGAATTAAGAGCAAGCCTGGGCAATTTTATCAGGATGCCCCGGCCGTGAGTATGTTCACAGCTCTTCCAAATCTCCTGGGAAAGTCACTCATATTACTGCGGGCGGAGGATGATTTCTGTCTGGCATTTCCTCTCTCAATAATACGGCTATTGTTGTTTTTGCTCCTCTATGAGCCGAGAGTTTTGGAGGCAGAGTAAAAGTATTTCAAGGCTTTCAAAATCAATTTTTCATGAGCTTCATAGCCTTCAGAGAAAATTGCTATTGAGGTATGTAGGACACCAATTTTCAAAAATATTTCTGAAACCTCAGGGCAAAGCCAAAATTGCACAAGAAAAGAAGTGTGAGTGACTGGCGATAAAGTCAGTACAGTGGAACGACAGTAATTCAGACTAAAATCCTGGCAATTAGTTATACTTAATACAGAAATAAATCATTGAATGCAGGTAAGAAAATATATATAAAATAACACAGTTATGCAGGGATCAGTTGCCCCACACTCTACAGATTAATAACTGTTTGTACAATGGGAAAAATGAGCATAAACATTCTTTTCAGTCAGTTGATTTAAGCTCTGCGTGTGCATGATCCTCATTTAGAAATCTCAATCATCATAAAATGTTTGCTTGAGCACATCGGCATGAACGTGAATTTCATCCCCATCTGTAGCCATGACTGGATGCAGACACCTCTTTAATTAATAATTTGCATATATTTCCATTTTCAATTCAATTCAGGCTTATTTATATCTTGCCAATTAACAATAAAAGTAATTCCAGGGCATAGAAGTAAAAAAAAAAAAAAGAAAGAAAGAAAGAAAAATGGCATTTCTACAGGGTACAATGATTTGCAAATCTCATAAACATACTTTATTCACAGTAGTTCATAAAAACAGTTCAAATGCTGAAAGTGAGACATTTTGCCATTTCATGAAAAATAAAAAAGAACTTTGCTGGTCTGAATCAGACCCAGAAGTAAGGAAAAGTGAGTCAATCTCCATCATCTCCATTCCAGCCTTTTTTCTTTTTCTTCAAAAAAAAAAAAAAAAAAAACCAGACTGGAACCAGGTTTGGGTCTCTATAGCTAGATTGTACAGCCATTTCAACTCTTTCGGTGCTGAAATGTGATGTACCTCACCAGGAAAGAGTTTAATAAAGCCACAAATGTATGCAGTTAGAGGTGTGCTCTTGATTGACGGATGACTATGCTTCATGAAGAGCTACCTTCACTGTTACTAAGTCACTGTCTTGATTTGACTTCTGAGCAGTGAATAAAGACCAAACGGCACATGCGAATTTCTTATTTTAAAGTCTTATGGCTCATTGTGCAGTTTGCTGTGCTAAGAAACCACTGTAACAGTTTTAGGTTGACATGGACGAGTTCGGGGGGAAGCTTAGCAAAATGGTGGTCCAGATGGATGCACCACCCCTTCCTTTCCCCGTGGCCATCCAGAAAGACGCGCTACCTCCTCCAGTCCCCGTGGCAGTCCGGGAGGACGCGCCACCTCCACAAGTCTCCGTGGGGTCATCTGATGAGAGGCGGTGGGTCCGTGTCTTAGACATCTTGTTAAGGAGCTTGGCAGCCAAGCCTTTCCTTTCCCCCCATAGTCAACCTTTCCTCTGACCTGATCCGACTAAGGAAGGAGTCAGTGGTCCTAATGGCAAGACCCCCACCACTATTGTCCAAGTGGTCCCAGACGCACCTCCTCCACCAGCCTCCGACATGGTCCCGGACACACCAGCACCAGCAACAGCATCAGCACCAGCACTCCCTGTTCCTGAGCCATGGTCCTGTCCACCACTGATGCCCCCTGTGCCAGCTCCATGGTCCCTTTGCCACGGGTGCCCTCTGTTCCCCGTGTTCCTGAGCCATGGTCCCGGCTGCCTCCGGCACCCCTGTTCACAAGGTGGTCTCCAGTGACACACTCTCCAGCCAGCCAGAACTACCTTTACCATCTGCCCAGCACCAAGGCTGCCGGCCAGAACTGCCTCTGGCCTCCGCCCAGCACCTTGTGACCTGTTGGCTGTTCTTTTTTTTTTCTCTTTGTTTTCTGAATGTCCAAGTTTTTGGATCAGAACAGTTTGTGATCCAAGCACATCCCTTAGCATCTGTAGTTATCCACCACCTCCACATTGACCCCTTGGATGTTGGTAGTGGTTACTGGAGCCTTGGTTCTCCTCAGGTCCACCACCAGTCCCTTAGTCTTTGTCATTGAGCTGTTGGTTTAGTTGTCCACCACTGTCCTGTACTCACCACCCATCCCCACCAGTTCCAACCACTGCCAACTGCCAAAATCTTTGAAAATGGCAGGTCTGTGTGCAGTAGCTGAAGTCAGCGGCGTCGAAAGTGAAGAGGAAGGGAGATGGGACAGCCCCCTGCAGGGTCCTGCTGTTGCTGACTTGTCCAGGTGGTTGTAGACTCAGATAAGCAGGTAGATGATGGCATCATCCACTACAAGACGTGGCTGGTAAGTGAACTGAGGGTCCAGAGGTGGTTAGACCACAGCTATGAGCTGCTCCGGGATGAGTTTTCCAGTGTCTTCATGACGTGTGACATCACTAGCAAGGGCCCGTTTGCAAAGACTCATCCTTGGGGTTGCTGGTACGCAGTACCTTTGGTGAAGACCTAGACTCATGCTAAAGACATGGTGAAGTACTCCGCATAGCTGGAGGGCACAGGTCTTCAGGGTCCTGGGGCTCACACCATCTGGGCCTGCAGTCTTACCTGCCTGCAGTCTCTTCAGCTGTCTTCTCACCTGCTCAGCAGTGAAGCTCAGTGCAGAGATGACAGGTGGGAGAAGGATGTAAATGCTTCCCTGGAGAGTGCAGTCAGACGCTGGGGTCAGGGGACAAGGTGTGAGTCAGGCCATTAAACTGAGCTGGAGGGAAGAGAGTGGATGATTGTCGCCCTGATGCAACAAAGTTTGTTGGGAGGTGAGCTGGAGTCACTGTCAAATCTGTTTTAAAAAAAAACTGATTCACTTCATTCACCCACTCCCTGTTGCCATCCACTCCTGCCAACACCCTGAAGCATCTATCATTGTCCCTGACTGAAGGCTGATAACCCAGTTAACCCAGCCTGACTACTGCTAACTTATCTCTTTTACCTCTTGTAACATTTGTCCGGTCAAGCAACCTTCACTTCATATCATTTCAGGACCTTACCAACCAGGCTACCTGTTGCGCGGTCGCTTAAACCATTTGATTCGGTTGACCTAGACTATTTGTGGATGACCAAGCAACCACAAGAGATTTCCACCAGTCCTCATTTCAGCTTAGCAGCTCTTGTTTCAGGTGTCATTTCAGTAGTGACATCTGAAATGAGGATGTTTGGACACTACCCAAGTACCGTAAAAAACATGACATGTAAGGTGTCATGGTGTAAGGTGACCAGGTGATGTACACACACTCATCCAGGACTGTGCAGACCTTTGCCTTTCTGATCTTTTCCACATGCTAGTGGCTTCCCCCAGTTATTCTAGGCAAAGTAGACAGGATCACCACTCATGTAGCCATCAGTCCTGATCTGTTTCTTGTTGAAATAACTGGAACATAACCTGGAATTTCTTGTGAAGTTCAGCACGTTGTTGTGGTTCCTCTCATGTTGAATCAATCCCTTCCATCTTCTCTGAGACCTTTCAGCCACGTTACCCACGTGATGTCATCCATGAAGGGATAGACGTGTAGCTTCCTTGCTATGTGATGTACCCGCTGTATCATTGCAGTAGTGCAGTATGGTTGTTTGAAGGTAGAAAATGATGTAAAATGTATGATCTGTGTAGCGTGTTTGGGTTTGTTGCTTTACTTTACCAGAAGTCGATATGTCTGTGCCCTAAAGTCAACACATTACACCTGGTGCTGCCACCTAGTGAATAAAAATAGCAGCACTCTTGTGATACTTGAGCTCGCTTTATTTGATCAGAACTAATGTAAGGTACATTAGTTAGGATCGTAGGTTAGCATTAGCTCAGCCAGCCAAACTAAAATAGCTAGACTGTTAGGACAGCGTTTTCCAGCCAAAGTCCAGGTCCACTGGTTCCAGGCTTTTTCCCATTTCTGGATAAACTGGGACTGGAAAACACTCTTCAGAAAAGTTGAGTTTGAGCAGTTCTTTTTCTGCACTCCATGAAAAAATATTAGCTCATGTTAGATTTGATGGCAGCAAGACATCTTAAAATAGCTGCCACCTAGGCAAAAAATAGCAAATGGCCCTAAAATGGCAAATGGCGGTCACTCAAAGATGGGTTGCAAATTAAAGAACTCTTTCAGAATAAAGTTGTTCAGTCTAAATTTATGAAGGAGGACATTTCTTCCATAGAACAAAATATCATCAAAAGAATCCAAGAATCTTGAGCAATATCTGTGTGTACAGAACAAGGCCAAAAGTCAATACTGGATGCGTGTGATCTTTGGGCCCTCAGGCAGCAATGCATTAAAATTCAGGCTTTATTCCGTAATGAAAATCACTGCAGAATATTTGTATGCAACATTTTACAGATACAAAAAAAGAAAAAAAAAAGGCATTCATGGATATACCTATACTGTACATGACTAAACAAAACTATTCCCTATTTTCTTTTTTTTTTCAACCCTTCTGTCTTTTCAAATAAGTAATTTGCTAGCATGGACCAACAGATTCTGTACATTGGTCCATGTTACAAAAATGTTTTACAGAACAGTGGTTGGGACTTATTTGTCTCCGGCCCTTCGTATGTTCTCCTCATGCTTCTGTGTTTTTTCTTTTTTTTTCCCTTTTAGCTTGTACAGTTTTCTCCCACTGTTCAAAAAGATGTATGTTAGGGGAGCTGATGATTCTGAATTGCCCGTAGGAGTGAGGGTGAGTGTGAGTGTGTGTGTGTGTGTGTGTGTGGTGCTTCGTCTTTGTGTGGCCCTGTGATGAACTGGCAACCTGCCCGGGGTGTACCCCTGCCTTTCACCTGAAGACACCTGGGTCAGACCATAATAAAGAAAGAAATTAGAGTGTTAGAGTTCAGTGCTGATACACGAACACAGGTTAGCATCGCCTCACCTTAACAGTTCTTTTGTCAAAACAACCATCAAGATAAAATGTTGCCGTTTTGCAGTTTATAAGCCTTTGTTGTGATACTGCTGTATTTTAGTCAGGTTGACAAATGTACTTACATTTTTCTTGTGAGTTTGGGCTGCATGAATTCTTATAAAATTTACCTGTGCCCACTGTGAGGTACGCCGGAGGTAAGCATGTTCTCTGGGCACGTTCCACCTTTATGAACTGTAAGGAAAGACGCATAAACGGTTTTTGGATGCAGACACCATCCATACATCTGGCCTGAAGTTTAGCTCAGGGTCAATGTAACTAAAAATGATCAACAGCTTGACAGAATCCAGTTATACCCAAAATTTAAATCAGGACAGTTATAGGACCCTTTTCTAATATCGTTTGGCTTGCTGGGGAATGCCACTCTGGTTATATTAAACACTGTAGGCGGAGGGAAATGCCATAGAAATCAAATATTTCTCCCTGGCAAACATCACATTATGTGGTGTTTTTCTGAGTGTCAAATCAACATTTGTATTCTACAATAAGTGCAAACCTGCTGGTACTGCGACCAAGGAAAGAAAGCATTTCCCTCACGAATGTTGCACTGGTGGTATTTTTTGATTTTATATAATGTCAACTACTCGGAAATTTTCAATGCAGCCAGTATAGAATAACACAAAGGACAAAGTGTAGGAGGTGGATTAAAAATGCCAACAGCTGCAGTCTCATCTGTAAAACACCCAGATGGCATTTACCTGACAGCAGGGCAGTGCACAAGTGGGGTCTCCTTGCCTCCCTTCAAGTTTCCATCCCTCATGTCTCCTACCACCTCCTTGTCCTCTTTGTCTCTCTTTTTCTCTTACCCCCTCCCAGCCCGCCCACACACACACCTCTCCACCCTTCTGTCAGTATCCCTGATCAACCACTCTGCAGGCGAGGGCACAGTCTTGTTGTGCGAGACGTGCGCCTGATGAATTAAGACCCAGACTTCTGCTACTGAGGGGGCCCTGCAGCTCACGGGGAGCTAAATCACCACCATTGATTGTGCGGCTTCAACGTACTGACAAAAGGCCATGATCACTCATCTTGTTAAAAGCGGATTATTGGCCTGTTTGTATCTCGTTACACCCATAAAGATTTTTCTTCCTCCTTTTTCTCCCCTATTTTAACACATTAGCTTTTTTTGCTTTGGCCTAATTTGCTGAACAGATCATCCTCCACGTCGGCTTATTGTCTGCAATAGAACTATGGATTTAGATGGTGTTTAGCATTGTCCTTTACTGACGCGGGTGATGGTGTGGAGATTGGTCTGTGATTCATTAAGTAGTTGCTTTGATTTTTCTGTCTCGTAAATAAGACTGTTGTTGAGCTGCTTGTCTTGTCTGCCGGCTCATTATCTATTCTGGCCCCTGTGGTTGTCATAAACAAGTAGGCTGCTTTGATGGATTCATGCACCAATTGCTCTGCCAAAGCACTCCAGTTTTTGAACATATAAAGTCAATAGCTCAGTTTCATCTGCAGTAATTAAGAGAATTTTGTCAATGAGTAAAAACTGGAGTTTTTAGAGAAGTTTTGTAGAATAATGTGCTGTTCTTTACTTCCTCTAGACCAGCCTCGTTGGGGGTGATTTGATGACCTCGCTTAAATCATCTAAATAGGCAGTAACGATAGGGGGTTGTGGCAGATAGTGTGTACAAAGGAAAGGGATCTATGCAATCTTCACTTTCACCTCTCCACAGGGGTGCCCCAAGGCTAAGTGCTGAGACCCCTTCTCTTTGCCATGTACACCACCTTGCTAAGTCTCATTACCCGCTCACATGGTTTTTCCTATTACTCCTACATAGATGATGCCCAGCTTTGTCATTCCCGATGACCCTGCCGTCTAGACACAGATCTTGGCTCGTCTGTCAGACATACCAACCTGGACCAACCCAGCCAAATGAACCAAACAGCTCAACATCAAAATTGTCTCCTTGTCTCTTGCTCCAGCCAAGGTGGCTCAGAGCATCCCTCACCCAGCAGGCTACCCAGCTCTTGCTGCAGGCCATGCTTATGTCACAGTTACTGTTACACCCTCCCAGAGGTCCTCCTGCCTTGTGCGATAAAACTGCTCCTGGCTTTTGTTACCTCTTGACTGCAGCACTCCTCCAAAGAATGCCACCTGACATGCAGCCCCCTTAAACACAACTGTTTTCATTTGTAGTTCCACTATAGTGGAATAATTAACCAAGTGCTACCAGAACAGGGGCGTCCCTTGCTATTTTCTAGACGTTCTTGAAAACCCATCTCTCACTCCTAACAGGCACTTACCTGCACTTCTCCTTCCTCTCTTCTACTCCTTTCTGTCTTCTAGCCATCTTCTTCAATTTCTCGTCATCCACACCTTTTCAGCTTTCGTATGCAACTGTCGGTTCTCATCCTGTTTGCTGATTTTTAGCACTCTCACCCTCTGGCAGTCTGTAGTAGCTTCATGGGTCTCATTTATGAAATCTTGGCGAGTCTGTGAGTAGATTTGCACATAAATCATGTCCTTACTAAAACATGCTTCTGATTTGTGAACGCTGCATAAAAACTCGGATTTTGTCGTAAGAGCGTATGTAAGTTGATGAATGAATACCAAATGCTTGCAGGTGGGAAGCGCGCTCACAAAGCTCATTAATTAAACCCCATCCAGAGACCGCCATGTAAAGAGGTGTAAAGGTGAAAACCAGTGAGTCACTTGATCTCAAAAACCTTTAGCTAAACTTGCAATTTAAGGAATCCACCTGAGGAGGCAGCGCTAGCAAGCGCTCCACCTCAGATCACAGGAAAAAGAAAAAAAAAACAAAGCAGACCACTGTTTTTAATTTAGATGATGCCAGATATTTAATATTTAATGTCTTCTGTCCAATGAAGTAATCAAGAAGTGATGTTTTGGATGAAACAAAGAAGAAATTAACTGATTTCTCTATATCATCAAAACTCCACCACGGCTTCATGACACCGTTGATGTCTCTCTTAAAGACTTAAATATGAAAAATGCCCATCATTAAAATAAACATGTTATATCTCAGATGTATTATCGTGTTTAAAACATGTGGTTTAAAAGAATATTGTGAGAAAAACAGTCCATAGAAGCATTAGCGTTGTAAAGTCTGAGATTGACAGCAATATTTATGTGCGCTCCTCATTTACACAAGCGCTACACGTGGTCAGAGGCAGGAGTAGATTTTCTTTATAGCTACAAAAAGTTCAAAACCACTACACGTCTCATGAATAAGACCCAAGTTTTCTTAAGAAATGTCTACGACATAGTTTGCCCATCATCATTGTCTCCTTCCCTTTGGATAAAACTGTCTCCTAAATGACTAATTGGAATGTGACGTGAGCTTTGTAAATTCATCATTCATGTGAAATAATCTCCAGTCCATGTTACAGTTGGGTTTAGCAAGTTACTCACGTGGTCATCACAGACTATCACTCCTAAATATTGAGTAGCCGAATGCCACTTGTTCCTCTTTTGTTTGATTTATGTTCTGCATCAAAATCATCGCCATAGCTTTAACATAGTTATGCCGTAACCTGACATGTGCCTCCAGATCAACCTCAACAGCTGTCATTGATAGATTCCAGTAAAAGTAACTGTGGTCCAATATTTATTAGCTCCAATTAACATAAGATCTGCTCCATATCAGTTGTCTTATCTGGTATATATCAAGGACACTGCTGCACAAAAGAAGCATTGTTTGGTCAACTTCACATAGTTGTGACATATAAGTGAGTCTTTTATTTTTATTTTTTTTACCAGAATTAGGTAGACAAATTGCTCCACCAACTAAGAGTGGCCATGCACAACCATCTGCAGAATCAATAAATGTGTTTATAAGGAAATCCGCTGTGCTCCTCTGACTCCATCTGGAAGGATTGTGTCAGCTGCATAATTATCAATTAGCTATTTAGGACAGAATGAGAGGCTACATGTGACACTCCACAAACTGGAGAAAGGCGTTAATTGACATATCATGGTGGAGTCTAAAGTCACCTGCACAAAATCCATTTTCCCCCCATTGCTTTTTGTCCAATCTGAGCGCTTAATCCAGATAAATGACAAAGTAACCACAAAGAAATGGAGCAGCAACATGCTAAAGCTGTTGGTCAATACACTAAATGACCAACCACCACCTAATTACAGCCAATGGGCTTTCATCATCACTCTAAATTAAAGTCAGCTGGCTCTTTCCATTGACGTTATGTCAAAAATGAAGAGTGGGTATAATCAATCAATAACAGAAGCAAAAGAAAAGACATCACACATCATTCAAAAGTGTCATTGGTCTTACTTTTCATTCAGTGACAATTGATACAAATCCAATATCTCGGCACAACACTTCTAAAAAAGAAATAGCAAACTGTTCTGTTTAACATGGATGCAAAAGAAACGATGAAGTCATCACAATTGATCATTGATTTGGACTTAATGCAGATGAAATCATACACAGAGGCGGGACTAATTCAAAGCCCGCTGGTTATTTATGTGGCAGAAAGAAATTTGGCTGATTTAGTTATGAGAAAAAAAACATCAGAAACACCAACCTCCATGTGTTCCCGCAACGCTGCTGTCAGTCCACCGTTTTTGGCAGTCTAGATCTTTTCTGTTTTGTATTTGGTTTGATTTTGTGTTTTATTTGGAAAGCACATTTCCTGGTGTGTGACCTTTTCTGTTCTCTTCTGTTGTAACATGATCCATTTGTGTCTCATTATCCATTGACTGTTAGTCAGTGTGGCCCTGCGATGGAGAGGTAACCTGTCCAGGGTGTACCGCTGCCTTTCTCCTAAAGACAGCTGGGACAGGCTAGCCTAGAAACCTGGACATACCGCCAGCAAATATGAATTTACTTGGCAGGTCTGTTTAGCTACCACCCACTGGAGCTCATTAACTATGTCCAAAGTCTTGGGCGGGGGCAATCACATCCTTGTAGAGAGTGTCTGAGAGTGTCAATTGACCCCTCCGTGGGACTTCTAGTGTTAACATGATGATTATCTCTTCTTATATATCGTACAAAGCGTTGATTGGACATTTTCAATGTTACAAAGGTATGTCGTGCATTTTGTAGAACTCACGCAAGTCTTGAAAAAAAATGCTAATTTGCGGTCTGAATGCGGTCTGAATACTCACAAAATAGAACAGAAAAGTCGTTAAGTTGTCAACACTGTTCTTTGTACACTTGTTTCCATCGCTCCCGTCATGTCACCTTGTTCATCACTCTGATTGGTTGTAGCGCTAACCAACTGCGTACAGAGGCTGTTTGAGAAGCAACCGTTGGTGCCGCCCCTTGGATGGGAAGGCTCTATTGATCGTTTTCAGACCCAACATCTGGGTCTGATCAGGCTAACGATAGGTTTCATATCTCCATAACCCTGCACAGGAATAAATGGGAAAATATAATGAATGGATGCTTGTTAGTGCCTATGGCTATGTTCACACTACAAGCCCAAATCTAATTTTAGCATATCCACCATTATTTTTTTGCCAATCAGTCAAACTAAAAAACCATGTGCAATGACATTTTTCCAAAGCAGATTCCAACCACATACGGAGGCGGTTTTAAGTGTTATTCCAGCCGGATTTGCACTGATGCAACTCAATCTGAACAGTCTGGTTGCTCAAATAAGATTCCCAATAGTCTTTTGGGTCTTTTACAACACAACACAAACAGCAACTTCATCCACTTGAATGATGTCAGGGACATCGGCATCGACTGCTGCGTGAAACAAAGTTGGAAGAAAAATCCTTTTTCTCTGGTGCTTTCATCGTTAAAGGAAATTTGCACAGCAACTCCACACAACCATTTGCAACAGTAAGAAAGCCAGTTCACCAACCTCCATTCTGCTTTCTTTTTCTTTTCTCAGGGCAACCATGGAAGATTAAGGAGCGTGATCAAGAACACACAAATAGGACCTGGTCACTTGTGATATAATATAAGCAGCTTGTCATCAAGATCAGATTTTTTTTTTTTCCAAGTGGTTATTCACAGTTATCCCTTATTTCAAAATCCGCAAACTGGAGCCGGAGCCCCCCGAGCCTAAATAATGTGTTTAAAATATGTTTAAAAACCGCAAAAAAGTAGCGAGGCACTGCAGTGAAACAAGACAAAGGCTCAACTGTGGTCTTTCTGTTACCTTCACAGCCTCTGGTCTCTGAACTGTAGTAAACAAACCGCTCTTTCAGCTAACCTCGTTTTCATTCTGCCGTCCCTCGACACACACACTACATTACCCATAAGGCCACACCATTACCCATAAGGCCACCTTCTTAAAGGGGCCAGGCTGGCTCACATTTCTTTGCTGCGAATAAATGCGCACAACATCCTGTGATGTTTCTGCAATTTTATTCTTGATTTTTTTATATATTATATATTTCTGAAAAAAATCTGCAAATAACTAAAACCACGGAACTTAAAGCATGAATTGGTGAGGGATCACTGTATACCTTTTAGTTAACTAAATTCATTTCAATTCAACTTTATTTGTATACCGTCTATTATAATAGAGTTTGTCTCTAGGTGCTTCTTAGAGACCTGGAGAATGACCCCCAAGCAAATTTTATTATTTTATTATTATTCTATCATATAACTAATATTATTAGATCCTAATTAAAGAAACAAAGGCAAGTAAAAAAAAAAAAAAAAACTCCCCCATTATTAGGAAAATCTTTAAAACCAAACAGTGGAAAAGAAAAACTCCTCTTGCCATCATTTTATCTATTTCTTCATTTATTTTGAGTAAATGTGTCCGGTCCTGGCCAGTCACACCAGATTCAAATGGATCATTGACAGCAAGTTGATGGCAACTGAATCAGGCATGTCGGAGCAAAGAAACATCTAAAACACGAAAGAGCAGCTGCTCTGAAGGACCTGGTCTGTAAAACACTGAACTAAGCAGTCAAAAAAAAGTTGAAAATGTGTCGAATTGCGTTATCACCATTAATCTCACAGAAAATAAAACTGCATTTATCAACATATACAAATTTTTTATGATTATTCTGTGATTCGTTCTAAGTGTACAGCAATGATGCTTTGTATTGTTAAATAGATTTGTGTGTGAGTGTGTGTGGTTTTTCTTCTTGGGTGTTGAAGTCTTAGAACAGATCTGTGCCACGTCCTGGACTCTCTGGCAGGAGGTCTGATTGCCTCCTTGAACTCTCCGTCCAAGGCGAGCTCTCAGCACAGATAAGTGACAAATGAATCACAGGAAATGGAGCGCCAGCATGTTGCAGCCACTGGTACACAAATCCATTGTAGTGGAGTGGAAGTGCCTCCTCCATCTAATTACAACAAATAGAGGTTAATCCCTGCTTTTAACCAAAAAAAAAAAAAAAAAAATCTTTATAATTCTCTCCCTTTCTCAATGCATCCACTGCTGCAGCCGTCACATCTGAAAATATGTGCCAACAGAGAGGATATAAAACCCACCTTTCAACTGCAAACCCTCATTCTGCTGTTTAATCCTAACTCATCCAGTTAGAGGCCTCAGCCTCTCTGTCAAAACATCATATATTTTTACAGTGATTGCATTGAGTACACTTTGTATGAACTATCCTTATGATGGACTCTCAAATGCATTGTAAAAATATTGTAAATTTACCATGAGCTACATGGAGATTCAGCTGTTAGACTCAACTAAACTCACCCTAGCCTTTAAAAAGTGCCAAACTGGGCTTCTCCAATTTACATTAGCTTAGCAATTTCCTCAAATACCTTATTTAAGGAATGACATTCATTAATTTCTGCTGCTGTGTTTGGGTCACAAGGGCAGCAGCCAAAGGCCTCTCCCCCAGCCCACTTCTTCAGCTCATCTGGGGAAATACTAAGGTGATCCCAGCCCATCTGAGAGATATAATCATTCCAGTGTTGCCTGGGTCTGACCTGGGACTTCCTCCTAGTTAGACATCCCTGAAATACCACCCAAGGGAGTCATCCTCCTCAGCCACCTCAGCCGGCTCCTCTCAGTGTGGAGGAGCGGTGACTTTACTCTAAGTCCCTCCGAAATTGCTGAACCTCTTCTCTTATCTCAAAAGGCACAGTCCAGTCACCTTGCAGAGGAAACTAATTCAGCTGCTTGTATCCTCAATCTTGAACTTTCGCTCACCACCTGCAGTTCATGTCCATAGGTGAGAGAGAAACACAGAAACACAGATCAGAGTCCACAGTCCTGTTGCGTCTGGAGTAATGGGGTTTGTCAAGAATCCCAAACATGATGCCATTTAGACATATGATTAACTGAGTTTAAAAACCGGAAAAAGAACCCACAAGAAGACGACTTAGCCGTAATCATTCCACTGAGGTGCTTTTAAAAGCACGGAACCTCAAAATGTGATTGATGTGTTTTCTTTATGGTGTGAAGGGAAAGTGAAAACATCACTGGAGTAAAAATTTGAATTGATGATACTGACTTGAGGAGCTTGGAGTCAGCCATGCAAAGAATCACATTAGCTGAAGCTACACTGGCCTGTCCAACCATCCTAGTTATTTTCCTCTTTGCTATAAAGAATTAGTCTGGTTCCTCTGGATTTGACTTTGATTTCCAGGGGTCAGTACCAAGGGGTATGGAACAAAAACTGCCTCTGGAAGCTCTTGGATAGGCATTCAACCAATCAGAGAAACAAAGTATATGACACAGGCAGTGGCACAGGAATGCCAGTGAATGACTGTTGGTGGTTTTGCAACAAAAACTTGTTGATCCGTGGTGCTATTAGCAATTCTGCATCCATCTTTGTTGTTTTGAATAGTGGTTCTTGGGTCCTCCTGTATCACTCCGTGTGATGTGAATGGGAAGGACATCTGACACAAGAGAATTTTCACAAAGTGAATGTGTATGGCTGACCAGGGTACAGTTACACTGCCTAGATTAGGGCTTCACAATTACTGTGTTTTTGAACACAAAGACAGAGAAAGCAGAACTACAATAGCATAAAAGTACAGTGGTGCCTTTACTTATGAAATTAATTGAATCTGGAAGTAGTCTCGTAACCTGAAACTTTCATAAGTGGAGACGCGTTTTCCATGTGAATCCCCTAATCCGTTCCAAGCCCCCCAAATTCAAACATAATTTTTTAATAAATTATAAATAATTCATGAAATGACATAAAAACTTGTAAGAAATACATGTTAGAACTAGAATAGCACTTGGAGAGCGCAGACCTCCACCAAGCGCAACAATTGTTGAAAAATTAAAAGTGATCCACAATCCAGGATTTTTTCCGGATCGCACCCAATTTCATCAAAATCCATCCATACCTTTTTGAGTTATCTTGAACACAGACAGACGAACAGACAGATAAATGCCGGCAAAAACATAACCTCCTTGGCAGAGGTAATAATTGTTCATTTACCTGGGTTGCTGGGTTACTCTCATTCAGACAAGGGGCCCTCCTAGCCAATGGGATGCCAGGAAGATGCTAAGCGATAGCCAATGGCAGAGCAGCTCGGACGCACCATTTTCAAACCGAGATACAGGAGCCGACAAGTATGTTTACGTTCGGTAAACTCTGGGAGCTGCGAGTAGCAGCGCATACTGTATTTTTGCCTTTCGCATCCTGAAATTTCTTTCATAACAAGAAGCAATATTTTCCCATTGAGGCGTTTCGTAACCTGAAAATTTCGTATGTGGAGACATTTGTAAGTAGAGGTACCACTGTACAAGTAACCAAGGCTAAAACTTAACCAAACAAAAGTACTCAAAGTAGAAACTCCAAAACCATTTCAGATGCCAAATGCTCTATTTTACCATTGTGAAATCATGCACATGCGTAGATGTTTAAGAAAGAGCTACAGACAAGAAAGATCAACTTGTTCATGGTTCGTTACAACGTAACTTAAATATTTACAATAAAGCAAAAAACAGGAATATTGTCTCAGAGTCTGCAGAATACTAAATGCAGCATATGAGCGTAACTGCATGAATAAACATCACGATACCAAGCCTCTACTGTGATCAGAAGCTCCAGGCCACTTCATGTTCTTCACTCCATTTCACTTCACTTCCAGCTGCATCATTTTGCTGTTCACATTGCGTGTTTTTTTTGCCCCGTTGTATGTGTGACCCCCATCACACACACACCGGGGCTACGTCTGGTTCGCTCGTCGGTCTCGATCCAGGAATTAAAGGGAGTTTCTCAGCTCCTCAACTAACAATCACTTTGTAACCCCCCTCCATATTAACATGTCCATCTTCACTGCACAAATAAACTTAAGAAGCTTGTCAACTTGTCAGCTCCCACCTCTTGTAGAAGCTGGGTCTTCCAGTCCAGAGATCATTTTACCATTTTGGTACGCTTCCAAGTTGATTAATTGGACCGCAGGGTAACGGGTAGCTGATCGCTCTCCGCTACGCTTGGCTACCCTTTAAATTGTGTAAATGTTTTCCACTGGGTGGAAGCACTGGTCAAAACCATTTGAGAGATACTTTAATTTCCAGTTTTGAAAAAGACCATGCAAACTCCCACTGATTCAGAAGGCGCTCATTTATCATGAGGGTAAGGACTCTTTGAGTTTTCAAGTTGTTCTCACGCGACAACAAATTGTCCATTGCCGACCTCAGACAAACTCCAGCAGCCTGTCGGTGAGCTCTGCAACAAGAAAACCAGACCTGAAATTGTGTAGTCAGAAAATACCCTACATGCAGAACCTTTAGTGAACCCAATAAACTGGGTTCATGGAGGGTTGAAATTAACACATCACTTCTCAGCTGGGCTCTCCTCTTCCAGATTCTGACATCCATTCATCTTGTCACCAAGGATATCTTCTTCTTCCTGAAAAACCGCCAGGCCTTCTGCCTTGCGCAGAGCGGAACAATTACTATCACAGGAAATCGAGTGCCAGCTGGATTAAATTCCAATCAAGTCAGCGTGACATTCCTGTAGCGCTGTGAATTCAGGTGGTCAGGGTCAACGTGTGGCCCGAAGCCCTACCTTGGATTCATTATTCCGCATGTCGGTAGCAATAATTTGATTTAGGATGAAGATCTGCCCAGAAAAATCCCGATTGCAGTTTAGATCTCTCAAATTGATGGTGAACTCGGAAAAAATAGAGGTGCTCTTTTATTTATTTTTTTTTTTTTTAACACAATATTAAAACTGAGCCAAGATGTGCTAAATACCATAAGTTCTTTTGACAGAGCAGAAAAGCACGTGTCACATCTTATAAAAGTTTTTCCGAGACCACACGGCACCGTTTCGCTCTCTCTGTCGGTGACAGGAACTGTGTGAGAGTGTCAGGCAGCGGTAACGGTGTACTAACTGTAGATGAGACTTGACTTTGGTTGATTGCAGCCTGACACTACAGTGGAAAGGCATGTTGCTAACAGTGAGGAGTGAGGAGTGGAGCTTGTATGTGAGCTAAAGCACCAACCCAAGAGATTAAGAAAATGCTAGTAATATCTGAAGTGTAATGAAGAAAATGTGATGGCTTTTCCTTTTAATCAGTCATATGTTTCAAGTCCTCCTGAGTCGTAATCAAATGTGTATGATTCAGCCGTTTCAGGTGAAATGTCTAGACAGATTGTAGCAGCGGGGCGGTGGTTTGTTTATCGTTTTTGCTAAGCCTTTAATGTGTCCACAGAGGTTGTCACTGAGCGCTCACTGGAGTTTTTCAAAATCACTTTTCCATCCTGCTTAAACACGGTGTGACACATTAAATACGGCTCGAAAACTCGGGTGAATATAACTGCTGTGTCATTTACGTGCTTTCTAAATGCTGCAGCGCAGTTCGCTGTGCAGGTGGATGAGCAGTTCACCTGAGCTCAGGTATGGAAATCTCAAATGTCCCTGCAAAGCAGGGCATCTGAGTCAAAAGCACAGGGTTGATATGTTCCTTCAAAGAAGTCGAGAGTGAATGTTAATTCGTGATTAACGAAACGCTATGACAGGCGTGTGTCTTAGTTTAATTGCTTGGGGTCCACGCTGATGAGATTACGCGCAGGTCTTGTCTACAGAATATGTAAATCTCTCGATATTGCTACACTGATTCATATCACCTTTCAGAGGACAAGATCTGATATCTATCCGAGCTCCTTTGAAGCCGCACCACCTGCCCCGTCTCCTCATTGATACCATCTAACAGAGCTTATTCTTTTTCTGCTGCTTTTTTTTACTCCCTTTCAATCGGTTGTCTTGTTTTGCTCAACCCTGCTTTCCTGTGACTCCTTAATACTAACTCGCACGGCAGTCTGCGACCTGATGGCATTTTGACGATGGACACGTTTGTCTTGATGAGCTGTCCTTCTGATGAGCATCGTGCTTTTTCAATCAGCGGAACCGCACGTTAGATTGTTCCTGTTCCCTGCGTCTCACACAGCACAGCAGAGAGGAATAAAGGTGTTACAGAGGAGGAAGGAACTGGCTGTGTGAGTAGGGGTTGCCAGAATTTATACCCGCTGCCACTGGCTTTAAATCAGTGGTCCCCAACCCCCGGGCCGCAGACCGGTACCGAGGCGTGGATCAATTGGTACCAGGCCGAAAAAAAAATAGCTGTTTAAATTTACTTTATTATATGAGTCTGAACAAGCTTTTATTTTGAAAAATCTTTTATTTTGAAAAATGACTGGATTCTCTCAGTTACATCTCGGTCACTTGAGCGCCAAAATTTAACCCAGCTAGCGATATAAGAGGAAGGAGAAAATGCACAGTGAAGAGAAAGAAGAACAGCCTACGATTTCCAAGAAAAAGAAAGTTTTTAACAGACAATACCAGGCGTCCTACTGAAATATGGATTTATCACAACAGGTGATTTCCACATAACAAGTGCGGTCTGTGTGAGTTATATGAGTTACATTATTGCTGTGATGAAATGAAGCCCCCTCCCCGGTCCGCGGTAAAATTGTCAAGCGTTGACCAGTCCACAGTTACAAAAAGGTTAGGGACCACTGCTTTAAATGACTCGTTTTGTTGTGTGTAGTATTTATTTATTATTGTTTTCATGTGTTTGTGCTGCCTGGACAACAAATTGTCCTTTGGAGGTAATAATAGCTTGCGAATGCTTTGACAGATGTATGAATGGTTTTCTCAAAGTATGAGCCACACTTACATTTATCCTGGCCCCAATGACGTTTCGTGTATCTATAGTGATGTGACAGTGAGAGACCCCGTCACTGAGGGAAAAGCGATGTTTGGTTTTCTTATGAAACAACACCTCCTGCATTGTATTCTGGGATTTTGAGACCATATGCTCCCCTTATGAAAGATATGCTACCCGCCGCCGATGTGGTAGTTATTCTCTCATGTGACAGTCAAAGATCAACTCTGTGTGCAGTTGGGAAAAAACAAAAAAGGTTGGTGCTGCAGCCTGACATCAACTCCTCCTGTTACATTTTCTATAATCTTTGCTTTAGATTTATTGATGTATACCTTACGTCCCCAGCTGTGACCGCTTCACAATATACACACGTCTAGATAACAAAAAAGTCTGCAAATTTAATCTCTTCTGCCAAGAGCTGTGTTTTACAAGTGTAAAGATGTTTCACAGCAGATTGTTAAATATCCAGAGAGGAGAGCAAATGGAGGATATGTGTGAGTGTCTGTGTGCGCGTTTGTTTCATGCGTCTTGACTGGCTGGCAGGAGAAATTGCGTAACAATGAACACCAGCGTGTCCAGCCGTAAGCACATAAGGATTAGGAGAAAGTCACCCTACAGAGAACTGGGTTAATTAAAATTGTTTTGGTAAGCTCGGTGACCTACCCGGCAAGATGCAAAGAGATGCCGGCTCCATCTGTTTAAGCAGTGATAACACTGCAGTCCTCAGTCAGTGCCTCGGCTTAATGCATTCACAGACAGCAAATAAAGACTCGATTGCGCTGTTTTTGCAGGTTCCACATCCTGTCGCTGGGCATTAGTACTGGGCTGTGTGGTCAGCATGACATTAGCAAAAGAAATGAGGAAATTAAATTAAAAAGCAATCATTGTCCACAATAGCAGTCACCAAGGCTGGACCGGGACAACAAATAATCGAGCTTTGGCAGCTCTGGTCCATGAGGCCCACTACTACCAAGAACTGGCAACATCCTTATAAATATATATATTAAGGATTTTACATATATACATATATATATATATATATTAGGGCTGTCAAAGTTAACGCGTTAACGCGTGATTAACGCAAAATAATTTTAACGCAACTAATTTTTTTTAAACGCGCGATTAACGCGAGCCTTAGCCTGGCCGTTGATGTACAATAGTAAAGAGGAGAGTAGGTTTAATGAGCCTCGGGCCCCGCCGTAGTTGTAGTCCTGTAGTCCTCCGTAGTCCTGTCAAAACAGGAAGCCATGCACTGACGTCGACGGCCATGCCGCAGCTACTTAGCTTAGCTTTCCCGAACCGGCCTCCAGCGACACCGTCCATGTCCGCGGCGGCAGGTCTCCACCAGCCGCAAGAGGACCGATCCGCCCCCTGCAGACAGTATGTAGACATCCGACCGCAGATCACCACAAACCGGGCACAAACTGGAGCGTCCAGCATCGCAGGGATAAGTCCCGGAGCAGTAGCGAGAAGCGTCCATGCCAGGCGTCGTCCGGGCAACGAATCATCGAACCCAACCTGACAACGCAGCAAGTTAGCTGTTAGCCAGCAGGCAACAGATGCTACATAGCCAACGGTGGACTCCCTGTCACGCTGGGAGACGTAGCAGTCGCTGCGTCACAATACTATCTCAGCAACCAAACCACTCAGACTGAGCTGCCTTCCTGTAAATCCTGTTGTATATTCATCCAAAACCATCCCGACCAGCAGTTTGAATCAAATTTGGAAAAATTGCACGTGGGTGTGGTCTGTGGCTGTTCAGACTGTCAGAGTCTGTCTAGATTCCATCAGTATCTAGATATGACCACACCAAGTATTACTTCTCACTGCTCCCAACAAAAAGGCAAAGTTGCACCCAGGTGCTGCTAATCATCAGCTTTTTGATGAACTCATTATAAGCAGGTGTGCAGTCCGTTATCGAAGCTGGCATCTCAGAGGTCTGCAGCATTCAGATGTGTTTTCACACAATGTCATCTTAAGTTTAGCACATTACTACCTCACTCCAAAACAAATTTCAGTGCTGCAAATTTAATGTAACTGGCAATAAAAGCTTTCCTGCTTCTGATTATTCATCTGTTGTCGAAGTGTGAAATAGCCTGTATATTGTGAGAAGTTATCTGTAGAAGATAACTCTGACATTAGTCATTTTAAGTGCTGTTAGGAAAATGATTGGTTTGGCCACTTCAGCTTTAATGTGGCACAGTATATTATTTAGAATCTTATTGTTGTTTTTTGCGAGACTTGATATCTCAGACCTTAAATTCAAATTTATTTTCTTCCTTTTGTCCAAAGAAAGGGATTTGGGGTTTTGGTTCCAGCAGTTTCAGATGGTTTGGGATGGTTGAACAGATTTGGTTGAACAGATTTGATCATAATAATGTTTGTTAGGATTTGTTTTGCCCATTTCTGGATTAAGTGGCACCAGGCCGTGTCAGCTCCTGTGATCGTGAGCCAGAAACTCCACAATTGGGCTTCTAAACTTCTCCTCAGAAACAGTGTGTCATGAGGTTTTATCCATTTATCTTTTATACAGTGTGACTGCCTTCAATGTCTTGACAAAGTTCCATTTTGAATTCAGCTCTTTTTTTTTTTATTAATATATCTTATACATTAACACAAAACATGAATATATTTTATTTTGTATTTATATTGAAGTACCGCTGTGTCCCTGCAATTCAGGGAATTGGTTTCTTTTCTGGATTCCTGATGGAAAATGGAAAGATAATGAAGGGACACACGAGGAGAGAGATGAAAATATACACACTTCAGGAGTAAAGTAGAGTAATGTGTTGCATGTGATTGAACAGTGGACTTATTAATCAAAATGTGCCTCTGCAACAGTCAAGAATAGAAATATGATGGATATTGCATTCTATCCTGGATGAATTTCAATTTTGAGAAGAAGGCGCAGACATATATCTGCTGGATGTCTGTCTCACACATCTCTTTTGTCCTTCAGGTTGGCTTGCTTCTCGTCATGCATCTCTCCTCCTTCCTTTCCTTTTTTTTTTCTTCCCAGAGCCCGCATTGTTTCCTCACACACATTCTCTCTGTCTCTTCTTTTTTTGTTTCTCCGTCTGATCTCCATCCTCCTGAGCATGTCTTGGAGGCAGAGCGGCTGCAGACAGCCAGACAGCTGTGTGACCGTTGGTCCCGTGCCGAAACCAGAGTTGCTTCGGTTAGCTTGGCGTCCATTCGTTTTTAGTAAGAATTAATGGCTGCGCCTTCTGCAGGGAGCGCTGGCCTCCGAGTCACGAACGCAGCCTCGCAGGTAGCCAGAGAGAGTTGGAGGAAAAAACACGAATCCATCGCTGATCCTTGGAACGCTCGTCTCATTTGATTCCCCTCTACTGACCACTGCACCAGGGGACACATGTTGGCCCTACAAACACAGGTTTATGAGCTAGCTCTCATGGGCGGCATTATACTTACTACTTGACTACTTTCTTTTTTTTTTTTTTCGTGCTTGTGGGAGACCACAGGAATGATTCAATATCCATTCTGCCATGCAGTTTGCGCAGCACGTTAATGCAATCCATTTTCTCTTTTCTATGGGCGCTTTTAGTTACGGTGCAGTAGGGGAATTGGTTTCCCTTGCAGCTGAATAGTAGTGTGCGTACAGCACATCTCAACATAAATATTATTTGTGCGAAATTTAATAGGGTGGAAAAAAAAAAAGAAAAGAGTAGTGCTACGCTATATCAGAAGCTAAATGAGCAGAATGGAAGTGACAGTCAGGTGTTTCAGAGTACTCTGATGAGCCGACTGATGTAAAAATTGCCTCACAGCTCTTCCCCAGCTTAAGTTAAATGTTTTTTTTTTTTTTTTTTTTTAACCATTGCGATTTTTGCTGTCTCTAATGAATAGGCTGGAAGACAGTGGGTGGAGTGACTTGACGTTTTCTCCCCCCCGCTCACCTTGACAGGCCCATTCAATGGGCTCAGCATAGCATGTTATTTGCTGCACCCACGCTGTGATCCATGTTTGCATAGCCTTCTAGGAAACAATACGCTGAGTGCACATTGGCAGATATCTGTTCACATGCGAGCAACTCTTCGGGGAATCGCATGACTTGTAGGCTGCTGAAGGTGAAATTTTAATTCAGACAAAAAAAGACAAGCTGAGACAACAGCTGAGCTCTCATGAGCTTTGGAAAAAAAAGTTGGCCTGCCTGCACGACTAAAACTGGATTTTACACGCGGGGGAGGGGGGGGGATACAAGAGTTGCTGCTTTGGGAAAGCAGACATTATTTACATTAGACTCCCGTTGTTGTCGGGTTTTACGGGTGTCCCAGGGTCCACCGAGGGCCGACGTCGGGTCTGCTTGTCTGACTCATACAAGGAAGTAAAGAGAACTGGATTTATTTGACTGACCTCCAAAAGCAAGTCTCAATCGAATCTCCTCTGGCCCCCTTTTTGTTACAATATCCAACTGTGCAGCAGAAATAAATGTATTTACAGTCTGACTGAAGAAACATTTTTCGTCTCTATAGTTAGATTTAACAACTGTATGCATCGCATCAGATGAAATTTATATAACGCCACATATTTCTGAATAACTAGAGCTACTGTCCTTTGATTGATCTGTGGTTGATGGCTGACTGTCTTCACGTAGCTACTCATGGCGGGGCGTGGGTGTCGTGCCCCGCCCTGCTCCATCCCTTCTGCTGCAGCACTGATGGAGCCTAATGTAAAACACCTGGTGACATACCTGGACAGGTGGCTATCATGCAAAAAGTCTTGATTTAAAAAAAAGTAGCATGAGAGAAAGAAAAAGACAGGTAAGAAGGCTGGAGAATGTCAGATGAACAGAATGCATGAACCCAAAAGATGCAAGGCTGGTGTTTATTCTAAGGACTGGAGCAATAAGAAAAGGAATCCACAGATGCCCTGAGTGGACCTGTGTGTGTGTGTGTGTGTGTGTGTGTGGAGTGGCAATGATGGCGAACTGGAGGAGACTTACCGAGAGAGGGAGGCTGGAGCCATGCAGTGGGGTACGCTTCACTCCTCCTCACAGATAAGTACCTGTCTTCCACTGCACGTCTTTACTAGGGGTGCAACGGTACAGGTGGCTCATGGTACGGTCTGTACCGCGGTTTTTGTGTCACGGTTTCAGTACGGATTCGGTACAGTTTCAGACCACCCGCTACCCTAAACCCGCGATCGCAAGATACCGAGTTTGCGGAAAGTGCAACTCGCATGTCGGCGTGTAAAAGAGCGCGTCCAAATGGCATAAATGTGCAGCTGTGGCATGATCTCATCCAGATGTCTGCTGTGGAGGAAACCAAGGAGATCTTTGTCTCTGGTGTCAAGCTGGAAAAGGTTGGATGCAGGAATTTATTTCCGATATGTCTGAAACTGTTGGTCGTTGAGGAGGGACAGGAACATTAATTGTTCGTGATCTTTAAATGTGCATCCAGTGATTTGTTCTGCAGTATTTTAAAAAGCACATCAGCTGCGCCAAGACACACAACTGGTAACAACTGGATCTTATGCAGGTAAGATCGCGGGTTTTGGGAGGTGGAAGATTGCGTTCTGTTTAACCGTTTTTCACTCCCTCACCGGTGTATTCAACGGCAAAACCAAAATGCTCCCACACCGGTGATTATAAAAAAGGTTTTCCAAATTTCTCCGCTACCGCTGGCCATGCCTGATTGTTGTGCGTCTATGAGCTGCAGCCAACCAGCCAAAGTGTGATCGGCTGGTCACAGGACCTGTTGCCTAAAAGGCATGCACGCTCACGTGCAAGTCCAATGCAAATTTATTGGAACATAAATCCCACGGGACATAAAAGCGTATTGTCCCGTGCAGGTTGTACCGAACGGTTCCGGTATTTTACCAAGTACCGTTGCATCCCTAGTGTTTACTGCCCAGGAGTCTGTCCATTCTGTTTATTCTTGTTCGCTGTGGCTCTGAGGTTTTTTTTTTGTCTGGGTGTGGACCAACCGGGACGGAAAACCTGGAAGGGGAACAGCAGGCTGCGGAACAATGGTGGATTAGAGCGGCTACCGCCCAGGATGCTGACCTGCCCTCCACTCTCCGGGAGTCCTGTGTGCAGTCCGGCTTGGTCCAGCGACTTATGAGCCCGCTTTTTAAGGAACATTTTTAGATTATTTTCTTTTAAATAATCTCTACCCCTGAACTCTGATTGCATGTGTGTGATTCGACAGAAAAACACTAGTAGAACCAACAAGAGTCAGAAAGGGTGTCGCCCCCTTGGGTGTGACACACAGCTCCGCCTGGACTTGTTTTTCTGAGCTGTGAATGTGAAGTCCTAAAAGAGCTTCATCATTCTTGTATTGTACACATGAATAGATGTGTGTAGTGCTCAGCAAGGACTAACTGATCTTGTTGGAGATTCTCTTTCACTTCCAGATGGCTGGCTGACTGCTGACGCTCAGATGGGGGGCATTGCTCTTGAACCGCCATCGGCTGGTTTTCACGGATTATTGAGTAGATGGAGGGGCCAGTGAGAACGCCTGCTGTCAGGTGCCACTGAAACCTTTTGTGCAGCCTCAGGTGAAATTCGGTTTAACCCCACCACACTTTTGTTTTTTCCAACTTCATATTGGTAGCTTTGACTGAAGCGTCCACAAGAAACAACTCCATGTTGAACTGAATAACCCCTGTGGTGGGACTGGACTCATTTGTGGGTTAATTCTACAGTATTTCTGTTGTATATGAAAACAACTGAAAGTATTTTAAGGTTAGCGTTCCTTTGGTGATAAAATGTGGAAGAATCCTCGCAGAAAGTGTGCATAAATTATCTGGATATATTTACAGCAATGTACTCTGCTGGTGTTATGTTAATGCTTCACAGGATTCTGCTTTCTCATTCATATTCATGACTCAATATTCTACATTTTTGAGCTTTAGTAATCCTTGTTATCTGTTTATACTTTGTAATAAAATAGGTTTCCATCAGACTATTTATGTACAAAAATGTCCCTTTTTGACTTTTTTTTTTTCTTCTGTTCACCAGTTTCTTGCACATTTCCGATGCCTGGGAAGCCACCGCAGTTGCATTTCTCATTCTGCTACACACATGGCAGTTTATATGAAATGTAGTTCTGTACGGACCCCAGGTGCAAACACATTTAGTAAAAATAAAAAAGTACAATGCTCAATAGTGGCAACATTTCTCTTGATCAGTGCTACGAAGTGACTATGCCGATGGAGAGAGAGTAAAAGCAGGATGAGGTAGATTGAAGGTACGATTATCCAGTTTGTCTAACAGTTAAGGTACAGGTATAGAGTTTATATACTGTAGTAGTTTCATTATAGACTGAATTAAAAAACAAAAAGTCAATTTGATTACTCAATATGCAAAACAGAAAAAGGCCCATGTGCATAGGTAGGGGAGTTGAGGATGATGGGTTATGAGTGTATGAGTCAATTCGGGATTCTGTCTGCTAAGCTGTTGCAGAACTTTGCATTGAGGGATCTGATGCTGCAGAACCTTCTGCCTGATGGTAGCAGGTTAAACAGTCCGTGAGAGGAGGAGGGAGGGGTCTTTTATGAAAGCAGAGGCTCCATCTACACAGGATGTGGGTGGATGGAGAACAACCTCCCGATCTTTCCAGCTGTCCTCACGACATGTTGAAGGGTCCTGCTCTGGTTCATGGCAATTCCCAAACCACATGGTGATGCAGCTTGTCAGGATTCTGTAGACGGAGGTGAAGACAGATGGTGGAAGGATGACTCCTCAGCCTCTGCAGGAAGGGAAGATGCTGATGTGCAACCTTGCGTACGCACAAAAAAGTTCCGTACATCTTTTTTTTTCCCTCTCACATTCAGATGTACTAAAAGTGAAATGAACATGAGACTGTGCTCCATGCACACCTCATAGCTGGCGTACACACTTTACTTTCTTGGGGGTTTGTCCGTTGGAGACATTTGAAGTCAACGCAGTGAAGTTCTAAGCATTAGGAATAATTTCCTTGAGTATTTGTATCCCACCACACGTGGAGGTGTGCCGTCAGTTCAGCATTATTATATATATATATATATATATATATATATATATATATATATATACACACACACACACACAACAGTGCTTTGCGAAAGTATTCATCCCCCTTGAACTTTTCAACCTTTTGCCACATTTCAAGCTTCAAACATAAAGATATAAAATTTCAATTTTTTGTCAAGAATCAACAAGTGGGACACAATCATGAAGTGGAATGAAATTTAATGGATATTTTAAACTTTTTTTAACAAATAAAGAACTGAAAAGGGGGGCATGCAATATTATTGGACCCCTTTACTTTCAGTGTAGCAAACTGATTCCAATCGTAACACACAAAATCTAAGATCTGGTTTAAATCTGATAAAATCTGAGAACCAGAGCTTGAGGCTGGTAGGGTGCAGGATGGGTGGCATCTGGTGAGTGATATGTTTAATATTGAAATCATTGTAGAAATCCACTCTTGAAAGTTCATTAGATGCATAACTATTCAGCTGCCCATCAGGTGAAAGCAGTTATCCACTGAAGACGTGGCTGTTGACCCTCCTCACCAACCCACAGACTGCCCGACGGCGCAGATACAATGATGTCTGTTGTCGTACTTGGGGAGTTGAAGAGTGATGGGGCAGTTAAAAAGACAATGACACTGCCTTGACAGGACCGGGGAGATGCTCCTACTCACAAGGCGAGGCGCATTGTGCTGGCATGTGGCGCAAATGATGCAAGATCATCAACCCCAGATTTTATTTTGGTCCGGTAAAGCTTCAGTATGGTACCACCAAATGCTCTTATTCCATTTTTTTTTCTTTTACCATTTTATCCTAGAAGACAAAGTGCCAAATAAAATATTTTTCCTGGCCTCAACTTCAGAAAGGACTTCAGACCAAGGCCTTATATTTTGGAGAGAATATATCTCTGTTGGCTTGAGGGCCAGCCTTTAGGTGTTTCTTTTTAAAGCACTTCCTGGAACCTGAGATCAGTGAGATAAAAACAAAGATGCTGAGACAAGGGAGCAACTGGACAACAGGTACAAATCCTCAGTCAAAAGCTCTGATAACATTAAGACCACAATTTAGCTATCTGGCCCTTTACAAAGTGCTAAAAGATGAGAATGCAATGCTGTATAGCATGTGTCAAACACAAGGCCCACAGGCCAAATGTGGCCCGCCACATCATTGTATGTGGCCCTCGAGAGCTTGGGCATTATTTGCTTAAATTCTTAAACCAATATTTTAAGACTTAAAATAAGCTTAAACCGCTTTAAAGCGCATATTGACAATAAACTACATCTCCCATCATGCACTTAAACCTTTACAAACTAGCCCCTAACATGTCCAAGAAAAGAAAAATTGATGCACAAGGAATGCAGTTTCATGAACGATGGAAAAACAATTACAAGTTTGTATCTCAAGGTGAAATAACAGTATGAGGCGGGTGTGAGTTGTGAAAGAGTTTAATCTACGTTGGCATTTTGACAGCAAACACGAAGCTAAATATGCTACATTTAGCCTGCAAGGAAAAACAAAGAACCGCTTCCCCTTCTGAAACCAAGGTAATGGATACTCTTACAACCACAAACGCTGAGTTTAATATAATAATGACTTAAATGTTTGAAACTTGAATACATAATAAATACAGAAACCGTTATTTAACATTATAATAAGGTGTAGTTTAATTTATTTTAATCTACATTGCATTTTCATACATTCATGCTGTCAATCTGGGCCTTCGAGGGCAGCCATGATGCTGATGTGGCCCTCAGTGAAAATGAGTCTGACACCCCTGCTGCATAGCATGCCAATTGTTACCATCACAGAGACTAATATGGATAAATTCTGCTCAAAAGCCACAGCCCAGATTTGAATCAAGAGCTTTCTTGTTTTGAGGCGATGGTGCTAACAGCCATGACACCATGTGGCTCATGCAGATTATTCGTTACTCAGTAATTCACATTTCTTGTAACTCTCTGATTCTCAAGTCTCATGTGTCATTGATTCATTTGGTGGAAAATCTTGAAGTTTATTGACACTAAGAGTTAAAAAAATGTTTTGGAAGAGCTTCTGGAACTAAACGAAAATTAATTTTGTGTACATAATAATTATACATTTCAAAGTTTCCACTTAAATGAAAAAAATGTGTGTGCGTGTGTGCTTGCTTACTGCTTACTTGTTTTTAAGTTATGTTGTTTTGCGTCTTAAAATACCATGGCTGGGTTTGGAGTTCACTGTTTCTCAATGTCTTTTTTTCATGTTAGACTCCATTCTCACCAAGAGGTATTTTTTATATGAACATTACCTTGGCTGTGATCCTTCTCCACAGGGTAGATGCTCCCTTGAAACAAAGCCAAGTCCTTGACAGTTTAATTTCTTAAATAACTCCAGCACAGATATAGCTTTTAAAGAAGTGATTTATCTTTTAGTCATTCCCTTCCCTGTATCTTTGCAATATGTTTTTTTAAAGTTGAATTATGTCAAAGTGAAAGTCTTGTTTATTGTAGAATCCAATAATAAATTCCCTCATTAGGGGAAATAATCCAAATTATTTTTGTACACTAAACCTTCTGTTTGATCGACTTCTCTCATCTCATTTCATGCAAACAATGTGTTTCAGGCATTTAAAGGTAGGGTAAGGAATTTTTGAATGGTGTTTCATCTGTTCTAGCTCCTCCCACCAGTCCTCCCCCAGTAGATGACTAGCTGGAGCAATGTTTGTTATGGTTTGGGGGGGCAAGTTGCCCCTACTCTTTGTTTCCAGTTTTCCTGTTTTTGCTTAAATTTTATTTTATTTTTTATTTTTGCTTTAATTGGTGTGGCCAATGTAGGTAGCGACCGAGGCCACCATCTTCACTGGTCCAACATGAGCCTACACCTAGAAAAAAAGACTTGAGTATAATATTATAAACATTTTTATAGCTAATTTTGCATGTTACTGCCATGTTATCCTTGTATTGATATTTTGTAGGCCGTAGAAAGAAGAGTACGCAGAAAGAAGACAGGGTGCTGCTTTTCAGATCTTTCACTCAAAGAAGAAGGGAGATGGGGACAGTTGATATGTTGTTTATTGATGGATAGAGCGCAAAACCAAAAACATCAACTAAGACTACATTAGTCCATATTTATGACAACAGAATTTCAAAACCAAAACTGATCATCATGTCGATGTCTCGGCTCAGATCTGTATCCACATCTCACCATCTTCATCACATATCATCCATCCATTCTCACTGGACATGCATGAGTGAAATACGCTGAAAACTCTGCCGGGAACCTGTTTACTGCAGATTGCTCGTATGTCTTTCCTCCTACAGATGCAAATGCTTAATTCTATTAAGTACAGTCTTTCATCTGCATAACAGATGAAAACAAGGACAACAAAGTTGGCAGCATTGACAGGAAGATCTCGGTGCCCTATTTGGTTTACATTCCACAGCTGGATCAGAAAAGTATTGTGGCCCCATAGTGTGGATGTAGTCTAATAATTTCCTGTTTTGTTTTTGGTTATCTTCATTGAAACATTTCTTAGAGCTAAGGCAGGGGGTCCAGAACACAATACAGATCAGAACTGCCACTGAGTGGATGGTAAGGCAATAATCACTGAATGTGACAAAAAGTGTTATAAATTAAAAATGCCTTACCCTACCTTTAATTTATGTCGAACTTATTTTGATCTCATGTGCCACGTGGTTTGCTTAGAAGTCGTCTTTTTTTGGCCAAGTGCTTTCAAAAAATTCTTGGCTGTTAACTGGATGAACTGTCTATTGCAGCATATCACATCAGTTTTAACCAGTCAGTTAAGGAACGGAGCCATCTACTACAGAAGTATATCGTTGGCTGCTTTTAACATGCTGTACACTGCTATACTGACATTAATGCCACATACTTCTTAGTGCCTGTGCCTGGCCAACCAGATTCTCTCACTATGTGACAACACTTTTACCCACTAAGAAACCCACTGAGTGCTTCTTTTCTGAATGGGTTAACTCTCCAGCACAGCACAACCTGCTATCACCACCTCTGAGTCACAGGTACTAACAATCTTGGTACACCTGTCCAATCCTGGTGGGCTGGCTCAGAGCCTTGCCAAATTAGGGACCTGGGAATTACTGTTGGAACAGAATAATGATGAGGCAGTCCCTATCAGGACAAGGAAGACTGTTCATAATGAGATCGTAAACATATGCTTGTGCCAGCAGAGCAGGTACCGTCAGCTTAATTGGCCCGATTTGGAATCTCAGCTCTCGTTGGTCTCCTCCAGACGAGGAAGGGCGTGTGGAGGAGAAAAGAGCGGAGGTGTGTTGCGACATCGGTGACATGCTGATGGAAAGCTACAAGTATAGAGACATACATGCAGCAAGTCCACCTGCGTGATGCATATGCAACAGCTGGAGCACACACACACAGTACAGTAACTGGCACCTGCACGAACCATTTTGAGGACAAACAGACCCATTGTGTATTGTTCCTGCCTTTTGTGAATCAATGTAATTGCTAAGCCAAATGGGAGGGCAGTATATAATGAATTGGCTCAACAATTGACAAAGTATGATTTATGCATGTTTCTTAGTGTAATCAGTCTCAGTGAAGCTAGATGTGGTCTGGAGGGCGAGACAGTGAGCCGAGGTTAAATTGCACTAACCTCTGTCTGTTAAGGAGCTACTGGGAACAATTTGGCAGCCTGGAAATAATATAGACGCCATTAATCACCACTCTGTGCATCGCACACGTGTGGCTGCACACAAAAATGCACCAACTGTCCCTATAACTCCCTGACAGCATGTTTGTCGCGACCAAACCACACTGAGTCAAACTCATTTCCAAACTAATTGACTCAAATGAGCAGCACAAACTGGTGATCAGCCACTTCAGCATCCATTACGAACATGAACGAAGTTTGGGATATTTGACCTGAATACCAGAGCGGATTAGTCTATGAGGTAGCCACGCTTAAGAGAAAACTGAACTTGTTTTCACCTACACAAATGAAGTATTGCATCTTATTCTCTCAACAGATGGTCTCTGTAACTTTCGAATTGTTTCTTATGCAGGCTGTCCGCTCCCATGAGTCTTTCTCCTGGTGTCACATCTGTTGCTATTGTTATTGACCCATTAAATGGCCATACTGCTGCAGTAACCACCATAGATAAGGCCAATAAGTTGTCTTTTTTATTGTTCGTTATTGAATATAGGTTTTGAATTATGTCACAATCAATGCATTCTGCTTTATTTAGGTTTTGCAAGCTACTGTTTGGATGAAATTGCTCCCTAAATAGGTTGAAACTCCACCTTTCTTTTAGATTCTCAATTTTTCAATAGCTTTTTCTGCTTTACACTGGAAACTACCGTATTGGCCCGAATATAGGATGACTCTGATTATAGGACGACCCTTATTTTTCAGTAATAATTTTGGGAAAATAAAATATGCGGAAGACAAAAGGTTTTTCATCAAACAGCAATCATTGTATAAAAACTCACACAGAGATAACATTCTGCTGTATTGTTAAACATTTTAATGATTTCATCTTTTTAGGAAGTATGGTACCATATTTAAAGTACAGGTATGTGTCAGGTTTCCATGTTATTGAAGATCAAGGTATAGTAGTATTTAATAAACTGCTGATTATTATGTTAAACATCAGATCTGCTCCTTGTGTTCACTGTGATGCTCCATTCATACTGATTACTTCAGTGCGGCTCCATCTAGTGGCGCAGGTGTGTAACTACAACTGAAAAGTCTAGACCTTGATTATAAGACGACCCCTGTTTTTGAGAATATGATTTCTAGAATAAAATATTGTCCTATATTCCGGCCAATACATTACTTGACTAGTTGTATATTTGTATTATTGTTTCTGTTAAAGTTGATCCCTTTTCACATGATGCTGACATTCACTGGTTTCCTTTTTGGGTGTAAATCTTCAAACGTAAAAAAAAGTAAGTTGGTTAAGTTACTAAAGCTTGCTAAGCTAGGCAAACCTTCTTAGATGATACATTTCCTCATTTCAGATGTCGCTACCAAAATAACTAGTGGAACAAGCACTGCTGGAGCTCCAACAAAGCTCCACCGGGACCCTCGGCTACTGGTCGGCTGCTCCAGCTGCTGCAAGAGCTCGTGGCTGATGAGGTAGAGACCGTCCAGCCGGCCTCCAGCCGGCCTCGGCCAGCAGCCTTAAACTGGGGCCACGGCAGCTGCTGTTCCATGCTTAACTTAGCGAAGCAGTGCTTCTGTACTCTGTCAGGCCAACCCGGAGCTGGCTGCATCATTCTCATAGGACAATTAACAGCACAACAAGCCACATTATCTTTTAAATTACAATTATGCCAAGATAATGATAATGCCCTCTTCAGTCTAGGTCACAGCTCAGTCAAGTTCACTGAAGGTGCCAAGTAGCAAAAATGATGATGGCTCGTTTGTTTTACACCATAGACTGCAATGCAGCTGTCACTCAGGAACAAAAAATGAAAAAAAATAAAAGTCTTTTGAAGAGAAAAGGCAAAACTTCCAAATCAGACATCCATCCATTTTTTTTTCACCCAGTTCATGTGCCCATGTCAAGAGGGGCTGAACGCTGTCCCAACTGCCACCACACAAGCCGTGCTTTCTCCATTTCATTTCAGTTCATTTATATCGGACCAATTCACCAAAAGGAAAGCTCACAGAGGGGAGGTCCACAGAGGATCATGGTCCAGTAGTCTTGACCTATAGCAGCATAAAGGAAGGGATGGCTCAGGTTCATTGAACCAGCCCCGACTGTAAGCTTTATGAAAAAGGAAAAAGGTCCAGTCCTTAAGGCAGAGAGGTCTGACTCTGAACTCAAACTGTTACTTACTCTATTCATTAATATGGAAGCAATACATATAGAAGAGTATATATAGTTTTTCACTTACTGATTTTGGCAGTTTAACTCTATTTGTCATGTGTTTGTGTTTATCTGATGAGGGCCAGATTATTTTTTTAACATGTTGTGATACATAAGGGTTAGGGTATGTATGTATGTACATTGTACATATACATAATATATGTGAATATTTTCATTATGTATGTACCACATGTGCAGTGCCACAAGCTGATTATACACGTTAGCATGTTAGCATATCTCCCCTGCGGTGGTTTCTTAGAAGAGCCCACTTGGCTGCAAAGCACAGGTGGTTCAATGGAATTAAAGCTCAGTTTATGCCGTGAAAATGTTTCCTGTTTGTAGGACAGATGAGCCCACAAGAGCCGTCTAAATGTGGACAGCCGGCAAATGTGCCATGACACTTAACTGAACACAAGGTCTGGTTAAAGTGATAGTGTCTTCTCTTAATGCGAGCTTCAGATATTATCTATTTGTGCAGACATGCTTATCAGTTGCACTATGTGACTGATTCATTTGACTACTGCAGCATGAGATGTGTGTTTTTTAAAAGGGTTTTTAAAATATTATGTGGTGGGGGCATTTAAAAAAAACTGCATAATTTGTGTCATCACTTTTTTATGTCACATCACTCAACTTGTAAAAATTAAACAGATGAATTAACTCCCAAAGTAGTTTGGCCACGAGAGTGTAAAATTATTAAGCTGCAGTTTATTGTGCTATGGATATAACCAGTCATGAAGAGCTCCATTTTGCTTTTCAACTGTGTTTCTAATTTTATGTTGAAGATATTCTTTTGTATGTTCATAAAAATCATTAAATACTGTCATTGAAAAAAATTACAAAAACTGAAAAACGTGATCTTGTTTACCACATTTTTTTTTGTTCATACCAACATGTTGACATTGTATGGTTTATATGTTCTATAAAAAGAAGCATATGTTCTTGGAGGTAAAGGGAACCACCTTAGTTTGGTTTAAGTCATATGTATCTGCTAGATCTGGTAGATGGTGTTCCACAGGGTCCTGTTCTCGGGCCATTGCTTTACACTCTGTGTATGCTTACATTAGATACTATTATCAGGCTGCAAGGCCCAAACTTTTATTGTCGTGCAGACGATACTCAGCTTTACCTATCAATGAGGTCAGGTGAGCTAGATGGACAACAAACATGCCTTAACGGCATAAAGCCATGGATGACTGCTAATGTCCTGCTACAAAACTCAGGTAAGACTGTAGTTGTTGAACCAGAAATAGAGGGTTTAATCCTTTAGTCACTCTGGATGGCATTACTTTCTAGTTCTACGGTTACAAACCTTAAAGTTCCTTTACCACTGACATAACATTGTACGTATTTGTTTGTTTATAAGATTGTTGCATATCATATAATAGATTTATATGTTAGGCTGGGTTACTGGATGTACAGGGAAGAGAAGGTGTTTACCCCTTACCTAATTCACGGGTTGATGGCAAAATAAGATAATTCCCAAAATGTTGGAATATTACTTTAAGGATCTAGCATTCATCTTTGAGAACCATTTTTGGTAGTATCCCCACAAAGCTCTTTGTCCTTAGACTGCAGGTTCATCTGTGATTCTTAGAGTTTCAAGAGTAAAATGGGAGGCAGAGCCTTCAGCAACCCCCCCCCCCCCCCATCCTGTGGTTTATAACCACTCTAGCATGACTATGAAATACAAATGGTAAAATTATGTCTTATTACAATTATAAAGGTTAAAGAGAATTTTCAACACATGAGATGTGGCAGCCACAGGTGACACCATCAGTGTAGGGTTTACAACAGACAGTAAAATGGTGATGGGATGGTTTTTTTAATGCACAGGTGAATATGCCACGTAGCCAGAGGAGGACGATGATGGTGATGATGCTTCATCATGTGTAGACGCATTAATCCTTTGCTTAAATGTTTTAAATTTGCTGCTTAAATTTTACCTTCTTTTTTTTCCAACCTAATTTCTCATGTTGCATGTAGTTCTTATCTTCAGTAGTCGTACCTCTGCTGTCAGTGCAAATCTGTTCACATGATCCCATGTGGTCACAACAATCACAAAGCTGAAAAAGAAAACAGAAATCGATTTTACACATCAATAGTGTAATTAACTGTTCCCAGTCAAATAGAAATCGGTGATGACACTTCAGTTCAGTTTATTTAAGAGAGGAAAAAGTCAAAAAGTTAAGTAAAATAAGCAGCTGCCCAGGACCTTTTGGGTTTATGCATCTGCCAGAAAGTGTGTCACATTGCCAAATGTCTGCAATAAACTTTCTTCCCCAGATGTGAAATAATTGCTTTCTTTTTGACACGGTTTCCTTTGCTTTCCTATTTATTTCAATTTTAGTTTATTTTGTCTGGAATTATACGTAACAGGTTAGTTTCAGAAAAGATCTTGAAAGGGCATAAAGACTTCCTGTAACATGTAATTGTGTTAATGCATAAATGGGTTTATCTTCGTCATCTGGAGTAAAAACGTGCTTGTATTCCATCTTTTACTCTTGCCATTGCAGTTCAGACCTTTAGCAGTCTGAAATTTTTCTACAAACAAAAAGAACAAGTTTTATTTCAAACCTAAACTACAATCTTCTTTGGACCTTTTGTCAGTCTAAATCAATACTTAAGAACCTAACTTGCCTTTGGCTGGAAGAAATTCACTGAACATAATTTTGTTTTCGATGAACTCCTACTCATTTTATCAAAGCCTCATGCATGAACAGGCACTGGTACTGAATTTCCAGTAAATGCTCACTTGACAAGCGATACCGAAAGTAGATCACAAGCGGTGATGCATAATTAAGGAAAGACGGGAGCACCGAGCAATGTAATTTGCATTACAATCAAATTAGTTAAAAATCAAGAACGCTTCAAAGAATAGCGTTTCAAGCTGTCACATTTCTTTAGAATATTGTCATGTCAACGTTAACCCCCCCAAAAAAACATCTCACAGGTTCAAGTGCTTCTCTTCAACACCTGCAATGAAATCTAAGTCAGCAGCTGTCAAACACATCACTGGTTTCCTCAGCTGTTTTCGGTAAAACCACATTTCTGTTGAGCAGTACCGCTCAGTTTGGGTCAGGATAGTACAGCTTGGATTAGTAGATGGCTATTAGCTACGTCAATTATGCCACAACATATAATCACTTTACACTGTCTAGAGTTAGTATGATTGCAGTCAATAAAATAACTCCAAGAGCATTTGAGATAGTTGGAAAGCATTCACAGTAAATTGTGCCGCAGAATGAGTCGACCAACTACTTAAGCTAATAAGCTAAGGTCACTAGCACTGTTGACAAAAACTTGCCAACAGACTCCAAAATCATCGTCGGATGCATCGTTGGCTCCAACATTCACCCTTTCGTGGCCATAAATGGTGTCCATCACATCAAACCATTTTGTGATCTCTTGCTACCTGACTCCACAGTTTGTAGCTTATTCTGTCTCAACTCAGCCGAAACACTCAACAAAAACGCTTTTCCACGACCATCCTGAACACTTTTTTTGTTTCCTCACCACGCCATCAAGTGAGTCTGCACCTCTTATTTGCCAATGACCCTGAGGTGGACCTGGACAGATTATGGTTAGATTGTTCTTTTTAGTATTTCACAATGTAAACACAAAAAAAAAATGCGCACCACAGCATCCAGACCCACTCTGTATCACCCACTGGAAAACGCCTGTGCGGTTGGACATGTCATTACCACAGGGAAGATGAGAGTGTTTGATAAATAACGTTTGGCTGCTTCTGCTGATGGAAAGTGCATTGATGAAAATGGAAAATGAAGTAGCCCAGCTGCTGTCAGCGGAGGAGCTCAACCTCAGGAGGCTTTTGCTCCTTTTGGTTTACTTCAGCAACTGCACCCTTTGACACAACTCCACCTGTTTTTTTTTTTTTTGTTTTTTTTTTACTTTTTATTTAGATTTTTGAAACATTATAAAACAGAACAAGACAGAGTATCTGAGACAAGGAAGAAAGAGGGAGAGAAACAAAGAAATTGAAATATGCCAAACAACTCCACCTGTTTTTTTAGATAAAAATATTAATGTCCAAAGGCCTGTTTCAGAAAGAGAGTCAAGAACTGAACCCAGTCAACAGATCCTGAAGGTGAATTCAATTCCTCCCTTAACCCTCAATCTCAACCGTCACCCTTAACCCTTAATCTTAGCCCTCCAAAGTATGTGTCAGGGCTATCTTGTGACTTAGAAATGGGACACCCCTTAAGTGCAGTTACATCTTCAGGCTGTTGGGGGCAGCCTTACGCCAAAGCTACA
Source organism: Hirundichthys speculiger (assembly GCA_018398805.1). Taxonomy (NCBI): domain Eukaryota; kingdom Metazoa; phylum Chordata; class Actinopteri; order Beloniformes; family Exocoetidae; genus Hirundichthys; species Hirundichthys speculiger. The sequence continues at coordinate 106,577 of JAGFBZ010002435.1, read as the reverse complement.
TCCAGTCTGTCAGGAAAACGACGATGTAGGAGAAGCTGAAGAAGGTGTAGAAGAAGAATAAGATAATATTATTCTTTAACTGCCATACATAACAAAGATTTGTTATTAACTACGAAAATACTTACATTTGTAGCTACCTTTTTTTGGCATCATTTGTCATCATTTTCGGAGACGTCTTGGCGAAAATACGCAGTGCCTTCTGGGTAGCCCTTACTTCCAAGGGTGGTGCTGGAGAATCTCAATATTAAGGGCGATACAGCCCTCAAACTTGTCCGTCAACTTGACGTTCTGAGAATCAGGACAGCACTTGCACTTCACGGGAGCGTGCATTTTTGAGATTGAGGGTTAAGGGAATTTACCCTGGGATTCCCTGAGATCAGGTTCAACATACTTTCTGAAACGGACCCTTGTTTTACAGAAGCAATACAACACCTCAGACAAAAACACACAAGAATAAAAACTGAATCCAAAATGTGTCATGGGTCCCTCCACTTGCTGTTCCTCTCAGAACAGCTGGAAAAATGTTGGGTTTCATCCCATCTTTCTCTTTGTTGTGGGCATTTAAGCCAAAGACCATGGCTTCTTCAGTGAAGGAAACTTGAATCATCTGAAGACTCCAGACTGCACAGGGGAGACGTCCACATACAATACTGATATGCATGCATAAGTGGAAAAGCTACCACGATTTAAAATAGTTAAAACTTAGGTGACAACACACAACGGAAAACTCCATTTTAAGTTAAATATGTCAATACTTTGGTTTAAACTCCTGCTTTGTATGCCAGGCAAGCCTCTGACTTTCCCTCTGTAACCTTTATGCTGTATAATGATATCACACTTCATCGACTTCTTCCACCAAATGATATTTAGCAAAGCAAATAAGTGCATGTATATTTATATAAGAAGAGATGACTTGGATCTGAGGTTGAGGTCGGTGTGAAATAACGGTATTAAAGGACAAATTGAAACGGTCAAAAACACATCCATGTTGAACCATTTTAAAATGTCAAACCCATCTGCAAAACATCAGCGCCTCGGACTTGTGTAAAGTACAAATGGAAGGTCGAGAACACGATCGACCTCCATTAAGCCCTCATGTGTGCAGCTTTCTTTCCTCTTTTATTCCCATCTAATTTGTCAGTCAAATCCTTTATTTGCTGGCCACTGATGCTGTGAGGGAAGCAGCACACCGTGTCCTAATCAGGGTGAAACAATCAGGTCTGTACCACTTTTCTTTGGACCACAGAGGAATAGCTCTTGTGCTCGCTTGTACTCAATCTCATCAGACAGCAGAAAAAGTCTGTACGAGTTTGATTAAGAAAGGAGAGAAGGAGGGGGAGGACAGGGAGTTGCTTGCTTAGGGATCACAGGGGTATTAAAACAATTTTGGGGGAAAATAATACGGGAAAAGTAAAATGAGGAAAAGCAGGGAGGAAGTTTTCGGCAGGTTTCCATTAGTCGGGGTCCAGAGTCGCCTCGTCCTTTTGTCCTCTCAGCCACTGGATCTCCATTTACAGTGACGGACTCATTAGGATCCACTGACCTAGTAAATTACCACTTCAGATCACTTGGTGGCATTAAAGCCATAAATAAGAGGAGGGAAACTGGAGCAATGAGCTCAACTTCAGCCACGTTTCCATTTGTGGGGGTCTGGAGTAAAAACTAGGGGGCTGGAACTTTTACAGGGCCGACTGCCTCCTCAGCCTTTTCAGGCGTTGTCTCCATTTACTGGCTGGACGACTGAGTTATCAAAGTACTATTTCATACCACCTAGTGGTGGTAGTGTATCACAACGGCAATAGATAAAAGAAGAAGACGGCACAGGCAAAGAAATAAAAGAATTAAAGTAAAATGTCGAGATCAACATTGAAGGAGCCGAGATGGTCCGTAAGTGTCTGTTTGCTGTTAGCATCCATCATAATAGTGATAATGACTAAGATGAGACAACCCGCACTCAAAGAGGACATTAGCTCATCATCTGAAAACTCTCGACGAGCACTTTGATCATTATTTTTCATCAGAGTCTTATGCACAGTTCGACTGGGTACGTGATCCTTGGAGTTCAAGCGCACTGGAGAGCGCGAAGGACATGTCACTGCCAACACAGGAACAACTGATGGAGATCAGGGAGGATCGCACTTTAAAAATGAGATTTGGTGACATGGAATTGGACATGTTTTGGATATCAGTGGGAAAAGAGTACCCAGTGGCTTCAAGTTGCACCCTTTCCATTCTACTACCCTTCTCCACAACCTATTTGTGTGAACTGAGCTTTTCAAGCCTGACATACATCAAGAACAAGTACAGAGAGCGACTGAGGACTGTGGACCAGGAGCTCCGTGTCTGCCTCTCATCCATCCCAGCCAGGATAAAGCGGTTGTATGTGAGATATCAAATAGGTTTGTTTGATAGGTTTACGAAAATGTTTGAAAGGCCTGCCAGTAGTTTTTCATTGGAAAAAATAAATAAATGTTCATTTAAAGAGTCAAAAGAGCTAAAAGTTCAGTATTGGTTTAAAAAAAAAAAAACAGTTATCGTGCTCCAATAACAACGGACGATGCCTGGAATGGAGGCTACTCACTGCTGCTCCGGGGACCTATCCCTGCAACGCTGGACGCTCCAGTTTGTGCCCGGTTTTTGGTGATCTGCAGTCGGATGTCTACACACTGTCTGCAGGGGGCGGATCGGTCCTCTTGCGGCTGGTGGAGACCTGCCGCTGCGGACATGGACGGTGTCGCTGGAGGCCGGTTCGGGAAAGCTAAGCTAAGTAGCCCTGAACTGCTACCCGCGGCAACCACCGCCACTGGATCCGGGCAGCAGCATCACAGAGCCGGGACGGGAGCCCCCGACGTGGCAGCGGCGGCTGCCCCCGTCCAGCAGTCTACACGCCGGATGGGTCAGCTGACCTGGCAGGGGCCGTCTGGTGACCTGGTGGGTTCCAGCACCGCCAGGGAGACGACAACGGCCTGGTCCAGTCCGCATGATGAACCGGGATATGGGACGGTCGCTCACCGGACTGAATGGAGCTCAGTCTTCCCATGATGACGGTTTGGTTCATCAGTGTTTCCTCCTCTGATCTGGAGATATCTCACTTATCATCATTATGGAGATATACTGGTTCTAACGGCTGTTAACTGTTTTAACGGCTGTTAGCAGCTGTTAACTGGAGTTAGCACTTGGACCACGGGACCTGGCATGAAAAGGAGCGCTGGACGCTAGCAGCTCCCCTAGTACACCAGACTGGTGTACTGAAACTTGAATTTCCCCCTTGGGGGATTAATAAAGTATTTTTGAATTGAATTGAATTGAATTGAATTGAATTGTATGCGTTGCACCGCATTCAGGTTTCCCATTGATGGTGAGTCACACCCCCTTTTCTCACTCAATTCAATTCATTTCAATTCAATTCAATTCAATTCAATTCAATTCAAAAAAGCTTTATTGGCATGGGAAACATACGTTTACATTGCCAAAGCAAGTGTAACAAAACACTTGTAGTAGTACACACAATTTAAAGATATTTTACAGTAAAGTGTTGTGTGACATTGTAACTTTCACAACACTTGCACAAGTGCACAACGCTTCCACAACAACGCTTCCACAACACATGGAAGCAAGCGCATGAAAGGGATGAAAAGAAGCTTTCCTGCTTAGGCCTACTCTGGTGCAGTTATCGTGTTCAGGTTATTGATACAAAATAAACGGGACATATGCATTTACAGTCAGAGCGATGCAGTGTGGTTTTTAATTATATTTTACTCTGGGGTGTCGTTGAGAAAGGCTGCTGTAGTGAACTTTTACTTCAAGAGTACATTGAGATGGCTGAACAACGTCATCTCCTGTCTGCAACAGATCCAGTCAGCGCCAAGTCAAGACGCTGGTCTTGTGGTGGTCCAGTGCTGGAGCCGTGCTGGCGTCGCAGGTTGGACTACCTAACCCAAAGCAAGGGCATATAGATTCCCAGGATTCTCGTTGCGGGGATGTTCCTGGAACATCCCGCTAATGAATGATATCGGGATGTTGTCTGAATAAATCTGATGGGCTTATTTATTTATTTATACTTCATCTCATTTGCACAGAAATGCCAGGTATAAAACAGGAAAAAGAAAAGAGTCACACTGAGAAGAAGAGGATAGCAGCTCAATAAATATTGTAAAGATTCCTTGAAAACACTGTGAAAATATACCTGGCGTATGGATGTTTGATGAATGAAAATAACATGACTTCTGCGGTCGGTGAACGTCGTTCCGAAGAGATGCTCCTCTATGTATGACTGAATATTGATTGAAAATTCATTAAGGAAGGTCTAGCAAAACAGAAATGCTGGTCCATGTACTCCCTTTGAGAATATGAATCAATCACTGCCTCCTTCTTATGCGCTTGTTTTTTTTTGTTGTTGTTTTTTTCTTCCTGTATGTTACTTGAGTTTTCCCCTGGATGCTCTTTGGTAGGTGGGCGATCTTCCTGAGCTGGAGGCAAACCTGACCATCATGTCACAACCAACCCTCCTGCTTCAAACCTCTGGTCCTGATCTCCCCGCCTCACCAGTTCATTGCGTCCTCTGCTGTCGTAAAACCTGAAGAACAGCTTTATTGAAACATTTGAGGTTGATTCCCCAGCGTTTGCTAATTAGATTAATTTTTTTCTCCTATTTTCAGCTTGCTGCTGCGGCTTGGCTTCTCCTTCCACGTTGGAAGCCGGTTCCCTCTTAAAGTTTTTATGAACTCACTCGGATGTTTTTCGTTAACCATTCCAGAGAAGCAGCTCCACGATTTTTATCTGTTTATTTATTAATCGGTTCTTTTTTCATCACTTATTTTTGTAATAAATCCGACCACTAAGCCTCGTTTTTAAGCACATGGCAAACTCTGAGTTTGAGGAACCAATTATGCATAAATGCACAGGTCTGCTGTTCAACACACATGCTCAAGATAATAGTAATAATATTTTTTACATCCATTTATTTTGCATAATGAGAAACGTTAATTAAAAAAAAATCTAAGAAGTGGTATAGTGCTTTGTGATTTACTGTAAAATGTTAAAGTAAATTATAATTGTTTTGTTAAAGAATCCTCATTAGCTGATGATTCGTAAAGTGAATTATTTTCTGCTGTGCAGATGTAAAACTAAAGAAGAAACTAAAATATAATTTCCAAATTATCTTAAGTTGACAAACTGGTTGGATAAAAATACTTTTTCAAAAAACACAACTGAAAACCCGAATTAACATCAAAGAATCTAAACCTTCACATTCATTTGTCCAATTTCGAGATGATTTCAATCCAATAAACCACAGTAGATGACAGAAGTGAACAAACCCTGTGAGATGTAGGTTTTCTGACAGGAGCTTCTGAAGTCTCTTTTTTTGTAACTCTGCATGGCGCCATACTGGCAGGAACTGATGCCGCCCAACCACGTTACCTTACACCCCTATTTGATCTAATCTGTCCACCTCCTCATTTCAGTTGTTGCTACTGAAACCACATGTGATATGAGAGCTGTCTGACCTGAAAAAAAGGGAGTTGGGATGTTCTGCAGGGACCCACGGTCACGCGTGACCTAGGTGGGCTGGTTGTAGGCGATTGTGAGCCTCATTAACCGAGCAACGGGGAGCCGAACATGGCTAGCAGTCTGGTTAGTCCGCTTGGAGGAGTCCTGAAATGACCCAAGGAGAAGGACGCCGGACCAGAGGAGGTAGTTCAACCGGAGGATCCGGCTACTGCAGGAGGTAGAAGCTGATGAGCTAGAGGTGGTTCACCTGGTGTCCTGGTGGCCAGGTCTTCAACCAGGGGGAAGATGGCTGCACTGCCACCCAAACGCTTCAAGGTCAACCCAGGTTGACCTGGTCACAACAGTTTCTTACTTCGTTACATTACAATTAGGGATGCACAATAACTGTTTTTTAAAATCGATACCGATAACTTTCAGCTCCTAAAGGCCGATACTGATAACTGATAACACATACATATACCTAAGATCATTACATCAATACTATGAACAAAACCAAAAACACTTTTGACTCTTTTTAAATGAACAGATATTTATTTTTTTCCAATAAAAAAATCTATTGTCAAGCCTCTCAAACATTTTCATAAAGCTATCAAACAAACCTATTTGATATCTCACATCAACTTAAATAAGGTTCATTACTGACTGATATAAAAAATAAAAGCTCCTTGAACTGATGGAAATACATCTATCAGAATTACAAACTGAAAAAGTGCATTCCAGAAGTTTACAAAAAGTAAATATACATAGAAAATTAATGCACAGACACAAGTTAGATTTAAACATTTCTACCTTCTACTCCTTTCACCTTTGCCCCTGGGTCATCTTTGGTAAATTTATCGGATTTTTCAAAAGCCTGTGTGTAAGACCCGGCGAATTCTTTCCTGCTGGCTTGCTCACATTAGCGTTAGCTCACATTAGTGCAATTTCAAAACTTTCAAAAGCAATGGTTATTTTTCAGATGGCTGATCGGGTTTGATGTATTAAAGCTTGTGCTATTTTTCCCTCCTTGTGGAATTTGCTTGGAGCATTTGTCACAAATAACCAGCAAACTACCTTCTTCTGAAACTTTAAAGAAGTTTCATACGATTGCCACCATGTTGTTTGTTTTTATCAGCACACTGTGCTGCAGGCTGCATTCAAGGTGAAACGTAAAATCCTCCGTTCCCTCGTTTGCTATTTTTTCTATTTTTATGTGTAACACGTGGGAAAATACTGTAAATATCAATTGAAGTCAGCAACTACCAAAATGATGACCGAGTTAACAAGTTGTTTTCTGGCATGAGGGGGTATTCTTCATTTTCCTTATTGGGAAATTGTTTTTCTGATCATGCCGACGTCACTTGAACATAATATTCACTGCCGGTTATTCGGGTCTCAGTGGGAGCGAGGCACTGCCTTGTTGACAAAAGTATAAATATGTGTTATCGGGATTATTCGTCATGATATTGGACTTATCGTAATAATTTCCTGTTATCAGCCCGATAATTAATGTGCACTCATAATCACAATACACTGGAGGTACCAAATATTGAAGTGAAAGGGCTGTAAATGAGCATCATATGGCCACTTAAAAATAAATAAAAAACATTGGTTGTTCCCGTTACGGGCAGGCTTAGTGGTTAGTACTGTTGCCTCACAGCTAGAAGGTTCCTGGTTTGAACCTCGGCGGGGGTCTTTCTGTGTGGAGTTCGCGTGTTCTCCCCGGGCTTGCGTGGGTTTCCTCTGGGTACTCCGGCTTCCTCCCACAGTCCAAAGTCATAAGTGTCAGGTTAATTGGTGGTTCTAAATTGCCCGTAGGAGTGATTGTGAGTGTGAGTGGTTGTTTGTCTGTATGTGGCCCTGAGATGGACTGGAGACGTGTCCAGGTGGAACCCTGCCTTTTGCCCGTAGACGGCTGGGATAGGCTCCAGCAGATCCCCGTGACCCTTCAGGATGAAACGGGTATAGATAATGGATGGATGGATGGATGGATGTTCCTGTTACCCACGACATTAATCACAGGTTCAGGGTTACATATCGACAAATGCCAAATCAAGCAGGTTTAATGGTTGGATTCCATCATCCACCCCAGTCTGATCTCTTTTTAAACCCGCCAGTCCAGGACCTGAGGAGAGCACAGAGGAAGAATTTCTTGATGCAACATCACTTGCAACTGAAGGTGATTACAAACGCAAATCTGCCATATGGAAAATACCAGCAATATGTCAAAGACGTGCCACAGTAGAATAGGAACATAGAGGTAATGATGATAATTGGCTGCGGGCTAGCCTGTAGGCGGGAAGATCAGAGGCTGCATCAACGGCACTTCTCCCGTCATGTTTGTCTATTGAGTTAGGAAGAAGGGCAGGACGGTGTCAGGAGAGAACCGCCAGACGCTTCTGCTGGATCAACAGTGATTGACTTGCTCATATGTGGCTGATTGCTCGGATGGATAATTCATGGGAAGGTTAAATAATTTATTTGTGGAGTAATTGGTACATAAATTTATTAATGATGTGAATTTCTGCCATCGCCGAGGATGAGGAAAAGAAACGATGATGTTCGCTCGAGAGGCCTCGGCATCGGGGGAAGCTCTGCATGTTTTGTTTGAGAAATGAGTTAAAGGTGAAGTTTTTGTGCCGTCAGCAGCATCACACCTCTTTTAGAAATAGCTACAATCTGACAGGCTGTGTTTTGTATTTTTTTTATTTTTTTTTCCCCCATCCCACACCTGACCCTTGTCCTCCGCCGCTTGATGAGTAATGCAACATGAGGATGATGCATAGCCGCAACACCTCTCAGAATTCAAAGCTCGTTCTTTTAGCGAGCTAAACTTTGCTCTATTTGTGGCCTGGCGTTTTGCCAGTCGGGGCTTTTATAAATGTTCGCGGCTGAGCCCGGGGGCCGGTAATGAGCCGGTAAGCAGTGGAATCCTCAATGGGGGGGGGGGGGGGCAGATCCCTGGACTTCTCACGGGGGCTGCAGGATAAACCTGAGTCTGAGAACACCCACTCACATCTGCACCATCTGCTTTGTGGCACGGCTAAACCCCCCCCACCCTTCCCACCCACCACTGCACACCCACGAGCTCCCGACTCTCACTCGCACACAACTGATACTGTCAAATGCTTAAATGCCAGACCACCCTCCACCTACCGGCTGCATCGCCCCCTCCCCCCCACCGTCTCCCCATGCACAGAGGAAGCGTGCGGAATACCGATATGCCATCTCTGCGAATCAAAACATTCATCTGTGTTTATTTCCCCTCACGAAGCAATGCATGACCTTTTAATCCATATCTTTTTTTTTTTTTTTTTATGTTACTCCTACATTCCACAGCATAGTTATCCACTTTAGACCCACTGCTCACATTTCAACCAGTGCTGGATTTCGTGATTGCTATGAGCAATTTCATGCCTTTTGTTGTTCGCCGCGGTCACACAAGAAAACGTAATAGTTATGTTTGTCCTCAAGTCTAAAACACAATGCAGGCATAGCGATTTTTAAAAGGAGAAGCAGATGCACTAATTTCTCAGCAGCAGAAAGACTAGTAATTTCACCATTATAGAATTATCGAGGCTCAACATATCAATTACACTTTTATGTCTTTTTGTGTGCGTGTATTTAAATGCACACGTTAAAGCACACGTGTCAAACTCGAGGCTCACCACCTTAATTTATTTGCCACTGGAGAACAGGGTTACATTACTTTTGGAATTTTCATTAGTTTTAGTTTTTATTTAGTTTTTAGTTTAATTTTTCAAATTCAGTTAGTTTTAATTCATTTTTAGAGCAGTTTTGCTACTTTTTATTCGTTTTTGTTTTGAAATACTTAGTTTTAGTTTAGTTTTTATTAGTTTCAGTGTTAGTTTTAGTTTTATTTTGTAAATTAGGGTTGTCATTTTGGTTTGACTGAAGCAGTGAACTTTTTGAAGGCTATCAAATAAGATAGTCATGTTTACATTCAATAAACTCAATAAACATATTTATCAATGCGTCTTCCCGCTTGTGGTGTTCCTGCGTATTTACTGACCAGCAGCTATTTGGTCGCCGGTGGAAACAGTCCAATATAGTTGCTGTTTTCTCGCGTTTCTTCTCAACGCTGACTGGCCTGCAGCTGTAGCTTCTCTTTCCAGGGGGCTAGCTTAGGCTAGCTTATCCAGCTAGTCTTGGTTAGCCTTCTTTCCAGGGGGCTAGCTTAGGCTATCTTATCCAGGTAGTCTTGGTTAGCCTTCTTTCCAGGGGGCTAGCTTAGGCTATCTTATCGAGGTAGTCTTGGTTAGCCTTCTTTCCAGGGGGCTAGCTTAGGCTATCTTATCGAGGTAGTCTTGGTTAGCCTTCTTTCCAGGGGGCTAGCTTAGGCTAGCTTATCCAGGTAGTCTTGGTTAGACTTCTTGTGTGAGCTTTTCAAATGGACTTTCAGATTCATGGGTTTTTTTTCCCCTTGAGAAGTATTCCACACATTGTATCACCTGCTTCTACCAGTGGCGCCGCTAGCCGGAATCCTGTACGCACTGTGCGTACAATTTTTTTTAAAGGTGTGAAAAAAAAATATAGTTTTTTTTAATTGTTTTTGGGGAGGGGATAATAAAGATGCTGGTTTGTAATAGGCTAAACGTGCTGAGTCCACTTATTTTTTAAGCCAATTAATTGAAGCCTAACATAAAGGCCATTGATTGTCATTCACGTCATCCATCAGTAAGTGATTTTGAATTCTGGCACTATATGCTTCTTCTACACTTTGTAGCCTACCCCTATGTGGTGATTACGCTTCGGTCCGGTAGTGTTATAGAAATGTCGAAAAGACAGTTGAGTCTTTTCCAGGCATTTGAAAGAAAAAGAACTAAGCCTGCTACTGTTACAAACACACAGAGCAGCGAGAATGAAGGCGCTAGCAGCAGTCAGGCAGGACGGGAAGATGAGGTAGCTAGCAATGATGCTAGCTCTTCTGCCTCTCTGGCGGAGCTGCGGTCTCAGGGACTGGCGGACGGTAGTGTGGTGGTGGTGGCGGTGGTGTCGTGTTCTGTCCGTACTATGAAACTGAATCCTGGCGGCGCCACTGGCTTCCACAACAAGGCACTTATTTTTATCGTTAAGACAGTCATAGTCAAAAAAATCCCAAATAGGACTGTGCCACTTTCTCCCAACTTCATCACTGCTGATCACTTTTTTTTTTTTTGCGGTTGTTGTTGTACGGCGGAGCGAAGTCAAAGATTTCAAAATGTTTTTTCAATTCTAGTTTTCGTTATTTCGTTCATTTTCGTTAACGATAATAACCTTGCTGGAGAAGATGCAAACAATTACACACTTAGAATAATATTCTGTGCTGTCTCAGAGACGTCCACGGGTCATAACTACATGTCCCACAATACATCTTGATTTTCTTACCTGTCCCATTAGGTCCAGTTCCCACAGCGGTTCTGCGGCTGAGAGATGGCTTTAAAAGAAAAATATCCAAGAAAAGAAACTTTTATGAAGAGGGATGGCAGTGTAAAGCGAGACAGAGAGCAAAAACATGTTTACCGCCTAATGGAGACAAGCCTGCACGTTTTCTATGCTTTAGGAGAGCGGCGGTGCTCCATAAAAACACTTTCCATGGGCGACTTCAACACCAAGCAAAGAAAAGGAGAAACAAAAGCCAACAGAATTGAAAAGCAGCAGCATTTTTTATTTAGTCGTCTGAAGGTCGATTCATCTCCCAAATGTCTATTATCAATAGTTAAAATGCAGAAGTCTTGCAGCTGCTTGCACCAGCACTTTGCCACAAACCCTGATGCTGAAACAGTCCGACACCTTAGAAACATACATGTTATGCCCTTTTTTCATAAGGTGACACAAATCCTTCCAACGGGCTTGTTTTATTTCTCTGTTTCTGATCACAAACCACACCCACGGTACATGTTTAACGTTCATCCGAGGAAGAGAAGTAGCAGCGTTTTCCTGCCACAGATAGTATCAGATTATTATGAATTGGACACGCAGCCAGCGCTGATAATCATCGCCAGAGCGAACGGGGTCCATCTTCAAGCTCAGGATCTGGATGCCAAGACTAAATAGAACAGCTGAATATATTTCCTGTTCATACAGAAACTACATAATTAGATGGGTTTATGGTTTCTTTCTCTATTAAAGTGACCCAGATTGTTATTAAGCTGCAGAGGCTGCAGTTGGAGGACCGTAGTCTCGGGCCGGGGGGGGCTACACCCGGAAGAGACGGAAGCTGGAAAAACTCGCAGTTCCTCCGACGACCACAGGGGTCCAAAATTGAGTCAATGTCCATTGGCGTCATGTTAAATGATGCCGAATTAGGTTTTGCAGCTCTGAGCAGAGCTGGCCGGAGCTTTGTCCCCCTGCTATGGGTGAGCCCCCTTCGCCCCCTCAGTGATGGATGGCTGCCATAGCTCTGGCTAAAGTCCCAGCAGTCTTTAATTTGGCTCTGACAGTGAACTATAATGAGTGTGGAGTAAGGTACATTTCAAGATTATCTCATTTAAATTAGGTCACTTGGTAACAGAGTTGTGTTGGCTGTGTGTCACCTGAATGCCAGGCTCACTCATTATACCTGTTTGCTCATTTTTGCATTAACCTCGGTCAATCCTGGCAACGCTGCTGCCTCGTGATTGGATGATTGTGCAACAGTTCACCCAGTGATCAAAAATTTTAAAAATGCATCTCTGAAATAATGTTTTCTGTCCAAGCGCTTATAATTACACTCAGACTTAATAGCCAAATGTGTTTTTAGTATTTTCTAATAAATATGGATGTGTTGTTATAATAATAAGATAGCACATTTACAAATTGTTGTAAAATATATTACCACCACATTTTAAAAAGATAGGAAAAAGGGTTTGAAATGGGTTGAAATAATAAAAACATGTAATAATAGTGTAATAACATGAACATGGTGGAGGTGTACAAATGTGCTCGGCGTGTATTTAAGCTGAAATCTCCGCTCAGTCTACTTGCAATGAATGTAATATGCAAGTACATTTCCCCCTTTAATTCATGCAGTGAAGTGTTAAAATTTGATAGCTTAAATGGATTTAAGTATATTCCACCATGGCTTTAATAATCTACTTGATCACCAACTCATTCTCAGAAGCTTAATTAATTTACTTGCCATCATTAATGATCCTTAAGGGTGCACTCACGCTAGGCGGTCCATACTGGGCCCAAGCACGGTTGACCCTGAAAGTCCAAAGTCGCTCTGTCCCTCGTCTCTGGCCCGGTTGGAGAAGGTGCGCTTGGGCGTTTTTGCACGTGTGCATGGAGGAGGTTGTGCACGCAATGTTTGCATGAAGCGTAGACGCGTCGCCATTATATTTTCTGCGGCGCTCTCCTCCGCATTAACTCACCGGCACTGCACATGCCCCGAATTAACAATTAGGCTGGTAATTAATGGTATGTTGTGATGACATTTGTACAAGCGGCGATCAAGTGGTCAAACACATCTGAGGCCGGGCACCATGCTGTCTCAGCATGGGAGGCAGGAGGGAGGGAGGGGGGGAGGTGCACAGTGCAACCCAGCTGATGTGAATGCGCCCTAAGGAAGCATTTAGTCGGGTTCACCAACACTGTGTTGCACTCTCATCATACAAATAGATTGACAGTTCATTTTTCCAGAGACTACTGCGTATGAATGGATACCACAGCGGGGGATTACCAAACATTTCTCATTCTGGCTCTTGTCGGTTAGCAAATAATAGCATGACTTTTAGCTCCTTTTGTAAAAGGTGGCTCTGCCGTGAAAAACTAGGATCCTGAAACCGCAGGATTGTGTGTGACGGAAGCGATGAGGAAAGGTAACGGCAGGATAATGGTGGACGGATTAGTGAGAACACTGAATTTTTCTTTTTTTTATCTGACACAGAGTTAAGAGGGGGGAAATGGAAAAGTGTAGGTATAGGTTGGGGGGGGGGCGGAGGTGAGGAGTTGGGTTTTGCTGAGCAAACAGCCAGAAGTTTCTGTCTTCATGTAACATCCCGTCAAGGTCAGCGGCGCTCTGGGCTGCTGAGGCTGGAATCTGTGTCAGCTGTTGCCCAACCAATATCTCTGGCTTTGTTATTATTGTCTATCGGCGCTGTGTCCCACAATCCTCCGCAGTGATTAAACAGCTGAAAGGGAGCGTGAATTGGGATGATAGGATTGAGAATGACATGAATTTGAATGTGAGCCTGCGCGTCGCAGAGTATTTTGGAGCTGTCAGTGGGGGAAAAAAAAAAAAAAAAAAGACAGCGAGGCAGATCCGCAGACAAAGAAAGGCGCGAGTGAATGCTCGTGAGCGCCTCTGTTTACCTTCAGAAAAAGTCCTGGCACCTCAGACACGCCTCATTGCGTCTTCCTTCTCAAGCCGCCCCGGCGTCAAGAGAAATTTCCAGCAGAGGCTCACCGGCAAGGTGAATGAAGAAAGGGAGGGAAGCCATCAGAAAAGTGTTTAAGGTCATTTCATCAGAGATAGTCTCCATATGTCACTGTCACGGGAATTGAGATAATCATTCCTGCTGTGGTGGCTCTGCCCTTTGGATTTCTCATGTGCAAAATAGCAACAGCATATGAGCATTTAAAAGAAGGTTTTGTTGTTTTAGTTCATTTTTGGTTTTTTTTTCCTGCATTGAAAATGAGAGCAGGATGAGCTCCAAGACAGAATCCCCCGGAGTGTGTGCTTCGATGCTGATGTTACCGAATGAGCGATTGAAGTTCATCCATCAGATTCAGCGCAGCGTAAGAAGATCTAAAAGTTTCACTGGCTACAGGCCAGCCCGCAAAAAACTCTATGTTCAACAGCTTAAGTTCCCGCTAAACTATCATGAAAGCACGGGAATCATTTGTAGTGTTTTCCCCCCCGTCTTGCTTCTGCGGGCTGGTGAATCTTATTATTTTCTTGGCGCGCAGCAAAATAATATGAGCTGCTTGAGGTGACGTGCTTCACAATCCGCCACTTTACCTCAGTCAACATTAAAATTTGTAGCAGAAATGGCATTTGACATGAGCCATGAATAATAATACAGTTGTACTTTTAAAGGCTATTTATCAACTCACAATGAGAACCGGATGTCAGTTTTCAGGTTTCCAAGATTACTTTTTGACTAATAGTCTGAAAGGGAGGAAAAAGTATTGCGCTTTGGTGACAAAAGTCTTACTGTGGCATATATATATTTCAGGGTTTCATAGTAGTTTCCCTCCTCCATGTCCAGCTTGTGTCACTTGCCTATTTGAAACTGAAGCTCCCTTTTTCAAGAATTTCAAGGCCTCTTTATTTGCACCTTTTTGATAAATCGTTATCCACAGATTTTAGGTTCAACGGGACAGAGTTGTTAAATTTAGGAGCCACCATTTTAAAGACGCAGTTTCCTCGAGTTTGTTAACCGTTTGGTCCAGACTCTGAAGATCCCTTATCTGAAAACCTCAGAGATCCACTGGAGACAAGAGCTTGCCATGGTCTTTTAAAGTAGAAACGTCCTTGGCTCTTACAGTAATTATTAAATAGAATTCTGGGGGCATTGGAAAAAGATCAAAAGTTACACGAGGCATCTTCAAAGACCTAAAGCAGGATGCAGAGTGGAGATAAACTCTTGTCCTACCCTGGATTTACACAGTTGTGGCTTTGGTTTGCTTCTGCTGGATGCATTGCCATAAAAGTCTCATGCAGCACACAAAGGTCTAACTTGAGTTTTCAGAGAAAACTGTTCCGTAACTTTTGTCCTCGCCTATCGGTTCTCTTGGAAAGTGGCGTTACTGTTGTTCGAATCCTCTGGCAACTTGGACAGTATTTGGGAAAGAGTTTCCATTATCTGATTATATCAGCTTGGACTTTTTGCTGTCATTATCAAATGATACAGAAACGAACTGCATTCTCCGGATGAAGAAGTAGAAAAATCTGCCAGAGGAAAGGATGATGATTTAAATGTGTGGGTCCTGGTTATGACAGGGGTGTCCAAACTCAGTCCTGGAGGGCTGCTGTCCTGCATGTCTTAGATGTTTCCCTGACACAACACACCTGATTCTAATGACTGGATCACCATCAGCTTGTCCTCCAGGTCTGTATAGGTCTATCAACGACTGTTGGGCCACACGCCATGTTTTAGACTGGAGACAAAGAAACCTTAAAAGGACTCCAACCCCCAGCATGCCTGGAGATGTTTTATTGTTTTACAACAAGGTGTGATAGTGATGTCACACCCTCTGACTGGCTAAGGACCCCCACAGCACAGCGGGGGTCCCCATGGCAGGCGGATTGCATCCCTGCAGCATAAATACAGTGGACCCCCTCAGCTCGCTCTCTTTTCCTGCTCGGACCTTCTCCATCTGATTCAAGACATTCTCTTTTGGCCTACTCCAGCCCGACAAAGCTCTCAGTCTGCCACGAGGCCTGTCCAGTAATGCTCCAGTAAGCCACTGGTAAAAGGAGTAGACCGGCTAACGCCTCACACCGTGCACTACCGTGCAAAGAGGCACGTTAGCGACGACGGGACGACGCGACAGCTCCAGACCCGTTTTCACTGGAGGATCCGACTGCGTTGAGACGTTGCAACCCGTTGCCCCCTACGGAAGCTGAGAAAAACCAGGACAAAAGGAGCCGCTCTTGCAATAATACCCGCGGAGCGTAATCAATCAGTGGTTCTCCTGTTACCAATACCAATCATACTCCCCGGACTCCAGGATACCTCCGATTACCTCTTCGCAGCAACAGAAGTAAGAGGCTTGTGTCTGGGTAGAGACACTTAGCTTAGTTAATGTTTTTCTTTTCGTTGTTACTTTATTATTACTGTTAAGCCCACCGGTGATCCACCAGTGCGACTTTGTCCACGTGACCAGCACGTTTCCTCACCACCGGCTTATAGCACCACGATTTACAAAGCAAACGATCAGGACGAGAGTGCGGAGGTCTGCTTCACACTCTCTCCTGTGTGGAAATCTTAGGAGCGATCACAGCATCGGTGGTTAGAATCACCTTCGCTTAGCCTTTCCTTTCCTTCTCCTTTCTTACTAACCATCTTTGTGAGGAGGTTACCACGTGACCTCGTCCGCCATCTTAAATAGGGACAAGAGCACCATCTGACCTCGTCCGCCATCTTGCGTCCCTTCTTCCACTACTAAGCCATCTTAGTTTAACACACACACACACACACACCCATAGTTCTCCAGCATACACGTATATAAGTTGACACTCCTTTCCATTTAATGTTTTATTTGCTTATCTTAGTTTAGTCGTCTTTTAGTTAGTAGATATCAGGATCTTGATTTAAGTGATTGTTCATTTTAATACTTGTGTTAATAAATTCTGATATATTCCAATGAGAAGAAGTTGTTTGTGGTTATTTAACACAGGTTTGTGACATCTGCTGGTTGAAGAGGTCTGTGCTCCGGCTCGCACCTTCTCTGTTACTCTATAGCACCACACCTGGCCATAGGTTGGCATGCACAGACCAACAGCCATTTTGAGACTGATTGTGCCCTTTAGTCTTTGTTCCCTGATTTATCAGGTGGTACCCCGTTTCAATTTATTAACTTTGTTAATACCTTTTCTGGTTATAAACAGCTATCTCTTAAGACAGTTGGTAAAAACCCCCTTCACAACTAAACGAGCACGTGATATGCACAACATAATTGGTGCACAGTGAGAGGCTTTAAGACAGGGATTCCCAAAGTGGGGTGCGCGCACCCCCAGGGGTGCACAAGCTGCCTCTAGGGGGTGCGCGAGATGAAAAATGTAATGGCGGTCTGATAATTTTTTTTTCACACAAAAAAGATGTGTAAATAAACATTTCCTTTGTAAAATTTTAAATCAAAAACTGTAATTTTTTTTTTTTAATTCAAATTTTTATTTGGAACAAAGGTGATACATATTATACAATGTTATACATTATTTCATAATTACATCCTGTCCCTGTTTTTGATATAAAGGTTTAAATAAAATAAAAAAGAAAAAAAAACATAAGAAAACATATCCACCTAAAACAATTAATACTTGAAACATCTCAGAGTCATAATATATTAAAAAAAACAAAAAAAACAAAACAAAAAAAAAAAACAGTAAAGTAGCTCAGAAACTTAGGGGGAGTTAGTGAATTAGTCTCTTCTACTAGAGATTAATTAAAGTCCAATCTAAAAGAGGATACATATTCAGTCCATGACTTCCAGCAGTCTTCGAACTTTTCCTGTTCAAGTCTAAGTACAAATGTCAGTTTTTCCATGACAAAAATGTCATGGATAACATTGATCCAGTCCTCAATGGTGGGAGTTTCAGTTTGCAGCCATTTTCTCGTGAGGGCCTTCTTGCTTGCCAGCAACAAAATATTAAACATATACCTCTTTTCAAAGCCTTTGACAATAACTGGTCTCAAACCTAAGTACAATGTTTCAAAACAAAATGGAATTGTTACTCCTAAAACCTTTTCCATGGCAGTTTTGATTTGTCTCCAATATTGCCCGAGCAATGGGCAGGCCCAGAACACATGATAATGATTCGCCTGTTTCTCTCCACATAATCTCCAACACGAAATGTCTCTGTTTAAAAAACTTTGTTGTGCTGGTGTTTTGAAAAAACGTATTATGTTTTTCCATCCAAACTCTCTCCAGGAGAGGGCCGCTGTACTTTTCCATTGTTGTTTGATCAGGTTTTCCCATAGTTCCGATTGCATTGTGAAGTTCCCTTCCCTTTCCCATTTTTCCTTTATATAAAGTGTGTCTTCACCTGTTAATTCTATCAGTGCAGTATATAACTTCGAGATATTTCTATGACCTGGGTCTGCATTATATCCCTTTAAAAAGATGTTCAAAACACCTGAGTCTATCTTATCTAAATCTTCCTTTTTTATTAACTTTTCAGTATAGTGTCTGATTTGTAAAAATCTGTATCGGTCCAAAGCCGTTAGGTCGTATTGGGCTCTTAACTCTTCAAAGTTTCTGAAATGTCCTTCCACATAAAGGTCGCTATATTTGGCCGTACCGTAATCTATCCATTTTTTAAATCCAGTATCTATCCTATTGGGGGTAAAATCTGGGTCATAGGCTATCCATCTTAATAGCTGATAAGGTTCTTTGGCCTGATGTTCTTTAATGAACTGAAACCAGATTTTAAGTGACGTTTTTATCCATGGGTTAGCTTCTTTTAGATATTTAAATAATGCGCTGTCACCTATTATAGCTAGTAATGGAATATCACTTGATATCTGGCACTCTATCTCTTTCCACCGTGCCTTGTAGGATGGGTTACATATGTGGACTAGAGTTTTTATCTGAGCTGCCCGGTAATAATTTTTAATATTTTGAAGGGAGAGACCTCCTTTCATCTTGGGTAATTGTAATGTTCTGTACCTTATCCTAGGCCTCTTTCCCTGCCAAATAAATCTTGAAATCATTTTATCTAATTCGTGAAATTTTTCATTTGGAAGATCGGCTGGTATGGTCTGAAAGAGATATAAGATTCGTGGTAATAAATTCATTTTTATTGCTTCTATTCTTTGTGCTAAACCTAAAAATGGAACTAAATTCCATTTCAATTAAATTCCATCTGGCCAGGTCTGGCAAAAACTGTAATTTTAATGAATAAATAAATGCAGGCTATTCAAAATGCACGTCATCTTAAAGTGAAGCGTAAAAGAAGAAGTTATATTCTTCTACCACTGCATTTGCACCTAGCTTGTGGCCTCTACTTTATTCATTCTTGCAAATATGCTAAATGCTGTGTTATGATGACGGGTTGTGTTAGTTCCACGGTCATTTAAACTTGCTGCAATTTTTGTTCAATGTTCAAAGTATTCTAACATTTTTCTCAACTTATCTGCTTTCTGCCACTGAGTCTGAGCATGTCATCCATCCTCTTTGCTCTTAAAAGTGGAAGCCTGCGCATAACTTTGTTTCATTATATTGGAACTGTGTTACAGTGTTTCAGTTTAATTTAAATGCGAGAGCGCATTGTTGTGATTGTGATTATTATGTTATATGTGTGTTCTGGTCATTTTAGCATGAATAAACATGGCGACTTTAATATGGCTATAATAAAGCTTGTTGCGTTTTTTTTAAGGGGTGGGGGATCGGGGGTGCGTCAACCCGGTTGAGACATAGAAGTGGGTGCGCGGCTAAAAAAGTTTGGGAACCGCTGCTTTAAGATACCAATTATGTTGAGCACCTTATAGGCACAACACGACTAATTCATCTGAATCAGGTCAGCTGGAGCTGGGAAACATCTAAGACTTGCAGGACAGCGACCCTCGAGGACTGGAATTGGAAACCTCTGGGTCATGATGAGAATAAAATGTTTTGATAATCATTAGATCCATCCATTAACTACCGATTATATAACAGCCTAAGCAGGAGACTTCTCTCAACCCAGCCAGCTCCTTCAGACCTTTCGGCAGAGTGTGAATTATACAATGACAATTGGGGGGGTCAACATTTTCTAGCGATGACAAAAATGACAATTTTTGTCATCTTTAAGGGGGTCGAAGATGACAAAAATGACAAATTGTCCCTTCTTCAGGGGGGTCGAAGTTGTAATTGGGGGGGGTTAAACCCCCTCAAACACCCCCCCCCCCCCCGTAATTCGCACTATGCCTTTCGGTGAAATGCAGAGGTTTTCCCAAACCAGCCAAGAGGTATGATCTCTCCAGCGTGTCCTGTGTCTGCCCCAAGGCCTCCTCCTGGTTGTACATGCCTGAAATACCTCCCCAGGGACCTATCTAGGAACCACATCAACTGGTTCCTCAACTGGAGGAGCAGCGTCTCATTTCAGCCGTGATCTTGTTCTTTTAGTCACTAACCACAGTTCACGACTATTGGTGAGGATGAAATTGACCAGTAAAGAAAGAGAGCCTTGCCTCTTGGCTCAGCTCTCTCTTCAATTCAATTATATTTGTATACCATCTGCTCCAATGCCAATTAGCTCTAGGCGTTTTACAGAGGCCAAGAGCATGACCCCCGAGCAAATATCATTAACTTAAATTATAATATTAAATCCAAATCAAGGATAATGGCCAGTTAAAAAAAAACTCCCACAGTGGGAGAAAAAAAACCTTTAAGCCAAACAGTGGCACTCCACTTTGAGGAAGAAACCTTGATCAGGACCTGGCTCATATGGGGGGACCTTCCTGCTGAAGACCAGCTGGGTAAAGAAAGAAATAAAGAGAGGAGAGACAGAACAGAGAGAGGATGGAGGACAGAGAGAGGAGAACACACAAATGACTGAATGAAATGACTACATAAACAGATGCAGGTAGCAGCACTGAGGTGAGATGGTCAGAGGACTAGGTCACCAGTCACCACACCAGCCGGCACCTCGAACACATCTACACACACAGGTGGAGGTAAACGCTGGGAAGGCTGGAGGATGGAGCATGCAACTCATGCAAGTCAGGAAACTCTGGCCTGCAAACATACAGAAAGAAAAGAGAAAAAAGGAGGGCAAAACAGCACAACAAACTACAGGAAAGAAAATGGAGCACAGTTACAGTAACAAGGTGATCCCAATTAACTATGGATTGAGTTGGAGGAGGAAGGGAGAAAAGTGGTGGAGACACCGCTCAGCAGATCATGTTGGCGTCCCCCTGCAGTGTAGGCCTATAGCAGCATAACTATGATGAGGCTGTGATTAAGATGAGTCTACTCTAGTCTGAGCTCCTATAACTATAGCTATAACTATTAGCCCCTACACACTATTGTTTAGACTAACTGTAGGCTTTACTGAACAGAAATGTTTTCAATTTAGTTTTAAAGATGGAGGTGGTGTCAGCCTCCTGAACTCCAAACTCCAAACTGGTAGCTGGTTCCATAAAAAAAGGTGTCTGGTAGCAGAAGGCCCGTCCTCCAAATCTACTTTTAGATATTCTAGGAACAACGAGTAATCCTGCACTCTGAGAGCGGAGAGCTCTATTAGGAGCATAACGTGCTATCAAGTCTTGTAAATAATGAGGAGCTAGGCCATTAAGGGCCTTATATGTGAGAAGCAGAATTTTAAAGTCAATTTGAAATTTTAAAGGAAGCCAATGGATGGGTGGGACATGGGTGAGATGTGATCTTGCTTATGGATTCCTGTCGGCACCCTCGCTGCTGCATTCTGGATCAGTTGGAGGCTGTTCAGCGAGTTTTTCAGACATCCTGCTAACAGCGCATTACAATAATCCAGTCTAGAACTGACAAACATGTGGATTAATTTTTCAGCATCACCCTGGGAGAGGATGCTCCTAATCTTGGTAATATTTCAGAGATGAATAAAAGACTGTCTAGCAAACCTGATTAATATCCTGCTTAAATGACATATCCTGATCAAGAATGACACCAAGGTCTTTCACAGCTGTGCTGGAAGCCAGCGTAAGGCCCTCAAGGCCTCCAGCTTTGACCGACTACCAGCAATGTGAACCAAACTCTAGCTCCATTTGTTCAGGACTAAATGGTTCCAAGCTACGGGCCGAGTACTGCAACCCCCCCCCCCCCCCCCCCCCCCCCACTTTGCCCCACTTAGTAAACTCTGGAGTTTTCAGCAGAAAGCAGCCTTGTGGTTCTTCTTCCCCTGTGGAGATCCCATTGTTCGGCTTGTTTTCTCAAGGAACAAATTGCAGTGACAAAAAGGAACTTAAAATGTTTAGCCCAGTGGGTCCCCCTAGAGGCATGGAGGTCAGGTTGTTTTTATGAGGCTACCTGGCATTAGGAGACGAAAGTACCATCCCTTACCACTCAGTCCCAGTAGTGCACCACTTTTGCTGTTTGACAGCTGCCAATAAAATAAAAGAAGACAGCAAATAAAAAGGAGAAGGAAAAAATATCAGAACAAACTGAAGCAATAAGATCAACAATAAAAGAGCTGAAACGCTTGCATTTCTTTTGCATAAACTGCAAAGGTGGTGATGAATAAGAAGAGACAACGTGTACTCGACTGCAGCTAAGCCACATCAGTTAACGCAGCAGCTCTAGCTGGCAGGAAGTCGGATACAAGAATGGCATAGAGAATCTGTGAATTTTCAAAATAAAACAACCAAGTGTGCGCTCTGACTCAAACGCTGACCTTACACTGAAGCTGTGGGTAAAGAATTCAACGGTTTTTAGAAGAGATCTGAACCACGAAAACCCATTTTATGTGACACCACTCATTCTGTTTGAGTACAACTCCAGAGAGCAGAACACATGGTGAGATATCCATCTTTAAACGCAGATGTCCGCACGATTCTCAGCTGATCTTGAACCCACCGGGCGAGCTCATGAGCTCAACAGTTTCAGCAGCGTTTGCACATGCTCGGCTACTGAAACGCTCCTGGTTGGGACCTGAGGTCCAGATGTTTAGGACGTCGGGGTTCGTCATCTCCGCCATGATGTCCACTGTATCGATGTGAGCTAGTTTCTTGTGAAAACTCAATGAAGCTTCTTAAAAGTAATTTCTCCTAATGAAGCTGTTATTATATCATGAATAAAATATGATTCCATTTAATTTAGTCAAACATGCTGATGTGGAATCCCCAACATTGTATAAAACCCCTTTTAATAAAGATAGTCAGCTTGGAGTTGAGTGGATTTTTTACAGATGCTTGACTCTGATGTTAAACACAATAAAACTGGCATTTTTGAGCAACTGAGTCACAGCAAAAAAAGCAAACACATTACATACACAGAGGCAATTCAAAGTGCTTGTCATAAAACATGAGAGAAAAAAGCTATAGGAACATAAAAGGAAAGAAGAAAAATAAAAATCCATTACATAACGTGGGAAAGAGTTCATAAAAACACCGTTAAATATTGCAGCAGAAAGGTGATTTGGGATGTGAGGGCTAATTTAACACCGGTAAGTAAAGAATCCAGATTAAAAGAGAATTTAAATAGTGTACAAAAGAAAAAAAAGTAAAAGAAACATCCATAAAACCCTCTGCATCTAAACCTTTTGAAGCACAGACAGATTTTTTTTCATCAAAACCTTCGCTTAAAGCGGAGAAGGAAAAAAAACCAGCAGTAATAATGCAGCTGAATTATTATTACGTGTATTAATAGACACAAAGAAGTAAATCTGCAATGCAGCTCCTATCGAGTAGCAATGAATTCGACGTGTGATCTGAGATCAAGGGGTTAGCTGGCTGTAATGCCCGCACGCTAACACAGAAGACTGAGAACAATGGCCACGAGAGAAATCTGTGAAATTGTTTCGCAGAGACAGATTTGTAAACCGCTGGAGCAGCTTGTAAGCAGCTTTTTGCTCAGATGAGACAATGCAGACGAGACCAACAGCGTCGCACATCTGCCTGCTTCTGAGAGCTTTCAGGGAAGGAAGCTGTTGAGCTTGCTGCTAATGTTTAGCAATATCCTACAGTTTTTTTTTTCCTAACAGAGGCAAATGCAGACCGTGTAGACGGCAGCCTAATCGTTAAATCAAGGATGTCAACAGGAAATTGGGAAAAACTCAGCCTCCCCAAGAAAATTTTGAATAAACATTTTGAATAATAAAATAAACAACTCTCCTGTGAATTTAAAGCTAATTGAGAAGGTATATATTTTAAAGTTGGTCATCATGGTGGTACTCAGAGAGCTGAACAGTTTCTCAGGTGCTACGCAGTATTAAAAGTTTGAGAACCACTGATATAAGTCATAGATTCATTATTACTGCTGGTAGTTCTTTCATTGCAACAACTTGATGCAAATTGACCTGAAATCGGCCATTTGATACGTCTGGCGACATAATTACTCATTTTTTCAGCATTTGACAACCACAGGGCATAGTGGTCGCAGTGTGATTTTTTTTTTTTCATCTCATTTCACATGGAAATTCTAGTGTTTTCATCCATCCAAACAAGAAAAAGTAATATCTGAAAATATGTGCTTCAGGCTTACTTTGACCATTGATTCGGCTGTGATGGCAGCTGATGACCCGGATTTCGTTGGATTCCCCGACGCTACGTCAACAAGACAGATAGTGACGTCAGCCGGACCAAAGGCTCAGTGCGCAATCCCTGGTCTCAATCAACCAATCGCAATCGAGAATTCACGTCACGCCGACCACAGTCTATGCTGGGTCCGCTCATCGGATCATCTCTCGCTCGGCCGAGTTGGAGATTCGTGGAGGGTACCCGCCCCCCGAAAATATTAAACCAGATTTACACGTATCTCAAAAATGACCCCCAGGATGGAAAAAAACTCGGAAATCCGTGGATCCGTGGAAAATTGACATCCCTGTTAATATTTTACAGCAATTAAAAACATATTTTAAAAAAGAACGAGGATTTAAAACATATTTATTTAATTTTAATGACCCCTCACGGCCCACCTGCAGTACCGCGACGACCCACCAGGGGGCCGCGGCCCATACTTTTAGAATCACTGATGTAGAGGATGTGCCCTTTTTCTGCTCGCTGGGGCTCGGAGTGCGTCTCAGAGCATTGTGGGTATTAGCGGTGAGTTACTAGAAGGGTAGGGGAGTCACGCGGCGCAGGCAAGCCTGCAATGATGATCTCCACCATGAGTGATAATGAGCGCTCAGGTAATCCCTGCCTGGGACCACAGACAAACAAATATAACGTTCTGACGCACATTAAAGGAACAAAATGCCACCAAGGTACCTCATAAGCACACATCTAGAAGCCCCGCGCTCTTCGCCCGTGCCTTATCAGCATGCAGGGAAATCAGAGGCGCGCAATCTCTGCCCCCGGGGGCCAAACTTATGGCGCCCCGAAGGCTGTTGATGATGTTACTCCCCTCTCTCCTCCTGCTTCTTCCTTTCCCAGCAGCTTTATTATTTTATCACGCAGCCAGTCGAACAGATAGCGGCGTTCTGAAACCCTTCCCCCCGCTCCTCGGTAATGGGGACCGCGGTGCGCCGGCCTCGCTAATGCAGCCCCCGAGCCCCGGCCTTGTTATCTCCAGAGGAGGGAACGGGGGAGACGGTGGGAAAAATAAAAAAAAAAAAGGTCGGGGGAAGCGAGGAAACATAAGTGCTTTAGGTTTGTGTGCACAGATGCAGAGAGGGAAGACGGCGGCGGGGTCTGAGGTGTTTTTACGCCGACGTCAAATGTGCGCCGTGTGGGGAAGAGACGCTGCGGCACTTTCCAGTGGATGAAAAGGAAGGAAAGGAGTGAATTTTTGTTTTCCCCTGCGTCACTAGTCTGTCTCTCTGAATGAGAGTTAAATCCGTCAAGTCAAAGGGGAAGAGCTCTTGCTCTCAACCCCCCCACCCCCCACACACTCTCACTTCCTCTACCCCTTTGATCTGATTGTTTCTCTCTCTTTCGCCGGGCCAAATCAATCTGCAGCCCACGCGTCGTGTCATCACAGGGGAAAAAAAAAAAAAAAAAAAGACAACGCACATGCTCCGGCCGGACCGCGTGACGCTCCGTGGCCATTTGCGCGGGCTTGTGCGCATATGTTTGTGCTGCCCGGGTGTCCCTCCGCTAGCACGGCAGCAGCCTTCCTGCTATGCTTATGAATAGAGATGTTAATCTTAAAAACTAAATACACAGAGGAGGGGGATTACTCTATTTACTATGTTGCATGTCTGCAGGAAGGAGAGCTCTCGCTCAGGGACGGTGGCATGTTGAGATGAAAAAATAAAGGAGGGAGGGGGGGTGCTTTGTTTCTCTGATTGCATCTGCCATATGTTCTTTAGGTTATTTGGGGAAAATTAGAGACATACTGGGCATTAGTGGTCTATTTTTAGCACAGACGGTGTCACCATTGCCAGTGCTTCTATGTTTTTAAATCTGCTCCAACAACTTGCCAATATTTTGCCCGTATTCTCCAAATCCGCATCGCAATAAGAGAGAATAAGGGGGAGATGAAAAGAGAAAAATTCAGAGAAGCCAAGCAACCCAATCTCCCAAAATAGGTCAGTTTGAAAGCGCAATGAATTTTCATACAGCCTTTTAAAAGGGGCTTTTTAGGACTGAGGATTGTGGAGGAGAAGATGCTGCTGAGGATCTCTTTTTCCACACACACATGCATTCACAGCTAGGTCGAGGTTCACGGCGGGGGCCTTGAAGACTGCTACTGCCCCCTGGTGTTTCCCTCTGGAACACTGTGTGTTTTCCCTCCATCACGAGGCTCAAAACCTCTGAACATTTGGGAAGGCAAAAAAAAAAAAAAAAAGTGGATTCAATCTCCTCATATAGGCATCCTGCTCACGGCTTCGAGGAAGATGTGGGTGCCAAACACTGAACGAGAACGGATGAGATGTCCACTTTTTCCCACTCGAGCGCCGTCCTCTGTGGCGGAGCCTACACAAACACAAGGGGGAGGGAGAAATCAATGAGGATGTGCCAGACTTGGCTCTCTTATCCACAAAAATCTGAGCCCTTACAGGCTGCCACCTCACATTCAGCCCGGGGTTGTATAACAATAGAGGCAATCTCCTACTCATCACCCCGAAAATAAAACAAGCAATTATTCATATCCTGCTTTGGAGGGGGATTGAATACATTAATAGCGCTGACGGGACCCCCACCTCACCTCCAACCTCTCTTCTTTTTATTTCAGTTTAATGAAGTGATTGTGTGTTCTGCGTTGTAAGTCCCAAAATCTGATCGGACCGACGCTCTGGACGCTCTGGACGCTCTGGACGCTTGTCCTGCGTCAAATTTGTTCTCATTCAATAAACTAAACACTCTTCTCATTAAGCTGAACGGCGGAATTTAATTGCACAGTATTTGTATAGAGTTCATGTGATCTGTTGGCGGAAAAGTAATTATGTTTTCACTGACGTAGACTGATGGGAAAATAAAAATAAATGTGTTTTTGTTTCTGTAGAACGATTAATTCTGCCACGTTGGAAGCCTGGTGTGGAACCTAAATGCAAAAACACCCATAGGAGGAAGAACTGAGAAGGCTTTAATAAAACTAGCAAAAACAAACCTAAAGCACAGAAGAGCAAGAAATTCAAAAGCACCAGTCGGTGAAAAACTGAGCTTAAGAGGAAGCAGAGGAACCTCACTGAGGATGTGGCTGACAACAACGACGACCAAGAAGGTTTTATCCAGAGGGAGGTGATCAGTGGTAGAGATGGTGCAAACTGGAAACACAGAAAACAAAGCTAAAGTCGTTTTGACACCACATATTATGCTACTAATTCTTTCTGATTTCTCCAAAATGTAGTAGGCAATGCAGTTTCAACTGCACAAACACAATACAGTGGTACCTCTACTTACGAACGTATCTACAGTGATCTCTTATTTTTCGCGGTTTTCGCGAAAATCAAAATCCGCGAACGGGAGCCAAAGCCCCCGAGCCTAAATAATGTGTTTAAAATATGTTTAAAAACCGCAGAAAAGTAGCGAAGCACTGCAGCGAAACAAGACAAAGGCTCAACTGTGGTCTTTCTGTTACCTTCACAGCCTCTGGTCTCTGAACCGTACTAAAGAAACCGCTGGTATTGTGCTATTTTTGGCTTGTAATTAGCGGCTAACACGCTAACAACAACAAAAGAAAAAGTCTGGTTTTCTCTGCATGGAATGAGCACTTTATTCTGGCACTGCAAGAACTTGTAACATCACACAGGTTGTATTGTTGGGCTCCTGTCGGTTAACAGAGAATGTAAATCTATACACGCTGGGCTGCTGTTTATGCTCACTACACTTTTCACCTAACCCCGTTTTCGTTCTGCCGTCCCACGACACACACACTACATTACCCATAAGGCCACACTATTACCCATAAGGCTACCTTCTTAAAGGGGCCAGGCTGGCTCACAACAGTTCTTCACTGTGAGAGAACGCGCACAACATCCTGTGATGTTTCCACAAGTTTTTCTTGATTTTTTTATTACATTATATATTTCTGAAAAATCCGCGAATAACTAAAACCGCAGAACTTAAGCGCGAATTGGCAAGGGATCACTGTATTCACGAAATTTCCAGCGAACGATAGGCCTCTTTGGAAAAAATATTGCATCCATATACAAAAGAAATGACAGGTTTCGAAGGCGAAAAAGTTCAACATACGCACTGCTACTTGCAGCTCCCAGAGTTTACCGAACATAAACGTACTTGTCGGCTCCTGTATCTCGGTTTGAAAGAGGTGCCATTGGCTATCGCTTAGCATCTTCCTGGCATCCGATTGGCTAGGAGGGCCCCTCGTCTGTATGAGCGTTACCCAGCAACCCAGGTAAACAAACAATTTTTATTCTTTAATGTACTTTATTCTTTGTTCTTTATTCTTTACATTTGTATAATTGTGCAATAATCTATTTCTAACATGTATTTCTTACAGATTTTTGTGTCATTTCATGTATTATTTATATTTTATAAAAAATTATGTCTGACTTTTGGGTGTCTTGGAACGGATTAGGCCATTTATGAAATGTAAAATGTAAATGTAATGTAAAATGTGTTTCTAATATTCCGTTTACAAAACAACTTTCAGAATGAATTAATTTCGTAAGTTGAGGTTTTGTACGTGTAAACAAAACCTGGATGGAGTTCTACTTCTGGGGGGGGGAGCTTCAAAAAAACATTGTTTATTCCATAATATAATATATAAAGGCTCAGGCGTCACAACAGTGCTGAATAACAGCATGCAGCTCTGCACGAGACTCTTTAATTGCTCATCGTGAATGATATCCAGTTGAAACCAGAAGTTTAAATACACACTATAAAGACATGATCTTTCTTTTCTTCTTTTCTCACTGTGTGTCATTAAATCAGACTCAAACTTTCCTGTTTTAGCTCAGCTAGGATGAAGAAAATTCTTCCTTTTTGCTAAATGCCAGAATGAGGGAGAATTATTTTCTTTTATGTAATCAAAGTAGGAACTTTACATACACTAAGATTGCTGTTTCATCTGGGGAAGTCCACATGATAATATCAAAAGAAATCAGCCAAGATATCAGGAAGAGAACTATGGAGCACCACAAGTCCTCATGCTGGCTGAATCTGGTGAGAGTGTCATTATTCACAGGAGTCCTGTACTGACATGGCCACTCAGGAAAAAAAAAAAAGCTTAACGTGTGTTTTTATAATGTATGTACCATATTTTCTGGACTATAAGCTGCTACTTTTGTCCCACGCTTTAAACCATGAGGCTTATACAGAGATGCGGCTTTTCTATGAATTTTTCTTCAGCCCTCAGGGGGCGCTCTAGCAGGAAGTGCAAAAACCAAAAAACAAACCAAGTAGTTAAAGGCTATTCTGTTTTTGTTCAGTAGCCTATGTTGGCTATGCTACTCTACATTCATTTTGTGAGCATCAATACCCAATATTACTGGACAAACTGATTAATCCAGGTGTGTGACCGTTGTAGCTACTTGGACACACCTGGATTTATCAGTTTGTCCAGTCAGTTTGTTGGTTCCCCAGCGGATTTCAGGGTTCTGAGCGGATTGCAGATGCGGACCGGACGCAGCATGGAACCAGCAGGTCCATGATCCGGCTGTGAAAGCAGATCAGGTTCTGAGTGCAAGTGGACCCCGGTACGGGTCCGTTCCGGGTGTCTTTGCTGTGTGGGGGTTTCAGTACACAGGAGGAGGAAAAATAAAGCAACTTGTAAAGTTTACAGGAGGAAAATGAATAAAACCATCAATGACATATCTGTTTTGTTTGATCAGCACTTTTACTGCCGTGTTACAGGCACTGTTTGGAAACAAACAGTTCGGGTATATGAATAAACACTTATGGTACAGTCTGTGGATATTCTCATTTATCCAGGTAAATTCCATTCTCGCAACTATTGAATCATAGGCAACTGGACTTAGATTTGTCTGGAAGACGTTTCGCCTCTTATCAAGCGGCTTCATCACTTATGGTACAAAAATTTTCGAATTTTTCGGCTTATAGTCAAAATATATATTTTGTTTAAATTTTAGTGGGTGCGGCTTATATTTAGGCGCACTTTATAGTCCGGAAAATACGGTAAACTTCTGGTATCAACTGTAGCACAAGACAAGTTACATTGTCTCTGTTGTGCCACACGATGTTTTTTTGTTTTTTTTTGGTCAGAATTCTGTAAAACTGCCGCAGAACTGTTGTAATTTCCGTAACTAACCCAACTCACCCTCTCAAAAGTAAAAGATAGATGCCTAAACCTAAACATCTTCTTTAAACTATCATTAAAATACAGTCACATATGAAACAAAAAGCATTTTGTTCTTCACTGACCTGCTTTGCTCATGCATTTTGTTCTTGTCCTTGAAAATAAATAAATTCATAATATAAAATAAAAGCACCTTATTGCTGTTGTGCCTGCCTACCTCTTTAATGTATGTGGATCCTCAACCCCTGAAATTTGACAGATATGACACCGAGTTCACAGCCAAGTGGTGTTTCAGTAAATATTAAGTTATAAGTTTTTAAGAAGTGACTTATAAATGTAGCTTTTGATTAATGAAGCTCTCACCTGTGCCTTCTCCTTTTTTCCAAGGTTACAACTGAAACAAACTAAAAAATAATTAGTCCTCAGACAGAAAGCCTGCTTACTAATTTCACTACCACCTCTCCAGCCTCCGGATGTGGAGATTTTTGATTATAGATAAACCACAGACTTCAAAAAACCGAGAATATTTGAATAACGACATACACATTGGTGCATCCTAGAAATGTAAAAGGGCAGCATTTACCTTCAGGAGCTTTCTCGCTCTGAGGCTGAAGCGCGGATGTGTTATGGTTCACTTGCCCTGACATCGGAACTTTAGATCAGGTTTTCACATCTAATTCCGATCTCTCTTTTTTCCCTTCTCTTTCCCTCCACCTTGTCGATGAGAAGGACAAGGGCAGAGGCATTCTGTCGAGCTCCATCTCTCATCCCGAGCTCCACGTCAAAGAATGTCTCAGCTGCACTTGCAGTGCAAATCAGCAGAAGCCAT
This sequence comes from Hirundichthys speculiger, assembly GCA_018398805.1. Lineage (NCBI taxonomy): Eukaryota > Metazoa > Chordata > Actinopteri > Beloniformes > Exocoetidae > Hirundichthys > Hirundichthys speculiger. The sequence continues at coordinate 75,331 of JAGFBZ010002435.1, read as the reverse complement.
GGCGGCCCCCCGGCTCACCTGGCCAAACCAAACATCCGACTTACTGCCGGCAATGCGGACCAAACTCTGACACCGGTCGTACAGGGACCGGACAGCCCCGTACAAGGGAGTCCGGCACCCCATACTCCCGAAGCACCCCCCACAGGAATCCCCGGGGAAACACGGTCGAACGCCTTCTCCAAGTCCACAAAACACATGTAGACTGGTTGGGCGAACTCCCATGCCCCCTCCAAGACCCTGAAGAGGGTGTAGAGCTGGTCGACCGTTCCACGGCCGGGACGAAAACCACACTGCTCCTCCTCAATCCGAGATTCAACTATCCGACGGACCCTCCTCTCCAGGACCCCTGAATAGACCTTCCCAGGGAGGCTGAGGAGTGTGATCCCCCTGTAGTTGGAACACACCCTCCGGTCCCCCTTTTTAAAGAGGGGGACCACCACCCCAGTCTGCTCATTGACTGGGGAATCTCAGATGTTTAAGATGGAACTAAAGCTACGGGATGAAACTGACGGTAAGCACCGTTGGTGATCCTCAGCTTTCTATCCTCCTGAAGCTAACTTGGGTTCTCCCCATCGGTGCATGCCCCTCTGATCTCAGACGAGTCGCGCTGGCACGTCACAAAATCCATCAGGTACATTACTCTCACAGCAACGGGCCTCATTTATGACATTTTCGTAAATCTGTGAATAGATTTGCACATGAATCACCACTTCGCTAAAATCCTACTGTTGATTCACTAACAATGTGTAAGACTCAGATTTGATGGTGAGAATGTGTGGATCTCCATAAAAGTTAATGACTCGCAGATTGGCAACATGCTCCCATCCCTCATTAATTAACAAGACTGATAATGATGTGCACTCCTTATTTAAACAAGCTCTATGCAGGAGGCAGGAGGAGGTTTTGTTCGTACCTACAAGTTTGGAACGACTATGTCCAAAATGCGTAAATCTGACTGTGAACAGTTTACGCAAAAAAAATTCAAAAGTTTCACGAATTAAGCTCAGAGTGTGTTACACTACTGAGTATGCGCACAAACAGTCCCCATGACCGTTTGAGATCTCCAACGTTGACAGTAACAACAGATATTGAATTCTCTGAGCTGGTGTGTAGCCCCTCCAACATCTGCGGTGCTACGTTTACTTACCTACACGTTAAGTGTTCGGGTCAGGACAGCTTTTGCTCACATCAAAACTAAATTGTACAAGTTAGCATGACATCCACCAGCTCTTGCACATTTAACATGTTTTAATAAACTATTTGTTTCCACATGTTTTTTAATTCAAATCTCTGCCAATAAAAAGAAGAAGAGAAAAGCATGCGGCGGTGATCGGTCTGACTAGAAAGGTGAAGTTAAACCTGGTTAGGCTTCTGTTTCAACAAAAGCACTAGCCATGGCATTATCTCCAACAAATCCCAACACCAGTCCGATCGATCAGACCGGTGCTTCTCCGCTCACTGCAGAGCTGCAAGAAAAGCAGCTGCTCCCATGTGTCTGCTTTCATCTCAGCGTCTATGGTCACATGAATGTTCCTCCTACTGTTCTGGAACGATAATTGGACCCCCCCCCATCTAATGAGTACCATGCTGCGTTTGCCTGGTAACATACTACTTTCTAAAGGCATCTATAAACACGTCCAATTACACACATGGAAGAGTGGGAGGTTTTATAGATCAGTGAAGTCTGTTACCCTACAAAGATCTTAATGAATAACAAATTTACTTCTCTGTAATTTTATAACTGGTCATCATCATTATTATTCGTGTTGTCATTATGAGCCAAGTAGAAAACCAACAGACAAAATATAAATGTGTCTGCCCTCATTCTATAAAACTGTGATGATTAAAGAAAAGTCACCTGATGAACATTGGTCATCAGGCTACATTTGAAAAAAGAAAAGATACTTTTTTCCTTCTGTGAACCGTCTAACAATCTTCTAATTTCATAGAGGATTCAATCATGCAAGTTTCACATTATATCCCTGAGAGCAAATCATACAGCTGTTTCTACAGTCCAAGCAATCAAACAATAAACTACCATGCTGAAGTGACACATAATAACAATAATAAAAAAAAAAAGAAAAGCATTTTAGCTTTGTTTAGTATTACGGCTTATTTGAAAATATCAAGCCATTATGATGCAAAGCTAATTCTGTAATCAAAGACGATCAAAGATATCTCACCAAGGTGAAACCTTTGCTGTAACTGCACCTTGTCATGAACATAGACTGCAGACAAAGAACTGGACAAACCCCCTGTGACATCAGTCAGAGGTTTTCTGAAGAGTTGATTTGAAGCCTTTGGAGCCAGCTGTGATGAAGAACGAAGAACGACAGTCAGACCGTGGTCATTATACTCTGATGTGGACCTCCCTTCATTTCCAGGTTTGGCTCGCACTAACAAGCTGGATGTAGCCTTTTGGTCATTAGGTGGGAGTGACACCTAATGATGTTGTTATGTACAAAGACCTCAAATCAACAAGGTAAACAGCTATGGTGGAAGTACAGTAATCCCTCACAATTCGCAGTTAATGGGGGCTGTGACCCCCCCCCCGCGCGAATGGTGAAAACCGCGATGTGGATGTACTTGCACATGTAGTATATGTACATACAGTCTACAACTTACACTCACTGATGATCTCTGTGCGTGGCTGACGAATATCTTGATGATGACGATGATTCATTTCAACTTATCCAGAAGTTCCACTTTTTTGGAAATTGTCATCATTTTGCAACGGCGTTTCGGTTCTCCAGAGGCACTTGGCGATGGGCGGCGTTCTTTTGGGATCCATTTTGACTTTAAAACGGCACTAAACCTTTGTCTCACAAGAGCAAGAGATGGGAGATGCGGGGACACTTGTCAGCCAATCAGCGTACAGACAACTGACGCACAGTAATGCACGTCGTAGCAGCCAATCACAGGTCTCGATTTTCGTTCATGAGGCGTCCCGTGTCAACTCTTGTTGCTTCCCGAGACTCGTTCTTGATGTGATGTGTTTTGCTTCAGCCTCACATGCTTCGTTTGAATTTTTTTCTATTTTTTTTCGAATATTTTCTTTTTCGATGAATACTTTTGAAACCTCCGCGATGTACTGAGACCGCAATTGCTGAGACCGCGAAGTGTGAGGGTTTACTGTACAGTGAACCACGCAGGAACATGGTGTAAAGTTATTCCATCATCTGTTTTTAGGTTTAATTACAGCTGATTTATACAACAAAATCCAAAAAAGATTAGACAAAGCAGCATTTAGCTACCCTAGCTAACACTATCCATATTAAATAACAAGCATGTCTTCATCCTTGATCTGTTGTGGATATCATACGCTGCACAGGCAGGGTTCATCTTGGATGCGTGCACACGTAAATAAGCACTCAACCACTTCCACCCACCAGCGTTTTTACCCACCAGGAATCAGCTCCGGTGCATCCCATGATTGGGAATCTTTCTTTTTCTTACTGAAAGAACAGGTGGCCATGAGACAGCGACCTCATTTTTAAAAAAATTTTTTTTGTTACCGCTGCTGCACCCCATGAGTCCAAACTAATGATCAAAACACTGAGCTGCTCAAATCATCTTTCACCCCACACTGATATATATATATAGATATAGATATATGGGAGCTGATTGGAAAGGAGACATACGTATGTGCCAGCAGGTGTGTTTCTGTGGGCGTACACTGTTGACAGTACATTCATGTTTAGCTCCACGCTCTGCATGGATGCAATTACACATATGGGCACACAGTGCATGGGTGTCTCCGTGTGTTAAGCGTGTGTTGAGGGCAAAGGTGGGAAATTTCGTCCTCCAGGGTAACGACTGGAATGAGGCGATGTAGCGAGCAGCTGTGATGGATCTCCTCTCCTGCAGAACAGAACCCCATTTTCCTTCCTTTTTTTTTTTTTTTTTTTGATCCAGCCACGGCTCATTTGGGCTGCGCCATGCTTAGCGCTTTCAAAGAAAAACCAGCACGCGTCTCGATTTAATGATCTATAACATGTGGGCGGTGTTCGTTGGCATAAAATGAAATATTAAAGTTTAGGGGAGAAAGTGTATTTCAGAGAAGGCAGGGGTCACGGTCATTTATTTAATTTTTTTATTTTACCTGGACAATTTTCTTTACTTTCAAATGAGATCAGTAAAAACACAAACTCGTCAGTGACAACAGATTGTGTTAAAGAAAAAAATAATTTTCAATTTCAGAGACATGTGAAGCGTTTGATGTGTTATTTCCATTTTTTTGATATTTTTTTTCCAGCCCTTCCTGTCACAAAAACCGTGAGAAATATCGATGCGTTGCCACACAAATCCATTCAGGAGACTCGACAGTGATCTGTTTCATTGCACGGTGATAATGCTGATGGAGGTGGCACGATGTTACACTTTGGTGTGTGAAATAAAAGTGTTTCACATCACACAAACTTGACTGCAAGCAGAGCAGAGAAAGCAAACTTTCCATCTCCCTCTTCTTCCCAGCGCTTTTGATCATCCGTGCTCCTGCCACTCTATATAGGCCGATGAGATTAGTCATCCCAGATCCCATCTGTTATCTTTGCAACTCATTTGTTTACTCGCTGGTTCACATCAGGGCCTCGGGCAGTCGGGGGGATTCCTTCAGTGTGGGACTGGGCCGTGGGCTGCGAGGTTAGCTTAGCCAAATGATTCATCACTTTTCTCGCCGAGTAATTGTGATGAACAACATGGATTCCTTCCGCTGCTGACTGTAATAAAAAGGGCAAAGTAATGGAGAGACGTCTCAGCAGAGCTGCAGACCAAGTACAGGGGGAACATGTGGTCATGTCAAGCGACAATTTCACCGACGGTGGACTAACAAGGGACTAACAAGTGCCAATTTAGCAGACACGCTTTGACAAGACAAGCGGTTTGTCTGATTGCTGTCCACAGGGGAATAGCTGCATCCGTGTACACGACCACGGCTTGACAGACAGGTGTTGATGGGATGCAAGCCCAAATTAGTTTCACAATATTGATTGAGCTGCATAAACATAGTTAATAAAACTCTGCTGAAATCCCCCTATTTCCCACCACACATTATAAACTTTGTTGGGGTTTTTTTTTACTAATATAATTCCACAGGCTCTCATTGCCGAATTCCAGTCAGTTATACCATCTATATCAATGAAAAAAAAGACTTCTGAGAGGTCAGGAGGTCCTGACATGGAAACAGAGCCGCGCCTTTTGTAACGGATGCAGTTTTGGCATTGTCTTGCTAAAAAAAAAACTGTAAAAAACCTGTCTTTCAGCTTTTATGTTTTCTTTCCAGATGTCCACGCTGCTCATTCCACTTACGCACCCCGGTGCCATTTGAGATGCAGGGTTTTGAAGTGGGTGCTGATGCCAAGCAAGATGGCGCCTCTTTCATTTCAGACCAAACAATGCGGGGTCCATGGTCTTCGAAAAGAACTTTAAATTTTGATTCGTCTGACCACATTAGTTTTCCACTTTGCCTTAGTTCTATTTAAATTCATCTTGGCCCAGAGGAGGGGGTAGCGTTTCTGCAACCCACGCAGTGATTTCCATAACAGAATCACGCCACCTTTTTAACGCAGTGCCGCAGGGCCGTGGACAGTTTTGGGGACAGCCAAGAGTAAAAAAAAAAAAAAATTAGAATAGAGTCTACCTACAGTACTACTTCGTTTAATCACATTCATTTATTTCCACAGCCATACAATCATTGAGATCATCACATTTTACTCTTTAACTCATGATTAAGGGGCAGGTGCTTGAGTCTACCTGTGCACGTGCCTGCAGCGCCACACGAGGGCCTGAAAATTGCAAGTATCCCAGACTGATCTTCTGCCCTATCACATTTGAGATTTATTCAGATTGTCTGATTCTTTTTTTTGTAACAATGATGTTATGTACTGTGGCAGCACAGTGGTTTGATGTTTAGCACTGTTGCCTCACAGCAAGAAGGTTTCTGGTTCAAACCTCAGCAGGGGTCTTTCTGTGTGGAGTTTGCATGTTCTCCCCATGCTTGTGCGGGTTTTCTCCGGGTACTCCACCTTCCTCCCACAGTCCAAAGACATGCATGTGAGGTTAATTGGTGGTTTTAAATGGTTGTTCATCTACACATATGGGCCTGTGATTCAACTGGGCACCTGTCCAGGGTGTACCCCTGCCCTTCACTTGGAGAGCCTGGATTAAGCTCCAGCACATGTCCGTAATCCTGTATAGGACTAAACAGGTATGGATGGATGGATGGATGAATTATGTGCTGTAGTGAAGAGATCAAATGCAGCAATAAGTCAATCAATTTATTTTACTACAGAAAAACAAAATCTTTTTCAAAGTTCCACGTCTGAAGAACCTGAAGAAATGTTTGTAGATGGAGTTTTTTGCAGATTTTTAGACCTGTGCTCCTCATTACTTCTGAGAAACTTCTTTGATGTAAGTTAGCATCCAACCAAAGCCAGTGGTGTAGTTTGAGACAGTATATTTCTTTTAAAAACGCAACCAACAACTTTCTTCTGTTTTTTGAAACCAGTTCATGTCACAGCGCAGTGATGTTAAAACAACTATGAAACATGTTGCTTTTTTACATCCGCAGCACAGCTGATATTAGCTAAATATTAGCCTAAATGCTCACATCTAACTCACATTAAACACTTTGTTTTGGATAAAAATGCTGTCTTGGCTTCTATAAAACAGAAAAACCTGACTGAAATGGCAAAGAAATGCACATGTATGATAAATACTCTCCATTCCTGTGGAAATCTGTTCCTCTAAGCTTCGTACGGACGGTGGAATATAAACTACTTTGTGGTTGCAGTTATTCAAGAAGGTTGTTTGCCTCATTTGTGTGGCCTTGTGATGGACTGGTGACCTGTCCAGTGAGGACGGAATTATTCAGCAACTACTTGTGAAATATATATCGACTACTTAAGACAAACCAGAGATTTTTCCACCTTTTCTTTTCTTTCTATTTGTAATTACTTGGGTTTCTGTGTATATCTCCTTAAGTGTCACCAATTATTTTTACTGGGAAATGTTGGTGTCTTGCAGAAAGCTAACAACCCTTCCTCCTTGCCTGTAATTTGAGCCATGTTAGTCTCAGATGTTGTTATAAAATATTGACAAGACGTCATGTAGCAATGTTCACGGAGCTACGCTGCGCTTGTTATTCTGGCTGACCATGTAGAAATGATTTTGCGATTATGGTGCAATATCAGGAAACACAGACTTCCGTCTATTCTTCTGTCTATCTGTATTCTGCCTCTGTCTTTAATGCATTTTCTTATATTTTCACAGAAGAGCTGCAGGATTTAAACATCTCAGCTAACCTGTTGAACATGCCCTGTAGCTTATGGCAGCATCAAAAAAAAAAAAAAAATCAGCACCCTGGATTTTCCTGCTGGGGTTATCGTGAAATATCAGCCAGTCGTCAGTGAAGCAACGCCGTTTCCACCGCCGCTGAGACACCGACGGATCATCTGATTATCTGTGGCTCAGCCTAAAATGTAGAAGTGACAGCATGGAGACGGCAGTGAACAGTTTAGGTCCGGGAAAAAAGAAAGAAAGCAATGTGCTGATGAATGAAAACTTCCCTTCTGCCTTTGGAGTTCTTAGGAATCGGCCTTCCACTGTTTTTTGCCAAATCTTCTTTGATAACCCTCCCTTGAGTTCTCATGGACTGAAATAAAGCTTAAACATGATCCCTTCACTGAGGATACGGTTGTTGAACTGAATGTGGACGGGCGCAGTTCTCTGTAATCTCTCAGTTTGCCGTAAACAGATAAAAATACGCGATACTCCTGGGCAGCTCGAAGCCACAACATTCCTTATTATTGGTTCATGTGTAAGCGCGCAATCCCTGATTCAGCTCAAGCAGCGGCTGGAATTCAGCAGTAAGCCAATCCATCCATTTTGCTACAGAAAAACAAAATCTTTTCAAAGTCTGAAATATAATGCTCCGTATTCAGGTCAGGGCCTGTCCCAGTATTATTTAGCTTTGCTTTGAAAGGCACCAAAACTGTCGTGCTGGGCCATTTAAATGACAATGAAACGCACAAACAAGTATTTCTATCTATTAGACCACATGGAACCATGAAGAAATACACAGAATTTCATGATATCTTGAATAGCATAATGTTAACATTCCATGAATTAAAAAAAAAAAAAAAATGTCATGTGCTCCATGTGGTATAGCTTGTAGATCGTTTCCAGCATTTGCTTACATAGAGCTCTTTTAAGGTGCTGCCTTGGGTTGGGGTCTAGAATTTGACTAGGCGAATCCAAAACCTTGATGCTTTTATTTTTCAGTCATTCTGACATTGATCTCCTGGCGTGCTTTGGATCGTTGTCTCGTTGCATGGCCAAGTTCTATCTGTCGGACAGATGGCCTCACATTAGCATCTGGAATGCTACTGGTACACGGAGGAGCTTCATGGTCGACTCAGTGACTGCAGGGTGCACAAATACCATATACACAGAACAACCCCAAATCATAAACTCCTCACCGCCGTGCTTCACAGTGGTTTCCGCTGAAATGTCGTCTTGCTTGTGCCCAACATGTAGCAAGGCATCAAGGCCAAACAAGTCAACGTTGGTCTTATCTGTCAACATTGTTCAAGAGGTCTAATGTCTTCTTAACATGCTTTGAAAATGTAACATGCTCACTGAGGCTTCTTGGGTTTGAGATGCGGTGCTTGAGGTCATTTACTTATATTTTTATATTTCTCTGAGCACTGTTCAGTCTGATCTTTTGGGTAAATATGCTGGGACGTCCACTCCTTCAACGATTGAGTGCTTTCCATTTATGAGTGGTGTTTCTCACTGGACGTCAATCTCCATTCTGTTTGAAAATGCTTTTATGACCATTTTCTACAGCGATGTGCAGTAACAGTTGCTTCTCTTAAGATCATTGCTTATGTCTTTGCCTCTTGGGATTGTGTTAACATGCAGACCAAGCAAACTACCAAAACATGTTTATTTTATTGAGTTCTGCACACCCACTGATGATGAAATCATCCAGTGTTGATGGTTTGCAGTTTCTCTTTAAGTCGTTTCACTCGGCTGCATTGTAAATGAGGTCTTTACCTCAGTGTATTTCTGAGTTTAAATAAAGGTAATGAGCAGGACCTGCCTGCATCTTACCTCCTTAAATGCTATGGAACTAGGAGAGGAGGGCTTGGTATTGCCAACATGATTTGTTTGTTCTTCTTTTTTTTCTTTTTCCTGTGTTTTTGTTTCATAACTGTTGCCTGAGGTTTTATTCACCTCATACTATAACCCATTACGATTAGATATTATGCTTTCGCACACATGCACGTGACACAGCAGTGTGTTGTTTTCATTACAGCCCAGTGTGCTTTAATGTAGGAAGAGAGTTGGTGATAATGTGCTGACCGCCTACTGCTTTTGACTGTCTAATATTAGAGCTCCTGCAGTATTTTTTCACTCTATAATGTGTCCTCTAAATGAACCGAGACCAACTTGAAAAACTCCAGCGCCCAATAAGAAGGGATTTGTTGCCAAATGTATACCCAAAGGCACAACTTTAAATCAAAAACGACTTGATTCTTAATTAAAACCAATATAATGGAGGAGCTGTGACAGCTCTGTGGTGCTTTGGCGCAGAAAAAATTGAACAGCCACTAAAAATTTCTTTTGAGTAATGATTAATGCATCCAATTTCTGTGATCTGTACTGAGTGTAGCATCATGGGTAATTAAATGATGATGGTCTACAGAGCCCTGACTGCTCTCATAAAATGACAAGGCCATAATTATCATGAAGCCTGGTTACCCCCTGACTCAAATATTAATTGTGTATCAATAACCATGCAGAACAGGTTTCCCAATTAAACCAAAAGTAATTTAAACTGTGCAGCTACAACATTTCAGTCAATCACATTACACCCTTCTCGGACTTATAGAAAGAAAGGAGGAAAAAAAGTCTATGTCCTTTGTGATACTTGTTCAGTACCTATTTATTTATTGAGCTATTTCACGAGTCCATAAGGTGATATATGCAAAATAAACAAACAGACTCAACCACATTTACTCAAATATGTTTACATCGGTGTTCATTTTCAAAACACATTAAAACGAAAACGTCAACCCCTCTACCTTATTACTATTGTGCATATCATTTCATTAAAAAAATAACCCGTCAGGCTTGCAGGCCGCTCTATTAAAAGGAGATTTGCTCACCGAGAGCTGAACGGCACGTTTTCACTCGTAACAGCTCGCTGACTGAGAATATAGCTCCTTCTGGTAAACACAGTAACGAAGAGCTCTGCACTCTTAGAGGGCGGTGGATGCGCTGAGACTTTTTCTTTCTCACCGATTCATAAACAAGGCGTTGTTTTTAAAACTGGCGATACACCCTCCAACAGCAGAGTACGGACACGGCTCCTCTGGGTTTTTTTTGAAAAAAAGTCAAAAAAAGAAAAGAAGAGACTCATGCATATTGTGAAATGTGTGCTGCACTAAAATGTACATCAAGCCTCTTATTTTTCTCATTGCTTTCCCTCTCCGTGATAAATAGGGTAATAAAAGCAGATGCCCCGCCCACTGCTGCTGACATTTTAAGCAGTCCTTTTGCAGCAGTAAAGATGCCCACTTGATGGATACCAGAGCTCTACAGGCTATGGGATGACAAAAATGAGGAATGCTTATGGATGCAGGGACGAATAAAGAAGAAGAAAAAGAGAGAACACAAGCAGTATGCGGAAGGGGTGAAGGTGGGTAACATCAGTACGGCACAGAATAGAGATAAACAATGGTGGGAAGACGGTGACATGCAGTCCATCAGCAAGAAAACTCAAGTGCAGAGTAAAACAGGACATCCATACTCTCCTCCCGGTGTCTTGTTTTCAGTAAGCGGGTCTGTAGAGGAGCTCCCCAGAGGTAAGTCTGCGTTTCAGCTCCTTCCATAGCAGCTCCCGCTCCTTCTGGGCGCCCTTCATGAAGCCTCGGTTCTCCTGCGCTCGCCGAGACAGATAGGGCATTACCTCGTTCACCGGTCCGTAGGGAACGTACTTATAGACGGGGAAACCTGCCTGGCCTGGAGTGGAAATGGATGGGAGACAAAGGAAATGGTGCTTGGTGTGACATGAATGATGAGAATTCTCTCTTGTCCTTCCAGAAAGCTCAGGATTGGACAAACCCCAGAAAAACTCAGCGCCACTGGCCTCATTCTGGCTCCTGTCTTTGAAAGTTTTCCTACAAAGCTAATCAGGCAGGGCTGCAGCCTTCGCAGCGACATCCTCAGCTTGCCACTTTTCGACTTGATAAGCCGCCAGTCAGGCACATGCTGTTTCCAGACGGCTAACTCTTCGGATAAATGTTTTTTTTCAATCCACTATTACGTTAAAAACAACAAAACATGATGCAAAACAATGAAGTCTTAACAAGAGCATCCTTGGGCCACAACATACCCAAAAACAAAGTCATGAGTAGAGCTTAGCGATTTTATCGATTCTGCGATATATATATCGATATTTTATTTCCCCAGTTAGAGTATCGATGTTTCAGCCGTGGGTATCAATATTCTAATCTTCTTTCAAAACCCCTGTGTTCCACCTTTAAAAGCTTGCAAGCAACAATTTGCATTGTTTTCTCAACAAATCTTTTATTCATTTTGTCCAGCATTTGCAAGCTGCCTGTCAGCCATATAATGTGTAATTGATGCTTTCAGTTCAATAAATTCAAACAAAGTCATTGGAACACTCACAAGATGTCACCAAAATCCCTTTGTTCCTTTAAAATCTTTTGGAAAATGATGTAAATGTATTGTAAGATGAATATCGATATATATTGTTTCGTGAGCTGAATATCGTGTATCGTATCGCAAGATTAGTGTATCGCTACAGCCCTAGTCATGACAACTAAATATTCCACATTTGATTCACTTATTGATTGACAAATCGTATGATTCCCTGGCCGGCTTCATTGTTCTGAGATGCCGGGACCTCTGACTGCTCTATCTCTCAAGAAAGCAACAGAGACATACATGCATGTCTGTTGACATCAATACCCGTCAAGCCCATTTCACTGCTCCTCACTGACAGACAACTGCCTGGCGCCACTGTGTCTGTCTGTCACTGACAAATAAAGTGGTGAGAGCCAACAGTGATGCTTCATTAAGACATCTGGTCAATACTGAAGTGTCTCAGTTCATACACCACATCAGAGGCAGCAGACTGGCCTCCACATGCGCCCTGCAGGGAAAGCATGTGGATTTTTTTTTTCTCTCCCTTCAGATTTTGTAGCTCTAGTGGCGTTTTATTTACAGTGGAAGAGATGGGAAAGAGGGGCAGGGAGAATGGGGAAGACATGCAGCAAAGGGTCACAGGCTGGGAGTTGAACCTGCAACTGTTGCAGGAGGACTGAGGAGAGCCTGCTTTAACTTCAGAGCTACCCAGCGGCACAATGCATGTGTATTTTGAACTTCTCACAAAATGCATCTTCGAGCTAGAAGGAGAGGACGGGGAACAGAGAATCTTCAGAAGCTGTAGACAGTATCAGAGGAACTGGACAAACCCTTTTGTGACATGAGCTACAAGTTTCTGAAGATTTTGAATCCCGGTTATGGGAGCTTCAGTCATAGCAATCTCAGCAGGTGTTGCCCCTCCCAGTCCCAGCTCATCCAAAACTGGCCAAACCCACAGAACGAGCCAGTCTGGAAACTGGTTGGAACATGTCCACCCTACCTCAATTTCCACAAACTGGATTTCTTTTTCTTTAACAACTGTCTGTTTTTACTAGGGCTGGGCAAGTTAACGCGTTATTATCGCGTTAACGCATTAATTCATTAACGCCGACATTTATTTTATCGCGTGTTAACACATGTTGCTCACGTGCTTTTGTTTTGAAAAGTCTGTTACTGGCTGCTGCCAAACCGGGAGATAATTAGCAGGCAAAACTAAAACAGACATGGAGAGCGGTTAAAATCAGTGTACTTTACAGTTCGGGTAGTAACTTAGGTAGCAATATTAACAATTGTCTGGAAAAAAAAACCTTTCAAACCCCTTTGTTCAAGACGATCGCGTCATTCCTCCATTTTACATCAGATCTGACCCATGCATTCACTGTCATGCTGTTCTCTGGTTGGTTACTTCAGTGCGGCTCCATCTAGTGGCACAGATGTGTAACGACAACAGAAAGTCTGTTCCTTAATTATAAAACAAAGCCATTTCTGGGTCACGTAAACCAGACAATAAAATATTAAAAACAAATTCAGTCCCGTCTTTTTTTTGTGTGTGTTAGAAATGGAAAATGGAAAAAAAAACAAATGATACACAGATAATTACGGATTGATAAAATTACAGAACTTTAACATGGACATTTTCATTTTAAAGTTCTCCCAGGGGACGATTAAACAGAAACAAGGTTATCTGTAACAACTGCCAAGTTGAACTTCCTGTTAAAAGTTTCTGCTGTTACCTGTTTTAATGTTCTGATTATGGCTTCTACATTGTTAGGATTTTGTTGGTAGACTTTTTTTTTTTTTTTCTTAAAAAACAGGATGACATTAATGCCCTGGCAGTGACAATAAGCTTTATGTTTTTTTACATTTTTTAAGATGAGATTTACACTAAATATGTTATTGGCAAGAGCTAGGTTAAAAGTGTTTGAACAACAAATGTTATGACACTTTAGTTCATATGGCAGCAGAACATTTAAATAAAAGTGCAATTTACACTACTTTTGAATTCATTATTTGATTTTTCGTATTCAATGCGATTAATCGTGATTAATCAGGGAAATCATGCGATTAAAAATTTTAATCATTGCCCAGTCCTAGTTTTCACACTCACCAGCCACTTTATTAGATACTCCTGTTCAATTGCTTGTTAACACAAGTAGCTAATCAGCCGGTCACATGGCAGCGACTCAGTGCATTTGGGCATGTAGACGTGGTCGAGATGATCTGCTGAAGTTCAACCCGAGCACGGTTTAAACACCACACCCAACCTGAGTATTGTTGCTGACCATGTCCATCCTTTTATGACCACAGTGGACCATCTTCTGATGGCTGCTTCCAGCAGGATGATACACCACCTCATTAAACTCAGACCATCTCAAACTGGTTTCTTGAACGTGACAATGAGTTCACTGTACTCCAACGGTCTCCACAGTCACCACATCTCAATCCAGTAGGGCACCTTCGAGATATGGTGGAACGGGAGATTCTCATCATGGATGTGCAGCTGACAAATCTGCAGCAACTGCCCATCCAGCTCACGCTAACCTATGATGCTAGCTGCTGTAGTCTTATTACAATTCTGGTTCAACCTGTCAGTCTGTAATATGAGCCAGCTCTTAGTGGTCATTCGATAAACTGCAAGTTTTGCGACTGATGGCAGACCAGCAAGCCAGACATAGCCTCTCGGCAGAGGCTGGACTATAAGAGTCAAATCCTTTTGTAGGACAGGAGAGATTGGTGCCCAGTGATGGTATGCTGGTGTAGGAGAGTCTTGAGGAGGAGTGTGTGTTTTCTCACCCAGTGGGAAGCTGATCTGATCACACATGCCCAGTAGTTGACCAAAGCACACCTTGTTCTCTGTTGGCATGAGACCAAGCTCATTCATCCTGAATGAACAAGACAGAGATTCGATATTAACCTGGCTCATATGGACGCAGTGTTCTGGAAGAAAATACAATTTGTCAGAGTTCTCAACAGTGTATCTAAAGAGAATGTCAATCTTACCTTCCCAAGGTGTACTTCACCGTATCCTCATTATGGGAAGCAACCATTACGGTGGGCCTTCTGTTAAGTGCAATCTCATCCAGCACATAGTCCAGGCACCTTACACAAGCACACAGACGTATGGAGCACACACACAAATGAAGGGATTTAGCCGTGCTATCGTCTCGACAATATTGTGACCTTCTGGTTTTGAAGTGGTGACAGGTTTGACCCCAGTACCGCGGGCGTTTGCAGACACGTGCTCCTGTTATTCCTGCAGTTGTTCCAGGCAAAACCGACAGGATCACCACTCATCTAACAGTCAGTGTTTATGCGTTCCTTGCCGAATTGACAGGAACATAACCTGGAATCTTTCTATATTTTTTCCCTATTTGTCATTATGCCTGCACTAAATAGCACCTTCTGAATAAGTGGGAGTTCACATAGTCGTTTTCAAAACCGGATCTTGCAAAAGCCCCGAATGCACCAGTAACGACCAGTTTCGACCTGGTGCTGTCCGTAAATACCATTTTTCAGGTACTCAGGTTTCCCCTTTTAATAAATATATGTTGTATACGTTTGGGCTTCCTTTTTTTTTATACCACATTCACATAAGTGACTTTCTTAGTACATAGGATTCATTGTACGTTAAAGTATCTGTACATGGGTGAAGAGTAAAAATGACCCTAAACACTGAGCATATGTACCAACAATCTAAACTAATCTGTTCTTGAAGGAGCTCTGCGTTTTGCATCCCTCCTAGTATATTACATGTTTTATATGGTCTTCACACGGCACTGCGGCTCAACAAGCATGCTCTGATTGTTATTGTCAATGATATGCTCAAAATATAGTTTCTCAAATTTAAGGCCGACCTTTTGTCCTTAACACACTGATGTGTTGAAAAACACTAAGCATTTTCAGAAACTTCAGAATAGATGCTTCAGCATCTATTTCATTATTTGTTGTTACATCTAAGATCTTCTTTGCTGCCAAGAGTCTCATCGTCGAAAACTAAACCTCATTGTCATATATTTCAGCAGATATTTGCTTAGACGGAGGCCAGTTAACCCCTGCAACCCTTTTTAATAAAACCAGCTTGTGTAGGGTTTCTGAAAAGCAACACTACTTTACTATAACTGGTTTAACCTACACAACCTTTTTTTGTTTTATCTTATTTTTTTTATCAAAAGCTTGATAAAGGCAGACAGCTTCTCTGAGAACATGAAGAAGTGAGAAGTTAAAGCTCGGAGGTGAATATTTACCCAAAAACCAACAGATGACGAGGCTCGTCTCCTACCTGTGGTACATCCTGTTGGTCGACTCATAGTCAGGATTAATCGGGTCCCCGTATCCCATCTCTTTGGCCCTGTCTCGCTCCTGATACATGTACGCCCCGCGCACCAGTTTGGCAGCAAAATGCCAACCCTCACGTCTGGACAGCTCTACATCCATGGTCACGCTGTCAAAAGTTTCCTGGAGAGCATCGAGAAAGAGAGAGCATTCTTTAAAATCTTCCAAGTCAAGAGACTACTTCTACTTTTGCAGGAATTAATTGGTTAGCAATTAAAGAGACAGAAGTAATTTTATAAGAAATAATCTTTTATTCTTTGCCACCTTCTCTTGTAGAATAACAACATAACAATCCCTTCTGTAATCAGTTAAACAGAAACAGGTGAGATCACCTGCTAGTTCTGTTTCTACAAAAAAAAAAGACTTGTAGGGAAAAAGCAGATGCATAAAATATCACATTTTAGTGTTTGTGCCATCAAGTAAACCCAGCTCAAATGTACGTAGATTAGCGTTCTTCGGAACAACCCGAGGTTCCAACCCGACCCGAATCAGGTCTCAGGTCCATTCAAAAGATGTGAATCCGGGTTTGGGTCGGAATCAGTACAGTTAGTCTCGGGTCCGGTCGGTGCTCTCATACAGGCTGGGTCCGCGTTTACTCGAGAGAGGTAAAGATATTGGCGGTGGCAGCTAATGTCAGGACTCGGGGCAGTTAAATGATTATTAATTAACGTGGCGTGTTTATCATGAAACAATCGTGTTGCCTGTAGCGTGTTATTACCGGTTTTCCCGGCAGCTGTAAAGTACAACGGATCGCCGACATGACAACGCTGGATGAGAGAATATGTCCACGACACGTCCTGACCGGTGTAGGCTATTAGCGTTAGCAGTTGCTACCAATGGCATACGTATCCACAAAGAAAATAACGACGTGGATTTATTGTTGTTTGCATCACGTAGCCTATGTAGCAACTGAACCGGTAGAAGAAGACAACTTTAGGTAAGAAAATCAAGTTTTATTTAACGCTAGACAACTTTTAACATGAGCAACTATGGGCTGTTTTGACTCGGTTCTATTCAGGTAACTCGGTTCGGTTCGTGATAGGAAACTAGACTCGGGCCGGGTCGGTTCCGGGTCTAAATATTGTGGATCCATTCCGGTTCGGGCCCCCGAACTTATGATAATAGCTCGGGTCAGGTCGGTTTCGGGTCGAATTTTCACGGGTCCATTCGGGTTCAGGTCCATGAAAGTGGACCCATGAGGAGCTCTAAAGTAGTTATTTAATCTAACTGACTGGATGATCAATGATCTGTCCATTCTAGGTTAAAAATATACAAAGTCTACATACTTTTAACATAATTAATTCTAAAAGAATCATTGCTGAAACAAGATGTGGCATGCATGTATATTAAGTTTGGCCAGACGCACCCATTCACTTTGTGAAAATTTTCTCTGGTGAAATGAGTCTGGTACCGCTCATGGTCACAGCCATCTCTCCCGGTACAGAACGTACCGAGCCAACTGAGAGGGCACAGGGGTGGAGTTAATGCGATGACTCAAAACAAGCACGAGGGCTGCAGAACTGCTAATAACCCCCCAGATCAACAAGCTTCTACTGTACAACCAACAAGTCATTTACTGTGTTCCTGCTCTTTGTCCTGGAAACCAAAGCTGGAACCAGATTAGAACAGGTGGCCAGGCTACACATCTGCCTCTACCTTTAACATTTAGAATATTAAAGCACCACACTTGATATTGAGAGAGGGCAGCACATTCATCATGAGAAGCATGGCGACTGTCTTGTTTATGTGCTTTTTAATCATCTGTGTTCTGACCTTTAAGTAGCACTGGTACGTGTTGAAGATGACAGGCTTCTCCCTGTTGTGGATCCTCTGCATCTCCACCGCGAGTCTGCTGATTGCTGGCTGGAAATAGGTTTGCTCTGCATCCACCATCAAGCGCACACCGCTCTCTGAGGCATGCTGGGACATAAAAGCGTTCATTCACTTGAATAACCAACAGCAAACACATTAAATAAGGTCTTCACGGATGAATTAAAATAACTTTTTTTTTCCGACTAAACAAATATGATCAGTGATTCAGCTTTATTTTCTTCTGGAAACAATACCCTACGCATAGTGTTGTGTTCATTTTCCCCCTAATTGGATCTGTATAAGCTGTATACATAATAAAGCCGATGTTGTTCATTGCAGATTCTACTGATTACAGAAACAAACACATTTATATGACTGAAAAATCTCATAAAATATTTGTGTGTATCTTCTGGGCATTAACACACTGTCATGTGCATGTCTGCTTTTGGTGATCAGTCTGCAGTGGATTTGAGATTACCTTGGCCAAGACATCAAGGCGCTCTATGATCCGCTTCAGTTGTCTCTCCTCCTCGACGGTGAACCTCTCCAGCAGAGGCTCCAATTCACCTCGCTGAGAAAACAGCAAGGACGGACTGATATTAAAGACTCGAACATCTCACAGTTGTGCACAGATCCAGATTAGGATACACAAAGATCAGCCACAGCGTTAAAACAAGCCTTTCTTATACGCCTTTGATCCTTTTTTTGAGCTTCAAAGTAAGGAGAGTCAGAGCTTTTTTCTTCCTTGTGTGTCCGGGACTGACTGCAGCGCTGGCAGTCGATCCGTTACAGCTGTGGGTCGTAGCTTTTATGGTCTTCGGAGGCCAGGGAAATATTTTGGGCTCTTTGTCTCGTTCTCGGAGCCATTGCTGAGCATTTTTCGGAAGGTCGAGCGAGTTAAATCAATACACAGTCATGTTCAAAATAATAGCAGTGTCTTTAGAAAAGTGAGTAAAGCTCAAAATCCGTATAATAGCTTTTATTTTCAGACATGAAGATGCATCGGGAACGCTGCACATCCTGTTCCAAATCAAAACATGAAGAATAAATGATCAAATTTGTCATTATTTTGTAGAAAGCCCAATATTGGGCTGTTCAGAGAAACAGCAGCATCTGCATTTTTTTTCCAAAAATATTTTTTTACTGTATAAATGTGAGAGATGCTTGCAGGTTTCTCTGAACTAATGTTTAGTTGTACAGGTGTCGAGCAGCTGCTGTCACCTGTGATCAGGTACTTCAGACCGGGACCACTGGACTACACTCCACAGTTACTCTGCTTTTCTTGGTTTTTACTCAGAAGCAACATTTTTGATGTCACTCCACCAGTTTTCTATTAGATCCAGGTCCAGGGAGTGGGCTGGCCACTCCATAACATTAATCTGGTCGGTCTGGAAGGCACCATAAGGCAACATGATCTCTTTAAGAATTTCTGATGTATTAAAATGTATCCACAATCCATACTTCAAACGGTAGTTTTCCATTTTTTAGATAATTTTAACTTAATAGCTTTAATTTCTAAACTTCTTTATTGATTCTCCCGTCACCGGTCAACTTTTTAACCAAAGTACACGACTCTTCTGGGCAATGTCTGGAATGTCCCATTTTACTCAGATTTTCAGAGAAATGCACTAAAACCAGCATGAACAACATTTGCTGGCTTCATCCTTAAATAAAAGTCACCTGTTTGACACCTGATTTCACAGAATGAATGACCTCAATTACTGAACTCTACACTGCTGCTATTCTTTTTTTTTTTTTTTTTTGAAGAGCCTAATATTCTTTTTTCTTCACTTTTTAAAAGTAAGTAATACATTTTTTAAAAATGTTTCCTCATGGTTCAGTTTGGAACAGAATCTGCAGTGTTCATGTATCTTCATAGGAGATAAAAGCTATGACAAGGATTTTGAGCTTGACCCACTATCTTAAACACACTATTTTTTTAAACACAGATGCAACAAATTAACACCAGGACCAAAGGTTTCCAAGAAGAACAGTCAAATAATAAGAGCAACGATAGTCACTTTACACCTGTAAGTAGATTTAACACTGTGGCTGATTCTTCAGGTCAACCGGAGTCCCAGTTATCTGACTTTAAGAAAAGCTAATGTATTAAAAATTCACACTAACTTTGGTGTATTTCTCAGAGCATAAAAAAAAAATAGAGGGTCAAGGGCTGTTAAAAAATGATCTCTGATAAAAAGTAGAGCCACATTTTTTTTTAAAAAGAAAGAAAAATCAAATCAAATATTGAAAGTGAGATATTTGTCATCATTGTTTTTACATCTATTAATTATAAGCTCATTTTATGGGTCCGATCTTCCCCCAGATCTCCTAAAGCCGCTATTAAGGGATGGTGGGTAGCAGGAGAGGTGTTCCCCCGCAAAGAACGTAATCTTCCACCTTGCTAAACCTGCTATCCCACCTGCGCTACCAGCTACATTATACATAGGAGTGGTTAGGGCGTTCCACCTGTTAAACCAATCAGTGCGTCAGCAGCCATTGCCTTTAAGAGCAGGTTGCACTACCCGCAAACCGCTATGGAGCGTCTTTTCATCCAGATCGGATCAGCTCTAGTGTGCCGCTCGTCTGCTGTAGAGCTTCTTCCTCTTCGTTCCTCCTCCTCCTCTGCACTGATATATACATATAAATATTCCTACACAGACAATTCCTACTGCCGACCTGAAAGTCCCAGATAGTCGGTGCGCTCCCAGTAAACACACTCTGGTCGTCTATGGTTTAACTGGTGAGCAAGCCGTTTGAGACGATCTCTGCTATTTTGTCAGGGGTTCAACTGAGGCCAAATCAAGCTTTTTATACAAGAGTTCATTTGAGAGGTAGAGCTGTTTGTGCACATCCACATATGACCAGGTGGACACACATTGATGCCATTTGGATGCACCGACATGCGGGTTGCGGGTGGTCAGACCACCCGCAACCCGCAACCCGCAACCCGCGATCGCAAGATACTGAGTTTGCAGAAAGTGCAAAAGACACGCCCATTTCCACACCTACAATGTGAGTAAGGGAGTCGGCATAACAGGTAGCGGCTTTAGCTAACGGAAGATTGCATTAGCGTTTAGCGGAGGTTCCTAAACCCGCAATTTGTGGGTATAGCGGTTAGCGGTTAGTGGGTAGCGGCTAGCGGGAGGTGTACGATCGGGGCCTAAATGTGTTGGTCGCAACAAGTCTCAAAAGAGTTGGAACACAGGCAACGAAGGAGGGAGCATTTCCTGATTTTAAAAACACTTGTTTATGAGGTTTGGAAATCACTGCAGTCCATCTGAATCACATTTACAGTGTCTCAACTCAGAACTGGAGTTGGAGTTTCTCTTCTCTCAATCGCCAACTTCTCGCTCAGATTGTTGAATTTCTGAGCTCCTTTTATAAAAGCGCTTTGATGGCTTTTGCCCCGTCACTGCCACTAAATGATTAAAACCAAACTAAAGCGAATTATTCATACAGCTGCAATGGTTTCAGCTGACATCAAATTGATTTTTTTGTTCATTTCTAAGTTGCTGGGAGTTGTTTCTGAAATGGCTTTCCATCCCATCAAAAGGTTAACTCATCTCTCCATTTATGCATGCATAAATTACATTCAAACCTTCCCAGAATATATTACTTAACTGAACTGTGTTTCTTGTATTCCATTTCCAGTAAGTGTTATTTCAGCACAGTTTGATACTGACCTCTACGTTTGGAACAAGGAGCAGATCCGATATCTGAGCTCTGTCATCCATCAGGCTGTTCCAGTCAAGTATGTCAATGCATCTGCCGGGAGGGTGGATGGGAAAGTTTTACAGGAACGGCATACTGGTGGAGCCCCTTATAACAATAACCGCCCTTAAACATCATATTATCCAATACTGAGTGAAGTTAATCATAAAAATGCAAAAAGAAGAATTTTACTGTACTGTATAGTGGTCATTCCTTATCATTTAGACTAATATCACTGTAGCTGGAATGGAATTTTTTATGCATTATCATTGGAAATGATTATCATACGAAGTGCAGCACATCCAATGATAGATCCTCTCCAAATATATTGACAGCCAGCGCTCTTGCTCACCTTTTAGATTCTTCTTTCTTTCTCGTAAACCACCCATGATAATCACCTGGAGCTCCCAGTTTGGTCAAGAGTTCCTGTAATGATATGAAGATATAAAGCCCGAGAGCCTCATTCATAAAACAGTGTGTAAGAGCCGTACACAAAGTGCTCGTGCGCACTGCAGCCGGCAATGGCGCGCACGAAATATAATCAGATTTATGAACACACGCAGACGCAGATCTGCAGGTAAAAATTCATCTTATAAATTGCCTCTGGAAACGTGTGCACCTAGATGAGCCCCATATCTCACCCTGCACAATAATGGTCAATGCAAATCACTTAATGAATGTTAATGCGGAGTAATGCGCCCGCTGCTTGGCGGCTTCTGGTGTTGAATCTTGGCAGCGGCCATACTTAACACAGCCATGTGCACGTGAGCCGGTAAGAGTCCGTGAACACTTCCACTCACGCTGCCTCCGACCAGCACCAGCGCCTCCATCACGCAACATTGCACACGAGTGTCAGTGCAGTATTTATATGTTTACAGCAACAAGATTTATTCCTTCACCCCGAAAAACGAGCGCAACAATCAGTGGACTCTGGGATATCACTTATGGGAGCGGCGGTTCTGACAGGTAAACACGGGCCATGTAGGTTTTATTAAATGCATTATGGGAAGGAACCCATGATTTAAAAAATAAAGCATAATGATTTTGTGAATTTATCAGCCATTTTTCCACAGTGGATATTTTCAGCTGGCATGTTGCCTCCAGGGTGTGTTTTTGGTGCATAAAATGCTCACTGCAGTGATTTTCACTTCCAAAAGACACATGACAACTAAAACCAAACTTTCTTTCATATGCACACGGCATACATGTAGCTGAAAACTGTCTTTGTTGCGTTTAAAATTCCTTTCATTGTTTTTTTTAATGTTTTGTTAGATTTCTGCAACCGATGAACAGGATGTCGTCACTGAGTCTTGTTAAGGCAGCTGGGGTATGAAGGATTGATTACATTCACGCGTGATAAAGAGGAAAGTCAAGACTGAATACTGCTGCCTGACACATCCTGCATCATTCTGCACTGCAACAGCTTCAGATCTAACTGTGGCTTCTCCTTTGCACACAGACAGAGGAGAGGGGGCTGAGGAGGCAGAAAAGTGAAAGTTTATGGAAGTGTAATCTCAACCTTTCTTGTCTTAGGGTTTTTCATTACGAAGTATAACTGTAGCATTTAATGTGAAACAAAATATATGTATGAAAAAGCTCTCACATAATTTCTACTATCTGGTTTCTGCAGTCTGACCAGCCGCCCTTATTATTTTCCTCTTTTAATTCCAAGATTGAGTCTGGTTCCTCTGGATTTGACTTTCATATCCAGGGGGCAGTACCGACGGACGCAGAGGAAACCGCCTCTGGACTGCAGTGGAGGGGAGAACAACTACTCAGAGACATAAACCATGTGATGCAGGCAGAGCGACAACCATTCATCAACAAAACGCGTCCAAAATAGCGTGCAGTGGAGCAGATAAAACCTCGTCGAATAGAATCATTCCATACAAGCATAAAAATAATCATTAATAAATTAAATTAAAAATGAATTTAAAAGAAAAAAAATAAATTAATTAAAAATGAAGAGTGCAGATAAAATCCTTCCAGTCATCATCTTCACATCTAAACAGAACTGTTTTCAGTCTGGATCTGAACATTGTCAGAGTTCAGGTCTGTCTCACATCTTCTGGAAGACTGTTCCAGATTTTAGGAGCATAAAACTAAAATCAGGTTCACCTTGTTTAGTCCTGACTCTGGACACCAGCAGGAGACCACTACCTGAGGTTTTCTCAGAGTCCGGGTTGGTTCATATGGATCTTAACATGTCAGAGATGGACTTTGGAGCCATGAAGAGACTTGTATCCAAGCAGAGCTGTTTTAAAGTCTATTCTCTGAGTGACAGGAAGCCAGAGACCTCAGGACTGGACTAATATGGTCGTATTTCCTGGTTCTAGACAGGACCAGTGCAGAGACCTCAGGACTGGACTAATATGGTCATATTTCCTGGTTCTAGTCAGGACCAGTGCAGAGACCTCAGGACTGGACTAATATGGTCGTATTTCCTGGTTCTAGTCAGGACCAGTGCAGAGACCTCAGGACTGGACTAATATGGTCGTATTTCCTGGTTCTAGTCAGGACCAGTGCAGAGACCTCAGGACTGGACTAATATGGTCGTATCTCCTGGTTCTAGTCAGGACCAGTGCAGGACCTCAGGACTGGACTAATATGGTCGTATTTCCTGGTTCTAGTCAGGACCAGTGCAGAGACCTCAGGACTGGACTAATATGGTCGTATCTCCTGGTTCTAGTCAGGACCAGTGCAGAGACCTCAGGACTGGACTAATATGGTCATATCTCCTGGTTCTAGTCAGGACCAGTGCAGAGACCTCAGGACTGGACTAATATGGTCGTATTTCCTGGTTCTAGTCAGGACCAGTGCAGAGACCTCAGGACTGGACTAATAAGGTCGTATCTCCTGGTTCCAGTCAGGACCAGTGCAGAGACCTCAGGACTGGACTAATATGGTCGTATTTCCTGGTTCTAGTCAGGACCAGTGCAGAGACCTCAGGACTGGACTAATATGGTCGTATCTCCTGGTTCTAGTCAGGACCAGTGCAGAGACCTCAGGACTGGACTAATATGGTCGTATTTCCTGGTTCTAGTCAGGACCAGTGCAGGCAGAGACCTCAGGACTGGACTAATAAGGTCGTATCTCCTGGTTCTAGTCAGGACCAGTGCAGGACCTCAGGACTGGACTAATATGGTCGTATTTCCTGGTTCTAGTCAGGACCAGTGCAGAGACCTCAGGACTGGACTAATATGGTCGTATTTCCTGGTTCTAGTCAGGACCAGTGCAGAGACCTCAGGACTGGACTAATATGGTCATATCTCCTGGTTCTAGTCAGGACCAGTGCAGAGACCTCAGGACTGGACTAATATGGTCGTATTTCCTGGTTCTAGACAGGACCAGTGCAGAGACCTCAGGACTGGACTAATATGGTCATATTTCCTGGTTCTAGTCAGGACCAGTGCAGAGACCTCAGGACTGGACTAATATGGTCGTATTTCCTGGTTCTAGACAGGACCAGTGCAGAGACCTCAGGACTGGACTAATATGGTCATATTTCCTGGTTCTAGTCAGGACCAGTGCGGAGACCTCAGGACTGGACTAATATGGTCGTATATCCTGGTTCCAGTCAGGACCAGTGCAGAGACCTCAGGACTGGACTAATATGGTCGTATTTCCTGGTTCTAGTCAGGACCAGTGCAGGACCTCAGGACTGGACTAATATGGTCATATTTCCTGGTTCTAGTCAGGACCAGTGCAGAGACCTCAGGACTGGACTAATATGGTCGTATTTCCTGGTTCTAGTCAGGACCAGTGCAGAGACCTCAGGACTGGACTAATAAGGTCGTATCTCCTGGTTCTAGTCAGGACCAGTGCAGGACCTCAGGACTGGACTAATATGGTCGTATTTCCTGGTTCTAGTCAGGACCAGTGCAGAGACCTCAGGACTGGACTAATATGGTCGTATCTCTTGGTTCTAGTCAGGACCAGTGCAGAGACCTCAGGACTGGACTAATATGGTCATATCTCCTGGTTCTAGTCAGGACCAGTGCAGAGACCTCAGGACTGGACTAATATGGTCGTATTTCCTGGTTCTAGTCAGGACTCGTGCAGCAGTGTTCTGGATGTACTGCAGCTGTCTTACAGCTGGTTTAGAGCCCAGTGAGCAGGCTGTTATAGTAGTCTAACCTGGTGGAGATGAACGCATGGATTAGTCTTTCTAAATCTGGTTTAGACACTATTCCTTTGATTCTGGCAATGTTTTTTAGATGGTAAAAAGCTGCTGATGTTATTGCTTTAACGTGGCTGTTAAAGTTCAAGTCTGAATCCAATATTACCCCTAAATTTCTGACCTGATTTTTAGGTTCTAGAGAGAGAGTCTCAAGGTGACTGATAACACTTTCTCTTTGTTTCTGTGGGCCACAGACAATGATTTCAGTTTTGTCTGAGTTTAGCTTTAAAAAAGTTGTTTTGCATCCACACACTGATCTGTTTGATGCAGTGACACATGAATCTACAGGTCCATGTTCTCCTGCTGTCAGTGACACATAGATCTAAGTATCATCTGCATAGTTGTGGTAGGACACATTAAAGCTGCGTATTAGCTGGCCTAATGGAAGCATGCACGGATTGAACAATAGGGGTCCCAGGATAGACCCCTGGGGAACCCCACAGGTCATGAATATTTGGTCTGAGACACAGTTACCACTTTCAACAAAGTATCTCCTGTCCCTGACATAGGACCTGAACCAGTTTAAAGCATTTTCAGAGATTCCCATCCAGTCTTCAAATCTCTGTAATAAGATTGCATGGTCAACTGTGTCAAAGGCAGCGCTTAGCAAAACTAAGATTGAGACTGTGCCTGCGTCTGTGTTCAGGTGAATATCACCTTGATCAGGGCTGTCTCAGTACTGTGGTGGGGCCTGAAGCCTGATTAAAAACTATCAAAAACATTGTTGGACAGGAAAAAGTCAGTAAGCTGTTGATATACCACTTTTTCCAGGACTTTTCCAAGGAATGGCAGGTTTGATATGGGCCGATAGTTCTTCAGTACTGTGGCATCAAGACTGCTCTTCCTTAGATAAGCTTAATAACAGCAATTTTTAAGGCCTCTGGGAATGTTCCAGTCTGAAGTGAGATGTTAGTTAATTCAGTAAGTTGTGGTAACAAACTGCTCAGCACAGACTGTAGAAATTGAGTGGGCAACTCATCAAGGCAGCAGGTTGATGGATTCAGACTACAGATGATCTCTTTAACTGTTTTGTCAGTTACAGGTGAGAAACTAGGTGCCTAGTTGGTAGAAGAGTAATTGTTTGTGTTGTGGAAATTATTGAATTTTTAATACCTTGAACTTTGTCATTAAAGAATATTGCAAACTCATTACACTTTGATGTAGAAATGAGTTCTAAGCACAGTGAAACTGGAGGGTTTGTTAATCTGTTTACTGTAGCAAACCGGACACGGGAGTTGTTACCTGGGGCGCCGAAAAGGGGGGGTAAAGGATACGGAATATAGGGGCCCATGATTGAGGGGGGCCCAGAGAGGCCCCTAATGATGATCAAAATAGCATCAACAAATTTCGCCGCTGTGTTGGGGGGCCCGGTAAAGATTCTTTTCATGGGGCCCAAAATCCCTAGCGGCGCCCCTGGTTGTTACTGCAGTTTTTGATGATTTCAGAAAAATATCTCTCTTGTTCTACGCAATGTTTGATTGAACACACACAACTTTTCTTTGTAAATCTCATAATATAGAGAATGGAAGATTGTTTCATCTCCATTTTGAATGACACATATTCAAATGATGAAAAAGCCCTAAACGATAACTTGTGTGTGAGTATATTGTCCCTGAATATGACACAAACACCACCACCCCTCTGGTTTTGTCAAGTTTCAGACACAAAGGTGAAGTTAGATGGACTAGATTCAATCAGGACTGCATTGGCTGTGTTTTTGTCCAGCCATGTCTCAGTTAAATACATAAAATCAATATTGTGTGAGGTAATAAAACTATTAATTAAGAATGATTTGTTACTCAAAGATCTGACATTGAGTCCTGCATGTTTGAGGTTAGCTGGAATTAAACTGGACGCTGTGTTCTTGCAAGGGATATGGATAAGATTTCTCTGATCAGACACTCTGACTGTTCCTCTCTTATCTAATCTTTGTGGTTTGACAATAGTCATTATTTTAGAAGAATACACTCCCTGGACCTCTAGTTGATGTGGGGTTTAGCAACACGGAGGCCCGTAGCGTTCTAGACAACAGCATTGACGCTGTTGGAACCATCAGCTCTGGGCACCGATGGTGGGGTCTGAGCTGGTGGGGCTTTGGTTGGTGGAGTAGGCTGAGGAGGAAGAGGGGCAGGACTCTTCTTTGAGGACAGAATCCTTGATCTTGTAATGTCTGGGGTGAGGGGAACCATTTTAATTCCTGATTTCACCAAGCTTTCAAAGTGATCAGGAAGTCTCATGGGTGACGGTGGAGACGTGAACGATGGTGAAGGGTCTCTGGAGGGTGTAGATGCAGCAGGTGGGTCCCAGGCCTGTGGTGAGGGCCATGGTGAAGGTGATGGAGGCGCTGCTGCATCTGAATGCTGTGTTTGGGATGCTGGAGGTGCTGTTGATGCTGCGGTGGTTAATTCCTTTGCTGGGTCTCTGGGTGGCGAGGCAGGAGCTCTCCTCTCGCTCCTCTTCTCTCTCGGTGGCTGCACAGGACCTGGTCCTGGTCCATTCTGATGCCTCAGAGCGTGGAGGAGATTATCTGTCAGTCGTCTCACTCCACCTCTGTTCAGGTGTGGGCCTTTTCATTGAAACAGATCATCTCTTTGCCAAAAAAGATTAAAGTTCTCGATGAAATGCAGCCCTCTGGACTCACAGACTTTGGACAACCATGTGTTTAGTTGAAGCAGCCGGCTGAATTTCCCCATCTACCTAATGAATGTTGGTATTGCTGCTTTATCAAGACTCTCAAACAGTTTGTCAAACAGTCTTTTTTCAAGATTGTTCCTTTCTTGTATCCACTGCACCCACATAAACAATCAGCTGTTTTACACCCTGGTGTTTCTCCAGGTAGTAGCCTTGTGATGTCAGAGACAGTGGCACTTGGATAGCTGCAAGTCACTGCTCTGTTTATATTAATGTTAGATAAATGGCTCCATCTCCAAGCAGAAGGATATCTTTGACCTTGACATGTGGCACAGATATTCTGCTCATCTACTGCTTTGTACTCGCTCTCTGTTTGTTAAACTCAGTCACATTTGGCTCTGACAGTGTTTGTTAACTTTATTCCGGGTGATGTTACATGTCCTCCTTTGATACCAATGTTCTGACTTTGCTTTGACTTAGCACCAAGTCCATTATAAATGTCTTTACAGAGTCTTGGAAAAGACACGCTATCATCTCGCCTCAAGTTGTCAGTAGTAGCTTTTTCACCCTTTCCTTTGGAAGTAAATCTGGACTTCTTACCACTGGATTCCATTGGGAGCGTATCATAAATTCCTTTTTCAGTTTCTAAGGCAAAAATCCTTTCTTGAAGCGCACGGATTTCTTGTTGATATAACAGTTTTCACTCTTATTATATCAGATTTTCTTACATCTCACCAAAAGCAAATTATTCTAACCTGAAGACAAATGTGTTTTTGGGATGAATTCAGCTGCACAGTCAGAGAAACGCATCAAATGAGACATGACAGCGATTTCTTTTTGAATATAGAGACTCGGGCTGGTCAATATTACCTAAAATCAGTATCATAATTACTTAACCACATTACTTTGATCGAGATTATTGAGGGGTTTCTATTTTTATTTATTTTCCCCCCATCATTGATGACTGAAGGATTTTTCCTGCAAATATACTCAACTATTGAAACTGAGATATTTTTCTCATTAAGAGGACTTATCGTGAAAGGAAACGAACACATTAATTGTTTATGGTCATTTATAGAATTTTTCAGACAACTGAAATAATGATAAGTTATTGATTTTAAAATGCCAGTTTCCATTTACTTTTCAATTAACTGCACAGTCCTAATAAGAGAACCAGGCTTATTTTTCCACATCAAGGTCCCGAGTCACTAAAATGTTTGCAGGGTTCAGAGTTTAGTGATAAACATTAATTTTGTGTCAGGAGCAGAAAGTCCTGTTTCCAGGCCTCGATCTTTGCATCTGCAGTAACTATAAATGAAGTGGACTGCACATACTTAAGCAGCATATGCAGGAACATCCTCATGCAGTGTGTGCGTTGTAGATTAGCACACGTGTGTAATACAATTAGACAGCGCCGGAGAAAAACACCACCTGCAGCTGTGTCAGCTCCAGTCTCTGCTCTAAAACCTCCACGCCATCGTTCCCCTGCTGCAATGCCAGGAATGAGAAGAATCGCTGCCATTTCATCAGGACCTCCGAGAACTGGAGCTTTAAAAAAAAAAACAACAACAAAAAAAAAAAAAAGATCTCAGTGTGCCCGACTGGTGCTGTTAGAATAAAGCTAGATTGCAACACGACTTGGACCCTACCAGAAACTGGGGTCGTCCTAGCGCCGTCACTTTAATGGCAGAAAAACCGCCCGTTGAAGTTTCGCCTGCAGGAGGGACATTACTTTATTATACAGTAATGGAATTATAGAGAGAGAAAAAGAGAGAGATTCACTACTACAAAATAAGATCATTATTTTGGACCTCTTTATGAACATACAGCAAACAAGAATAATCTCAAATTGCAGAACTCATTTGGCTTAATTTCTGTTTATTCACCAGAAGCTTTGATGCATTTTATAAACGTTTCCATGTGCCGGTCGCACTTGGCTTCATCGGAGTAGAAGTACGGGCGGACTCCATTCAGGCTCCCGCGACTGTCACCAAACGCTTTCTGCGCTTCGTGTTTCTTCATTTCGTGGCCCTCCCCTGGAGATAAAAATACATTTGCGTGCCTGTTACTTCTAATTGCGTCACATATTGTGTCCACAAATGGGAACAAAACAAGGCGGCTTACCTACGTTCTTCTCCCCTGCAGCTGAAGCGCACGAGCTAAAAGCGGGAGGAGTGCGAGAGGATGCAGTTAATTTGTTGTATTGGGGGCAACATTAGAAAAGTAAGTTGCATCAGAGTGCCGTTGGGGAACGAGACTTTTTTTTTTTTCCCCTGTGAACATCTTGGCCTCGTGGCAGGAGAACATTGTGTTTAGTGACCCTGCTCTCTGCACGCTGAACTGCCCCGCTGTCTGTTGCCGACCCTCTGGAGAGACTTGAAGCATCACTTGACCCGCTCCCGCCTCGTCTTCGGGCACCAGGGAGCTCATGTAACCAAACACATGACTTAACAGTAAACTGGGCATCAGAGGTTCAGCAGAGCTAATGGGAATAATCTGCTTTTAACACTGCACGCTTTTGACAAGCAATTTCAGTGTAAAAATGTGGCTCTTGCTGCACTGCGATCCATCTGACATGCAGCTTCTTATGGTCTCGAGGTTGTTCTTTCAGTTTTTCTTTGTTCTCCTGCTTCAGTCTTGATTTCTAATATTCCTTTGGCTGCTGTTCTACTGATTTGTTCGCTGGTTTGCTTTACGTCTGTTTCTCAACATGCATACTTGTCTGTATTTTTATTCTGGCACACTTGTGTCTGAGCCAAAGTACCGTTCCCACCTCAGCGTCTGCCTCTGGACACGTACGGATGAAATTCCCGGTCGTGTTCTTGACTGCCCATTTTATCGAGAAAGCATCCAATAAAGAAATAATAAAAAAAGAAATAACTCAACAGTAAAAACAAATTTAAGATCCAACTGCAAAAATAGATATCAATATCCAAAAAATCAAATAACAGCGAATAGCACTGGATAATAGCCCTATGGTTGACTCCAATTATGAATGAACTTGCCTATAGGCAGCAAAATAAATCAACACAAAGGAACGCTTGTCGTTTTCAGCTCTGACAGTCTCCCTACAGGCAGCGAGGTTAAGTCGCTTTTACAACTCTCTCCAGTATTTACTCTCATTTGGTCTCTTGTCTCTCACTTTCTCTTCATTATTAATTTACTAGCTGTTTACATGGCAGATTAAAGTCTTTAACTTGCCTCTGCTATGTTGTCCGCTGCGGCTGAGCTGGTTTTAATCGCTGTTTGCGTGTGTGCCATCGTGTCATAAAGTGATATGCGATGTCTTTAGAGACGAACAGGGACGAGAAACCACGAGAGCTGGACAACACTTCCTAAGAGTATAGAAATATTCCCTCAAATGAAACTGAAACTGATATAATGATGCTGAAGTCTTTTGTGGCTGACTTCAGGTGTAAAATCGGGTTTTAATAGCATATATGGAAATTACATCTGACAAATTATTGTGTTAAGGCCTTTCTCAGTTTCAATTCATGGTTTTTCATCTGTTCCTTTTTTTTTTTCTTCCTGCTTGAAAGTGTAATGGTGGGCTGGCGCTTTGGGGGTCTAGAGGTTACGGGGGCCTGTTGTCCTGAGTATGCAAGAAAGTCAATCTGTGATATTGTGCTCAGGAATGTAAAGAACATGGTCATTTCTGGCAGGTTCCAGCCGTGACCTCGATATCCTGTCTGAGTTTATACTCTGTCTCTATCACGGGTGCCGGCAAAGTTGTTATCTTAATGATGTTTGGTCTCAGATGTCGTTAAAACATAACGACAAATGCTCGCTGTCATTCTGCACTGACTGTTCATGGTGTAACCCAGTGGTGCGCAAACTATGGTACGTGTACCACCGGTGGTACGCGAGCGCTCTCTGGTGGTACGTGGGAAATGTCATGACTTTCCACTTTTTTTCCACAATTTCACTTAAAAAAAAAATTAATAATCTGAAGCATACAATGCATTATGAACACAACGTTTCAAACGAAATGCATAGCTTTAGATAATTAAAATTGTCTTAAAAAAAATATTTGTTGCATATTCAGTTGCAGTGCAGATGTAACAACTTTTGAGTGTTTATTCTGCTCTGTATGAGAGTATGAGTATGTGAGAATTGTTGGACAGAGTTGTAAATGTCTGATTCAGTAAAGTAACAATTCAGGTAATAAATAACCACAATAAGGAATAAACATCTCTGTGTGTTTAAAGCTAATTGAGAAGGCATATATGGCTATATTTTAAAATTGGACATTATGGTGATACTGAACAGTTTCTCAGGTAGGAAGCAGTTAGAGCTGAACGATTTTATCGATTCTGCCATATATATCGATATTTTATCGAGTATCGATTTTTCAGCCGCGGGTATCAATATTCTAACCTTCTTTCAAAACCCCCATGTCCCACCTTTAAAAGCTTGCAATCAACAATTTGCACTGTTTAAATAAATGAAACTATTTTTCTCAACAAATCTTTTATTCATTTTGTCCAGCATTTGCAAGCTGCCTGTCAGCCATATAATGTGTAATTGATGCTTCCAGTTCAATAAATTCAAACAAAGTCATTGGAACACTCACAAGATGTCACCAAAGTCACTTTGTCAATATGCAGTATTAAAAGTTTGTGAACCACTGGTGTAAGGTAATGACCTCATTTGTTTACAGATGAAATAAATTCAGTTGTAGCCAAGTTTTGTTATTTATTTCTATTCACTGCCTCACCAGAATCTTTAATTCTCTGGTGGTAAAACTAAAACAAGTTATGTGCTATTTTAGCCACAACAAAAGAACTGACTAATGTTGCTGATGCTGTTTTGACAGATCACTAAAGGGCTTGACCCTGCTGTCTCAGATATCACAGGCTTAATGTGCATTGTTCTCCAGCCTCTCGATTTATTTTGAAGGAGAATGCTGGGGGGAAAACAAAACTTTTCTGATACTTTGTTTGATGTTTCCTAGCAGGTATTCTCAAGACGCAGTATATCAAAGCTTAACCGTGACATCTTGTTATGTGTGAGGGTTTACAAAAAAAGCACAGAGTTAAACCACAGCCGGCGTTGCTGCAAAAGGGTTTTTCTTTGAGCCTCATCGTTTTATAGAAAGTGATGGCATAATAAAAATAAAAAAAAAAAAAAAGCAGACTATGTCTGGCAAAATCTGACATCAGCTTAAATTTATACTGCCCCAAAAGCCTTATTGTATATTCATGACATCTGACCTTTTTCAAAAAAAAACAAAAGATGTTGTTTGAGTTATAAAAAGGTCAGTTTGTCAGCTGGGTGTATTATTCTACATGAATAGAATCAATTTGAGAAGTTAATCTCTCTATTTAACTTCTGAGTGATGCTCATTTAAATATTCCCTTTTTTATTTCAGTGACTTGACTGTGAAGCAAACTCCTAAATGGGCCAAAATGTCTAAATTTCATCTTGGACTGAGAGATGTCCTAATTACTGTTAATGCATGAGCACCCAGAGCTGCAAGTAAGGTAACATTTGCGCTGCCCAGGGAGACCGCTTGCATAATGTTTGCACTGTCATCCAAGTTTACATCAGTGAGCAGATCGGATGTCTGCTGCCTTGTGCTGCCCATGTGACAGGAGGCCCGACAAGTGAGAAAACCTGTCCAGCCAGCCAATCTAGAAGGGGGGGCCACGAATGTGCCAAAACCTCAAGTTCACTGTCTGAGTGCTTTTCATCGAACGGAGAGCCATGTGGGAAGGAAAGGACACCTTCTTCCGCTTTAAAGCTTTTACTTGTTGGGACATTAACAGAAAAAATAAAGATTTGGTCTTTACCAGGTGTTAAAATGTGTTAAATACAACCTCAGATCATCCAAAATCGATACTATTTAATTCTTAATATGAGAAAAAAACGCAGAAGCAGTGTGTCAAAAAGAAAGTATGCCACATAATTCCGTTTTTTTTTTAGAACTGGATTCAGCGGCAATCATTTTTCTGTGTGACATTATTGGCCTCCTGCATCCTTGTGGAGAAAACGTCTCCTACAGAGCTTAAACTGGGTTGAGGCCTGGATTTAACTGGGCCACTGAAGCACCTTGAGTCTTTTCTGATTCTTGTATTCTGTTATAGATTTGTTGGTCTTCTTGGGATCTTTGTCTTGTTGTGTCGACCCATTTTCTACCAAGCTTTGAACTGTCAGCCAAATGGCCTCAGGCATTGCTTAACCCTGGAATAGGTTGGCATTTAGAAGCATTTATTGGAATTCATAATTGACTTAGTAACTGACAATTAAAAGGTC
Organism: Hirundichthys speculiger; assembly: GCA_018398805.1. Classification (NCBI taxonomy): domain Eukaryota; kingdom Metazoa; phylum Chordata; class Actinopteri; order Beloniformes; family Exocoetidae; genus Hirundichthys; species Hirundichthys speculiger. Next base: position 40,731 of record JAGFBZ010002435.1, on the reverse strand, counting down.
CTCAGGAGCTGTGGCTGCAAAAACGTCTATATCATCACCTTGCTACTACCATGCATGACAACTAGGGATGGGCATTTGGTCGAGATTTATTCGTCAATCGTTGGTAGAATTAATGATTAATAATCGATTAATCATTAACATTTTTATATTGAAAACTATCACAAATATTCTCAATATCAGCGTGACGTTTGTTTTCCCCTTTGGCCTGGTTGCTATGGCCCGTGCATGCCCAGATGTGTTCAGTGGCCCGGATGTTGTGGTTGAGAATAACGTGACATTTCCTGTTTCTTTTCTTTAAAAAAACAACGATAATAAAAGAAGAGATATCGAGGAGACTACTTAACAATGACAATTTATATCAAGGCGCCAGTATTACAGGCTTAAAAAGATGCGCTTGTTGTGTGCTCGATGTGCACTGCAGCTCCTTCTGGTCCATGCTAACACCGAGTTGAGGCTAGGCTAGGCTAGGCTGATGATGAACCGCCTCCACCGTCCTTTACAAGGCTTGGATGCGCGTTGTTCAAGTGATACATCATTGCCGTTGTCGATTAATTGTATTTGTAATTTGCATTGCAGTGATTGCAGTACACTTGCTCATTTTCTAAACGAAAATGGTCCCATGCCACACTTCACCACGACCGCTTCATGATTAGGCGAGGACCCACAAAAGCTCGCATGTAACAACTGAGTCCAGCCAGGGTAGAGTGATGGTAAAATGTTGCCCCCTGCTGCCAAATTTCTATCGGTGGCACAGTGAAATGCATCGCATTGTTTGAGGACGTGCACTGAGAACCTACATTGGGATTGTTTAAAAAAAAAAAAAACTTTAGTTCATTGACGAAAATTAATTTCTTTGACCAAATTCTTAATGATCAATCATCGATTAATCGATTAATTATGCCCATCCCTAATGACAACTGGTATGTTTTTCTGTTTTCTGAGACAATATAGTCTGTTTTTTTATCAAACATGACGATTTTGCTTTACCACTCCTATCCAAGTCATACCCAAAGTAAACTGAAAGCTGATCTTGAACCGTTTGTAGTACATGGATGGTTTTGGTCTCTTTTGAAAGGTAACACTCTGAAGTTGTCCCCCAACTGTCAGAATCACTGTAACTGCTACTAGCATTGAGTAATCTAAGTTTGAACACACTGAAATAGATCTTTTTTTATTTTCTGCCTGAATTTTTTTTTTTTTTTTGTAAACAGATGTCTGCAGATGAGTGCAGCTGTGACTTATTAGCTGGAAAACACAATGGGACCACAGCATGAAGCCTTACCTAGTGCAAGTTCAAATTTGATAACAATACCACAAAAATTAGTATTTTACACATGTTTTTGGAAGAGTATGTCTAGGCGTTTCCAATAATGTCCATTTGAAGACTCCAAAAGGACACTTGGATTATTTGACGCACAAGAGGTTCCGAGTTTTGATTAGTTAATTTACCGCTGTTCACGTGAAGTGTGCATGATGTTGTTGGCATCTTTAATTAGCCTACCCATAAAACAGATTTTCAACAAATTCTGCTGTGGCAGTATTTTTTTTTTAGTTCCAAGAATTTATTTAAAAATGTTGTGATGAATTCAAAAGTCATAAAAGGCAGTGTGGCCTTTCTCTCTGTAGAAAGATCAATTTGATTTAAATTCAGTCTCAAGAGTTCAATCTCAGAAATTCAGCCTCACAGTCCAGAAGATCAACTGAAGAGGTTTTGGTCTCAGTGCAACTAAAGCATTATAGTATTATTCCCATGTTATTTCCTTTATTTCCATTTCCACAAATTAAAATCCATGCTTACATACACACACATATTTTTCTTCTTTTGTTCTTTTTTTTTTTTTTTTTGGGGGGGGGGGTTAAGAGCATCATGGTGGCTCTGGGGGGCATTTGTTCAAAAAAGGTTGAGAACCACTGATGTAAAAAGACTATTTTTTGTGGGAATATTTTTGATCGGACGAGTTTTATGAGGCTTATAAGGTGAGTTGCGTCAATTTTGTAACTGTGATTGATTGTACCTGCTGTTATGATTATATCCTGAAATGGTTTGCATCGATTAAATCAAAAGAATCTTAGCTCTCCAAAGATATGTTGCAAGAGGACAACACGTAACATATGAGCTGATGTAACATATGAGCTGATGTAACATATGAGCTGATGTAACATATGAGCTGACGTAACATATGAGCTGTGTAAATGACCTAGTTCTGTAAATTACAGACTGACGCCCCGCTGACTGATGGACTGACGACCAGTGGCAACGGGTTAAGGTCAAACATCTCCAATTTGATCTCATCTGTCCATAGGACATTGTTTTTTACACATTATACTTATGATTTTACTTACCTCTGACAGGAATTGTCACAAACACCTAACTCTTTTGTAATATCTACACTAAGGCCTGTTAATGGTGCAACTTTCATACCCCGTCTCTTTCTGCTTGGCTTCCTCCTGGCCGATGTCTTCCTCAATGCTGTAGTCCAGGACAGAGCCAACGCCAAAGGCCTGGTTCTTCTGGATCAGTGGTTTGATGGCTCTGTGGTCCTCACCAGCAACAAACTGGCTATAGAAAGTCACCTTCATGACCTGTTCGAATGCTTTCGGACCCAGGATCTTCTTACCCAGATCCATGATCTAAACAGTGAGGGAGAGGGCATTATCACAACTTAGCGTGCTCCGACACCGACCCACTGGATCTACAGTTTACCGTACGTGACACGGGGCTGGTGCCCTGCAACACAGGCGCAGTGAAAGGCTGACTTGCAAGGCTGGAAAAACAAGTTTTAACATGAGATGTGGGTGTACTGCGAGCCCTGAGGGTGGACACAGCCTGGCCTGTTGGTCCCAACCAGAAACTGAACTGACGGTTTAATTTAAGCAGCAGCTAACAGCTGGAAATAACAAACTGTTGTGTCTCACAGGGGAATCTCAATGTATTGCCTAAATATATCAACAATACTATTCATGATATGTTAATATTGTATGTATATATATATATATATATATATATATATATATATATATATATATATATATATATACATAGATAGATAGATAAATAATGAGTGTAGCATGGTGACGTCATCTCATTACCTCCTTATTTTTATCAACCAGGAAGTCATAGGAACAAAGTTTGAAAACCAGCAAACTTCTAAGCAGCTCCAGTGAGTCTTTGCTCTTGTAAGCCTCCTCAGCCTGCTCAAAGTCCACGGAGACGTTGTTTCCAGCGGAGGCATAGCCGCCGCGGTCTCCCCCTCCTCCTCCAGACTCTCCGGGAGACCGTGACCGCGTCGAGGCTCGCTGAGTGCCGCCGAGCCCTCCGACGGTTGACCGGAGTCTCCGGAGGCGCTTCCAGTGAACGCCCGCATTTGCCCACGCCGGGGCCGCTGCGGCTCTGACGGTAAACATGGTGAGGTAGAGTGAAGGCTGTTGTTGAAACGGAGTGGTGAAGTTACCAAACCGTGAATAAACAGGTCGACCTGTCAGTGTAGCATCACCTGCTGGAAAGCACGTGACGCACATCTTCACTCCTGAACCGCTCACACAACACGCGAAGGACATATAAGTTCCGCCTGTAATACCAGACTTTGAGCTTAACTTGCTCCGAAGTCACTTCAAATTGGCTTTTTTTGGTTTGTTTGTTTTCTCTTTTTTTAAGAGCATGATTTCTAGATGGGAGCAAATGATAAGCGGCTTATTTCTGTAAACTATTTCCCGTCGGTCCTATTAGAGCAGCTCCCTGGGGTGACCCCACACACTCCCTCAAGAACTGCTCTGCATCAGTTATGGTGTTGTTGTAAAACCCATTATTTTAGGGGTCATTATAAAGTTTTCCTCCAAGGTGGTGGCAACAAAACACAGGCAATCCTACCGGACTACCGTGCTAAAATGGCCAACTTTGCAGCAGAATTCAACATATTCAGTGTCTTATTGAAAATTCGGTTTTGATCTCACCGATAGTGTGTGTGTGGGGGGGGGGGGGGGGGGGGGGGGGGGCTCATGGGTGGTGCTGTCAGGTAGAGCTGGGTGATACTGGGAACTTTGCTATCGATCCCATACCAAGTAAATACAAGGCCAATATCGATACCAATACAGATTTCGATACTTTTTTCATATTAAGCTTAATCTATCATGAACGTTTGTGATTTTTGTCTTTGGATTATTTTGTTAAAGCCAAGAATAGAATTTCTTCAAACTTTATGTCTTCAACATTTTTGTGTAAATATTCATCGGAGTTGAATTTCTGTTCATAATGTTGTCATAAATGTGATCTACAGTTTACCGTACGTGACACGGGGCTGGTGCCATGCAACACAGGCGCAGTGAAAGGCTGACTTGCAAGGCTGGAAAAACAAGTTGTAACATGAGATGTGGGTGTACTGCGAGCCCTGAGGGTGGACACAGCCCGGCCTGTTGGTCCCAACCAGAAACTGAACTGACGGTTTAATTTAAGCAGCAGCTAACAGCTGGAAATAACAAACTGTTGTGTCTCACAGGGGAATGTCAATGTATTGTCTAAATATATCAACAATACTATTCATGATATGTTAATATTGTATGTATATATATATATATATATATATATATATATATATATATATATATATATATATATATATATATATATATATATATATATATACACTACTGGTCAAAAGTTTTAGAACACCCCTATTTTTCCTGTTTTTATTTAAATTAAAGCGGGTCGAGTCCAGTGAATGACTTTAAATGGTACAAAGGTAAGCAGTAAACTGCCAGAGGTGGAAAAAAAGTTTAGATTGCCAAAACAAATTTCAGAGTTATAAAAAAAGAGGGGTCTTCTTCAGTGATCAAGCAACAATGGATGTAAATTAAGTCTTGAAATTTGATGCAAACAATTCCCACAGATGTCCTAACCTCTGTTGATTACTTACAAAGCTCTTAAGTAATCAACAGATTGCTGGATCCAGAGTTGGTGACTTGTACAGAGCGACTGACACCCAGGACCAAAAGGGCTACAACGGTATTTTACAGAGCCATCCAGTACCTTCTCTGGTCTACGCCTAGTCGCTTAGGGGTTCATCTTACAGCAAGATAATGATCCAAAACATACATCCATTCTGTCAGAATGACCTTAAAAGAAAAAAACAAGACGGTCGGCTTCAAATGATGTAATGGCAGCCCTGTGTCCAGACCAGAACCCCATTGAGCTGGTTTGGGATGAACTGGAGAGAAAGATGAAAGCAAAACAACCTGCAAGTTCAACACATTTCTGGAAACTTCTGACAGTGTTGGGAAGAACCTTCCCAACAATATTAGATTTCCATTGTAGAAAGAAAGCCACTAACACAAGTGTGTTTGTCTGTTATATCTGCAAAAAGTGGCGACTTTGATGACTCAAAGATCGTGGTTAAATTTTTGTAAAAGAGATTTCATGATATCTTTTTTCAAATATCTAATTGTTTATTTGTTCTATACATTAATTTCAGATTACATTGAGACATTAAGCTATGTACTGTAAATTACTATAGAAACTGGAAAACTGGAGGTGTTCTAAAACTTTTGACCGGTAGTGTGTATATATATATATATATATATATATATATATATATATATATATATATATATATATATATATATATACATAGATAGATAGATAATGAGTGTAGCATGGTGACGTCATCTCATTACCTCCTTATTTTTATCAACCAGGAAGTCATAGGAACAAAGTTTGAAAACCAACAAACTTCTAAGCAGCTCCAGCGAGTCTTTGCTCTTGTAAGCCTCCTCAGCCTGCTCAAAGTCCACGGAGACGTTGTTTCCAGCGGAGGCATAGCCGCCGCGGTCTCCCCCTCCTCCTCCAGACTCTCCGGGAGACCGTGACCGCGTCGAGGCTCGCTGAGCGCCGCCGAGCCCTCCGTCATTGTCCGGGCGGGTCGTCGAGGCGGCGGCGACGGTTGACCGGAGTCTCCGGAGGCGCTTCCAGTGAACGCCCGCATTTGCCCACGCCGGGGCCGCTGCGGCTCTGACGGTAAACATGGTGAGGTAGAGTGAAGGCTGTTGTTGAAACGGAGTGGTGAAGTTACCAACCCGTGAATAAACAGGTCGACCTGTCAGTGTAGCATCACCTGCTGGAAAGCGCGTGACGCACATCTTCACTCCTGAACCGCTCACACAACACGCGAAGGACATATAAGTTCCGCCTGTAATACCAGACTTTGAGCTTAACTTGCTCCGAAGTCACTTCAAATTGGCTCTTCTTGGTTTGTTTGTTTTCTCTTTTTTTAAGAGCATGGTTTCTAGATGGGAGCAAATGACAAGCGGCTTATTTCTGTAAACTATTTCCCGTCGGTCCTATTAGAGCAGCTCCCTGGGGTGCTCATGGGTGCTGCTGTCAGGTAGAGCTGGGCGATACTGGGAACTTTGCTATCGATCCCATACCAAGTAAATACAAGGCCAATATCGCCGATATCAATACCAATACAGATTTCGATACTTTTTTCATATTAAGCTTAATCTATCATGAACTTTTGTGATTTTTGTCTTTGGATTATTTTGTTAAAGCCAAGAATAGAATTTCTTCAAACTTTATGTCCTCAACATTTTTGTGTAAATAATCATTGGAGTTGAATTTCTGTTCATAATGTTTTTTTCTAGTCCACCTTTTATATTATATCTTTCAATACTTGTGTAATTTTTTTTTTTTTTTGCACTGTGTGCACTTTCCTGTAGCTTTAACTCTATAAATGTCCCTGTTGTGTGATAAATAAAGGATTAATCTAATGTTATTTTATCTTAAATAACACCTTTCAATGGGATACATGACATGTACTGGGTTATTTCAACGTCTTAATTATGTTTTTTTGAGTTGGCCAGTAACATATGACTTAAGTAACATGTACTTTGAAAGTTGATAGAAACTAATGCTGAAGACGACCACTCTTATCTACCTGGATGCTCTCTGTTGGAAATTAAAAAGAAAAAAGAAAAAAAACTTGAGTATCGATCTTTTTACATCAGTATTGTTCGATATCAATACCGGTGTTGGTATCGATATTATCGATATTTGGATCGATTCCGCCCACCTCTACTGTCGGGGGTCTGGGTGCTTGTGTTGATGTGGTGCCTTATGTGGGCCAACCAGGTCGGGGACCCTCTTGGTTCTGCTCTTGCACCATCATTATGGGGGGCTGGTGGGGAGAACTGGGCTCGAGTGGGTTTGGTGTCAGAGTGCAGCATGGTGGGATGGGGGGGGGGGGGGGGTATCTGGGTGCTCTCGGGGGGGACTGTGTGTGTGAATATGAAGTGAAGTATATGTAGTATATACTATAGTATATATTATAGTATGTACTGTAGTGTGAATGTGTGTGTATCAGTATATATGTATGTAGTTAAATGTTTATGTCTATCTGGATATGAAATTACAACTAAAATTTAGGACCAGGCCTCAAAAACCACATAAATTTTAAGGGTAATCATGGAACATTAGAGAAGGGATAGGATTAAATAAGTTTTAATTCTTGCTACCCCTTTTCAGACCTGTTAAACCAGATATGTGTTTTGCATATTGATATGTATATGTACACACGTGGACAAAATTGTTGGTACCCCTCAGTTAAAGAAGGAAAAACCCACAATTCTCACTGAAATCACTTGAAACTTACAAAAGTAACAATAAATAAAAATTTATTGAAAATCAAATAATCAAAATCAGCCATCACTTTTAAATTGTTGATTAACATAATTATTTAAAAAAACAAACTAATGAAATAGGGCTGGACAAAAATGATGGTACCTCTATAAAAGATTGAAAACTATTTGACCAGAGTGACATGATTAACTCAGGTGTGTCCTTTAATTGACATCACAGGTGTTTCCAAACTCATAATCAGTCAGTCTGCCTATTTAAAGGGAGACAAGTAGTCACTCTGCTGTTTGGTGAAAAGGTGTGTACCACACTGAACATGGACAACAGAAAGCGAAGGAGAGAATTGTCCCAGGACATCCTGAAAAAAAATTATAGACAAACATCTTAAAGGTAAAGGCTATAAGACCATCTCTAAACAGCTTGAAGTTCCTGTGACAACAGTGGCTCATATTATTCAGAAGTTCAAGACCCACGGGACAGTAGTCAACCTCCCTGGACGTGGCCGCAAGAGGAAAATTGATGACAAATTGAAGAGACGGATCGTTCGAATTGTGTCCAAAGAGCCCAGAACAACCTCCAAAGAAATTAAAGGTGAACTCCAAGGCCAAGGTACATCAGTGTCAGATCGCACCATTCGTCGTTGTTTGAGCCAAAGTGGACTTCATGGGACGCGACACCACTGCTGAAAAAAATCATAAAAAAGCGAGACTGGAATTTGCAAAAATGCATGTTGACAAGCCACAAAGCTTCCGGGAGAATGTCCTTTGGATAGATGAGACCAAACTGGAGCTTTTTGGTGTAAGGCACATCAACTCTATGTTCATAGACTCAAAAACCTAAGCATACGAAGAAAAGAACACTGTCCCTACGGTGAAACATGGAGGAGGCTCAGTAATGTTTTGGGGCTGCTTTGCTGCATCTGGCACAGGGTGTCTTGAATGTGTGCAAGGTAAAATGAAATCTGAAGACTATCAAGGCATTCTGGAGAGAAATGTGCTGCCTAGTGTCAGAAAGCTTGGTCTCAGTCGCAGGTCATGGGTCTTCCAACAGGACAACAATCCAAAACACACAGCCAAAAACCCCCAAGAATGGCTGAGAGAAAAGCGTTGGACTATTCTAAAGTGGCCTTCCATGAGCCCAGATCTGAATCCCATTGAACATCTGTGGAAGGAGCTGAAACATGCCATTTGGAGAAGACACCCATCAAACCTGAGACAACTGGAGCAGTTTGCTCATGAGGAGTGGGCCAAAATACCTGTTGACGGCTGCAGAACGCTCATTGACAAATACAGAAATCGTTTAATTGCAGTGATTGCCTCAAAAGGTTGTGTGCAACAAAATATTAAGTTATGGGTACCATCATTTTTGTCCAGCCCTATTTCATTAGTTTGTTTTTTTAAATAATTATGTTAATCAACAATTCAAAAATGATGGCTGATTTTGATTATTTGATTTTCAATAAATTTTTATTTATCGTTACTTTTGTAAGTTTCAAGTGATTTCAGTGAGAATTGTAGGTTTTTCCTTCTTTAACTGAGGGGTACCAACAATTTTGTCCACGTGTGTATGTATATAGATAGACATTGGGTATACATTTAGTTTATTTTTTCTTTTTTGGGGGGAATATGTCCATTTAATATTTAGATTTATTTACTAGAGGTTTTATATGTTTCTAAATTATGGTTATGCACATGTGTCAGTGTATATTGATTTATGCATCATTATATATTTTATAAATATATTATTTATTTTCAGATACATAGATTCATGATAGTGTTAAAATTGTCTATACTTTAAAAGATTGTTTTGACATGTCTGGAATGAATCAATAATATGAAATGAATGAAATGAAATCTCCATTGTAAGTTTTGACATAAAATGACAACAGTTTTTTTTTGTCCCACAGCAGATACATTTTAAATTAAGCAATAAAGCAGACCGATCAGATGGCTGGACATTGTCTGACTTTGTTTGATTGACAGCTAGCCATCAGCTCTGCCTTTAGCAATGACAGCTAGCCATTGATGTTACGATTTTAACTACTTAGCACTTTTCAACATATTGACTTCGAAAACCTAACAGATCGTCAAGTTTTAAAGATAATATGTTTTCTTGTTCCTGTGTAGACTGGCTGTGGTTGGTCTGGAACAATCTAAGGACAAAGCTTAGCTTAGCTTAGCCATGCTAACCCCAGCACTCATTTCATGTAATGAAATGAAACGACATTTGCTGCTAAGGATAGTGGCTAGGAAGATGACTGCAGGTTGCAGAATAATTCCACTTGAAAGAGATCTGAGATTATTGTCTGTGAGTATTTGACCCATCACAGAGTCCAGAAGCGTGCTAGTTGGCCTGATGCCTGGGCTCTCGGCGTGCTGAAGCCCAGCAGCTCTAGCTTTGTTCCGGACCACGTTCTGGTGGCAGCCCTTGAAATGAGAACGTTCGGGCGAAATGAAAAGAATTGAATATAAAGTAGCCAGAATCATCACCCCAGGACAGCAGAAGCTAAGTCAGCCGAGCTAAAAGCAGCTAACTAGTGGGCATGTTCCAGCCAGCTTCTCAGCGCTGCTGCTGGTTCCACCTCTTTGCAACATGGCACCACGCAGTTCAAGAAAAAAAAAAAAGAGCTTCAAAAACTCTGTACAAACCTATGAGTCATGTGACCGGATACTGTCTCCATTTATATATACAATCAATGGTTCTACCCTCGTGCGACATGGACTCTTCAGATAATGTTTGATGTCACAGAGGGCCTGTCCAGTTTCTCTCATACAGTATATGTGAAAGACACAGAGATGGACTTCCAGTGGTATATACAAGACATGTCCTCACTTATTATCCAAACATTGTTAGGGACTCTATTGTCACCACAGTAAATCTACTGTAAATGTCCCCTTGTGGTCAGAAGTAATATTGCTACATAGGAAAAAAAAAATCAGCTGCAATTTAAATTGAAGGAATACTTGTCTTTTAGGTCGTACCATTGTTATTGCGGTCTCCCTTTCTCACAAAAAAATAATAATGCAGTATTGATTTTTTTCCAAATATAGAATATAGTATGCAGTGTGCAAATAAATACATAATCTGACAATATGTGAGAAGTGCCCATATGGACAGTGTAGTAAAAGCAGCTTAACGTCCATGCCCGTAGAGGGACCCTCTGAGCCTTTTTTTTTCTCTCTCCAGCAAATCACACCTCATGGAGAGTGTTATAGTTATACCGACTCTGATTCTCTTTCACCAATATTTGCAAGACACCTAATGTCACGCTTGAGTTAAAGTAGGCGATGAGCAGTGCCTATAAGTAATTGTGGAACTCTCAGTCCACTCTTGCCTGGAGCAGTCTCTTCATGCTTAACAGTGCATGTGAGTTACACAACTGAATGACTTCATCTGGTTCTTGACCATAAATAATATCTACAACATGAGAGAGCGTTTTTGTTTGTTTGTTTGTTTTCATTGTCATGTAATAGTATTTCATGCTGAACAATTTATGTTGAAAAAAATTCTTGGGTTGTGATTATCTTTTATAGTCGTTAGAAAACATGAGATGTCAGGCACATGCATGTATAACCTATCCATTCATTATCCATTACTGCACATTTATCTTAAAGATGACAGATGGGAAGCGATGATGATATATGCACCTCAGGAACTACAGTCATGGAAAAAATTATTAGACCACCATTTTTTCTTCACTTTCTTGTTCATTTTAATACCTGGTACCACTAAACGTCATCATGTGACTAAAACAGACAGAAAAGAAAACACTGAATGCATAAAAGCAGTGTTTTTGGCAGTACAACGCCATAACTATTGATGTAAAAACTTAAGTGATTTAGGTTATAATCAAGAAAACCATGGAAAATGGTAAGATATCAGCTCTTAAATAAAACTCTTATGAGCAATCTTTGTGGTTATCGTTATGTTTGTCCAAACAAATGTACCTTTAGTTGTACCAGGCGTTAAAATGAACAAGAAACTGAAGAAAACAAGGGTGGTCTAATAATTTTTTCCATAACTGTATATTTTAGTGAAGCTACGCTCAGGCCTCCCACTGATTGGCTGCAGCATCACTGCTGCCTGGTAACATGTGATCAGGTCAGTGGAGTCTATCAGCTTGATAGTATATAGTTTTTGAATCAGCTTCCAAAACAAAGAGTTTTTGTGATTAATCAAAGAACAACAAGGTACTTTTTTTTTTCTACCCTATAATTCGTCAAATGCACATTTTATTTATAGAGGCTTGTTAAATGATAAATAATATATCACTTTATTTATCTGAAAATATTGAGAAGACTATTTCTTCCTATTTACATTTTTGAAAGGTGACTGGTATCCATGAATCAATCAATCAATCAAACTTTATTTATATAGCACTTTTCATACAAATGGAATTGTAACACAAAGTGCTTCACAGATTAAAAGCAAACTTGCTCCACCCACTCCACCCACCAATCCGTCTTCCCCAAGGCCAAAGACACAGCACAAGAACACAGACCCCCCCCCACCCCCCCCCACCCCCACCCCCCCTTCATCCACCATAAACAATGCAATGAGTATTAAAATGTAGTATAAGGCTGGGCTCAGATGAGTCAGAGGAGGAAACACACCCAGGGAGTCATCTGCACCAAGAGCAGCAGGTCGCCCATGGCAACCCGGACTCCAGCACAGGACACCCAGAGGAGACGTCGGAGTGACCGCCAAACCTCCACCAGGAACCCACAGCACAGCCACCTGACAGCCACAGGCGAGCCCTGCTCCCGATGCAGAAGACTCCCTCAGAGGAAACACTGGAATAAGCTAAAAATAATAATAGGTAAAAACATAAGACCCATAAAAAGCTTAGACAAAGGCTAAATAAGGCAAGAATATAAGATGGAGCACAAGCATTATAAAATATAAATAGAACAGTGAATTAAATACAACATAAGTAAGATAAATCAAACAGATAAATGACTAACAAATGATTGCTAAGTCGAAACTAAACTAAAAATTAATATCCGTTAAAAGCTAGACCTGCGGCAAGTTGTTCCAGAGTTTAGGACCATAGAACTTAAAAGATATCTCACTCTGAGTCCAACTTTACACTGTAAATTGTGTTTTTGCATGTTTGTTGTCCCAACATATTATCCTAAGTCAGTTGAACTAATGATTTCCAAAGTTGTTATAATAACATAAAATTACGAGTTGAAAATGTTTCAATTACAAAATAAATGCTAAATTAAAAATTCAAGTCCAGTTGAATGAATAATGTATGTCAACTTGACTTTGAATACAGTGCTGGGATAGAACACCTGCGTCATCACAGCCGCCATCTTGCCATAGAGATGGGAGCACGTTCGCGCATGCACACACGGGCCACACTGCAAACCGGGCGGGAAACTGCGGAAATCGGGCAGTGACACAGCAGTTTCACGGTGAGACAGAGTTTGAGGACGGCGCTTCGTTTTTCAGTTGATGCTTTTTTAAAACCAATTTTACTCGACGAATTCAGGATTTATTCCAACCACACCACAGATGGTGAATGCGGGAGCAGTGAAAAAACGGCCTCAATACGTTTTTGGTGAGTTATCTTTTGTTTTTCTGTCGAGTTCAGATATGTTTTGCGGTGATTTAGCATGGTAACGATAAATAAGCTAGCGTAACTTTAGTCCGTGGTATGTGCGTGAGAGAAATTTGAATTTGGAAGGTAGCCTACTGTTGTATTTTTCTGTTTTATAAATAAATAACGATTTTTTTTTACGTTTCATGGTAAGTGGTTTCATGAGTTTGTTTTTTTTAGACCAAGTTGAGTAAGTAGCATAGAGCTAGTTGTGGGATGACAAACATATTTTCCAATTTGAATGCCTTGTCAGCTAGTTTAAAAGTGATTAAATAAATTCAAACTAGGGATGGGCATTTGGCCGAGATTTATTCTTCGATCGTTGGGAGAATTAATGATTAATAATCGATTAATCATTAACATTTTTATATTTAAAACTATCACAAATATTCTCGATATCGGCGTGACGTTTGTTTTCCCCTTTGGTCTGGTTGCTATGGCCCGCGCATGCCCGGATGTGTTCAGTGGCCCGGATGTTTGTGGTCGAGAATAACGTGACATTTCCTGTTTCTTTTCTTTAGAAAAACAACGATAATAAAACAAGAGATATCGAGGAGACTACTTAACAAAGACAATTTATATCAAGGCGCCAGTATTACAGGCTTTTTGTTTCTTAAAAAGATGCGCTTGTTGTGTGCTCGATGTGCACTGCAGCTCCTTCTGGTCCATGCTAACACCGAGTTGAGGCTAGGCTAGGCTAGGCTGAGATAGAGATGAACTGCCTCCACTGTCCTTTACAAGGCTTGGATGCGCGTTGTTCAAGTGATACATCATTGCCGTTGTCGATTAATTGTATTTGTAATTTGCATTGCAGTGATTGCAGTACACTTGCTCATTTTCTAAACGAAAATGGTCCCACGCCACACTTCGCCGTGACCACTTAATGATTAGGCGATGACAGAAGCTCGCATGTAACAACTGAGGCCAGCCAGGGTAGGGTGATGGTGAAATGTTGCCCCCTGTTGCCAAATTTCTATCGGTGGCACAGTGAAATGCATCGCATTGTTTGAGGACTTGCACTGAGAACCTACGTTCGGATTGTTAAAAAAAAAAAACCATTCGGTTCATCGAGACCAAATTCTTAATGATCAATCATCGATTAATCGATTAATTATGCCCATCCCTAATTCAAACAAAATAATTTAGCGAAATTTATTTAGCAAGACTTTAAAATATATTACAATTTGTAGCGTGTATTTTAAGACGTTTTAAACTGTATACTGATCTTAACGGCTGTTAACTGATCTTAACGGCTGCTAACTGATCTTAACGGTTGTTGACTGATTTTAACGGCCGTTAACTGGAGTTAGGACCGGGAAAGGCGCGCTGGACGCTAGCAGCTCCTCAGTACACCGCCTACTGGATGATGTACTGAAACCTGAATTTCCCCCCTTGGGGGATAGATAAAGTATTTTTGATTTGATTCGAAACTGTTAATCACACTGTTTGCAGATTGTGGCTAAGGTTAGTGTTAGGTTAAGGTTAGTGCATCAGCAAGCCCTCTTGCTACATAAAGTTTACATGCCTGTGCAAAAAGTAGTCACAGATTATTTCGGTTTAGTGGTGATATTCCAGTTTCTTCTGACACAGGGTATATACAACCTGATTATCCTTTCCTAGGTAAGAATACTGTTAAATTGTTTGTCATGAGTTGTCATCTGTCCCACTTTCAACCTTCACTGGGTTAACTTCCCACAAGGGCCTTAGCATGGGGGTAAAAGGGGCTGTCATCTGCTGGTCTGATGGTGGCTGGTGGCTGGCTGCATTTTAGACACAACAGCTAACCAGCATGTGCATTGATAAAATAATTACTTGGTTAATCAACTCGGATTTCTGGTACTGACTAGCAAGTTAGGCACTATTAAACCAACTAGGCACGCACATAGTAAATGCCAGATGTTTGTGCTGCTTTGGTTACATTAATGGATAAAAATGAAAAGAAAAATGTAGTGAGGAATATTTCATAGGTATGAAGTTGTTAATATTTTATGGTTGTTAACATGTTAAACTTGGTCTATATTTATGTTCATTTTTTCAATTTACATCAAAACTTATTTTTTTAGATACATTTTGTGGCAAACTGTCCACAGCAGTACATTGTGGAGCTTCCTGTATCAGGTCTACTGCTGCTTCTCCATAACGAGCTCTGCTGCACGCCATCATTGAAAGGTAATTAATACACTGATACAACCACCTATAACACAGGGAAATGTGTGTTTGTGTGTGTGTGGTGGTGGTGGGGGAGCTTGGGATTCTATTAGCATTCATAACTGACCTTTTTTTTCGATAATCTTTTTTCTGCAGGTCTACAATGATGACAACTGTGCCTTTTTCTTCTACCCATTGTTTTCTGTGTTGAATGAAGTGGACTTGTAAACTTTGTACTTTTTTTTGTGGAAATCATAAGAGAATCCTTGAACATTACCAAAGTAGCCACAGACATTACGGAAGAAACTGTCCCCTACCCTGTGTATACAAAGAATGCGCACAGTATTTCAGATCTAAAAAATCCTTGCAGGTCCACTTGAGAGATCATGGGCTGCTAGAACGAAGTACTGGACTTGTTGGCTTTAAAGTAAAATCCTTGTTGTGTGACTTTGAAGATGCTGTCAGCCTAAAACAATATATTGCTCATCTTGGGAAGCACCTGAGGAATAGGGAGACTGTCAGCTGTCCTTTTAATCACTGTCTTTTCAAATCAAACATTTTCTCTGTAGCTTTAAATTTTTATTAAAAAAAGCAATTTCAATTTCTTCACAGTTAGAGTTTTTAGGTATCAGCTTTGGAGCATCGGCATCAGAGCCTCGCATCGGAGTATCGGGATCGGAGCATCGGCATCAGAGCATCGGAGCATCGGCATCAGAGCATCGGCATCAGAACATCGGAGCATCGGCATCGGCATCGGCATCGGAGCATCGGCATCAGAGCATCAGAGCATCGGGGCATCGGCACCAGAGCATCGGCATCAGAGCATCGGCATCAGAGCATCGGCATCAGAGCATCAGAGCATCAGAGCATCGGCATCAGAGCATCGGCATCGGAGCATCGGCATCGGCATCATCAGCATCGGCATCAGCATCGGCATCAGAGCAGCATCAGCATCGGCATCGGCATCGGCATCAGCATCGGCATCGGAGCATCGGCATCAGAGCATCAGCATCAGAGCATCGGCATCGGAGCAGCATCAGCATCGGAGCATCGGCATCGAGCATCGGCATCGGAGCATCGCATCAGAGCATCAGCATCAGAGCAGCATCGGCATCATCGGAGCATCGGCATCAGAGCATCGGCATCAGAGCATCAGAGCATCAGAGCATCGGCATCAGAGCATCGGCATCGGAGCATCGGCATCAGAGCATCAGAGCATCAGCATCAGAGCATCGGAGCATCAGCATCAGAGCATCGGCATCAGAGCATCAGAGCATCAGCATCAGAGCATCAGAGCATCGGCATCAGAGCATCGGCATCGGAGCATCGGCATCAGAGCATCGGCATCGGAGCATCGGCATCGGAGCATCGGCATCAGAGCATCGCATCGGGGCATCGCATCGGGGCATCAGAGCATCGCATCGGAGCATCGCATCAGAGCATCGGCATCAGAGCGCATCGGAGCATCGGCATCAGAGCATTGGCATCGGAGCATCGGCGCATCGGCATCGGAGCATCGGCATCGGAGCATCGGCATCAGAGCATCAGAGCATCGGCATCAGAGCATTGGCATCAGAGCATCAGAGCGTCGGCATCAGAGCATCAGAGCATCGGCATCAGAGCATCGCATCGGGGCATCGGCTTTGGAGCATTATCTTCAAGCGTCTTGTCTTTATAAATATAGGTATGTTATAAGAGTTTGTTACAGTTCAGTATTTGATTTTCATGGAATGACATACACCTGGGGCACACACTGTCTGTACTGACCCAGCTGTCCTAAAGCAATATACAGTCATGGAAAGAATTATTAGACCACCCTTGTTTCTTCGATTTCTTGTTCATTTTAATACCTGATACCACTAAAGGTCATCATGTGACTAAAACAACCAGAAAAGAAAACATTTATTGCATAAAAGCAGTGTTATTGACAGTACGATGCCATAGGCATTGATCTAAAAACTGAAGTGATTTACGTTATTATCAAGAAAACCATGGAAAATGGCTAGATATCAGCTCTTAAATAAAACTCTTATGAGCTATTTTTGCGGTTATTGTTATGTTTCTCCAAACAAATGTAGCTTTAGTTGTTCCAGGTACAAAAATGAACAAGACATTGAAGAAACAAGGGTGGTCTAATAATTCTTTCCATGACTGTAGTCCACAGTTTACCCAAAATGATGACATCTATTACATTTTTACACCCTCAACATGTTGCTCATCGTGGATTTTTTTTCTCCCCTTTTCAGACAATTTCATCATGCTACTGCGCATTATCTTTTCTGAAACTGACATTAGGAAGCTTACCATTGATTACTTGCCTGACACGATTGATGGCTTCTGCTCGATCCTGAAGAATAAACTGGGACTGGAGGGGGACATTGTGATTCAGTATCAAGACCCCGAATTTGAAAAGGAACTTTGCAATTTAACTAGCATGTCAGAGCTTCCTAAAGATAAAGCAACTTTGAAAGTGCACACCAAGTCTTCTGAATCATACCACACAGATTCAACTCTGGACACAGCAAGCCTGTCATCATCTTCCCTTGAGCTAACCCTAACCCTAGCATCTTATTAGCATCTTCCACATCATATTTGTTAAATTTTTTTCCTGGGCCCCATTTTAGAAAGCAGGTTTAGGTAAAACTCAGAGTTACAGGAAACTTGGGTTTTGGTTTTAGGAAGCTGGTTCTGGTCTGAGTCGGTCACTACGGCAGCATACTCTGTGAACCTAACCTGGTTTGAAGCAGGTTACTATTCAGATTGAGATCACCAAGTACAAAAAGTTCTGCCTCCTGACTAATCAGTTCTCTTGGAAAATGTCTTCAGTGGTGTTAGTGAGATCAGCTGACAGAGAGTCGTTAGTCCCTCAGTGAAACACAACTGTGTCTTTTATGCTCATTAAAAAAACTCAGGATCTTGTCATGATTTTATTGATGGTTTTATTTATTTATTTTTGGAGATTTGGCAAGCATTATGTTTACACCCTAACTCTCCGCATCACATACACCATAGAATTGCATGTGAGCAACAGGTCAGTTTAAGAATATAATGCGATTAGAGCCATCCTATGTAGCAGTGGTTTTTAATTGATGTTAATCTTGTCAATTTAAGCATTGCCACCATAATTCTCTGCAGCTCCGTCTACTTATTGCTGAAGTGTCTGTTTCGTTCTGTCTGGATTTGGTCATTCAGCTTTTTTGCTCCAGAATATTATCTCAGAATTTTATTGTCTGCTCCTTTTTTCATTTAATTTATTTTATCATTAAAGTCTTAAAGTAATTAAATTAAATTTTTAAAATGTGAGGCCGTAGATGTCTTAAATAATTGTTCACAAGCAGATAGAAATATCACGTACTGTTTTTTTCTTTTTAAACAGAGCTCCACACAACTTAAGAGGACAGTTCTTCTGCTGGGCCTTCCTCATTTTCTCAAAGAGGATCCCTCCAGTTTTTTCAAGACTGTCGAGGTAAGCATGTTTAAATTCTTTATTGGAGTGGTAAAGAATACGTTGAATGGCTTGTTGGGCCTGCATAGTGATACCTATCAAAAAAAAAAAAAAAAAAAAAATAATATAATATATATATATATATATATATATATATATATATATATATATATATATATATATATATATATATATATATATGTATGTGTATGTGTGTGTGTGTGTGTGTGTGTGTATGTATGTGTGTATGTAATCCACATGTGCTTTTTGTAGGGGTTAGACAAAATATGCACTCTGGTGCTGAATAAAATCTTTTCGCCACAAATGGATTTTTCTGCTAGCTTAACATTGCTAACAGAACAATTATAGATGGTATTATATTTCTGCTTTCTTTGAAATCTTGTGCAGGCCACAGATGATGAGCACACGTTCACACACGGAATAAAAGTTGGTGTTGTGATAGTGAAGGACGGGGAAGACATCGTGGACACAGCAGTGGTCCTTGAGGAAGCAGTGGTCCTGTCTGATCTGAAGGACATTCCACGTGCCATTGCCTTGCTGATGGGTCTTCTTTTTTCTCTGAACATAGACTATCCAAAAGAACTCAGGTACACATTTGAAGTTATTCAAAAGGTCCTGATGAACATCGGTGGAGGACAGTGTTCCTCACTTGTCCATGGATTAAGAAACAGGCTGCTGCGGATCTGAGATTGTGCTCAGGGAACTCCCCTCATGCCTTACACTTACATTTACACACACACACACTTCCACTTGATTCAAAATGTTCTTGCTGTTGATCTTGAATGTTCTTGCCAAAATACGTTTAAGCCTAATGGATTCTTACCTTTTCTTTGTTGGGTAAAGTCTGAGTTCTCGAAAAAGTGTCTCCTCCATTAATACTGATCAGTTCTGCATCTACAGGTGGGAACGGTGCGGGAAAAAACCACTATTGGAGCACTGTACCTGCTGAAATGACTGCCAGTTTTGTGGCATCTAACAGCTATTAACCTGATAAGACTCAACAAAAAACTCACTGAGACTGATATTATAGCGATCGGCAGATACAGGTTCAAGTCAGAGAAGCTGTGCTCCTTCACATGTCTGAACTGTGTCTGGATGTCAGCAGGGACACACACACTTGATTCAAAATGTTCTTGCTGTTGATCTTGAATGTTCTTGTCGGGGGGGCGGGAACACACTCACACACACACACACTTGATTCAAAAATGTTCTTGCTGTTGATCTTGATTGTTGGGGGGGCGGGGTCACACACACACACACACACACACACACACACACAAACACTTTATTGAAAATGTTCTTGCTGTTGATCTTGAATGTTCTTGTCAGGGGGGCGGGAACACACTCACACACACACACACTTGATTCAAAAATGTTCTTGCTGTTGATCTTGATTGTTGGGGGGGCGGGGTCACACACACACACACACACACACACACACACAAACACTTTATTGAAAATGTTCTTGCTGTTGATCTTGAATGTTCTTGTCGGGGGGGCGGGGACACACACACACACACACACACACACTTGATTAGAAATGTTCTTGTCATTGATCTTTAATGCTGGTTCTTGGGTTGGCAATGTTGGCAATGAACCAATAAATGCTGAACTTGTTGCATGTTAATTGATGTCTGTCATTTCTCTTTGAAACAAATTTGTTATAGCCTGTAATTACATCTATTGTACTAATTACTTATTAATACAAGCAACATTATGTTGAAATGGATATTTATGTTCAAAGAAATCTTGAATTATGTTAAATAGATTAATTAATTTAATTTAAATGAGCTAAAACATTTTGTTAAGATAAAATAGATTTGCAAATTAAAATCACGACCTTAAACAGTTCAGTCAATGAATAAGTTCAAGTTCTAGTTCTAATATACACCTTCTGGTGCAACCTAGACACATCATCAGTGTTGTATCCTGGGGTCACGGGGTGTTTCGGGTCTCACAACAGACACCCTCGCCCAGGCGACCCAGCCGGGGTGATCAAGTCCCGGCTTGTGTCTAGGTAGCTTTGGTGGTCCACGGATCACCCCGCTTAATCCACAGCCATCTGGACGCCTTCTCTGCTGCGTCGGAGATGTTCTTAATGGCTCTTCTGTGCTGCAGTCCCTTCACTCCCAGCGTCTTGAGTGCCCTGCTTAGGGACTGGCCGACAAATCCTCTGCAACCAACCTCAATGGGGTTGCAACGGGTCCTCCATCCCTTGCTTCGGCATTCACCTGCCAGCTCCTCATACTTGGCCCTCTTCCTCTCAAAGGCTTCCTCCATCCGGTCTTCCCAGGGGACAGTCAGCTCCAGCAGGACCACCTGTTTTGTCAACTTAACTTAAACAAAATGTTTACTTAACTTAAACTTTAGCTAAGATGAAATACATTTACAAGTTCGGACAATTACCCCAAGTAGTTCAACCAACTAACAAATCCAATTCAACTTAACTGAAACAAAATGTTTACACAGCTGACCATTTTAAGTCAATTGAGATAGATTTGCAGGTTCAAACAACTACCTGAAGTAGTTAAGTCAATTATGAAATCTAAATCAACGCACATGTTTACACAACAAGGAATATTTAATGAAGATAACAAATAATTATTTTTGACTTAACTTAAATTTTTAAGGCAGCCCTTTCACTCATATTTTTAAGTTGAAACAACATGTTACAATTTACAGTGTAGTGATGTTCTTGATGTGTTGGATCAAATTCAGCTCAGAGTCAAAGATCACACCCAGGTTTTTCACTTGTGGGGATGGATTAAAAGAAAATTCTTGTAGTTGGGTAAAATATTCTCTTAGGCCCTCAGGACCATTTGACTAAAACCTCATTATTGTCATGGTTAAGCTGGAGAAAGTTTTCTGCCATCCAGGATGTGACATCTAAAATGCAGTTGAAAAGTGCATCTATTATAAGCAGAATCAGACCCTCACTTGTTCTGGACCTATGTGATTACCAAGTGCAGGACGCTTATTTCCAGTGGTGCATTGAATCAGACCAAAACACACAGCAGCTTGACTGGATGAAACCCCGTCCTCGATAATGACGGTCGGGGTGGCAGCAGGTCTTCAGCCTCAGAACCTCAGATCAGATCTGAGCTGTACCGATCCAGGTCCAGTGACTAAGATAAAGCAGGTTAGCTGGGGCTTTCTCAGACTGGATCGGATGCATGAGAGCACATCTGCAAAAATGTTGGTGTATCCATACGATCAAAAGAGTGGTTTCAAAGCTTTATGGCTGCTGACTTTATTTTAAAAAAAAAGTGTGCTTTCTACGCAACACTTCTTTGTCAAGATCTCCTCCAAAAAAGTGAATTTCTTCCCTCTAAACCCATAAACTGGTTAATTTCAGGAAATGTGAAAAAAAGGAAACAAAACAGGCAATTAGTGTTCAAAGAAAAATCATCAAGACTTCATCTGAGCGCTTTAATAACCTCTGAAGTGTGACAGGAAGTATGTTAGAAGACAGACACACATGAAAGTCATGTGATCAGCTGATGAATTAATCCAGTGATTTTAATGAAGCTCAGGAAAAAACCAGTTGCTTTTGCCAAGGAGATGAACTTATATATTTCAACAAATGTTCAAATGATCCAGTATAGTAAACAATAAAATCGAACAAGTAAAAATAGATCTTTGCATCAGAGCTTTCTTTACAAACACACACACACGTGATGGACACATGTAATAAGATGATGTACGGACGATATCGCAATATCATTTCTGAATTTTTGGTACAAAGGTGCATCTTTATTGAAGTACAAATGTTCACTTTGGGCTTTTACTTCTAATTCCTCCATTTTATTTTATTTTCTTTAATTCAGCCACTTTGTTGTTTTTACCCAGTAAATGTGTTTTCCAGCTCTGAATAAATGTGGACTGGATGTCTGGATGTCATTACGCTTATCTGCAGTGGATTAACAGGCCTGACACTGACGCAGATGCAGACAGGCATCATCACTTCATCCTGAACGACAGAGGGGGGAGCTGTTGTCTCATAAGTAGTTTCACCCCCCCCTCCCCAGACCCACACAGCCACACAATGCCCCACAAACTCTTCCCAGCCATCAATTAAGAACTTCTTGAATTTGGATTTTTAGGGAGAACGACTTACTCTTTCTTTTTTTTTTTTTTTTATCATAATGAGAAGATGTAGGGTTATCTGTAGTTGATATATTTTGTCAGCTCAATTGAATATTGAAGATTTAAACAACAATAATGAGAAAAGTTTTTCCTTTTCTTCCATGCTTTATCCATGCTGATGCCTTCTCTTCTGTGTTTAAATCTAACATTTGTCCACATACTGTGTATATAATATACTTTTTTTCCCCCCTTTTTTAACCCCGGTCATTAAAGTAGACCCTGTTGCACGCGGGCCTATGTAGATTTGGTGGCGGAGGCATGGCGCACGGAGCCAAAGATAGAGTAACAAATCAGGAATTTCCCTCCTGCCACTCCTGAGAGCGCAGCGCAGCGCAGGACCAACGTTCCGGACTCAGCGCGTCTCCTCCGACGGAGAAACAGCCAAACCGACTCCTTCGGTTTCAACATCAACAACAGTCTCGAAACTTCCAGAAGAGTTGGGGAAATTATTATTATTTTTTTTTTTTTTTTGTGAACGTGTCTTATTACTTTGAAGCAGTTTGCGTTCTGGCTTGGCATGATCCCTCACGGAATAAGCGGCGCGCTGCCGGAGCATCAAGAAAACTGCGACTGATTTGGAAGTTTGGGCTCATTTTCTTCATTTTTCGTTTTTTGCTGCTGACTTTCCTTCTGGAGTCGGGGAGACTTTCTTAAACACTTCAAGGGAAGGATTCACCAACTCCTTTTTGAAAAAAAAAGAAAAGAAAAAAAAAGTAGCCCACATCTGGATTATGCGCATGAAAGAAATTGGAGTGTAAAAGTAGCCCCGACTGTGAAAGCTGCTGTGGAGAAGGGAAATGCGGTGTAGAAACGGAGTGTAGAAGGATGTTGCTGCTTGTACGATGGAAGTGAAGAACTTTTCTGCTTGTGCTGCGTTGGTTTGTCTTTTCTTTTGTTCAGTTTTGAGCCAAGAACTCAACCCCAAAGGCAGGAATGTTTGCAAAGCACCTGGGTAAGACTTCATGTGGGGGGGGGATGTGTTTTATTCCTCTGGTTGTGCATGCTGTCCTTCACACTGTCCGCGCTTTGAAGAAAAGAAAAGAAAAGTGGCACCATTAAGTTCTCCAAACTGTTTTTTATATAAAAAAAAAAAGTGTTTTGAACTTGGTCAGCGGACTTTCAAATCTAGCAAACGCTCCTCAGTGACGTACCATTCATTCACCTGCACAGACTTATTTAAAAAAATATATATATATTTTTTGATGTCAGTAAATCTTTTCAGAAGACTTTTACGCGTATTCACGATGACCTATTTTTTTAATACATAACGGGATGTCTGTCCGCTGTAGTCACAACAGGAGGAGGAGACAGCTGTGCAGATGTGCAGCCTACATCTGGAGCAGTGCTGTCATTGCCCTGTAGGGGGCGCTTTGATTGGCACTGACAGCATTTGTCACACCTGATAACACAATGGTGGTGGTTTGCTTATAACAACTTGGGTTGTTAGTGGAAGTTTGTTAAAAAGGAAGGGGGGGGGGTAGTTAAGCAATGCATTGTGGGTGTAACATGACTGGTTGGTAACTGTAATGCTGCCATAAGGGTTTCCAAAGATTGGAGGGAATATTCTTACAAAGGTTGTCCAAAGGTTGCTAGATTCAGGGAATGTTGCACGCAAGCAAAAACTCTTGACTTATTTTTCTTCAGGCCAGGAAAACTTTCCACATAAACTATATAACAACCAAAGTTGGAATTTCCATTTAACTTGTGAACTTAACTTGTTCCCAGAGCATTGTGGGAACCAGATATTGTGAGCTGGGAGGCAGCATTTTATGAAGAGCCCACGTGCTCAGACAGCTTCCTCTCAGTGCTGAATCCAGTTAGTACCAGTTTATCAAAAAAAAAAAAAAAAAAACACAAGAAACTTGATACTCGCATAAAAGAAGAACATTCATATCCACAGATGAGCTGTCTACGGTCGGACAGAGGCAGGTTAAAGACTCATTTCCCAACTTGCTCCAAACACTGCTAATATTTTGGTTATATTTCTTTAGAAGTGTATTTCTGTTAAGTCTTTTACAGGACCTATAAAAACCCTGTTCAGTGAACTTGACCCAGTTGAAAATAGCTTATCTAAAGAGCCAAACAATTGGGTTTTCCTGTGCAGTCGGGTCAGACTGAAGGCTGCTCGTCAACGACCCCAGTGGCGGTGATGCAATCAGCAGCAAATATAATCCACGGTGCTGTTTAGTTCATTTACATTGTGATATATAAACAGCGCTGGTGTCAACAGCTGAAAAGTTTGACATTTGTCCTCCTCGCCGTGTTCGTTACAGCGACCGCTTATTCTTTTCCTTTCTGACCCATAATTGTTTTGGGTTTTTTTTTTTTTTTCTCCCTTGAATCATATGAATAGAGGGAAGTAGTTTCCAGCGCGCGGCCTCACGTCCAGCAGCTGAATGGAGATGAAATGGCGGTACAGACCAGCTACTGTAATGATGCCTTTTAACGCTCGCTGCTTTCAAGTGTTCCTAGAAATGTTCTGGGAAGAAAAAAGCTGTAGGCCGAGAGGTGTTTTCAGCCTGAATGAGATACGTGAATCAAGAGAAAGAGCAGGACTGGAAGTCCTTGATAAATATAGCCAAAGCATTTTCTATGTGGCAATGAAACACTAAAATATGCTTCTAAGACAACAGTTTAATTGCAGAAAACAGTGAAAGCAATCATTCACCGTGGACTGGCTTTGTGGCAAAGGTTAACGCTTGGTTAGGGCGGTGCAGCCGCAAAAAACCGGCTCCGCTGCCGCATTATGTACATAAAATGGCAAAACAAAAAAAATTTATATCCCGTCTCACTTTAATAAGAAGTCAAAGAGCACGGAGGATAAATCTCTGATCTTCAACACGTGCCTATTTTGGCAGGGCAAAACACAGTGCTGCTCCCAGTAAGCAAACCACTGCTTCTTCAAAGAATTTTGGGGAAGCTGACGTGTTGCAGGGGCCTAAAGAGGTTACAGGCGTGGGAGGAAGGAGAGACGCATCCGTCCTTTCCTGTCAGGCTTAACACCGTCTGCAAAATATTGTCGTTGAATATCCGTCCCCCCCCAACAGTCTGGGAGAGCTCAAGAACCTGATAAACTGCACAGATTCAGAGGGTAGGGTCTTTGGAGTGTATTTTATCTTTTACAGACTGGAATCACTCATATTGAAATGATTATACAACAATGCACGAGGCGTTTGCATCATGCACGCTGCTCTGCAGGCGCTTGCAGGGCTTTGGCATCAGCCACATCAGTAAGAGCTATGAGATCAAAGAGGCGCGAGCCGGGTGGATGTTGCCTCTTTGATACGTGTTTGTTTTACTTAATTCCATCTTTTCCCTTCTCATCCTGTGTCTGGTGACTTCTCCCCAGGTCGTCAGGACTGGTGTGCTGCAGCGGATGGGGGCAGTCGGGGAACGAATGCCTGACACGTACGCAGAATCCCGCCCATCCATATCAGAACACGTCAAGTGGCTTATTGTGTGAGGGCGCTGAATAATTCGGCCTGTTCTTCCTTTTTTTTTTCACCGCAGCTCTCTGTGAGGGCAATTTCACCTGCAAGGAAAATGAGGTGTGTGTCAGGCCGAATGAATGTCGCTGCCGTCATGGATACTTCGGAGCCAGCTGTGACACCAGTAAGACCTTTGTTTTTCTCACTCTTTTCAGATACAGTGTTTCTCTTTTTTTTTCTTCTTCTGACTTTGACATTTAATGATCAAATACATTTGACATGTTTCAGGCCTCTTAGAACCTACATTTATATCCTGTAACTGAGTCAAAAAAAATCCCAATTTTAGATCAACTTATTGTCACAAATTCACCTCTTCATCGTGAATTTTAATAGTCATGGCCATTCATTTATATCTAACATCATCAGCTGCTCCTGCTTCCTCTCAGTTAAGCATGAAAGTTTCAACCACTCACTTGTCTCTTCTACTTGTACGTCACTTCGATTAAAGGTGCTAAATTACTAAATGTAATGCAAATGTGCAAAACGTCTCATATGTAAGAATTTAGTGCAGTGATCGCTTATTTTTTGCAGTTAATAGGCACCGGTGCCCACCCTCAAAAATCAAAAATCACAAATTGGAGCCGAAGCCCCCCGAGCCTAAATAATGTGTTTAAAATATGCTTAAAAACCCGCAAAAAAGTAGCGAAGCACTGCAGCGAAACTAGACAAAGGCTCAACTGTGGTCTTTCTGTTACCTTCACAGCCTCTGGTCTCTGAACTGTAGTAAAGAAACTGCTGGTATTGTGCTATTTTTGGCTCGTAATTAGCGGCTAACACGCTAACAACAACAGAAGGAAAAAGTCTGGTTTTCTCTGCATGGAACGAGCACTTTATTCTGGCACTGCAGGAACTTGTAACATCACACAGGTTGTATTGTTGGGCTCCTGTCGGTTAACAGAGAATGTAAATCTATATACGCTGGGCTGCTGTTGATGCTCACTACACTTTTCATCTAACCCTGTTTTCATTCTGCCGTCCCACGACACACACACACCATTACCCATAAGTAGTGTTGCCAACTCTCCAATGAGAAAAGTCGCTAGAGGCTGTCCCGTCCCGGAAGTCGCTCCAAGTCGCTAGATGCGACGGACGGACAGTCGGACGGGGGGGTGGAGAGGAGCTCGAGTTGTCTCGCGCGGGGGGCAGGGTGTTTGTGGCTGTGCACTGAGCCCGACAGAGAGAGAGAACGAGAGAGAGAAGCGTGGCTTGCGAGGCAGACAGCAGCCAAGTGATGGCTTCAAACCCAGCGGTTTGACTGCGCGTGAGTCGCTAAATCACCAGAAAAAGTAGCTAGATTTGTCGCTAGTCGCTTTTTACAAATTAAGTCGCTAGGGGGGTCTGGAAAGTCACTAGATATAGCGACAAAGTCGCTAAGTTGGCAACACTGCTCATAAGGCCACACCATTACCCATAAGGCCACCTTCTTGAAGGGTCTGGGCTTGCTCACAACATTTCTTCACTTTGAGAGAACGCGCACAAAACATCCTGTGATGTTTCCGCAATTTTTTCTTTATTTTTTTTATTATATTATATATTTATGAAAAATCTGCGAATAACTAAAACCACGTAACTTCAAGCACGAATTGGCAAGGGATGACTGTATATCTTACTTTGGCAGTAATATAGACAGTGTTCTAGTGAGACAAACAATCAGAAGTTAACAATGACACTGACCACGACAGAGGTGCACAGTGAATTTAATCTCTAAGTTGTATACAAATTCAGAGAGGTCATTGACTCAGAGAGTGAAGGATGCTATGCTGGGAAATGACAACTGGTCAGTAAGAAACAGCTGTTTTTTAACCATCACATGAACAACATCAGGAACTTGAGATAAGTTCTTTAGTGTCACAACTTAAAGGACTTGATGGAGCCAGATTTGATAATTAGAATATAGAGGAAAAGACACGGACTTATAAATCAGCATCATATCATAAGGTCATGCTGACCCCGAAATGTAGTTTTCACACAACAGTCCCCACTTTTTGTTTTTGCACCCCATTTTTCTTTGTGTGTATGACAAGCTTATCTAGATCACACAGCAGTAGAGCACACGGTTCCCCACCCCAAGTGGCACAGCCCACAACTGTGGGCTAAAAAGGGTATAATGAAGCAAGGGCTAACTAGTGTGACCCTCCCCCCTGCAGCCAAACAACCTTCCCCACTATGTGTACGATTTGTTGGATCAGATTGGAATTGGTTGATTGATCAATTTAAGTGACTGAATTTGGAGTAAATGTGAATTATGTGACGTCACAGAATGAAAAAATGATACTGGCAAACGTAAGCTCGCTAACGCGTGAAACTAAGGTCAGACGACCACTCGTAAGTCGCATTCATGTAAGTGTCGGCAGCTTCTTCAGCATCGTTGTCCGTTGACTTTGATTGTGGTGATGTCAAACATTTCTCGACCGAGCCGTTGACATCGCTTCCGACAAAATGCAATTTTCAACTTTTCGTACTTTAAAGCGAGCGTTAGCCAATCAAACTGCGACGACGCAGCTGGTACCGGCCAATGAAATCGCTCATTGGGCGGGACGGTTTTAACCACGCAGATCACTCGTGTAGCGAATGGGAGCAGATATGATCGGTTGTTAATAGGGCTGTGAAAAATATCGATTTGGCAATATATCGCGATTTTCGGCCGCCCAATATAATATCGATTCTTCAGCTCCTAATATCGATTTTTTTAGGAAAATTTTATTCTATTTACTCTATTTTATTTATTTATTAAATGTGCAAAAACACTATTAATAAAAAATAAATAGGTGGTTTTGAAGCAAATAGTATTGACTCAATTTGTCCTCTGAATGATCAATATCATCTGATGAACATATACAGCAACTTGATTTTTCATCTCTACTTTTAATTTTGATATTAACTGGGTAGAATATCGCAATATATCATGATATCGCGATATCATGATAATATCGGATCGTGACCCAAGTATCATGATACATATTGTATTGCGAGGTCCTTGCCAATACTCACCCCTAGTTTTTTACGTCAGGTTAGAAACCCATCGCCTACATCAGACGTGTCAGTGCTGGACCCCAATACTCGGATCTCTCCGGATATTTGTTTGTTAGGTGGTTGGGATAGTTTTCCGTTTGGGCATCTAGAATATGTTTATTTATTAACGCCACTCTCACTCGCCTGCAGTAGCAGTTCAGTTCATCGCAGCTGTTAAAGGGAAGACAGCATGTCAGAGATGTTGGATCTAAAATCGTGTAATGATGAGTTAGCAAATTATAAAATTCCTTCCCGATCAGTTGGTCTCACACGCAATAATAACTCATCTTCTGCTGAGGCTCCGGAGCTTATAAAACGGTATTCAGGCCAGCCCTCAAGTCAAAATCTGAATCTGCAAAAAGTTCCTTTGGATAAAAGCATTTCCTACATGACAGAATGTAATTAA
Source organism: Hirundichthys speculiger (assembly GCA_018398805.1). Classification (NCBI taxonomy): domain Eukaryota; kingdom Metazoa; phylum Chordata; class Actinopteri; order Beloniformes; family Exocoetidae; genus Hirundichthys; species Hirundichthys speculiger. The sequence continues at coordinate 10,836 of JAGFBZ010002435.1, read as the reverse complement.
ATCTGCAAAACATTCGATATGATTTGCGTGAAGTCAGAATGTAAGCATAATAAGATACTAAATCACAGTTTGACCACTTCATTTTTTCCCTCACTTGTTGGTTCCTTTGGATAGAAGTATTGACCAAAACACTTTTTGGTGGGGTGGGGGGGTGAGCCACTTTACAGCTTTGTCATGGTGGGAAATCACTTCCCTTTTGGGGTCAGGAGAGGATAGTAGTGGTCAGTTTCTTGAATGGAATTACCAATCTGTTCCAACTCTTGCTCTCTGTCCTGACCAGGCAACACAGTTTTGCTTTCAGTTATTACCGTACTTGGTTAGTTTATTGAGGAAGAATATGGTTTTGGGCGGCCTCTTGTTGCTTGTAACGCAACAGCAAATCTCAGTCTTTCATTTCCTCTGTATGAATAAATGGATAAAACTGTTCGGAGGCAGCGGTGTCGTCAGCGTCACTTGAGGCAAGACTCGTCAATCTGGTCAGGAAGTCGGCAGGGGGAAGTGATACTTTGCGTAATTTTAGTGCTACCGGCACGCAATAAGGTTTTAGGAAGTTGTGCTTATTTCGCATGTCTTTCTCAGAAAATATTACATCTGTCAGAATACTTGTTTGTTTATTTGCTTGCATCTCCGAGTATAACTGTCTGTTCTGATAGTCGCTAACATGACGGTAAACTCTCACTCTTTACGTGGAGGTGATGAAATGTTGTTGTGTGTACTCGATTTTTATGGATATTTGATGTCATGTTTCCCATTTCCTTATTGCATTTGTCTTTTAACAGAATGTCCCGCACAGTTCTGGGGCCCCGACTGCAAGGGGAAATGTCACTGTTACCCCAACGGCCAGTGCAATGACCTGACTGGCGAGTGCACCTGCAACCACAACCGCTGGGGTCCTAATTGTGAGAACCCGTGCCTGTGCCAAAAGGGCAAGTGTGACCAGCAAACAGGAAAATGCACGTGTCACCCTGGCATCTGGGGCCCCCAGTGCAACAACAACTGCTACTGCAGCATCAACTCGGTGTGCGATCCGATGACGGGGCGGTGTCTGTGCAACCCCGGCTGGATGGGGAGGAACTGTGCGATCCAGTGCAACTGCAACAGCTCACCGTGCGACCAGTTCACGGGGCGCTGCCAGTGCCGGGAGAGGCTGTGGGGCCCGCGGTGCGAGCGGTACTGCCAGTGCCTCCACGGCAAGTGCAACCCGGTTGATGGCTCGTGCACGTGCACTCCAGGCTACCGTGGGAAGCTCTGCAAGGAACCGTGTCCTGCTGGATTCTACGGTCAAAACTGCAGGAACAGGTGGGGGGAACAAAAAAAAAAAAAAAAAGCTTGGCAGAGAGCAAATGTACCGTTTCAAAAACACAGGAAACATGCAGTTTTACAGATGCCTAATGTACAACCTCCTCATCTGATCCATATTATAGCGCGGTTATGTCGTCCTGATAGGAAATAAGATTCGCTATATGCCTCAGCTGATAACCCTTAAAGATATCTGAACATATTACTTAATGGAACAAACTAAAGTGAGATTCGGGACCTGGTCTGCACATTATCCCGTAATCATTGGCCAATATGTCAAAGCAATTCAGGTCAAACGTTTTACCTTCTGTGGACTGTGTCACACAGCAGAACTGCCAAAAAAGAGCGCGCCAAGTGTTCTGTCTTGTTTATCCCACGCTTTGCCTTTAAAACATTACGATAATCCATCTCATGCTTTCCCCGGGCACCGCCAGATGTGGACACTGCAAAGGCCAGCAGCCCTGCAAGGTGACGGAGGGACGCTGCATCACCTGCGACCGAGGCTGGAACGGGACTCGCTGTGACCAGCTCTGCTCCAAGGGCTTCTTTGGGGGGAAAACTGCCAGGAAGTGTGTCCCACCTGTAAGGACGGCCACCACTGCGACCCCATTCACGGGAAGTGCTCTCACTGTAACCCCGGCTGGATTGGGGACAGGTAAGAAAACCGGCACACGCAGTGCAACATGGGAAAGCCATTTTTTAAATTTTCTTTTTAATGCTAAAAGTACCGCCTGTCTCTGCGTGACAGGTGCGAGGTGCGCTGCCCCAACGGCACGTATGGCGAGAACTGCGAGAACAACTGCAGTCATTGTTTTTAACGGCATTTGCCATGTCGTCAGCGGAGAGTGTCTGTGCGACCGAGGCTTTCACGGCACCTAGTAAGTCAAAAGGATCTTCACTGACAACCAAAAAAAAAGAAAAAGCACGTGTGTGTCCTTGGCAGCTTTACGGTACACGGTGAAACGTTTTGATGGCTTTTATATTACATTTGTCACACACACTTACTTGTCTTGGAACCGAGAGATTCGGCTCCTTGTTTTTGAGTCTCCTCACAGAAGACAGAAAAATATAAAGTTCCAAACTTTAAACAGATGTTGTTTTCGTCTCTTCCCTCCACCTCAGCTGCAATATGACCTGTCAGCCCGGCCAGTATGGCGTCAACTGCAACCAAACGTGCTCGTGCCACGACAAGAACTGTGATCCCGTGTCTGGTGCCTGCTATCTCCGTAAGAAGAAAACCTTTGTTTTTTTTTGTTGTTGTTTTTGGGGAGTGGGGAGTGGGGGGGGGGGAGTTCTTAAGAACAACCTCATGGTTTGTGGCTGGTCTGTAGTTGGAAACTCATGTTCTCTTTTTCCCCCCTTTTTATGAGACTAAAAAAACCGAAGCATTAATCTACATACGGCACACACTGAAATAATCCAAAGTGTTTAACCAGAACGACAGAAGTGCTGGTTGCGTATTAATTGTCTAAGGGTTGGCTGTACTCGCTGAGTAACAACAAACATCTATTCAGGTCAGTGTGTGTAGTGGGAGACTGGGGGGGGCTTGATAGCATTTCCAGACTGAGGCTGGTGTCCTTTTTATGGCTGTGTTTGTTGGCTCTTTTCCTCTCCAGCCAGAGTAGAGGGAGAGGAAGGAAAGAGAAATAAAAAAGGGGGATGTTAAAAATGGAAAGAAAAAAGATCATTTCTTAAATCGGGCAGATCGAAAGGAGATTATTGGAGGCGGGAAAGGAGCACATTGGCACGGAGCATAAAAAAAAAAAAAAGAAAAATGGCAGGGATTTTTGCCAGGAGACATGATGGGACAGCAGGCTGCTCAGTGACAAGGAGGAACATCGGATTCCCAGCGTTGAGTTTGATGCGGAAGTTCAGAGAAATGCCGTCACTTGAAACCACTAAGGGCCGGCTCCGAACGCAAGTCAACCTCCATTGACCCCCCGATGTCAAAATGTCCAGCTTTGCAGCAGAAATAAACATATTTACAGGCTGGCTAAAGAAAAAAAAAAAAAAAAAACACTTTTAATCTCCATAGCTAGATGTTACGTTAATGACAACTGCATGGGAAGTGAATTTGTAAAATGATATATAAAGCAGCAAATGTATGCATAATTAGGGATGTGGTCTTTTGATTGACAGCTGGCTAAGGCTAATGGATAGCTGTCATCACTTTAGCTATGGAAAGATTGGTACTGTCTTGACCTAATAAGTTATTTTTATTTCAAATATAATGTTCTGTTATGCTGTTAATGCTGTTTTTAAGTTGGCCTGTACAGGTCTGAGGATGAAACTTAGCTACGCAGCAGGCAGCAGCTACCCTCCGTACATGAACGACGACTGTTATCTGTGCTAACTGGCAGTTTCCGCTGGCACCAGCTGGGAGCAGCCAGCTCCTCCAGCCGAGCCACCCTCCAGGTTGGGTTGCACCCTACTAGACTGACTGCTTTTGCCCAGTCATCGGCCAGGACCCAGCTCTGAAAAGTTCGGAGGATCCAAAGGCCACGCTCTATGGACAAATTTGATCAGGGTGAATGTTAGCTGATGCTAGTGAGAAACCCAGGGCATCAATGGGAACCCCGTGGAGCCAAGCGCTGCATTAGTTAGCATCGGCTTGTTGGGGGTCTCGGCAGTGCTCGGTTGGAGCTTCACCTGTCCGTGCTTCAGCTCGGCAGTGCTCTTCAAATGCTGATTTTGTGGCGACGTCTGAAATGAGGACGGATGACCAGATTTGATTAGAATGTATGCAAGGTAGCATTAGCTAGCCAGCCAAGCTATAATTGCTAACTTGTGGTAACTGACCAGCGCCAGTGCAGTAAGACAAAAAAAGATGCTTCAAAAGCACTGTTGAGAAAACCTGGGGGTGACGTCACTGGTGGTTTGTCCAGTTCTTTTTACACAGTCTATGATCAGTGATTTTTTTTTGGGGGGGGGGCACTACGACCTTTATTTACAGTATAGAGAGACAGGAAGTGGGAATGAGAGTGGGGAAGACACACAGCAGAGGGTCACAGGCTGGGAGTCAAACCCTTGATCCCCTCAGGAAAACTGTATCGTCCGTACACCGGCAGCCTGCCTAAACCACTGAGCTACCCAGCGGCCTGGTCAGTGAGTTTTATAACAACTTGTCGCTCTCACTTGAGTCCCATCCAATAACCAGCAGTGTGAACACGCCACACCCAGACTGCCCAATGAGCCATCTCAGATTCGTGGAACAGCATTGAGACATGAGGGCCTGTCACCCCATCAAATTAAAGGTTTATCTCTCCTCTGGTGCTCATCTATCTCCACAAATGTAAAATGCTATCCATAATTATGCAATAACGTATTATTTTGCTTGGGGTGTATCTCGCTGGAAGAAGGAGTGGTGCTAATAAATCCATAATGACTTATGATGACGGGCGTTAAGTCACAGCAGTGTTGCCAGATGGGAAATGTTGAAGTATCCTACCAGTGGCTTAAAATGATCATGTTTTGAGGAAAATGATCGTACATAGCTAATTTGCATTGTGACGTGGCTCAGGACCATTTGGATCTATAACACATTATCAGAGGCCGCACGCAATATAACCGAAAAAGCCTTTTCACCATTAAAAAAAAAAAAAAAAAAAACTCTCTCACAAGAGTTACATTAACGCACAACTGTGGACTACAGGCCATTACAAAATAAAAAAAAAAAAAAAACATTTCCCATATTGTCCATGCCTCTAACTTTAATTTATAATATTTATATGTCATTCTATTGTGCATTTATTCCATTTTAGTACCTGTTCTATATTTTTCTTTTATTCCTATATTTCTATATTTTTCTTATATCTTATATGTTTATATGTTCTGCACCAGACATCAAGCTAAATTCCTTGTATGTGAAAACGTACCTGGCAATAAAACTGTTTCTGATTTCTGATTTCTGATTAATAAGAGACGTCGTCGGACCATTTACTACAGATCCAGAGTCAGTTTTTGTAACTGGCACGACAATGTAAATACTCAGTGAGCATTTAGGCTCCAAATCAAACTGATAATGAATCATAGCGGTGAAGAAACCGTTTATCTGTCGCTCTCTGAAAGGCATTGGAAAATTATCGTACATTTGTTTTTTTTTGTTTTTTTTTTTTTCCAAATTACTGATCGTACATCACACAGAGGTCAAAATTATCATACCAGTACAATAACCATCATAGATCTGGCAGCCCAGAGTTACGGTTTAAAGTGGCCAGAGGTGTGCAGGTAATCTACAGTGAGTCGGTTTAGAGGATCCATGTCTTCTCTGTGGAGGTTTTATATCATTTATGAAAGCTGTCGTATTGATAAAACTCTAATGCCCTCATGCCCATATGCCCCAGTTTTTAGAATTAGATATATGACATAGAGAGACATTTCTTCTCAAATTGGCACACCCTGTCTTCCCTGCATTTTATCTTTCAGATCCCAACCAGCGGATGGGTGTGATCGCAGCTGGCTCCCTGGTCTCCTTCTTACTGATCACCCTCCTCTCGCTGCTGTGCTGCTGCTGCCTCTGCCGACACAAAGACAACCACAAGTGAGTGGTTGTCATAGGAGCTGCAGTGAAAACAGAGAGAAATGTTCCCCTTTGACTTTTTTTTCCGACAGATATCAGGTTGTTATATGAATAAATGCACATAAAGTGTATTTTAAGTACTCGTTTATGTACCAACATTGCTGTGTGTGAACTGAAAGAGAGCTGCCTGCGAGCCCTCAAAAGAGGCACGGGGCCAGGCTTTAAATACCTATTTTGAATGATTCATTTGGATTTCCATGCCGTCATCCTTTTTTCGATGCTAACCAAGGCAACTCTCTACCGACAGCAAAAAAGCCAAACGGATCTTGTGTGGACGATTCAGCAGAATCAGCACTAAACTTCCCCGTATTCCACTGAGGCGACAGAAACTGCCCAAAGTAGTCGGTAAGCCCCAAATCTTTCTTTTTTTTCCTTCCTCATATCTCAACACAGCGCTGCTCTGCCAGAAGCTGGTTTTTTTGATGTGATCTTTGCCTTTAATGCTTGCCAGGAGGATTGTACGCGTCACAGTTTCTTCAGCCGCCAGTGCTTCATCTGCACTCTTGACTCGCAGGACATTCGGCGCGCAAATAAAACCTCCTTTCCGGTTTTAACGCAAAGACAGTGACGGCAGTAAGCTATGGAGCCCCGTTTGGGTCATAATTCAATGAATAAATGAGTCTATTATTATGAAATACAGGCGTTTATTATTATGAAATATTTCCCATTATTATGATAATGGTTTTTAGGGATGCACATTTTGGATTTTTTTTATGACCGTTAACCAACGCCCTTTAACGATTAATAACCGTTAACCGATAAGTCCGGGAGGGTTGGCTGCCGCGATGTTACACGCGTTGTCGTGGACGCATGCGGACACTTCCCCGTGTATACTCTCGCGGCAATGTGTCGCCGTCAGCTTGTCGCAGAGATGCCGCCATCACTTTGGATTTATACTAGCGTGGTCTCCGCTATGTTATTCCACGCCACAACGCAAGAGCAACAATCACAAACTAGCTAAACTTACTAAACTTATCTCTTGTGTTTTTCCACTTCCTCACCGTCTCGGCCGTATCCAGACCCACATTCATCGCATGAATTACTAGAATATGTGCTGTCTTTGTAGAGTGGAGAACCAGAATCGTACAGATGTGGGTACTTCCTCATTTTTTCGATGATGCACTCTTTTCTACGCGGATGTAGAATTGACCAATCAGAAGCCTGTTGCACCTGTCGACACGCCCCCATGAGTTGATTGAATTACGTAGCTTAAAAACAAAATTGACCATTAGTATTAATCGGTTAGAGTTACTGTTATCGGTTAACGGTTAAATGGTTAACCATGTGCATCCCTAATGGTTTAATTTTTCATAAGAATGATCTTTAACATAATAAGGAATTTGTTTTTCATAAGAATGAGCTTTTACTTAATAATGGTTTCGTTTTTCATAAGAATTAGCTTTTACATAATAATGGCTTTGTTTTTCATAAGAATGATTTGTGTGTCAATCACAGCAGAGAGGGCGGAGCCATTTATGTGATTGGCTGCTCTTTCATTCAGGCATAAGCAACAGAATAGTGAATCGTCAAAATAGTATCGCCTGATAAATTATCATTTTCGATATTGTCTGCTAACCTGGTCAAGGTTTCCCGTACCTTAGTCCAAGCTGCTATAGCTACAATCGGACTAGGAGCGCACCTTGATGACGCCACGGCCCGCTGCTAACGGGACCTCACGGCCAAAACTAGTCGATGTCAGAGCGTAGAATGGAGAAGGATCAGCCAATGAGCGTGCAGGTCAACCACTGGTCCCGCCCAGTGGCAAAAATGTTATTATTATGTAAAAAACTCATTCTTATGAAAAAGGAAGCAGCATTATGTAAAAACTCATTCTTAGATAAAAAGCTATTCTGAAATAAACTATTATGCATTAAACTAAGATTAAATAATAATAATAAAAATATATTTCAAAATAATACACGTATTTCATAATAATGGGAAACATTTCATAATAATGGATACGTACTTCATAATAATAAACACCTGTATTTCATAATAATAAACTCATTTATTCATTGAATTATGACTCAAACGGGGCTCCATAGTAAGCGGCTGTCGGATTGAGCGTTTTCTACCTCAGCCCGCCGCGTGTTGCTCGTACGGGGTTTCATTTGACAGGAATGCGCTGGTTTTAGAGCCCGTTATTATTCTTGGCGCGCTCAGACGCCATGTGCTCGTATTAATACGACCCTAAACTTGGGCCCTCTTTCTTCCCGTTTTCTTCTTCGTGCATTTTCCATCATCCTCTTCCTCCCAGAGAAAGTTTTTCTTGCGCAGAGAAGGAGGTCGTGCTGTTAAAAAAAATAATAAATAAATAGGCATATGGTTGTTGGGGTGGGGGGAGTCTGGTGGTGAGTGACGCGCTATCAAAGGCTGCACTGTCTGGGTGGACGCGGCGGCTCGGCTGCTCCACGCGGAGGTCTCGTGGTGCGTGTGACCTGTCTGTGACCGCAGAGGTTTTTTTTTTTAAACCCCCTCACAAACAGTTTGTCTCAGCTGTTTTGTTTTTTTTTTTTTCAGTTCTCAAAGATTGTTTTAGGCTTCAAACTTATTTAATCTTTAATCTGACGTGATTGCGCAAGAAGACAGTCGCTTCGTGGCCGTGGCGTCTGCGTAAATGATGGGCCGCCGTTTAAAAGAGCCGCCGGGACAATGAGTTGCAGAATAAATGCGGTCGTCATGTGCTCCTTGTCAGACCACGAAAGTGGTATTTTACGCCCTTTTCACCGCCTCGGTGCATATATGTATTTGAGCTTTTTCTCTTGCGAAGCGTTTTTATCGTGAAACGTTAAGCGTCATTGATATGGCAATAAATCAACTGGTCAGATCACACAGAGAAGCATCATCTTTTATTCAGTAACAGTAAAAGTCATCGCCTGTTCACAGCTTCTCAGATGTGAGGATTTCTATTTTTTTTTTTTTTGCCCACCCAGTTTGAATGCCTTTCGATATCTGGACTGTGGGAACCCCCCATCTAAAAAAAAAAAAAAAGCTCATAAACTGCATGCATAACCTCCTAACTTTGCTTTGGCTCCAGCGCTGCAAAGAATTTCAAGTGGGTGCTTGAGATGAGATCTTTTTTGTCAGCGTGGGCTGGAAGGAGTTAAATGGACATCTTGGTACAGAAACATGTCCCTCCTCAATTTTCCAGCTGATTTTTCTTTTTTTCTTTTGCTGCTAGAATGGGTCTACGTAACGTCTCGGTTCAAATACAGCACTTGGACAGAGTTGTCTGGTCATTTTTAAAGCGCTTCAACTGTTTTACATACATACACTAGAATACATACAAGATGTTTTCACAGGCTTTATTGTCAAAATTTCAACTTTATTTACAGTATTTACAGCTTCTCCTTATCTGTCGAGGTTAAATACAGCCCCCCTGTGAGCGAGCATAACCCCTCTGAAGTGGTCGATGCCTCTTTCCTTCTGTCTTGTTTGTCCCGTCTAAACTTCTGCTGCTCTGCTCTCTGTTGGGCTGCCCACAGGAGCCTGATCTGCCAACATTTAGAAACTCTAACTCCGTCTGGAGCTGCACAGTCCTGCACACACACACATTCCAGAGGGGGCCCAATGGGGCTGGAAACAGGAAGTGGTCAAATTTACCCCAGCGAGTGTCAGAGCTGTGATTTATCCACGCCAGGGTCAGCGGCAACAGATGTGGCGAGGCAAAGCTGACGGAGGAATTGGGGGTTGGGGAATACGGGGCACAAGGCAAAACTTTGCCCTGGCACAGTTAGCCTCAAAGAGATGGCTGCGTAAACACTTGGTCACCTATTCCCCTCTTGGCAAAAAGCGAAGCTTGTAGTTTAACATTCCTCTGTAAGCATATTTACTCCACGCCCTGCGTATTCGCGTCTGTCCGGCATTCCTCTCGTCCTCTGTGTCTGAATGATCCCTCATAAGTTGCTGCTAAAGATCAGCGCCACCTTTTTTTTTTTTTTTTTTTTTTTTCCCATGTTTGTTTACCCAGGAAAGTTGGCTCGGGACCGTAAATGTGTCCGTAGCTGCACTCAGGGTGCACAATAAAAAAGAGGGAAGAATACGTTCTCATAGTCCAAATGCGATTACGTCATCTCAGTACCCTGAGTTTAATAATGTTAGCCGGTTCGTGCTGAAACATATTAATTCGTATCATTAGAGGCTGATTTTGCCTCCAGTCTGCACCCAAATTTCCAGGTGTTTTAAGTCAAAGCTCTCCGCGGAGCAGCTGCGCAGCTGGGACGGGTCCATCACGGGCTGCCGTGCGTCGGCCTTTATTCAGGGAGGGATCAGAGTGGCGTCCAGTCTGCAGTCCGAACCGCCCCACAGGGCCCGCGGCGTCGAGGACGCGGCTTTCAGGGGCAGTTGTTCCTCGCCGGCCTGTGGACGTAACCTTATAAAATGTGCCCATGTGTTCGGTTTGTTGACTCGCAGGAGTGAGATCCTTGCATAGGCGAGCTGGCCTGCATTCCTCAGGCCTTCAAAGTGTCTGTTCGACCGCCAGCTGCTGCTGCTGCACAGTGAAGAGATCACGAGCAGACAGGACACGCTCTGTGTGCCTCTCTTTTATTTAGAAATGATCATGATTAGAGACTGATTAAGGAGAAGAAAAGGAGATCCATTTATTATGGGGCATAAAATATTGCAGCAGTCTGGAGTGAAAAAGCGTCATGGGTTCTGAGCAAACTGACAATTTTTTTGACAATAGACTCTTTTTCTTCACTGATGGTGTGGACAGGATGACAATGCCGGGATTCATTGTGCTCAGATTGTAAAAGAGCGGCTCAGCCATGGACCGGCCACCGTCGAGTCCAGACCATTAGCTCACTGAGGATGTTTGGATTTTACGCTGCAGTCTGACCCTCCCATCACTGACACGAGATCCTCACGAAGAATTAATGCAATCCTAGATTGAAAGAGATGTTATGGTGCTGCATAAACATTTACAATGCATGCCATAATTAAAGCTCAAGATGGTC